>LR999981.1:12535000-13786250 GCA_905220455.2 Deilephila porcellus | reverse complement strand
ACGGTAAGTGCAGTGAATTCCACATCACGACAACAATATCTCGCCAGTGAAGACGCTTGGCTTATTAACACATGTTAACTGCGAATCAAGATAAGCTACCGTGGTCCTTGTGCCGGAATTTCTACCATTGTTTACGATGGCCACTATCCGGGGCGACGGAATCATCGTAAGTCGTCTTTCATTATACCTTTTAAATATTCAGTAACTCAATAATAAAGGGTATTATTGGGTTTCTCTTTCTTCCCACTCCCCCTGATTCCATATTCCAGACCCTTTCCTGAAAGTTAGCAACGAAATTACCATCACCTACACTGCATTGCTACTCACTGGTAAAGTTGATTACTCTTCATAACATTACCCACTTCTATCAAATAAAAATGATAACAAAATATACGCAATATCAAAAGCTTACTTCCAAAATTAATTATCAGTAGCGTAACAACGTACAGAAATAGTTGCGCAGTGGAATTCAACAGTGGAAACGCGAAATACCGCTGTCCATACCACGTGTCACGTTTTACAACGCCCGGGTAGATCTTAATTAAACTCCATTAGGATTTATACATAGTCTAGTCACGTATTATTTTAGGTTTATTTAGGCTACGAGTTCTTACTGGATATATTGTTAGGCACAAAATTAAAGTGCTGGGCGCGAATTTCAATACATATCTTGTGAAACTAGGGACGTCTCTTTGGACTGGTTGGGTAATGTCGTAATATTTTATTAAAAGTAGAGTAATGACTGAGACCTCTCATATGATGTCATCGCAATATATAGAAAGCCAGCTGATAAATGAGAGGCCGCAGGATTGATCTCCACGTCAAGACAATTATTTGTGCGGCTACAAATATTAATTGATTCGGTGTGGATGTGAGATCAAGTCACTTGTAGGTTCTCGTACCCATAATATTATGTTATGTAGTCTTATGAGACTTGGTATCTTACTGTGGGATTAGGACTGTGAATTTTGGGTGTATTTATTTATTTATACATTAACAAAAAAAAAACAATTACCGACCTAAATTAAAAACATCACCTGTCTTAAACATAAAACTGGTAGATACCGTAAAAGTTAACGTTTTATTGGCATTAAAACGTCTCGTAGCTGTAGACGTGTCTGCAGTTCCGTGCGGAAGACATAAAACTGTTATCATTAATTACGAACCTTGGCTGTTCACCTTTCATTTATTTTGAAGTGAAGAAAAAAGGTGCTTTTCCGCAATGGAGTTACTGTGGGTGAAGAGAGAGAATAAAAAAGAGTGAGAGCATTATCTTAGTTTTTCATAAGAAATGGTTATGTGAAGTCTAGCAACCTCGGCCAGCGTGATAAACTCGGCCCTAGGGCATACACCCCTCTCAATCGGAAAGGTCCATGCCCAACTGTAAATATCATCAGAGTATTACCAGACCATACCGTAATATAGCCAGGGAGTACCATCCTATATCATGAAATGTCACTATTTCAAAATAGGTGAACAATTCATCACACGATCAATTTCGCGATCTAGCCACAACATATCCACAGTATTGGCTATTGACAAGCTTGTAATGGAAGGGCGAGTAAAGCTGGACGTTATCTGCATAAACCAATTAGTGGCATGTTACAAGGGGAGGCTTTAGCCAATTGGATCCCACTAGCCAATTTCCTTCTATTGGGAGATATTGCGGTTTCGTCTGAGAGCTTGCAGTTTAAGATTTTGTTTCTTTTGACGAAGCGGGGAACGGAAAAGTTTTCTGTTAGTTTTTCCTTAGTTCAATTGTGTTTATCGCATAATGTTTACTATATTTAGGAAGAAATTAAATAACTACACTATGTATCGTTATATGCAATTGTACATTGTATGCCTTGCTACCGAATAAACTCAAGCTCATTTTAATACCGATTTGATATAAATACAACTTCATGGATACGAAGTCATTTATTTAACTTATAGGATGTGATTGCGAATGCGATTTAACTCGAACGAAATATCAAACCTTATTGTAGAAAACCTAATTAAATACAAATCTGACAGTATAGCTGACAGTAGTGTTGTGACTTATGAGTATGTTAAATTTAACGATGTTTAACAATACTACATAACTCAATAGCACAGTCATATTGTGGGACTTCTGTCTGCAACCGATGACTTGATATTCAATTTAGCCTTATACGTATCATATTATTTACCTAATTTGACAAAATGTGAGTCAAATAGGAATAATGTCGTAGACAGGTCCATTAATATTTATTGATAATATCGTATTTGTTTATGTTATATTTTTGTAAAGACGAGAAAGTCTATAAAAAAGTTGTTATTATACTGTAAGGTTACTGACAAACTTGTTATGTTTACTTATGACAAAAAATAATTATCAAAATTAAAATCAAGCCTTCTAAGTTATCACTATGAATAAGTATAATATAGTACTATAATATAATATAGTACTTTATCGGTGAAGGAAAACATCGTGAGGAAACCTGCATACTGTAGCGATTTTAAAGAATTTCTGCGGTATGTAAATCCACCAACCCGCACTAGGCTAGCGTGGTGGACTATTTGGCCTAACCACTCTCAATCGATTCTCTCGATTGTAGAGTAGGCCCGTGCCCAGCAGTGGGACGTATATGGGCTGATACAGATACAGATAATACAGTGAGCGCACTGCTGAACACACACCTCACCCGAAAATACATATCTACTTATTTTACATACGTCTAGCCTTACTATTAATTAATCGTGAAAACTATCGAACAACTGCCTTCCAATTTGCCACAACAGACAATGTCAGGTCAACATGTTTCACGAATTTCGACAGCATAATCACTAAACATGTTTCCAATAGCTTAAAACCCCGTCATGTTAACAACGCGGTTGATTGTAAACCAGTTGTTACCGAGTTACGGCTCGCAGGATATTAAAACTTACTGATTGAAATTGTGTTTGACGCAAATCTGCTTCAACGTAACGTGGTTTAATATTTTAGGACAGAATTTCGTAATAACACTCAAAGTCAAACCTGCACCTAACAGTAACTTATGAAATTGCAAAATAAATGTTATGATACGTACAGACTGATATTAAATGGAGAGTCTACATTTGGAATATGCAAATCTTGCGATGATTATGGAGCAATATTTGCTAGGATCCAGAATTCGGAGAAGGCTCATTCTGATATCCAAACAATAGACTCTAGGCGAATGAGAAATGAACAATCACAAATACTATTTTTCTTAGTATGGTAGATGATTATTGAAATAGTAAAACATAGGGAGAAGTTAAAGTTACACAATTGGGAATGCTAAATTGAAACCAATTAAAAAATGTATTAATCAACTTGCAATAGACTAGCCGGCTGCAATATGATCCGAAAGTTTTGATATCCTACATTACATAAACATTTTAGACGGGAAAATTTTGATTTGAAAAAATGGATAAATTGTACGTGGATTAAAATAAAATAAAATGACGGCAGGTTAAAGTAGAAGCGACAACTAAATTCGAGGCTATGACAGGATGATATAATTATTGTATTTGCCATTAAGTGATTTCTCAAATTCAATTACAAGAAGCTAATACTAATACCCAATATTACATAATTAACAATTAGCAAGGTGATTTCTCGCCGGGAGCTAAGTGATAATGCTGTAATTTACAGATTATGCACATTCAACACGCGCAATCCTCACAAGCTATACATCAAACATGTCCCCAGAGGGAGGAGTAATGTTCCGCTTTATATAATATATCAATCAATGACGTAGTTAAGATAATTAAACTTGATCACGGTATTGGAGCAAAAAGCATTGGTGAATATTAAATGCATTCTTTTAAACATAAATATTGGGGTATTGATATTTGATGCCAATTTAATTTTGATAACAGTCGCCAATATCGAAAGACATTGATTCGTGGTTAAATTTAATATCCCATAGCTTATCGTAAGATATTTGTCAACACCCGATTTGAGTGACCGTACAAAAAAGGCGAAAAAAAAACGATAAAACATAGTACAACACTAATAATTCCTTGACTTAAAATGTCAGATACATTCATGTCAGTTTATAGATCGTCAAAATGATCAGGCAAACTTTAGTGAGTAGAACTCCTGTTACGTTGATTTCTAAAGATAAAACAATATGTGGATGGATTGCAAATATTGTGATTGCGCAATGTAAGCTCAAAAACAATTTATCATATTTATCAAAGCCTTTCGCTCCCGCATCAATAATGGACCAATCAATTGTTAATAACCTTTGTAATTGTTAATAGTTCATAGCCTTGCCTCTGTTCAAATTTTATATTTCTTCAGTGCGTTCTCTTATCTCTTCAATTCATTTGAAGAAGACGAAAATGGAAACATAAAACGCTCCTCAAAAACTAGAAGAAGCTCGGCAGCAAACAAATCACTTCATGTGGATTTTCTCTCAACCAACCTCGACCGGGCGAGCCGATTCATTCTTAGTGTAGTCTAATGTAAATATAGTATAACATTCACTAGTGTTTATTTCAGGTATACTAGTATTCATAGGATCAGCAACAATCCTGAACTGCGTGTGGTCTCCGGACTACGCAACATGGGATTTCGACAAACTGGCTCGCATTATGTATCTGTACGACTACCAAGCCTGCGGATACAAACTCGCGGTGGTGAAGGCAATCGCCAATCTCCAATTCAGCAATGATACTAGGGGATTCAACGTAGTGCCACTGAGATGGACTCCGGCTAGAGTCGCTGTATCTACAAGGCTATCGACCAAAACTAGAATGTTAGTAATCTTTATATTCCGCTGAATGATATTTCGAGTACAAAAAAAAGAGTGAGAAATTAATTAATTATTATTTTGTTAACGTATTTTATGGCATTGTGCATGTTCCTAGAACATAACTTCGTCGGTCACGTAGTTGTACTACGGTACGATTACAAAGCTGAGGTCTCGGGTTCGAATCTTGGGTCGGGCGAAGGGCCCGGACTCAGGAATTTATGCTTGATATGGCGATAGAAGAACATACAAATCGAAATGTGGGTGTCCTCGTAGCACAGGTCTGTCTACCCCTTCTAGGAAAATGGCGTGACTTTATGTGTATGTTAAATATTACGTAGATCATATTTGTAATTTATAATATGAATATACAAAAATATTATTTCTTTGAATATTTTTAAAAATATTATTTATAACTTCGGAAGATAACATGAGAAAACAAAACTTAATTCTGCTTCTCTAACTCGAGACTTCAATTAACTAAATCCATTTACCTTACAGCTACATTGAAATAAGCCTGATCGTCCACGTGATATGGATGATATTAACCATCGGCTTCCAATTCGTCATCAAGAAAACCACCAAAATCCAATACACTAAAGTGAGCCTCGCCGTTTTCTTCTACGCAACAGTTTCTGTGATCATCTTCGATCTCTCAATGGGTATAGTCAACGTCGCCCATATCAAACGATGTCTCACCAAAGGGATGGTATTGAGATACAGCGGTTGGAGCGTGGAGTTACAACTAGTCACATACGACGACTTTGCTGGATGGCTCCCAATAGCTGCCTCAATATGCTGGATGAGAGGGGTCGTCATATTAGCTCTGAATATTTACATGTGCAAAGTGGTTTATTCCATGCGAAAAAAGATTGAGAAGAAGGAACTTGGAAAGAGATTGAAGCTCATTGGAAACCAACCCATACCTGAACCGAATACCAGTTTTAAACCTGACGAAAATGTCCTCTATTATAGGTCTGGGGAAAATACGCCGTATGTTAAGAATGTCCGTCAAAGATTGTATTATGAGTGATTGTTAATTGTTTTAGGATTAATAAAAAAATAATAGTTGCAGTGCTTCAATTATTCAGTATTTTAAACACTTTCCTCGATGCGTTGAAGGTACGAAATTTTAAACAACTATTATTAATATTCACAAAAAGCATCAATACTACAAACATATTATATAACAAGTTAATAAAAAAGTAATTTGAACATGTCAAAACATAAATTCTGTGATTTTTAGCTTCTCAATCTACTTTATGCGAGAACTGCTCTTCTACCCGTCAAATCACAAGGTTAATTAAGTAGCAGCTTAATTCTCCGACAACAAAGCAATAAATTTTTAATCAAAATGTCTATTACTAAATGTCCTTTGAGAAAATCAATTTCAGTCAATTTACTGGGAAGGCCATTAAATTTTTCATTAACACCTCGTTCCGAAGACTCTGGTCATTAATTTGGGACTTGGACCGTAATCAGGGCGGCGAGTCAACCCCGTAACGTCAAATTGGTTCACGGCCCACTCGATTCCCGATCTTTGGCAGTTTACTACGGGAATTCTCCTAGTCAATTTATTCGACGTGATTTATTTAAGATAAAATGACTTCATTAGGGCTCTGGAGTGTTTTTGCTATCCTTCTACAAAGTAAGTTTTGAAACTACAGGAGTTGAGCAATAAATTTGCCCTTTGGTTTTATTATTTCGCGATATCGTGAAAAGAGCAGGTCGCTCGCCTGGTGGTAAGCGTCACGATTACTTATAAACAAAAGCTACACCACACAGAAATTAAACGCTGCTTTGCAATGCATGACATTCATCGCTACAAGAAATTGATCTCAGAATGCCCAGCAATCAATGGCTTCAATGTCCTTCCAATCGGAACACAATAGCGCGTGCACACTGCTGCTTGGTGACAGGTTTAGACAAAAGGTGGTACCTATTCAGACTGTCCCTTTGCCTGGCATTAATTGTACGTCCCTTACATGGCTATTAGAAATACATTCATATTTATATACCTACATATCTCATGCCTAGACAAATTCGACTAACTACTAAGTACCATTTCAATCGAACTCTTTATTAAAAGGTCTCGTATTTAACAGTTAGCGATTGTTTTGATACAATACTAATTGATAAATGTAGACTTCTATGTTTCTATCTTCGTTCTTCTTCTTCTTTCCAGCTATTTTCTCCCTGGCCATTAGCTGGTTGACACTCGACTGCAAACTATCTCCATCAGCTCAGGAACTTCACGAAGTGACTTTAATGAAGTTGTTCTACCTATACGACCCGGAAGCATGCGGTAGACTCAACTTCTACAATTACACGTTTAAGATCGATAACAAAATGTATACCAGCGTCATCTGGCCAGTTAAGAATGAAATTGCTGCTAGCTTCAGAAGGTAATAGCGTCGCAAACCTTCATCCTAGACAATTGTAATACATTATTTTTAAATTTCTAATTACAGGCGTAGAATATATTTGTTTCACCATACGCTAACAAACTCAGTGACCCAGTTGGTTACGACGCCAACTGTAAAAAAATTGGCTGGAATTTTAGTCGCCCTATTATCTACCATTCCGCAACTGAATCCCTTCAGGAATATACCACAATATTGTACAATTACAGCAAAATCCGAATTTGGCTGGCTTTCCACCTCATATGGACGGTATTAGGAGTGGTGAACATGAGCCAAGGATCTCGCCCATGTGGCTTCTACGCGACATTAGTGCCGTTCACATTGACTGGCATCGGAATGTTGGTCACGGATGTGGTATACGCAGTTCTGTTTATAATGGACGCCAAACATACGAGCAGTGAAGGTAAGAATATTTTTCTATAGAAGTTCAGATTTATTCGTGTTTTCTATAAACCGTTATCGAATGGATGACTGGTATGGAAAAGAGCTAAGTTGAATGCCGAAACAAAAAAGTTACACACCGATATTCAGAATACAATATTACATATTATACCTGCATACCCTGTAGATGACATCTTTTTTTTATAATGGCATGCCAACTTTGTTAGCCAATTTGCTGGAATGTACCTGATGAGTGATGGCAAATGCTGATGGGTCAATATGGCAGCTTTTCCATTATCATGTACGATGATATGATAATACAGGAGCAGTACGAATATCCTACCACTAGTAATAATTAAATCAATTTCATAATTAGCATAAACATGCCGAAGACATTGGAATCTCGTGCCATTTAAATAATTATCGCCTAACCTACTTCAATAACATTTCCAATTCAAGGTTGTCTTAATCTTGACTTTGTCCGTCCTCTCCACTTACATTAAACAAACAAAACTGTGAAAGATTTTCGATTCGACCTCCATTTATTACTGACCTTTCGCAATCACCACAACTTAAGACATAATCAAAGCCTGTTTTCGTTACATGGCTAGATTCTCGCCTACTTTGCTAATTTGAAAAAGTTTGAATTATATTCAGACACACTGGCGCAATGCAGTTATTGCGAGTCTTTTTGGCATTCAATTAGAACTTTCTTCAGGGTTATTCTATTCTATACCAGCCCATTTATTTGCCACTACTGGTCACATATCAATAATACGAATTAAACAGATTTAGATCTTAAACCATAAAAGTGGAATGGTGCTGATGTGTATACTTCACATATCTTTGTAAACCTTTATTTTTTATTTATTTATAACACTTTATTGCACACACAAAAAAGAACCAAATACAATCAGAAATCACATAAGCACACACACATTTTGAAATGATTATAAGCATGCGAAATTTTCCGTCACGGTTACCGAGAGCAATAATACAATTAACTACGTTATGTTCCGTTACTTGATTCTGAAAAGTCAAAAGACTTCCAACGAACTCCGTATGCTGTTTATTCACTGCCCACCCACGAAACAATTTAAAATAATAAAGTACCTAGTGCCCTTTTCCTTAACCATAACTTTGTAGGTACATAATACTAAAAATCACTTAGATGTATAAAGTCTAAAAAATTAATACTAAGCTTAAAAGTTCTACAATTTCATCGGAATATTAAAATAATTTTATTCTACCTCTCAATGATTGCTCTGAACTCGTTTTTAAGACTCTTGAGTATCCTTACATTTCCGAGCTTAGTAGCCACCGCTTTTTCAATATCTAATTGGATATCTACTTAAGAAATTTAATTTTGACATCTGGTTTTATAAAAATACATTTTTTATTTATTGATCTGTCTTTAAATATAATTCTATTGATGAGTGTTTGTAAATAATACTTTGATGTAATAGTAGAATGATATTTGTGTTCATTTTGTGCTATCAACTAATTTTGATGCGACTTCGCGTAGTTCTGCACATTAATTAAGTAATAACTACATATTAATACTTTTCATTATCGTCACAATCATCTTCAATCATTAAAAATCTATTTCGTACCCCTACTATTACGATTAGTTGACAAAATAAATCGATTATTCATAATTCCAGAACATTTAATCATCCGCTATTTTAATCCAAACCATTGAACGAATTGGCGCTGTTTATTTTAATATAACCTCAATAGCGTTAAATCCTTATTCAAAAACACCCCATAGTAATTTATACCGTATGTGAACAAAATCTAGCGCAATGCTTGTACTTGTATTCGAAAAGTTGTTTGTTTGTACTAAAAGGGCTTTGGAAACCAAATCAGTGTTTTCCGATGCGGGATCATGCGTACATATTCACGTAACGCCGGCAAATGAGGCCGGGGTTTATGCAGTTACAGGGTTTTTGATGATAGAAAACATCGTGAGAAAACAAAGCGTGTGTACGATGTGCGTATGGATGATTCGTATCTGCTTGTACCTCACATCTTTAATCATAAGATGAAAAAATATAAATAAAAAAATTAACTGTTGTATTCATGACTGGATGAGTGTAAGGTGCGGACTCTACGGTCGTAATTATTCTCTGATTACTTTCTAGCTATTCATAAATTATTTTTTATGTATAGATAACTCAACAAATGAATCGTGTCACCGAAATCGGATTTGTAGTAAAAGAAAGGGCTATCTATGTAATACCCTCTTCAAAAATTCACACTATTCATAGGGGTTAAATAAATATGCAAGAAAAGAATAGAATCTAGCATTGTACTGGAGACTAATTCTCTCAATAAAAAAAATTGTAAAGCACCTCATACCTCAACTATTCGTATCTAACACAGATAATACCATAAATTCCATCCATACGGTAGTTTCCTGCATAATATTAAATACGATCCAGAAATCAAAGGAGAAATTATACACGATCAAATAGCAGCAGACAATTCACACGATCCATTTACCGGTGCACCCGACGAAGTTAAACCAAAGCATTTTATCCCGGCTTTTAAAGAATTCCATACAAGTAGTTCCCGAGCACAGTAATGGATGGCTCTCGAATAGGCATCAGATCGCTTTGAAACTCAGTCGCATACTGTTTAATCTCCAGGCAGGGAATCCAGACAGTGCTATTGAGTAAGGTCGGTAGATCGGTTATACTCGGCAAGTTAAAATGATACCGAGTAAAGCAATTAAGTTACTTCTCGAGTGCATTTATGCTTTGAGGTTTAATGTTGCGTCGAATGTATTTTATGAATCGAAAAACATTACCTATTTATGTTTTGACGTTATATCTTTGATATCAATTTCTACCATACTAAATACAACAGACTATCAACGTGAAATGGAATCTGAAATAATGACTCGATTTTTGCACCTCACAAACATATTGTCTTATAGCGCATTTATCAACACAACCTTCTAACGAGGAAACCCTCAAGCGTGGAACGAAATCCCATAAAATCGAACATTCAGAAACAGATATCCGATCACTTAGTTGCTGCTTTATAGCACTTACTTTTAGGAAGTGATCGAGCCACGCTGTTGTTAATCATTACATAGCCTGAATGGGTAGGCCCGTCTGGGCGATACCACTGTCGGGCGGCAGATATCACTTACAATCAGATGACAAAAAAATACTAATATAATTCGTCCCCAGCTTCTATCCTTCGCTACATCAACACCGACAGGCACTACATCCACTCAATAACGAAGGTAGCTCCCCTGCCCATCCATGCTGAAGATGAGGACACCTCCTGGATCGCCGTGCTGCTAGCCTACATCAGCTTGAGGGGGATCGTTCAGTGGATCATCAACTTCTGGATCGTCAAGGACAATTACTTTGAGGGACTGGCTTTGTACCGTAAGTGTAACCTTCTGTAAATTATCAGAGTGAAACGTTTTGCTAAATTAGGTTGAGCATGGTAAGTGATCACTAAAAGTTAGTTAGTAAATACAACACACATAAAATTATTTTTAATAAAAAATAAAAACCGACTTCAAAGTTCCACTAAAAAGTAAGAAATAATATATATTTCATCGTACTAGTACCCAATGATTAATGTTCTTATTGACTTGACTAGCTAACAAATCTTAAATACGTAATATTTTGAAGGCGGGTCGCTAAGTGCCGAACATGTACGCCTTACGCTTAACATTAATTTGTGTAAGTAATTATAGCGAAAAACACGCAACATTTACACGGAATATTAATTTGTCTTAATATATCAGGCCGTAATCGTCCACTGTTGAGCATGGGACACAACATACCCTTTCTTGTACTTAAAGGCCTTTATGTCATGCAGGTTTCCTGACTATGATTGAAATATATCACTGTTGGTCACATACACACGGAGGTCAACCGTCTCGTGGATCATATCTAGATAATTATCAACAGGCTACCACACATATGTAAGACACATAGAAATTCTATCAAAACTTCAATAAATTTACACGTAGGATTAGCACATTATATTCATTTGTGTTTAATTTACTTATGTGCCTTTCTGAGCCAACATTGCAGGATCAAATGGTGTAACATTTGCTTAAATTTATACGTGTTTGATATTTAGCGACCCGCCTTCAAAATATTACGTATTTAAGATTTGTTAGCTAGTCAAGTCAATAAGAACATTAATCATTGGGTACTAGTACGATGAAATATATATTATTTGTTACTTTGTAGTGGAACTTTGAAGTCGGTTTTTATTTTTTATTAAAAATAATTTTATTTGTCCCTTTTTAGTTTTGATAGGCATCGTAATGATGAGAAAGGTGATCATGATATAATCAAAACGATGTCTTTAAAATTTACGAATTCTTCAGACCAAACATGATATTATTGCTGTGAAATTATGAGAAGATTGTAAGTCATTATAATCATGATATCCGCTATTGTTAGACACTGACCAGGTCGGATTCTCTTAGTTTACGTCGGTAATTTACGTATCTATTTCTCTCACTCTCTCTCTTCTTCACCTACTGTTTATAGTAAAACTTTCATATTGAAAACTGAAATTAATTGTATCTATTATCTACCCCCCCTACACGCCTTTCTCCTTTTAACCCCCCCTTTGTAGTAACACACTTATACCGAACCAGGTGCAAAAAGAATTATTGCTGTACCGTTCAATTTTGAGGAGTTCTGCTCTTCAAGTCCGAAGATATTCATCAGGTCTTCACCATTATTTAATGACACCAATCCAAAATATCATACTTGTCGACAAAATAGTTTATTTTTAATCGTTTAAGTACTGCCAGAGATATTGAGTATTTACATTAGTATCTATTTCCCCCCCCCCCTACACCCCTTCCCCCTTTTGAGCCCCCCTTTGTAGTAATACACTTATACTGAACCAGGTGCAAAAAGAATTATTGCTGTACCGTTCTATTTTCAGGAGTTCTGTTCTTCAGGACCGAAGATATTCATCAGGTCTTCACCAATTTTTTATGGGACCAACCTAGTACATCATGCTTTTTGACAAAAAAGAAATTTTTGAAATCGGTTCCCTAATACCAGCGTAATCGAGTAACAAACATACAAAAAAAAAAATTCAGTCGAATTGATTACCTCCTCTTTTGAAGTCGGTCAAAAATATATTTGGACAGCCTCCGTGGCGCAGTTGGTCAGACGCCGGCTGTGAAACGAGAGGCCGCGGGTTCGATCCCCGCACTGAAACAAATGTTTGTGAGAACCACGAGTATTTGTTTCGGGTCTGGGTGTTTGTGAGACCGAAAAGTCTCTCGTAGTTCCTGATACCCACGACACAAGACTCGATCTTAGTGTGGGGTCAGGACTATGTATGTGACTGTTGGGTGTATTTATTTATATGTAGCGGTTGTGAGTGTACATACATATGAAATGACAATAATATTATTATAATAATATCTATCGTAGGTCATAATTTAAGTCAGTAACTTTACGACCGTTGCCAGAGTAAACCGTTATTACAAAACGCTATAATGGTTTCTTAGATTTCCGAAAATCCGTATAAAATAGTTTTATTTCAATACATAACGCTATGTTTATTTCCGTCATCCCGAACACACCACCAAATATACACCAAGAAAAAATGGTCTAAAATGAATGTACTGATTTAAAATGATACTTGCAGAAGTCATAGTCAGATTAAGGAATGTATTTAGGGGTGCCAGATAGATTCTAATAGATGAATTCTGATACGTCAAAATTTCCCTGCCCACTATCTTTTTAGATAAATAGAGTCGAAATTGACACAAACAATATGACTAGAATATACCTGGGAAATATAATATACACACAGAAAATGTTTTATAATCAAAACATCATCCATGTAACACAGGCTCAGGTATAACATTTTAAATAATTTCATCATTTACAGGTCGTCTCCAAACACAAATACCGAAAGACAAGCTGGCATCAAGAAGTTCGCACTTTGCTCGATTGTCTGTATGAATACTATAATAAACAAAATAAATGTTCATAATTTGTTTCTTGTACTATCAAAGCTTAAACACCTATTAGACTAACCTATCAACAGATTTTTTAAAACTATACATATATACGTACCTAAATTCAAAACTCAGTGGTGTATATCCTGGGTTTGAACCCACGACCTCCAATTTAACAGTTCGGTCCCTATCGGACTACCATTCACAGAACAGTAAATAATATTCAACTAATTTTATTTAAAAGTTTCAAAAGCATATTCATGTTCCGTTTTTTTATTTTTCAGTTTGCCAAACTCATTCTGTGGCTTTCAATCAAATAGTTTTCAATTTGGCAAGTTTTTGTTAAACTTTTTTAGTTTGCACAACAGTTATGGCTTCACTAAATTACTGCTGGAATTGAACAAATATTTAGAACTACCAAAATAATAGTAAAAAATTTACAGTGAAAAATTTATCTGATATTCTCAATAACCATTTACTAAGGACCATTTATGAAGGAATATAAAAGATTGAAATCACTGATGTAGGACTTTGGTATCTATTAGACTATTCGTATATGTCACATTCTTAAAACTTGCAGTTCTCAACTTGTTTGCGACCGTTTAAAGCTTGTTTTTTCGCATAGCAACTGATAAACTTGAATTACGACTCTTTGAAAAACAATAAAATATTGCGCAGATAAAAAGATGCCGCTATCGTCCTTTAAAAATAACTCGTTTATCTTTTCGTAAAATAAATTTAATTTACTTTTTTCAATTACTGTTGACGTCAGTTCCACAAACATTAATATTAGTATAATCCAATTTATTTTTGCTATATACAACATTGAACCATACAGCATTGTCATTAAAGACTCAAATCGTGAAAAAAATGGATCACAAACATACCATTTTTTTCATAATAAATTATAATGACGATAATCACACGGTCAAATGACCAGCTTACGAAAAAGTCGTTCTATTTTAACAAATCAGATGTCAAAAGCAGTCGAGCCGAAATAAAAGCCATTTTTAAACCGAGTAAGAAATACCGGGATCCCTTTTACAGTGACAACCTTATTATCCCTGACCTCACTAAAGTATAAAAAGTAAAAAGAATCCTAAAAACATTTACCCCATTCAGGCGCGCAAAAGCTACACTATTTGCAAATTGTAACACAAAACCTACAGTGCTCTGAATGAAAGGGAAGCAATTAAACCCGCCCTGTATAATAAACGAGAAATAGACTCATTTCTACGCGCTAATGATGCTTGATTTATTCTGCAAAAGCACGACCTTTAACCCAGTACTAAATGACTAAAGTAGTGTCTTCTTCTATTCTGTACTGGTAGTTTCCTATAAAGGTCGGGACCTAATTGGCTATTGCACTGTAATAATAGAAAATGTTAACGTCAGTAACATAATTCAGACCCAGGACAGGAATTTTGTTGTAAAAATATCTGATTTTATATATTTGTGTGATGTGCTACTAAAACCTGATATCTAGTTCAACCAAATTGAAGGCTTAACGGGAATCCCCGAAAATTAGACTTTTGTTCCGAAACTACTGCATAAAATAGGGAAAAATATCTTTACATACATACATAAACTCATGCCTTTTTCCCAGAAGGGGGAGGCAGAGGTACAACCGTCCCACGGAAATAACATACTATTAGTATTATTATATTTATTTATTTATATTTATATACACTTTATTGCACACACAAAAAAATACAAATTAAAAGAAAATCACATACATAAAAAGTACAATTAGCGGTCTTATCGCTCAAAGGCAATGTCTTACAGACAACCATGGGATGGATTTTAGAAAAGGATTAACATAGGGCAGTTTAAAGTGTAAGAGATAGAAGCTAACACTGAATAGTAAATCGAATACAAATAATTTAATATTATATTCATACATAAATTATTATACCTACGGAGCGATTCAATATTTGATTCTAATAGCGGTAAATGTCAAGATGTTTTTATTAGATTTGTGTGAGTCATGAAAAGAAGGGCCGATTCCTGGAATAGTAATGTTTGTATAATCAAAGTTATTTGTTTTAGATGGAATTGAAGACCTAAATCTGTTACAGAAAACAGTTATTTTACCATAAGATCTATTCCACATGGATCTATGTTAGGTGTTAATATATAAGCTAATACAGATCGAAGAGTAATCAAGATTAGGCAGTAACCTAATATATCGGGAAACCAAACAATAACATCGTTTACGTAATTAGCATAACAAATGAAAGCAATCCATTAACACACATGCCAAATACAGCTAAGAACTACTACTACAGTAATTAGCGAAGTAAGATGTAAAAATAAAGATTTCAAACAAATATTTACGAAACACCCGTTTTAAACATTAACAATAGCAAAATTTTAATTGGTAGAAATTAGGCTAGCTATTTGAGCGCCGTGTTAGGTAATTTAAACTTTATAACTGTGATTATTAGATGTTTTTCCCTAACTGCTGTTTTAAATGCCTGTAGAAAGAATAATTTGTATGCATAAAATTCCTTATGCGTGATGAGGTTTTAAATTTCTCGTCTGACAGGCAATCGACGCACTCCACAAAGCGTCCTTGCGTTTACCATATTATTTTACTAATTTTATTGACTGTGCGTGGTAGTCTTCTGAAGTTGATTAGAAAGCCGCTGAGTGTAAGCATTTCGAGAGCTACAATATATTTGGTAGGTATTGAATAATCTGCAATTTGATAAATATTTACCGTAACGATTGGCTTCAAGTAGGCAATCTGTTAAGAAATCAATAGCTTAATTATGTTGAGCTAATCTTAGTAATTCATTTCTTCGAATAACTGTGTTGTCTTTACGCGGCGGATACATTACGTGACTTGAAATTTAAATCTAGGCTGATCACGACTTACATTTAATTTTGGTAAACTACGTTTTAAATCATATTATACCTTCACTATAAGTCTTTAGTTCCAGAACATAAGAAAATTACCTTCACAAAATTGAGATTACCCCTTGTTGAAAAAGAAACTACTTACTATTATTATTACAAAAATGATTCAACGAACACTTTAGTTATAAATAATAACAAAAAAATAATACAACATAACATTTAATAAATGAATAATACATTACATTTGCATTACATTCTTTGGTTAATTAACGAACTCTTGCAGAAACCATTCAAGGTCTGAACAATAGAAGAGGCGCTCTCTCCCTGTACTGCAGTTTAGCTGTATATCTCATGTTCTGGATATCGTTCTCCGTTGCAAAATCCACCTTCTGGAGCTGACCATTTGGCAGAAGAACATAGTATGTACCTACACTCTTCTTAACTTCCACTGGACCTTCTACCTTCTCAGCTTGAGGGTTATCAGTGGTAGGAGCGTCAGTAGTCGGGACTCCGTAAGTATTGTCAGGAACTCCATAACTGGTAGGAGGCGGGGTTTGTTTCTGAGGCAGTTCAAAAGCTGGGCCGTCGGGCTTCCATCCAGAAGGAGGGTATGGACCACTCTGGGCCTGCTGGGGCGGTCCGTAGGTCTGTTCAGGAGGTCCATAAGTCTGCTCAGGAGGTCCGTAAGTCTGGTCAGGAATTTCGTTCGGTAGAGTGAATGGGGCTCCCGATGGTTTCCATCCAGATGGCGGGTAAGGTCCTGATTCAGTTGTAGCTTCAGTTGGAGAGTCCGTGGTGGTCGGGGCCAATTCTAATCGCTGGGACCTGAACCTCGCCGGTCGGAACCGAGGCAGGTCAGCGGCCGCCAAACCGAGCACGACACAAATCACAACGAATTTCATCTTTGATGATTGTTCACCGAATGATGCTGATTGAATGCAACCTGTCCAATTTATAGGATGATAGCTGCTTTATGAGTCTTTGTTTTATCATAAATGGTAAGGTGGTAGTTAATGCTGGTCACGTAGATGGTGACCGCCATTGACCGAGCGTCACCAGAGCCTTGGTATCGCGTCCAATGTCGTCTGATGATTAGGGTACGTGCTCCTAATTAATTAATTACGTAAGGTCCCGCCATTTTAAGATGCTGACGTAGTCGACAAGGAAAAATAAATTAGCTTAGTTTCGGGAATAAATAATTAATTACAATGTGCCAACAATATTAACGTTTGAGATTTTATGAATTGTGTTGATTAATTTTCTTGTGCTATTTTTGCACTATTATATTACATTACTGTTTGTTCTTAGAACATTAATTAACTTTTATTTTCCTTTTTATTGATTTTATATAAGAGAATGTTAAACATTACAAAGTACTGTCGTAATAAAATAAAAAAATGGTTATTAACACGTACATTACACAAGCATTCGTATGAATTTAGGCACAATTTTTAAGTACATGCATACATACATAAACTCACGCCTTTATTCCCGAAGGGGTAGGCAGAGGCATCACCAGGACACCCACATTTCGCCTTGTATATTCCGTCCCACGATGTGATAGGGGGCGACCCTATCGCCATTTCGGGCACAAATTTATGACACCGGGCTGATAATGGATAGAAAAATCCAATCTCACTTTGCCCGACCCGGGACTAGAACCCGAGACATCAGCTTTGTAACCGTACCGTAATACAACTACGCCACCGAGGCAGTTTTAAGTATTGATTATAATATATACTGGTTCCTAAACTAAGCCAGAAGCCTGTACCTATCGTGGGATATCTTTTTATTTGGATCGTATTATACTTATGAAAATTACATTATCATTTTATTTTCTTAATATATTTTAAGCCTTTATTTTATCTACCTAGTCATAAATTCTATTCGTATAGGTAGGTCCCTATTCAAAACACAGTCTTAAATTTAAATAAAACTTTTGATAAAACTAATATTATGTTTCATAATATAATCTAAAAAACAAGTCGATAATATTATTTCAATACTTAACCTACACAAACAAAGCTTTAAAATCTTTTCGCATATAATATCTTGGTTATTTTCTAGATATTTATTATCTGTCAGCAGTGGACAGCCTCCATGGCGGAGTTATAACGCGGGTTGTGAAATGAAAGGCCGCGGGTTGGATACCTGCACCGAGACAAATGTTATTTTTTGGTAAGCGATACGACCGCTCATGGACAGTAGAAAACCAAACAACACCATGAATAACAAAGCAATACTTAGCATTCCACTGCGCTCGCCATCCTGAGATAAAGGATGTTAAGTCTCAATATGTCCAGTAGTTACTCTGTTTGTGTGATCCACAAGTATTTGTTTCGAGTCAGGACTTTGTGAGTCAAAAGACTCGTGTGGTTTCCGATGCCCACGACAAAAGACTTCGTTCTGTGGAGTACAGACTACGTGTACGCCTGATAGATGTTTTAATTTCATTAATTTATAAATAAATAAATACACCCAACAGTCACATACATAGTCCTGACCCCACACTAAGATCGAGTCTTGTGTTGTGGGTATCAGAAGCTACGAGAGACTTATTCGGTCTTACTAACACCCAGACCCGAAACAAATACCTGTGGCTCACACTCTCGTTTCACAGCCGGCGTCTAACCAACTACGCCACGGAGGCTGTCAATATAAATATTTACAAAGTGGGTTGTCCGCCCTAGGAATTCGCTACCTCAATGTTATCAGTCCTATACACCACTCTCTCTCTCTTCAGGAACAGAAAGTCCACCGCTGAACATAGACCTCCCCCATGGGCCGCCACATAGACCTGTTGGAAGCAAAGCTAAGATAAACAAAGCTATTTTTTCGGTAGCAAATACAAAGACCGAAAATCCATAGTCACAACTCTCAATAAATTTCCCTTGATTCGATGGAACAGGGGTGTGTCTTTGAGTCATGATGGTGATACCGCCGATTCTCTTTGACGTAATTCCCCAGACAATTTGTCCTAAGTGGGTCGCAGGAAATAACAATTCTCATGTCTAGACAGATGGCATTACGGCTATTTAGTTTGGTTGGTCATGGTTATCTATTTTTGTGTAGGTTATTGGGAATATCTATGATGAAAAGTGTTACAAACATCAAAATCGTAAATTTGTTGTACTTAACTGTACTGTGTTCATTTGATGTAGATAATTAATGTGTCGTTAACAGCAATAACGTAACTCTTCTTTTACATAATAATTAACTTGGTTAAAATAAACATTTTTAAATTATCAACAGAATTAATCTTGGTAATATATTGTCTTTTCGAAGTTATGTGTGTATTGATAGTCAATCACCACGCACTTTTACGGTGAAGAAAACCATTATGAAGAAACCTGCATACCGTAGCGATTTTAAAAGAATTTCTACGGTATGTAAGTCCGCCAACCCGCATTAGGTCAGCGTGGTGGACTATATGGCCTAACCACTCTCAACCGATTCTCTCGATTGTAGAGTAGGCCCGTGCCCAGCAGTGGGACGTATATGAGCTGATAAAATTCAATTCAATTCAAAATAAACTGTATGTTATGATTTTCTTAAACACGTAATTTAATCAAACAAATAAATATATCGCATACCAACTCGACAGACTGCACATAAAATCAACTTCGAAAAAGCAATATCTTCCTAAGCTACGGAGGAAATGAAAACTCCACGCTGCCATTTACAATATGCCCCCTAGTGTGAAAGGTCGCGCGTTCGATCCCGGCTCATTATCACCTTCGCTAATCTCCAAGTAAAATTCCAATGGGAGTTAAATTAAAAAAGTTCCGCACTAAGCATCGACTTTGCATAATTTGTTTGAGCGAAGGTTCACTCACCGTTCAGTGTAGTCCGTCTGAAACAAAGAAAAAAATAATAAGTAGGTACTTTATTATGCTTTATATTCATATTGAGTGCCGTAATTAGGAGCTAGACTAATTGGCGAGGGAAGAGGTTTAAATTTATTTCCTAGATGCACATTCATTTTCTAAGTTACACAGATTTATGTCATACTAGCAACCCGACCCGGCTTCGCCCGGGTGCATACAGTTTTTGAGTCCAGTCCACATCAACAAAATATTATTTCGCATACTGTTTTATATTTAAACTGAGTGGAACCGCCGTCGATTATATTACTTTTTACGTCACGTCCCGTTATATCCCGTTCTGTCCCGTGATATCCTGTTCGATCACGTCCCATTCTGTCCCATGACGAAAAGCAAGCAGTCCTGTCCCGTGTCATCCACTTGAGTTTGAAGAAGTAGCAAATATGTATATTTGAATTCCTTACTCGGGATAAAAAGTATCCTATGCGTTAGTGCAGAATAGAATGTTTAGATCTCATAAACGTTTCACTCGGTGTAGATATCAAACCCGTGGCCTCTCGTTTCCCATCCATAACTAACTACGCCACAGTGACTGTCAATTAGACAAAACACAAATACAACAAAACAACAAAAAAATTGGCCCGTAAAATATCCGTAGTATAAAGAAACATCTTTGATCACATCTGTATAAAGACGGGAGAATTTAATTGAATTGATTGCTGACCTGAAAATGCACGCTGTGACTCCATCTATTAATAAATGAAGAGCTCTATTGCTTTTGCTTTTTAAGTTCAACCTCATCATGGTTAGTGGACTACCTTATTGATAAGCAAGGCGACAGCTAAGTTGGATTTTTTATACGCTTTTTATTAGCTTCAGACGTATGTATGTTAGTATGTAACGGAATCTTTGAACATGATTTTGACCCCCTTCAAAACGTCGGATTAACTCGAAATTCGGCATTCTTATTAGAGGGCCGATGACAATTCAATATTCTAAACTAAAAAATGAAAAATAAATAATAGTTTAAAAAAAAAACAAAAAAAATACGCTTTTATAGAAAATCCAACTAAAAAATAGAAAATAATTTTTAATAAATTTGAATTAAAAATAGTGTAAGAAAAAATGATTTTATTGTAAAAAAAGCGTGGGGTGCATGGTATCAATAGTTCTAAATATTTTATGAACAGATATTTTTATCCAATCGCATTTTATATACTGACGTTTAAAGTGACTAGTGCGTTGTTCAATAAAAATGTCCATAACTACCTCTGATTATTAAAATTTATAGCGCCCTAAAAGTTTCACTTACAACATATAGTCTCTTATGTGTTTTAGGTTAACCAGTGTAAGCCCGGCTTCGAGTACACCAAGTTACATATTTGTATCCACCGGTGTGATATGGATGTGGATATGGTTATGGCTGGATGCCCACCCTTTTCTTCTTCCCACCCTTTTTCCTTCCGCTCTCCTCCTCATTTGAGGGGTTGGGAACACGTCCATGATCCAAGCGTTGTGGATATTCATAAGCGGCAGTGATCCCTTACCTTCAGATGACCTGTTTGCTCGTTTGTCGGACCTATGCAATAAAAAAACAAGAAATGCAAAACAAACTTTCGTCTTTATAACATCAGTAGAATTGGGGGACATATTTGACTTGTGTGCAGTATAAGGCTATAAACAATGGCTTAACAAGCCACCTGAGGATCTAGACAATTTAAGCCAACTTTTCGTAGTTCATGATATCACAAACTAAGCTAAAACATTTTTAAACGCTGCACAGTGATTCGATTAGTACAAGCTAGCTAGACAAAATTATTTGTTGAGGTATTTTGTTTTGTGCGGCTTCCTTATGATGTTTTAATATAGATTTAGCAAAAAAAAACAAAAAAAATTGAAAATAGGGGCACGTGTACCAATAAAACAAAAAAATACAATTAATACTTTGTATATTGACAGACTGGTAAAAAACAATAATAAATAAAATTAACAACAGTCATAAAATACTCAACTACTAATAACCTAACCACTAATTACATAATGGGGCTTTATTACGACTCATTAACAATATTTTTTTTACATTAAAAACATATAGATCAAAAAAAATGTTTTTAACTATTAATAAAGTTGAATAAGACAATACAGCAATAAAAAAGAAAAATATGATACACGGCATAGAAATCCATAAGTACAATATTATTTACAACCCTTATTTATTTTACAACTCTAAATTCTTCTTCTGAAGAATCTTCTACATCGTAGAATATTTCGAAAAAAAAATATATATATACATATATTAATATTTCGAAAAAAACAACTACGACTGACACCTGAACTTATATTAATAGAAGGGGGTATTATTAAATCTAAAACTTCAGAAGGAAGTTTACTTGTCAGTTTTTTTGGAATCTCTCTAAGACTATTTATTTATTACAGGACCAGATGTAATTAATATATTTAGTAAATCCCTGTTCGTGACAATACGTTAATTTTTTCGAGTATTGTGCTCCCGAAATCTTCTATAATCCTTATTGCGTGCTTCCTGAGCTTCCTCAAAAAGCTGCCCAATAGATAGAAGAGCCGCTATCACAATATCTACACAGTGCACAAGAATTTTGTGCACAGTAACGGGTATGTAATACCACGAATAAAGACTAGTATACAATTTTTTTGTGTCCTGTGTAAAAGAATTAAATTTAACAACATCAATATCGTAACCTGAAGCTAAAGCTCTAAGGATAGTGCCAAATTTCGTAATTAGTGTCATAATTAATTTCCAGATCATGACTTGCTTGTTTAATTACAGAAGCCAAGTTCTGATGTCCAGACAATCGGGCCTATAGTTCAGCAGCCACTACCAATTGGTTTACGTCTCGTGTTTGTAGAAGGTCGTCCACGCACCTCCTTTTCGTTTTTTCACTTGCTTCAACGAAATCCACTGATGGAAGCCCAGGAGTCGGGGCTTTACTTGATGACGATGGTGCTGAGTGGTGTATGGATACTTTAAATGTAAAATCCCCAGACAACCACTCAGAGTTTTTAGACAAAAAGCGATCGCAGCGCTTCCCAGAACTTTCCCATTTTTCTGCGCACTTTGTTGATAATCTTCCAATTGACATTTTGATTTCGCTCGCATATACTTCCGTGATATTTGCAAGATCATGTTTTATCGATAGAAAATCATATAGTCTACTATTATGGTTCTCCTTGGGATGTTTCTCCCATTCATCAAATAACTCAATTTTTGCGACTAAGAATTCGTATTCTGAAAAATAGACGAAATGACAAAGTTGCACTCGAGTGCGCAGCCTTAAATTACTAATGTTTAAAAGCTAACAGATATGGCTATGATATATATAATTTCTAGCCCGGGTACAAGAGGGTACAAGTACTTCCTAGTCCAATGAATGCAGAAAATAGTAAAAAAAAATCTTTTTTTTTTAAATCTAGTTTTTAATAAGAAGTGCGGTTAAAGTATATCCATTTTTTTAATAGAATTAAGAAGTACATACCCTAAACTTGAAGATCCATAACTAACACTTTTCAAATACTTAAACTTACTGAATTATGATGTTACTTCGATAAGTACAAAAATGCAATTAAAAAGTAATTTTTCACCCTTATTTTTTATACCTGCCTCATTAACTTATTAGTAGTTGACACTAGTGCAAAACAAATCTTAGAATTGGGACACCTGGGTATCTGGCTAGAGGCCCAGGTAATAAAATCCAGGTAATTCGTTAGTGACTTTTGTCTAGCTAGCTTGTACTAAACGAATCACAGTGCGCTGACCGTACAAGACACTGTTAGTTTAGCAAATAGCAGTACTACGTAAAGCCACTACTTCTAATATCAGGGGTGTCAAAGGGAGGCTTTCACAACCTTACTCCCACAATGTTAAAAGTCCACCCCGTATGTAAAATGAACATACTGTTAAACTCAATGATGCCAGATAGCGTATGGAACAATAAAAAGCGATGGCGGGCACACCCGCTCCAGTTCATTAATTAGACGGCAGTCGATCCGGCCGAAACCTCGTTATAACTAACGGTTCGAGATATTCCTATTAGTATGCTAAAGCCGGTGACCGTTAGTGTGGGACGAGTGGTGAGGAATTAGCGGATACCATCATGCCATCAATGTATGACTGCCTCGGTGGCGTAGTTGTATTACGGTTACAAAGCTGAGGTCTCGGGTTCGAATCCCGGGTCGGGCAAAGTGATATTGGATTTTTCTATTCATTATCAGCCCGGAGTCAGGAATTTGTGCCCGATATGGCGATAGGCTCGCCCCCTATCACATCGTAGGACGGAACTAGCAAGGCGAAATGTGGGTGTCTTTTTTTTTTTTTTTTTTTTTTTTTTTTTTTTTTTTTTTTTTTTTTTTTTTTGGTATCGGGTTGGAAAATCCTCATGGACGTCCTCCGCCCGGGGGAGGCGCGGAGGGGACTGTCAGACTCTTACTGACTAAAAACCAACCCGTGTTCCTCTCGTACCCGTGTGTCGGAGGGTCGGGTATCGCCGAAGCATTCGTCGCAACCCCCCGACGGGTATTGGCCCGCCATAGTCGGGCGGGCCCCGTCACCCACTGCGGCCGTCACCCCGGCCGCAGGACTCCACTACGAGGCGCGCGCGGAACACGACGCCGCCGCCTCAAGGCCTGCTGCTGGTCGGACGACAAGACGCCCCGAGTCTGTCGTCCACAGGCCGCGCCCTACGGTGGCCGGAAATCTGCCACCCTACGACGCCCAGTGCGTCTGCTGCGGGAGGGGAGAGAGGAGGCAGCCTCTCTCTCCCTTTCCGCCACCTCCTTTGCGAGCATAACGGCCTCGCAGAAGGTGGCGACAGCTCTCCACCCTGACTTGCTCCCGACCATTGTAGCTACAACAGCCGGGAGCGAGAGGTTTCCCGCAGCACCTACGGCCGCGACCAAGTCACGGCGCTGCTCAGCCCAAGCTGGGCACTCCGCCAACGTATGCAACGCCGTATCGTCGCGGCGATCACCACAATGGTGGCACTGGGACGTCGGCTCCCGGCCTAGTCGACACAGGTACTTCCCGAAACACCCATGTCCGGTAAGCACCTGCGTCAGCCGGAAGCTTAGGGCGCCGTGGCTCCTGTTGAGCCACTCCTCAAGTATGGGCCTTACCGCCGCTACAGCGGCGTGCCCCGCCGTGGGTAGCGCTAGGCGCGTCTGCCACTCCGCCAATAAGACCTGGCGGAGCTCTGCCCTGCGTGCCTCTATCTGTCGAGGCACCAGGCGCTCGCCCCTCTCGACCGCCTCCACACGCCACCAATAGAGCGACGTGAGGAGCTTTGCGTCGAGGTAAATGTGGGTGTCCTAGTGGCGCCTCTGCCTACCCCTTCGGGGGTAAAGGTGTGAGTTTATGTATGTATGTATCATAACATAAATTTAAAAACCTAATGGAACAATAGAACTAAACAGTGCAACAAAAGTTGCAGACCATTCCGAACAAGTCGCTGCAGAATCCATTAACAAAGGCACTAGATCGATAGATGTCTTGTGGTTGATATCTGCATCAGCCCGTATACGTCCCACTACAGGGCACGAGCTTTCTCTGTAATCGAGAGTACGATTGAGAGGGGTTAGGCCATATAGTCCACCTCAGTGTATAGTTCAGTTCAGTGGCTGGTATAGAAGGAGAAAAAACAATTATATATTTGCTAATTAATCACAAAAATTCATATCAGAATGTTCATTTTATCACTAGATTTTATTTATGAAAATCAATCATCATTTTCAGCCTCACTAAGCAAGCCTGCATCTAAATACTTCATGCAATATTCATTCCACTAACCACTCTCAATCGATTCTCTCGATTGTAGAGTAGGCCCGTGCCCTGCAGTGGGACTTACATGGGCTGATGTATATAGATAGATAGATAGAATATTCATTTGTTCGTCTACTCATGTATTGAATATCCTAGCTATTTTAAAACCTGATATTTTCTATGAAATTTTCAACCAGTCCATCTCTTAACCCATTAATTCCCAAGGGTAAAAATAAACACATATTTATTGGTTTAATTGCTTATTACGTTTATAAATACATCCAAAAAGAGCAAATTATAGTAAACAAAATTATTGATTAATTATTTTACATTCCGCAAAATGTTGCGTCTAAGGAACGTTGGGATTACTGAACTTCAATTTTGCAAGCAAGTCTAACAACGCTGGAGTATTAGCGTGAGTGAAATATTTTAAAACAATCAGCATGAAGATGTACTTGACATTTTTTACACATATAAATTGTTGTACTTTTACACTGTCGACATCTTCTTCGACGTTTACTTTCGTGCTCTTCTATTACATGACTAATATTATCTAAGCGAATATTGGAAGGTAACGCGTTTTTGGATGGTCTTCCTAAATTTATTTTTGAATTACCCAAAAAATGCGAATTATCTGCAAGTTGGGCTTCTTCGATTTTCATCAAACTTACAGCAACGTAAGATTTGAATTCCAATTGATTCAAAGATCGCTCATTCGCCATATTGTCAATTTTCCACGAGTTTACCAATACACTGTCTATCAAATTGATGAACAGTGGCCACCACCACTTTTTCCCTCTTACTCGAATCCTATAATTGGCTATTCCATTATCATGGAGATCTACACCTCCCATATTTTTATTATAATCTGCTATAACCTGGGGCTGTGGCACATTCACCATCTTTTTTATTTTTCTATCATAACGTTTTGCTGTAACCCATGGTTCAATTTTTGCGTTGTTAGTAGCCACAGTCACCACAGAATTGTCATTCCATCGAACCAACAGTACTTCATGTTTTTGGTCAAAGCTACAATCTAATGATCCTATCTCTTTTTTCTGAAGTTTTTCGTATTTATCAAGGTTTTATTCATTGTTCTATTTTTTCTAATAGTACCAGTGGCAAAATAACCTTTCTCTTTCAGAATACAAAACAATTTAAGTGAAGAAAAGAAATTATCAAAAAAAATGCGATGTTTGCTTGGGTCTTCAATAACGGACAATAGATCCACAACAAATGTAACAATAACAACTAACTATGTATTATTTCTCCCAACGTTACACATACGCAACATTTCTGGGAAGTCTAAGAAAAACAACAAGTGTGACTAGTTTTGTCCAGCAAAAGGGTTTATATCATAAATAAGATATTGCTTTAGCTTTATACAGAGTAAAAAGTAAAGCTTTATTTCAATTTATATCTTTTATGATTGGATGAATCTGTCGATCTTGAGATAACTCAATTAGCAGTTTTTAAAAAATAAAACTAATAGGTACTTGTATTTTAAAAAACATAGAAAAAAATTTGAATCGATTTTTTAGTTCTAATTCTCGAGACTGGCTTACATTTCATAGAAATAATTACTTATTTTAAAACAAAAAAAAATCACATTTGAAATGTTGCGCTAGCGCAACGTTGGGTAATAATGGGTTAAAGCAGCAATATAGCCTAACCACTCAAAGTTCATAACTTGTAACACACTGTATTAAAATCCCAGCATGGACGCTCTAAGCAATTAGAACCCATTTTAATGGAACGGCTGAAGAGATTGTAGACTATCATAAACCTTACCTTCCTTTATTTTTATCGCAACACACGCCATTTCTATTTTTAGTGTTGGCTCATATTTCTCTATGCCCTAATGTGGTTCATTACTTGATATCCAGCACTTTATGATGTATGTTAAACATAGTTTTGTAATATTACTCGGGTTGAATTTTAATGAGACCTGTTCTCTGAAAGTAAGGGTTAATGAGTACTATAAATATGCTGCCACCAATACGCGACAAAAACGACGTGGTGTTCATGACTAAAATATAGTTTCTGTATTTACTGTTTTATTTCACCTGAAACTAAATTTTACAAAAAATTTACTGGAACTCTATTAACACATATATATCCCTAATGGGTAGGCATTTTCACTGCTCCCACCAACAGTAAGCATAGAAACGCGATAGGTGGCAAGCCGGAACAATATCTGACGTCAATTCCAGTTTTTTTGTATATTATGCGAAATCTTTCAAACCGAAATACACACAAATATTTACAGAATAATCGAACCTAACACCTCAAGAGTCTAATATAGACGCCTGTAAAGCTTAAACCAATGAAGCGATTCCTGTGTAAGATCCTTTAGGAATTAAAAATTCCAAAACCATGAAGCAAATATATTATTCCAGGGACTCGTCACCCGCTTCGAGGACAAACACCGAGTTTAATAATAAAAACCTTTATACCAAAAAACACACAACTCAAATACCACGAATAATTCCCTAAAACTCCACAAAAAATACCTTCAAAGCAAGTATTCATCAAAATGAGCCCCTAAACACATCATTAAAAGTCAATTTGACATACCCGAAATCACAAAGGGGAAAACAGGAAAATGAGAATGGCGTCTGGCGTTCTCGAGATAATGCGGGCGCACCTGCGATACCTCTTAACACAAAACATTCTCATTACGACCAAACTCTGGCAAATGTGGATCGGGTTGACAGGAATTTGAAAGGGAATTCAGCCGAAAACATCATTAGATAATATGTAGAACTGTCATTTATTTTCAGACATGAAAAAGGTAATTAGTATTTTTAAATGACCTTCTCCAGCCTACTATATCCAATCTAGTAAATTGCAACTAACGTTACGTCGAATCTTGTAAGAAAATTTAATCCGTATAGAATATAATACCTAGCACCATTCGAGAACCCATTTTAATAGTAATAAAACGTGATAGAATCTAAGAGGTTATGGTGCAATGTCTGATAAGGTTAAGAATTAGAAAATCTTTGGTACCTACTTGCAAACAATGTTTGTAAATCAATTGAAGATTTTGAACACATACAAATCTGTGTATTTTACGAGTATACGCCTTTCCAAGGAAGAATAGATTTGTAAGTAACAAATCTTTAATCTCCACGTTAGAATTTCTCATCGTAAATCTCAGTTGCTCATTAGGTGGTACTGCGTTAGCAATTCCTTTAAAACTGTAATGTGTTTTGTCATTAGAAGTATTTCGCCTCCTAATATTTCCTGTTGCTCACTCGCTTTTACCATTCTATATTTTTAGAAAGTTAGAATTTGTTTATATCAGTCTTAACATTCATATATTTCAACTACGAAATACAATATAATGAATTCTACATACATACATAAACTCACGCCTTTTTTCCGAAAGAGCTAGGCAAAGGTGCTACTAGGACACCCACGTTTCGCCTTGTGTGTTCCAACCCAGGATGTGATAAGAAGCGATCCTATCGCCATATCGGGCACTAGTTTCTGACCCTGGGCTCCGGAAAAAATATTTTGGTGTTGGATAGTTCATTCAGTGATGAAGGCGCTTTTTATTCCGGAAAAAACATATATAGCAAGACTTTTATTTTCTTTTTATTTTTAAAACTTTTTCACGCGGTGAAGTCGCGAGCAATACTTGTTTTAGTATGGAAACTATTAGAGCAATCCCAATGACGTCAACATAGATCCATAAATAATCATAGCAATGAATCACTTTGAAATTATGCAAACTGACCTCCGCACTACGCCGCTCATGCAAACATTTACAACTCAGCCTTGCAGTAAAAGGAATTCAACAGCTACGTGCGCTGAGCATCTTTTAAATCAATTACTTCAGAACCTTTACCATGTTATATAGCTATTTTCTTTATTTGTCAGTTTATAACTCTCATTAAACAATTGACTATCTTTTTAATTAATTACCTTAGTATCTAATCCGTACTGATTCTCATCACTCTCCCTAGCATCACAAGCTCTCAAGCCTTTGCCCATATTGCCATATTATTCGAATTTCATTCAAAATGCTCCTTATATCTTTGTTTACTATAAAATCATTTTTAGGAGCATTCCTATATTGCGAATGTTTGTTAAAACATCATCGGTGTTACTGACTTCATATATTTTTGAGAAACCGTATAACTTTTCATACCTCGGATTGTCGTAACTACTAATTTACACACAAAAAGCAAGAATTTAGAATTTGAAAAAGTCATAGTCGTAATCAACTTTTTTTTAACTTTTGTAATGAAAATATCTGTTAAAAAAGTGAACACAAATTTCCAAAATGTACTATTTAGTAATAGCGTTCTAAAACATATTTAATTCATCAAAGAAGTATTGATAATACGAGGCCTTTAAAAGAAACAAATAAAAAATATGACCATTTTATTGCTTTTGTGATAAATATGATAATTTACGGCTATAAATTGGTTTACGGCGTATATTCAATTTATTTCTCCTATATACGTATAAATGTAACAAGTTCTGCGATTTTAATGTTGACATTAAAACTAACAATTGCATCGTTAATAGGTAGTTAACATAACAATTCAAACATCATTCTAATCATGAAGAACTCGATTATGTTTTCTTGATCGTGTAAATCCATATATTTAGTCAAAAGGCCACTGACCACCTTGGTATTAGCTTTTTTTTTTTGCGTAGAATTGCCAGATGAGCATACCATTCGCTTGATGGCAAGCGATACGACCGCTCATGGACAGTAGCAAACCAAACAAAACTATGAATTACAAAGCATTGCTCGGCAATCCACTGCGCTCGCCATCCTAAGACATCAGATGTTAAGTCTCAATATGTCCAGTAGTTAGTCTGGCTACAATGTCCTTCAAACAGGAAGACAACAGTGCACTTACACTGCTGTTTGGCGGGAGAAATAGACATGGCGGTGGTAGCTAGCCAGGCGTCCTCTTACAAATGAGAGACCTGCCACCAGTAAAAATAAAATGCAAAATAGAACAATAATTTGCACTTATACAATTGCAATTGTGCACTTATGTATGTATATATTTATGTATATTATCTATGCATATATTATGTAATTTGTATATTTATTTTATTATTATATATTACATTACTTGTAAGGTTTTGTGTTACTTATATTTATGTATATACGCAGTATCTATTAATTTTTATTGTTATTATTTTATTTATTGTTTTAAAACACTTAATATAAGTATTATTATTTCTTATCAGTCCAGCTATTAGTACACTATTAACTGCCCTCTCTTTTATCCTTCTCTTATTTCCATCCCAAGGTAGTCGATAAGAGATTGCTTCGAGCGATACGACCGCCTTTTGTACTGCTATCTAATTTAATGTTGTTGTTTTTTTTTATTTGTTAAGTTTATGTAGTGTACAATAAAAGATATAAATAAAAAATAAATAAATAAATAAATAAATAAATAAATAAAATAAATAAGTCAACTAAAAAATATATATTCCCGTACATGTCAAAAAGATCACGATATTTTTTCCTCAGGTAATTTTACGAATCAAATCATAAAAATATCAAATTCTAAGGGCACACAAACAACAATACGGCCAAACGAAGCTACAAATTAGATCCTTCGAATATCTATGTTATTGAAAGCTCATTCAATAGTGGACAGAAATATCAATTTCGTATCGGATTGGCTCCAGGGAGCGAAGGTCCGGGATAAGCCTGGCATTCCCATACCTGGCATTATGTGGAATAATGGGAATTTTTAATATGTATTTTTTCGTTGGAAAGGGTAGGATCAATCTCTTTCTCGCGGCGATTTTGTGAATTCAATGTTTGTTTACATTATTCAGGGTTCTGTTTTTATAAGCATATTATGTTTCATATTTTAAATCTCATGTCCGTAAATGTTTTTGCGTAATTTGATGAAAGGACATCCAATGCTAAGCATTGCTTTGTAATTCATGGTGTTGTTTGGTTTTCTACTGTCCATGAGCGGCCGCATCGATTACCATCAGGCGAACGGCATGCTCGTCTCGCCATTCACCGCAATAAAAAAAAGAATGTCCGGTTTGTTGTTGATTATGTCACAATCTGCTGTGTGTTGCATTCTACAATCAGCAAGTATACAGCCAGATTCAAGTGTTTCTATATAATGATTTCGACTGGAGAAAAATCAGAACAAACAAACATAATATTTTTTTCATTTTATTTTTTTAATTCTAACGTGAACTTCTAAGTTTTCTCCATAACTATCAAAGTTGATGAACACACGTTGGTCTCTCCAACGTCCAACGTCCACCCGTAAACTTGATAGGACCTCATAAATTTCGCAGGGCATTCAATGGATATCCCACCTAATACCACTATCTAACCCACGGCTGTACAAAATCAGACAACATAAAAAACAAATCGTTTTTCAAGTGGCTGTCTACCAAGATGGTTTTGCCGGTGGCACGTGGAAAGAACTTAAATCACCTAATTGTTTACGTGCCTAGCATAAATATCTACACCCAATACTTAGTTTTTAATGTATGGTACAATGTGTTGGGTAATACAATGGTATTAGCCTTCATCATGAATAAAAAAACTGACATGATACAGATATAATTTATTGTAAGCACATATTGCATATCATCGCCTTATTCAGCCATAAGAAAACCACTGCTGAACATAGGTTTCAACCACGGATAATTTTGTTTTTATACATGTTTCTGGAATAAATATATTTGGTTTGATTGAAGTATCAGTGACTACATAGCCTGAAAGGTTCTCTGTTGGAGGCCACGTACCAAGCGCAGCATCAAACGACTTTTTACAAGGTAGACCGGGGTCCCAATAGACGTTACAGGAACTCGCCAAATGCATGCTTTAGTTGCTAAGTTTAGTAGTGGACTTCTCGTGCCTGAGCATGATGATGATAATTAATAGATAAATACACCCAACAGTCACATACATTGTTCTGATCATCACACTAAGATCGAGTCTTGTGACGTTTGCTATCAGGAACTACGAAATACTTTTCGGGCTCATCCAGACCCGAAACAAATACTTGTGGTTCACACAAACATTTGTCAAGGTGCGGGGATCGAACCTGCGGCCTCTCGTTTCACGGCTTTTAACCAACTATGCCACGGAGGCTTTCAATGAAGTATAGTGTGAAAGTAGCTACTCACGAAGACCTATAATGTGACTGCGAATAAAAGCAAAACCGTATAAAATAATAAAACTCACAACTTTGTTCACCAACTTGCTAAATACGAGTGAGCTTTAGTTTTGCGGTAGTGCTGGCAGTTAAAAACAGAATTTTAAGTTACTGAGTTTCCAGCTTTGTTCCACGGTCTCAAAGTCTATTTTGCAATAGCATTTAGAGATAAATCGAATAAGTAAATCAAATAAGCATTTGTACCCCTACTTCTGTCATCTCTGCACCATCTCAAGGTAGACTGGAAGAGAATGCCTTTGGCATTAAGTCCGCCTATGTACAATATGTTTGTATGTGAAGTTAAATAAAATAAAATAAATAAAATAAATTCTAAAGGATTTAGCGACAATTTTGAAAAACTGTTTCCTAAAAAAGGAGCGGACTTTTTACTGACTTAACTATTGATAGGCCGACACGAGCGGCAAGTTACGAATAATGTATGCCGCAGCGAATTTAGCTAAAACTGTGGATTTAGCACTTGCATATCGGATGAGTTCCGGAGCAAAGCTTTTATTTAAACAATTTTTTTGCTTTAATTTTTGTCTTTCTTACTTTACAAGTATTAGCCTAATCCGTAGAATTAAGTTGGATTATTGAGACTCGCATTCATAGTTCATATTCATAATGCATTTTAATTTGTCACACCTGTATGAATATTACACCGGCATGTTGATTAGATTTCCCATAAAATAAACTCAGGTACGAGCTTATTTTCCAAAACTTACTTTCCAAAACTCTTATTGGTGGTAGGTCTCTTATATGTGAGAGGCCACCTGGGTAGGTACCACTGCAATGTCTATTTTTCCCCCCAAAGCAGTGTAAATGCACTGTTGTGTTCCTGTTTAAAGGATATTGTAGCCAGAGTAACTGCGGAACATACTGAGACTTATTAACATCTTATGTCTCAGGATGGCCAGCGCGGCGTAGTGATATGCAACGCATTGATTTGCAATAAATTGTTTTTTTTTATTGCAATGAATGGCAAGACGAGCATGCCATTCGCCTGATGGTAAGCAATGCGACCGCTCATGGACAATAGCAAAACCAAACAACACCATGAATTACAAAGTGTATGTGCTATGTTGTGTGTGATGTTATGACTAAATTTCTTGTTCTTATATGCCAATCTATAACGGAGGAATCCAACCTCAGATTCATCACTGAACATAACTTGGCCAGAGTACGACAATATAAACAAGAGCTGCTTCAACATAGTCAAAGACACGCTGATCGTCGGCACCAACCCTGGCGTCAACACCGTGGAATTCTACGAGTCCATCTACAAGCTAGCTGGAATTAATTTTTAATAGATCTTTTATCTGTACTTATCATGACCTACGTGGTTTCAATGCATCACGATTTTCGTCAATACAGAAACGTCGAAATTATCGCTAAATTTATTTTAAAGTCCCCCTGCCTGAAGTCACAACATTCGGGAAATATCCGGTCTCGATAAAATTCAATCAATTATATCATAATATTGCACAAAGTAGAAAGGCCGACTTGGGAATCGCACCCAATCATCTTTTCACAACCATTGTACCGTATTTTATGCCAACCAGACTGTGTAATAAATATCAACTTATTATGACATGCCTGTTTTATTACTATTTTGCTATCGACAACCTACCTACTGATAACCGTTTTGCTGTTCTATTTCCTTCAGTAAGTAATAGCTGCCACATACTTAACGATATAACAGTGCAAGTCTGAGTTTGCACCAGTTTGCTGGAACGTGTGTGGGCAAACAACTGCGCAAACTTGGTTGAAATTATTGATTCAACTGGTGCAAACTCGCGTTTGCGCAAACGCACTTGAACGTATGGGGCGGCCATAAGATTACCGTAAGCCCAAAGCTTGTAAGGTTCCTTTCCCCTGTACCCCCATTCTCCTTCAATTTTATAATCTAACAACGAATTTACAATGCCTATAAATTTTGGTTCTTTATGGCTGACAATAGTGATTCTACAACAATTGAGCCGACAATTCTTTTACGAATAACATGCAATATACCTCACTAAAATTAGTACTACTCGTCGTGATCAGCTCTCAAATAAGCTTTATCTAGGTTACTTATTTAGGTATTAAAATGAAATTCAATTATTTTATGTAAACAACTGCCTCGGTGGCGCAGTACTATGACTACAACGCTGACATCTCGGGTTCGTATCCCGGGTCGGTCAAAATGATATCGGATTTTTCTATTCATTGTAAGCCTGGAGCAAGGAATTTATGTCCGATATGGCGATAAGCTCGCCCCCTATTACATCGTGAGACGAAAGACATAAGGCGAAACGTAGGTATTCTGGAAGCACCTCTACCTACCCCTTTTGGGAAACAGACGTGAGTTTATGTATATATGTAATAATAGAACCTATAAAAATCGTTTTGGGCTATGTAACCCAACATCGACTTTACTTTCTGTTCTTTTTCGCCTACACTAATTATAATAGCAATTTGGTCTATATTGCTTAATTAATGAAGGCGCAATGATAATAAAATATAACGACTCATTCAATTCCTTCAATATTGCCAGATATCTTGGAATAATCCAATGGTGACTAGGCTAGTGAGATTTGTTTCCAATTCAGAGTTTCCATTCTGTCTAGCTTCTAATGAAGAAGTTTCTACACGATGATAATAAGTAGTCTTTATTACGTTATTAACTGAGCGACAGTAAATAATGTTATCACTCTTTTATGGCCCTCTGTTATTGTTACTATTGCAAGATAAATTTTATATGATATTTGGCGATGAGGTGTAGTCATTGACTTATTGCACTTCGGTTTCCAAATAAGGCGATACCACGAATATATATAATTATGTACATAGTACCACAATTAAATTTCAATTTCTCCAGACACTTCTTTCTTAAGGTTACAACCGAGGTTTTAATGGTATTCAATTATTTGGCTCCTACTCAACATCTTCTGAATTGTATGAATCATGATTGAAGAAATTCATTAGTAAAAACATTTTCATAGACTTTTATTTATTTCGTTTTATTAATCCTGAACGTTAGCCAATCGGAAAACTTTGTCAAAAAACTTTACCGACTTATCAAGATATTTGCTTCCTACAATCAACGTGTTGTTGGCAATGTTTACGTATCTCCTGTTGTCGCTCTCAAACTCAGGCCAGGTTATGTTGAACGAAGAGTCTGGAGTAGGATTCCTGAAAGAATTATTATAGAATAAGATATCGATTATTTTGAACTTAAAAAATAAACAATAGTTTGGTAAGAATATTGTATTCAACACTGTTTCGTCTTATAATATACTCACCCATATTTTATAAAATTGGAATATAATGTAGATGTCAGATTCACCATATCATATTCATTACTGTTGACTTCAATGGTCATGTTGAGAGAGTTAGCTTGGAACAAGTAAAACAAATCGTCCATATGTCCAGCGGCGTATATACCGTACGGTACTCCTTGAAGTCCGTAGTAGTTCCTGCTGGAGAAACTGGAGAAAACATAGCAATAGCGATGAGAACTCTTAGATGGCGGCAAGTGGCTGAACATTTTTTGATTAGCAATAGCTATGTAAGTTTCACTTGCAAAACTCACAAACTTCTTCATATTACTTATAGAAATGTAATCATTACCAAAGTAGTACTGTCGCACTAATTCTGATATTTCTAACGCCATGTCGGGTACAGAATTGTACAATATCTTTCTCGGCACGAGCATTTCATCATAGCGTGCTGTTGTGTTTATTATAGAGTTTTCGAAATACGGCACTCCAGTAACAGCTTCCTCGTTCGTGGTACCGAACATAATGTCAACGTCATGAACATCGCCGTCAATAAACGCTTCCAAGGGATTCACAGTAAGGAACTGTTCGCCACCAAAATCTCGCTCTGTTACCGGTAGAAAACTGTAAAATTTGAATATATTGCTACTGCCGAGGACGTCAGAACCCAGCAGTGCAACGTTTACATTTACCAGTGACATTGGTGGTACACTCTGTAGGAATTCTAACAGTTCGGTGTCATTGGATGTTTCTTTACCAAGGATGTAACCAAGCTTGAACGCTCGCAATCTCGGTTTGTTAATTATAGCAAAATCAGCATTTGGAGTGCCACTCATGGATATTGCCCTCTGAAACAATTCTTTACTCATTGGAGATATAAGATGGAGAGCGACCGAGGCCCCACCAGCGCTCTGACCCATGATTGTAATGTTTTTGGGATCACCGCCGAAATTATTAATATTTTTGTTTACCCATCTTAACGCTGCTACTTGGTCCTTCAAACCCATGTTACCAGACACTATTTCATTCTCGAGGCAGAGAAATCCCAAGGCATCTAGTCGATAGTTTATGGTGACGACAAGCACGTCTTTCTCGATGAAGAAATCAGGCCCATAGACGCTACTATCGCCTGAACCGTATTTAAAGGAGCCTCCGTGGATGTAAAAAACTACGGGTAAAAGTGTAGTAGGGTTAAGATTCGGCGTGTAGACGTTAAGGAAGAGGCAGTCTTCATTGCCAGTTATGTATACCTCTGCAATTATATCGTACTGCGGACAAACTGATCCGTGTTCTGTGGCGTTTCTCACTCCGTTCCAAGATTCAGGTGCCTGCGGTGGCTGTCATCAAAATAAAAATAAATATTAAAAAGTAACTAACACTTTAACACAAATTACCGTTTTAACTTCAGTTGACAATAAGTCTGGTAAATATGAAAACAATCCTTGCTTACCATGAAACGTAGGTTGCCGACGGGCGGTTTTGCGTACGGTATACCTTTGAAGCTGTAGTATGTCTTGTTCAGAGCCACAGTCTGTAATATGGAACCTTGTAGTATACCTTCGGAAACCCTCACTTGTACTGCATTATTAGAGTAAATGCTAAAGAAATACGATAATTTTAGCACTTCATATAATTTAACAGCTTTTGCTAAAATTGCATACCTACGTATTATATATATTTTTTTTTATTGCAATGAATGGCTAGACGAGCATGCCATTCGCCTGATGGTAAGCGATACGACCGCTCATGGACAGTAGCAAAACCAAACAACACCATGAATTACAAGGCAATGCTTGGAATTCCACTGCGCTCGCCATCCTGAGACATAAGATGTTAAGTCTCAATATGTCCAGTAGTTACTCTGGCTACAATGTCCTTCAAACCGGAACACAACAGCGCATTTACACTGCTGTTTGGCGGGAGAAATAGACATTGCGGTGGTACCTACCCAGGCGGCCTCTCACATAATTATGAGAGACCCACCACCAGTATATGGCGGAACGCAGTGACTGTTCCGTGATAGAATAGATATAAAAATAACTCACCAATGCACTACGACGTAAAATATTATCGCTTTCAACATATTTACTGAATTTTCGGAAATGTATTTATGCCATTGAAGTTACCGCTTTTATAGACAATTTTTAGGGTTCCTTTGTTTATTTTTAATACTCGATTCAGTCGCTTTCTTGTCCATATCTTTTACCGTGTCATTAGTACACTATGCGCATTTGAGAAGTTTTATTTGTTGTTGAAGGAATTCATGCATTGTATGGGAAAGGGAGCGCCCCTTATCACAATTATTTTGTCATCACATGGTAGGGGCCGTAGTTAATATAGCTTTGGGTACATATTATGTCTTGTCCCTCTTAAGATTTAAAATTCTTAGTTCATTTAAAAGACCATTCAGAGCAACCTTTAATGAAACGCCAATATGCAAAATATTTTAGGAATTGCGGACTATAGACTGCCTTACTTGTCGAGTTTCAATGAATTTTGTGTAGTTTACTAATATTATACTAGAAAAGATCTGGTTGCGTCCAGGTTTCATTTGTTTATTATTTATAAGAAACAATTTATTGATTATTTAGACAATAATAGACCTACCCCCCTTTTCCATTTCCTAATTTATTTAATTCTTCTTGTTAATAAATAAATCAAATGTAAGTGAAAAGTTTTTGTTAAATGTGACCAGACAAACATACAGCCTACAATTTCATTGACTGCCGCCTCAAGGATGAATTTACTAATGAAAACGGCAGAAATTATTTTCAAACGTTTTATGCATGTCAAATTTTAGTGCAAAGTTTAGTCGTGAAAAGAAATACCAAACAGACAATATTTTATTAATTTAATACGATATAAATAATAAGTAGCGGATTACCGCCTGACACACACGTGACCAAATTACATACTATAAAGGCTATCGCGATAAAAACATATTGCTGAAATTATTTTTATATTTATGATGAATACACTCCACAGTCCACTGATTATTTTATTTATTTTGATCAAATTCCAATAAAACATTTGTTACCCAGGGACAAGATAAAATAAATAAATACACCCAACAGTCACATACATAGTTCTGACCCCACACTAAGATCGAGTCTTGTGTCGTGGGTATCAGAAGCTATGAGAGACTTTTCGGTCTCACAAACACCCAGACGCGAAACAAATACCTGTGGATCACACAAACATTTGTTTCGGTGCGGGGATCGAACCCGCGGCCTGTCGTTTCACAGCCGGCGTCTAACCAACTGCGCCACGGAGGCTGTCCTACCTTTGTTTTGTGCATCATATTATATTTAGAATATTTTTCCGGGATGGTTGGCGCTTATGTGAGAAGGCCTATGTCCAACAGTGGGCGGCGACAGGCTGAGTATGTTCTGTAGTTAAAATATAAGATAGTTAATCCTTATTGTAAATTAATTATCCCACACTATAACTATGAAATAAAAAATTCTCAGTATCAGTTTATAACAGTCTAAGGCCTAAGTCATTCTCTGTAGTTAACACACATATGGAAATATATTTATTATTTTTCTGAGAATAAATATTTAAGTATTTGGTACTATAAAAGCATCGTTGGGAAACCTGTGTAACGAGATTTTTTATGGTATGTGAAGTCCGCCAACCTGATGTGGTAGATTATACCCTAAGCTCTCACAATGGAACTCGTATTCTCGATTTGTTCTCGCATAGTGGATGACACAATATTACTAGTGGTCTGACTCGACTTTGCCCGCGTGCAAGTACCTTCTGATAGCCGGTGGCAATTGATTCAAACACTCATTTGTATCATTTGGCCAATGCACATAAAATATTCGAAAGTAGCGGCTGAACAGATTTCGCACTGGATCAAATATTCCACGCCGATCTAGTTCAAACGCCAATCCACTCCACGAATTTGTAATGTTTCTTTTGTAAACCCACATCGCACATCGTGATAACAACGCTATAGCCCAATATAAGTAACGCCAGCGCCATCTATTAAAAGTAACAAAAATTGCCATCAATAACTGGCATAAAATGAATTCATTGAAGTGAAAGGTGTCTCCGTTTACTTTTAACAAACACGTTATCTTTTCCATTCATAATAGTGACAGCCTGGGTGTTTGTGAGACCGAAAAGTCTCTCGTAGTTTCTGATACCCACGACCAAGACTCGACGTTATCAGAACTATGTATAGTATATGACTATTGGGTGTATTTATTTTTTTATTATTTTTAAGACACGACTAACGTTTGTGCGGGCTGTCATCACTCCGCTTTCTTGTGATTATCGATTTGGGTATTTTACGACTACATATAATTATGTGTTTATATTTGTGACTTGGCATAGAATTTAGATTACGCTTTCTTCACATACATACGTAATGACATTACGTATGTATGTGTTACCTATTTTATATTTTAATAACCTATCCTAGAAAGTGACAAATATATGAGAAAAACTAAAATCCTCGGCTTTTCAATAATATTTTTTTATTGGGCGTCGTTCGTTATACACCATTCGACAAAATATACGATGTCCCAACTCTGTATACTATATTTCTTTGTCAGGACACAGCTAGTAGGTATAGACATGATCGGTATTTTTTTACGTCTCGCAGATGTTTTTCAATTAAACAGTCAGTTGAAATTACAGATAATTAGCAAATAAATATAAAACCTAAATGTAAGTTGGTGAGTTGCTCCCATCATCATCATCCATCCATCAGCCAAAGGACGTCCACTGCTGAACATAGGCCTCTCCCAATGATTTCCACAGTGACCTGTTGGAGGCAGCCTGCATCCAGCGACGTCCCGCCACCTTTACCAGGTCGTCTGACCATCTTGTGGGTGGACGTCCTACGCTGCGCTTTCCGCTACGTGGCCTCCATTCGAGAACTTTTTGGCCCCATCGGCCATCAGTTCTCCGCGCTATGTGCCCCGCCCATTGCCACTTCAACTTACTAATCCGCTGGGCTATGTCGGTTACTTTAGTTCTCCTACGGATCTCCTCATTTCTGAGTCGATCTCGTAGGGAAACCCCGAGCATAGCCCTCTCCATAGCTCGTTGAGTGACTTTGAGCCGCCTAATAAGGCCCATAGTGAGAGGCCACGTCTCGGTGCCGTATGTCATCACTGGCAACACACAACTATCGAAGACTTTCGATTTGAGGCACTGAGGTATTTTGGACAAGAAGACGTCGCGTAGTTTCCCGAACGCTGCCCAACCGAGTTGGATTCGCCGATTGACCTCTCTCTCGAAGTTGGACCTGCCTAACCGGACCACTTGTCCTAAATAGACATATTCGTCTACAACTTCAAGAGTCGAGCCCCAAACTCCAATGGGGGTGGGCACAACATGGACATTCGACATGATCTTTGTTTTGTCCATGTTCATTTTAAGACCCACCTGTTGGGAGACTCGATTGAGGTCTTCGAGCATAGTGCTAAGGTTCTCCAGCGATTCTGCCAAGACTACAATATCGTCGGCAAATCGAAGGTGAGTGATATACTCGCCGTTGATGTTGATGCCGAATCCTTTCCACTGCAAGAGCTTGAAGGCGTTTTCCAGCGCGGCAGTGAACAGTTTCGGAGATATGACATCTCCCTGTCTCACGCCTCTCTGTAGTGGAATAGCCTTCGTGCTCTGATCTTGTACTCGGACCGACATGGTGGCGTTGTTGTATATACACTTCAACACTTCGATGTACCGATAGTCTATGTGGCACCGCTGGAGAGACTCTAGCACAGCCCAGGTCTCGATCGAATCAAAGGCTTTCTCATAGTCCACAAACGCTAAACAAAGCGGCAAGTTATATTCCTCGGTTTTTTGTATAACTTGCCGAAGCGTATGAATGTGGTCTATGGTACTAAAGCCTTTTCGGAAACCGGCTTGTTCGGGAGGCTGGAAGTCATCAAACCTGCGTTCGAGACGATTTGTGATGACCTTCGAAAACAGCTTATAGACATGACTCAGGAGAGAGATGGGCCTGTAGTTCTTCAGCAAAGTGTTATCACCTTTTTTGAAGAACAGTACCACCACGCTCCTGCTCCATGCCTCTGGCGTTGATCCCTCGAGGAGAACGGAATTGAAGAGCCTCTGAAGGACTTTCAGTATCGGCGCTCCGCCCGCTTTCAGAAGCTCTGAAGTGATTCCGTCCTCACCCGGCGCCTTGTTGTTCTTAAGCTGCTTCAGGGCCATCTCAATCTCACACAGGCTGATGTCCGGGATATCATCGCTAAAGTGTCGGATCAACTCGGCTCTCGGGTCTTCAGCCGAGCTAACAGTAGGTTCGGCAACCGAGGTGTAAAGCTGTCCGTAGAACCTCTCGATCTCCCTTAAAACCTCTGCCCTCGTCGACACTACGCGGCCGCCGTCCGTCTTCAGCCTACACAACTGGCTTTGCCCAATAGACAAGTCTCTTGCAAACACTTTGGAGCCTCCATTCCGCTCAATTGTCTCTTTAATGCTCACAGTATTGTGAGCACGGACATCGTGTCGCAAGGACTTCCAGATCCGTCTATTGAGCTGCCTATATGCTTCGGCGTCATCGGAAGACTGCAGCGCCATAGATCGACGTTCGGCCATGAGGTCAAGAGTGTGGATCGAGAGTTTTTGTGGTCTATCTCTACGGCGAGGTCTAAAATACTTAGATCCCACCGTATGGACAGCTTCTACCAAACCGCTGTTTAGCTCGTCCACTGCAAGGTTTTCTTTGAGACAATCAAAGCGATTTGCCAGCTCAAGTTGAAAGCTCTCGGGGTTTTGGATATGGGCGCGAGTAGGTCGGAGCGTAGATTTCATCAAGCGACGCCTTTCTAATTGGACATTGATATTCAATGAGCCCCTTACCAGTCGGTGATCACTGCCGGTTTTCACCCTGTTGATCACAGAGACATCACTGAACATCCGTCTATTCGTCGTCAAGATGAAATCTATCTCGTTTCTCGTAGAACCGTCAGGACTCAGCCAGGTCCATTTCCTGTGAGGCGGCTTCTGGAAAAAAGAGTTCATCGCAAAGAGTCCCTCTTTCTCCAGAAAGTCGGCCAGCCTCTGGCCCCTGGGGTTCCGTTGCCCATGTCCAAATTGCCCCACTTTCAACTCTGCATCGCTTCTCATGCCCAACTTTGCGTTGAAGTCTCCCATAACAACATTGAAGTAGGTTTTGGAAGTATGTATGGCCCGACTAATGTCCTCATACATCTCCTCTACTTCTTCATCTGGGTGTGTCGAGGTCGGCGCGTATACCTGTATGACCTTCAACGAATATCTTTTTGATATTCTGAGTATAAGGTACACTACCCTGCTCGACACACTTTCGATGGATACGATGTTGTTGATGATAGACTTGTGGACGAGAAATCCGACACCTCCTCGGGACTGTTGGTCGTCCCCCCGGTAGAAGAGCAGGTTACCGGACTTCAGGGTTATCGTATCCTCCCCGATTCTACGGACTTCCGATAACCCCAAAATGTCCCAGTGTAACCCACTCAATTCTTCTTCCAGTTCGACAATCTTCTCGTCTGTCCTCAAAGTGCGTATGTTGTGTGTTACCAGGGCCAGTCGTCGTCGGGGGTGGTAGCCGGGGCCAACCCGGGGATTCTTAGCACCCCCTGCCCCGCCGTAACCATGGCCGCTACCATAGCCAGGAATAGCGGGGCTGCCGGGGACTGGGGGCCTGGTCCTGGTTTTGCTCGTCATTGAGAGGGTTTTGCCATTACTCGCCACGCTTGGCAGGCGGGTTGGCGAGCGCAGAGGGGAGGGGGGGGACGCGTTGATGACGCTGCTGCCCGTCATCAACCGGAGGAAGGGAAATAGGGTTTGTGGGTGGAGGATGTTATGGAAGAGGGAAGTATGGCCTGTAGGAGTGGATACTGCAGTCACGGAAGGGAAGGTTGGGAGTGGCTGCAGTAGCTCGGGGGCCGAGGTCGCGTACTCGTAGCACCTATTCTAGGGACAGGCCATGACCACTAGATAGGAGCATCCCTGACCGAGTTGCTCCCACCACCACTATACATATAATAAATTTGTAACCGATCGATGTCTGTACATTGTAGAAAAATGAGATAAACTAATATGGGAGGTCTCTATTAACGTAATAGAACCCTAAACTACGATTTTTAGAATTTTTGTCTGTTTGTCTGTGCGGTTGTGCGCGATGAACTCAGAGATGGCTGAACTGATTTCGATAAAATTTGGTATGGAGATAGCTGACACCCTGGATTAACGCGTAGGCTACTTTTTATCCCGAAAAAAATAGTGTTTCCTTAGGATGAGGAAGGAATTCCGATATATTTGTTACTTTTTTATACTTATATGGAATGGGAATGAATTACATGCCTTGAGTGAGAATGAGACGGGACGGGTGGGATATAACGGGACGGAATGGAAAACTCCAAATAAAGTTAACATAACGGTAACACTAACTAATTCTGCCTTTGGTGACTAAGCAGCTTGTTTACTGTAAAACAGGTGCAATTACTACTTTGATAAGTATGTAAATATAATAGTGTTCCGATACAATGCATCGCATGACACAATGCGATAGCATTCGAAGTCTATCAACAAATAGACTCTACATTTTTACTCATAAGAATAAAATAAAATAAGACTCACAATAAAAATACCTTCACCTTCCGCGATGATATAGATATGAATTATATTAATTCATATTTAATACGCAGCATGATGTATTGACTTGTGTAGTATTTTATTTACTAAAATTATAATTTAATGGTGCCTCGGTGGCGTAGTTGTACTACGGTACGACTACAAAGCTGAGGTCTCAGGTTCGAATCCCGGGTCGGGCATAGTGATAATGGGTTTTTTTATTCATTGTCAGCCCGGAGTCAGGAATTTGTGCCCGATATGGCGATAGACTCGCCCCCTATCACATAATGGGGCGGAACATACAAGACGAAACGTGGGTGTCCTGGTGGCGCCTCTGCCTACCCTTTCTGGGATAAAGGCGTGAGTTTAAGTATATATAATTTAATGGTATGTGAAGTAAGTCATTGACACAACTGTAAAAAGGCAGTATGATGAACTATGGTTTATAAACCTATTTCAACTCAACTCTCGATTGTAACGTAGTTACTTGAACAGGTCTCAATCCTGTCGGCGTGCATAACTGCTTCTTCACCCAACGACGATATCTCCCCAGCCTATAGGGAGGAACAACTAGAAGATGTAAATAAAATTTGTTTCACGTGATTGCGCACATCCGAGTTTTCTTAGCATTAAACACAACACACCATAGAAAACCAAGAAACAAGGTCCAAGGATCGTTGGATAAAATTATTACATCTACCCCCAGTATCCGCCTGATAACCAGTAAGCTCAATGAAGTTCATTTAAAATGTTTTTAGAAAAGGATTGTTCAGGGCATTGACTAGTACCTATAATGCTAAGAAAAAAATATTCCTACTATATTATTTGCTTTGATTGTATAGGCATTATAATCTTTTGAATTTTTTTTTTTTATTGCCTTCGTAGGCAGACGGGCATGCGGCTCGCCTGATGGTAAGCGATCACCGCCGCTCATGGACCTTCGCAATGCCAGGGGTCCAGCACAACAAAGTCGCTGCCTACCGTGAGGAGAGTACTCTCTTTAAACCTCGCTTAAAGAAGGACAGGTCATAGCGCTCAGGAAACACCGAAGCAGGGAGTTCATTCCAGAGCTTGCACGTGCGTGGTAAAAAAGAACGCTGAAAACGTACCGTTCGGGAACGGATACTTTCCAGGTGGTAGGAATGAACTCTACTGCGGTGACGGGTGGTGCGATGGTAGAATGGCGACGATGGTACCATCCTAAACAATTCCTCGGAGCACTCCCCGTGAAAGAGTCGATAGAACACGCAGAGGGACCCGAAGTCTCTCCGCAGTCCCAACGGCTCCACCTTCTCCGTGAGATCGGGATTATCGACGATCCGAAGAGCGCGGCGCTGTAAGGAGTCAAATCGGTCGAGCTGGTATTTTGGGGCTCCTGCCCAGAGTAAAGCCAAGCGGTACTTCACTTCACTTCACTGCTCCCAAGCAGTGAAGTGAAGTGAAGTACCGCTTGGCTCTGTTTGTGATATCAAACCACGTAAAGGTATTTCTTTTTTATATTTCAGTATATTTATTTTATTAAAACTTAATCTTCGCTAATCCATAGATTGTCTTGAAAAAATTGATAGAATCCTGAAGGTAGTTGCTGCCCACGTTGAGCGTGTTGTTGGCTATGTTCACGTATCTCTTCTTGATTGTCTCGTACTGAGGCCAGATCACACCTCGTATGGAATTCGGCGTCGGATTACTAAAAAAACATGCATTGGAATGATATTTATATTGATTTTATTTTTTTGTTTTCCATTCGATTGAAAACGATATCATATCGTTTCATGCTTTCTAGTAGTTCAAATGAAAATGGACTAGACTGACGAGTCGAGAGATACAATTTGGATCTTAGACCATATTCGCAATCAAAAAATAGTATAGTGAATAAAGATATATCAAGGAACCCTGGATACTTGAGAGTTAACCACAAGATTCAGGATTAAAAAATAATAATATGAAACTGAAATTCACTAGCTTGTATAAGGACAGATACAAATAGCAGACTAATGCCTATACCCGTCCATAATTTGGTATACTATAAATATCTACTTACCCATATTTCATGAAATTTGAAAATAGAGTTGACGTCAGGTTCACCAATTGATATTCATCGCTGTGTATGTCGATTGTCATATTAAGTCCATTAGCTTGGAATAAATAAAGCAAATCGTCCAAATGGCTGGGAGAGTATATACCGTAAGGCACTCCCGCCATCCCATAGTAGTTTCTGCTGGAAAAGCTGGAGAAAACGTAGGAATATCTTCGGCAATTACAACATGAAGGTAAGAGGCTGAACAACCTATGGATGGCAACAACGAAGTAAGACTGACTTGCAAAATTCACAAATTTCTTCATATTATCTATTGAAAGTGGGTCATTGCCGAAGTAGTACTGTCTTATTAATTTTGATATCTTCAAAATTATATCAGGTTCACTATTAAACAATATTTTTTGCGGTACGAGCAGCTCATCGTATCTTGCTATTGAATTTATTAAAAAGTCCGCAAAAAGCGATACTCCAACAACACTTTCCCCGCTGGTTGAACCGAACATGATGTCAACGTCATGCACATCACCGTTAATGAACGCTTCCAAAGGATCTACTGAGAGAAAGTGTTCGCCACCAAAATGTCGCTCCGTTACCGGTAGAAAGTAATTATTTTTGAATATATTTTTCCTGCTCAGGACTTCTGTACTAAGCAGTGCAACTTCTGCATTTATGAGCGACATTGCCGGGACACTCCGCAGAAATTCCAGTAGTTCGGTATCGTTGGATGTTTCTTTACCAAGGATATAACCAAGCTTGTACGCTCGCAATCTTGGCTGGTAGTTCACAGCAAACTCTACAGTCGGTGTCCCACTCATAGATATAGCCCTTTGAAACAATCCTTTACTCATCGGGGAAATCAGATGTAGAGCGACCGAGGCCCCACCAGCGCTCTGGCCCATGATCGTAATATTTTTGGGGTCACCGCCGAAATTCTTGATGTTTTTATTCACCCATTTCAAAGCCGCGACTTGGTCCTTCATACCCATGTTACCAGGCACTATTTTATTTTCGAGGCAAAGAAATCCTAAAGCGTCCAGTCTATAATTTGTAGTGACAACAAGCACATTTATATCGATAAAAAAGTCAGGCCCGTAAGAGCTACTATCGCCTGAACCGCTTTTGAAGCTGCCTCCGTGGATGTAGAATAGCACAGGGTAAAGACACTTGGGTTTAGGATTCGGCGTGTAGACGTTAAGGAAGAGGCAGTCCTCGGAGCCATGGAGGTATTTCTGTTGTAATACTTCGTACTGCGGACAAACAGGGCCATGTTGTGTGGCATCTCTTACTCCGCTCCAAGATTCAGGTGCCTGCGGTGGCTGGAATTAAAGCAAAAGTTAATAGTAATGGGTATAGTCTACTTCTTTGATATCATTATAAATATTTCCACAATAGCAATCTATTTCTAAAGGAAATGTAATCAAAAGTTACTCATGTTAAAGGAAATAATCTTTATATTTTAAGCGCTTTAATTAAATTATTTAAAAATCACAATATATGGAATTATACAGGGTATATACATGACTGCGATCAAAAACGAAGCCAGGTGGTAGAATTAGTGACTCCAAATACAATGCAACTAAAAATGCCGCAAAAAAAATCGTCACTTTTTTTTGTAATTTTTTACTTATCGTCGTATTCGGGTGGTAAATACATAGTTTTCCTAAAATAATAATGTACACCTTCTTATTTTCAAAGACACAATGGTATGCAATGGTTTAGATTACTATTTTCTCAAAAACTAGGTATTTACCATCCAAACATGGATGATATTTAAGAAATTGCAGAAAAAATCTGTCGCTTCTTCTGCGAAATTTTTAGTTGCGTTGTGTCTGTAACCACTAAAACTACCACCTGGCTTCGTTTTCGGTCGCAGTCTTGATATACTCTGTATTGACTTTAAATGGTTGAAATATATTAAAATACATCGAATGAAAAGTAGATCATATTGTAAAAGCCTGCCAAATGCCCTGCAAAATAAAAACGATTATTGCTTAGTGCTTACCATGAATCGGAGATTACCTACGGGTGCTTTTGCATACGGTATGCCTTTGAAACTGTGGTATGTCTTGTTCAGAGCAACAGTGCGTAGTATGGAGCCTTGTAGGGTCCCTTGAGGCACTGTCACTTTCGTTGCAACATTGGAACTAATGCTAGATAAAAGAGATAGATAAAAGAATTATTTTAACAGAATTTTTAAAACAAAGCGTCGATGTTTTCTCGGAAAGGTTAAATCATGCTGTAATGTTTTAGACTAAAAAGCACTTCGGTAGTATAATGAAATGCAAACGATACATCCCATAAGAAACAACAGCTGTTAACAAGATTGCCGTAGACGTGCACATCACCTATTCGTTCTTAACGCGCAACGCGGTTGATCTACTTCAGTTTTTTCAAGAGACACGGATCCCTGGACATATATCATCTGAGGCCAGAATATAATATTCAATAGTGTTACATGTACTATACAGGGTATATCAAGACTGCGACCGAAAACGAAGCCAGGTAGTAGTAATTGTGACCTCATACACAATGAAACTAAAAATTTCACAAAAAAAACGACTCTTTTTTTGTAATTTTTTACTTATCGTCGTGTTTGGGTGATAAATACATGTTTTCCAAAAATAATAATGTACTCCTTTTTATTTTTAAAGACGCAATAGTACGAAAACGTTTAAATTTCCATTTTCGCAAGACCTAGGTATTTAGAACCTAAACACGATGATATATAAAAAATTGCAAAAAAAACGACTGTCGAGTTGTTTTGCAAATTTTTTAGTTGCATTGTGTCTGTAACCACTAATACTACCTAGTTTCGTTTTCGGTCGTAGTCTTGATATGACCGGTATGTAGTATAAAAGGGAAGCGAAAAGATAAAAACGTCTCACCAGAATACAAGTCCATAAAGAATTAGCACTTTCAACGCCATGCTTATTGAAATTTCTGCAGTGCAAGTATGCCACTCAATTAATCACACGAATGAATACTTATTTCGAGTTTTCTAACATCCTTGCGAATTCTTAATTTAAACCCATAATTATAACTAAAAGAGATGTACTTTAACAAGCAAACCCACGTATTCGATTCAATTAAATTTACGGTAACTTTAAAAAGACATTTACGCCCGAATACTCAAACGCTATTTAGATAAAAAGTTGTTGAACTATGCACGTCCCACTTAACTGGTACATTTAAACGGGTTTTACTATGTTAAGTGCAACATCATATTTAAGTGACGTTTGAGCATTTGGGTGTAAAACAACAGAATTAAATATTTTCTATTAAAATAGTTCAAACTTATGTTTAATAATTATTTTTTTTTACAAAAACACCGTGAACAAATAAGCTGCGTTAGCACTTGCTCGATTATATATATTTCTTTGTTGTATAGAAAATATGTAGTGCAAGAATAAATATTGACTAAACGTAGTTTGCTCCTCCATATGAATAACGTGTTATCCATTGTATTACCATGAATGTCGTATTAGTAAAGGCAAAATCTATGAACAAAGCAATATGATAGGTATTTGTTAAAGAAAGCTTTTATCTATTATTTATATTAGCAATTTAATGACTGCATCGGTGGCGTAGTTGTACTAGAGTATGATAGCAAAGCTGAGGTCTCGGGTTCGAATCCTTGGTTGAATAAAATATTCGAAAGTAGCGGCTGAACAGATTTCGCACTGGATCAAATATTCCACGCCGATCTAGTTCAAACGCCAATCCACTCCACGAATTTGTAATGTTTATTTTGTAAACCCACATCGCACATCGTTATAACAACGCTATAGCCCAATATAAGTAACGGCAGCGACATCTATTAAAAGTAACAAAAATTGCAAGGGCATCAATAACTGGCATAAAATGAATTCATTGAAGTGAAAGGTGTCTCCGTTTACTTTTAACAAACACGTTAGCTTTTCCATTCATAATAGTGACAGCCTGGGTGTTTGTGAGACCGAAAAGTCTCTCGTAGTTTCTGATACCCACGACCAAGACTCGACCTTATCAGAACTATGTATAGTATGTGACTGTTGGGTGTATATTTTTTTTATTATTTTTAAGACACGACTAACGTTTGTGCGGGCTGTCATCACTCCGCTTTCTTGTGATTATCGATTTGGGTATTTTACGACTACTTATAATTATGTGTTTATATTTGTGACTTGGCATAGAATTTAGATTACGCTTTCTTCACATACATACGTAATGACATTACGTATGTATGTGTTACCTATTTTATATTTTAATAACCTATCCTAAAAAGTGACAAATATATGAGGAAAACTAAAATCCTCGGCTTTTCAATAATATTTTTTTATTGGGCGTCGTTCGTTATGCAGCATTCGAAAAAATATACAATGTCCCAACTGTGTAAACTATATTTCTTTGTCAGGACACAGCTAGTAGGTATAGACATGATCGGTATTCTTTTACGTCTCGCAGATGTTTTTCAATTAAACAGTCAGTTGAAATTACAGATAATTAGCAAATAAATATAAAATATAAATGTAAGTTGGTGAGTTGCTACCACCACCACTATACATATAATAAATTTGTAACCGATCGATGTCTGTACATGGAAGATAAATGAGATAAACTAATATGGGAGGTCTCTATTAACGCAATAGAACCCAGAACTATGATTTTTAGAATTTTTGTCGGTTTGTCTGTGCTGATGAACTCAGAGACGGCTGAACTGATTTCGATGAAATTTGGTATGGAGATAGCTGACACCCTGGATTAACGCGTAGGCTACTTTTTATCCCAAAAAAATAGTTTGTTACTTTTTTATACTTATAGGGATGGAATGGGACTGAATTACATGCCTTGAGTGAGAATGAGACGGGAAGGGCGGGATATAACGGGACGGGATGGGAAATTCCAAATAAAGTTATATTAACGGTAACACTAACTAATTCTGCGTTTTGTGACTAAGCAGCTTGTTTACTGTAAAACAGGTGCAATTACTACTTTGATAAGTATGTAAATATAATAGTGTTCCGATACAATGCATCGCATGACACAATGCGATAGCATTCGAAGTCTATTCAACAAATAGACTCTACATTTTTAATCATAAGAATAAAATAAAATAAAACTCACAATAAAAATACCTTCACCTTACGCGATGATATAGATATGAATTATATTAATTCATATTTAATACGCAGAATGATGTATTGAACTGTGTAGTATTTTATTTACTAAAATCATAATTTAATGGTGCCTCGGTGGCGTAGTTGTACTACGATACCACTACAAAGCTGAGGTCTCAGGTTCGAATCCCGGGTCGGGCATAGTGATAATGGGATTTTCTATTTATTGTCAGCCCGGAGTCAGAAATTTGTGCCCGATATGGCGATAGACTCGCCCCCTATCACATAATGGGACGGAACATACAAGACGAAATGTGGGTGTCCTGGTGGCGCCTCTGCCTACCCTTTCTGGGATAAAGGCGTGAGTTTAAGTATATATAGTATATATAATTTAATGGTATGTGAAGTAAGCCATTAGCACAACCGTAAAAGGGCAGTATGATGAACTATTGTTTATTAACCTATTTCAACTCAACTCTCGATTTTAACGTAGTTACTTGAACAGGTTTCAATCCTGTCGGCGTGCATAACTGCTTCTTCACACAACGACGATATCTCCCCAGCCTATAGGGAGGAACAACTAGAAGATTGTAAATAAAAATCAGGAATTTGTTTCACTTGATTGCGCACATCCGAGTTTTCTTAGCATTAAACACAACACACCATAGAAAACCAAGAAACAAGGTCCAAGGATCGTTGAATAAAATTATTACATATACCCCCAGTATCCGCCTGATAACCAGGAAGCTTATTGAAGTACATTTAAAATGTTTTTAGAAAAGGATTGTTCAGGGCATTGACTAGTACCTATAATGCTAAGAAAAAAATATTCCTACTACATTATTTGCTTTGATTGTATAGGCATTATAATCTTTTGAATTTGTGATATCAAACCACGTAAAGGTATTTCTTTTTTATATTTCAGTATTTTTATTTTATTAAAACTTAATCTTCGCTAATCCATAGATTGTCTTGAAAAAATTGATAGAATCCTGAATGTAGTTGCTGCCCACGTTGAGCGTGTTGTTGGCTATGTTCACGTATCTCTTCTTGATTGTCTCGTATTGAGGCCAGATCACACCTCGTATGGAATTCGGCGTCGGATTCCTAAAAAAACATGAATTGGAATGATATTTATATTGATTTTATTTTTTTGTTTTCCATTCGGTTGAAAACGATATCATATCGTTTCATGCTTTCTAGTAGTTCAAATGAAAATGGACTAGACTGACGAGTCGAGAGATACAATTTGGATCTTAGACCATATTCGCAATCAAAAAATAGTATAGTGAATAAAGACATATCAAGGAACCCTGGATACTTGTGAGTGAACCACAAGATTCCTAAGTAAAATAAAAAATAAAAAAATTTGAAGTCTAGTCTAGTTAGTCTAGTTAGGGTATAGGCATTAGTCTAAGTCAGACTAATGCCTATACCCGTCCATAATTTGGTATACTATAAATATCTACTTACCCATATTTCATGAAATTTGAAAATAGAGTTGACGTCAGGTTCACCAATTGATATTCATCGCTGTGTATGTCGATTGTCATATTAAGTCCATTAGCTTGGAATAAATAAAGCAAATCGTCCAAATGGCTGGGAGAGTATATACCGTAAGGCACTCCCGCCATCCCATAGTAGTTTCTGCTGGAAAAGCTGGAGAAAACGTAGGAATATCTTCGGCAATTACAACATGAAGGTAAGAGGCTGAACAACCTATGGATGGCAACAACGAAGTAAGACTGACTTGCAAAATTCACAAATTTCTTCATATTATCTATTGAAAGTGGGTCATTGCCGAAGTAGTACTGTCTTATTAATTTTGATATCTTCAAAATTATATCAGGTTCACTATTAAACAATATTTTTTTCGGTACGAGCAGCTCATCGTATCTTGCTATTGAATTTATTAAAAAGTCCGCAAAAAGCGATACTCCAAAAACACATTCCCCGCTGGTGGAACCGAACATGATGTCAACGTCATGCACGTCACCGTTAATGAACGCTTCCAAAGGATCTACTGAGAGAAAGTGTTCGCCACCAAAATGTCGCTCCGTTACCGGTAGAAAGTAATAATTTTTGAATATATTTTTCCTGCTCAGGACTTCTGTACTAAGCAGTGCAACTTCTGCATTTATGAGCGACATTGCCGAGACACTCCGCAGAAATTCCAGCAGTTCGGTATCGTTAGATGTTTCTTTACCAAGGATATAACCAAGCTTGTACGCTCGCAATCTTGGCTGGTAGTTCACAGCAAACTCTGAAGTCGGTGTTCCACTCATAGATATAGCCCTTTGAAACAATCCTTTACTCATCGGGGATATCAGATGTAGAGCGACCGAGGCCCCACCTGCGCTCTGGCCCATAATTGTAATATTTTTGGGGTCACCGCCGAAATTCTTGATGTTTTTATTCACCCATTTCAAAGCCGCCACTTGGTCCTTCATACCCATGTTACCAGGCACTATTTTATTTTCGAGGCAAAGAAATCCTAAAGCGTCCAGCCTATAATTTATAGTGACAACAAGCACATTTTTATCGATAAAAAAGTCAGGTCCGTAAGAGCTACTATCGCCTGAACCGCTTTTGAAGTTGCCTCCGTGGATGTAGAATAGCACAGGGTAAAGACATTTGGGTTTAGGATTCGGCGTGTAGACGTTAAGGAAGAGGCAGTCCTCGGAGCCATGGAGGTATTTCTGTTGTAATACTTCGTACTGCGGACAAACAGGGCCATGTTCTGTGGCATCTCTTACTCCGCTCCAAGATTCAGGTGCCTGCGGTGGCTGGAATTAAAGCAAAAGTTAATAGCAATGGGTATAGTCTACTTCTTTGATATCATTATAAATATTTCCTTTCCACAATAGCAATCGATTTCTAAAGGAAATATAATCAAAAGTTCCTCATGTTAAAGGAAATAATCTTTATATTTTAAGCGCTTTAATTAAATTATTTAAAAATCGCAATATCTGGAATTATACAGGGTATATACATGACTGCGATCCAAAACGAAGCCAGGTGGTAGAATTAGTGATTTCAGATACAATGCAACTAAAAATTTCGCAAAAAAAATCGTCAGTTATATTTGTAATTTTTTACTTATCGTCGTATTTGGGTGGTAAATACATTGTTTTCCTAAAATAATAATGTACACCTTTTTATTTTCAAAGACACAATGGTATGCAATGGTTTAAATTACTATTTTCACAAAAACTAGGTATTTACCATCCAAACATGGATGATATTTAAGAAATTGCAGAAAAAATCTGTCGCTTTTTCTGCGAAATTTTTAGTTGCGTTGTGTCTGTAACTGCTAAAACTACCACCTGGCTTCGTTTTCGGTTGCAGTCTTGATATACCCCGTATTGACTTTAAATGATTGAAATATATTAAAATACATCGAATGAAAAGTAGATCATGCAAAAGCCTGCCAAATGGCCTGCAAAATAAAAACGATTATTGCTTAGTGCTTACCATGAATCGAAGATTACCTACGGGTGCTTTTGCATATGGTATGCCTTTGAAGCTGTGGTATGTCTTGTTCAGAGCAACAGTGCGTAGTATGGAGCCTTGTAGGGTCCCTTGAGGAACTGTCACTTTCGTTGCAACATTGGAACTAATGCTGTAGATAAAAGAATTATTTTAACAGAATTTTTACAACAAAGCGTCGATGTCTTCTCGGAAAGGTCAAATCATGCTGTAATGTTTTAGACTAAAAAGCACTTCGGTAGTATTATGAAATGCAAACGATACATCCCATAAGAAACAACAGCTGTTAACAAGATTGCCGTAGACGTGCACAACACCCATTCGTTCTTAACGCGCAACGCTGTTCATCTACTTCAGTGTTTTCAAGGGACACGGATCCCTGGACATATATCATCGGAGGCCAGAATATAATATTCAATAGTGTTACATGTACTATACAGGGTATATCAAGACTGCGACCGAAAACGAAGCCAGGTAGTAGTAATTGTGACCTCATACACAATGAAACTAAAAATTTCGCAAAAAAAATCGTCAACTTGTTTTTGGTAATTTTTTACTTATTGTCGTATTTGGGTGATAAATACATAATGGTTTCTTAGATTTACGCGAATGTTACACATTGAAATAAAACTATTTTTTACGGATTTTATCGTATTTTTTTTTTTAAATCGACATTTTTTTGTAATTTTTTACTTATCGTCGTATTTGGGTGATAAATACATGTTTTCCAAATATAATAATGTACTCCTTTTTATTTTTAAAGACGCAATAGTACAAAAAGGTTTAAATTTCCATTTTCGCAAGACCTAGGTATTTAGCACCCAAACACGATGATATATAAAAAATTGCAAAAAAAACGACTGTCGAGTTTTTTGCAAATTTTTTAGTTGCGTTGTGTCTGTAACCACTAATACTACCTAGTTTCGTTTTCGGTCGTAGTCTTGATATGCCCGGTATGTAGGATAAAAGGGAAGCGAAAAGATAAAAACGCCTCACCAGTATACAAGTCCATAAAGAATTAGCACTTTCAACGCCATGTTTATTGAAATTTCTGCAGTGTAAGTATGCCACTCAATTAATCACACGAATGAATACTTATTTCGAGTTTTCTAACATCCTTGCGAATTCTTAATTTAAACCAATAATTATAACGAACAGATGTACTTTACCAAGCAAACCCACGTATTCGATTCAATTAAATTTACGGTAACTTTAAAAAGACATTTACGCCCGAATACCTACTCAAACGCTATTTAGATATAAAGTTATTGCACTATACACGTCCCACTTAACTGGTACATTAATTAAACGGGTTTTACTATGTTAAGTGCAACATCATATTATTTAAGTGGCGTTTGAGCATTTGGGTGTAAAACAACAGTATTAAATATTTTCTATTAAAATAGTTGAAAATTATGTTTAATAATTATTTTTTTTTTACAAAAACACCGTGAACAAATAAGCTGCGTTAGCACTTGCTCGATTTTTTTTTGTTGTATAGAAAATATGTAGTGCAAGAATAAATATTGACTAAACGTAGTTTGCTCCTCCATATGAATAACGTGTATTCCTTTGTATTACCATGAATGTCGTATTAGTAAAGGCAAAATCTATGAACAAAGCAATATGATGGTATTTGTTAAAGAAAGCTTTTATCTATTATTTATATTAGCAATTTAATGACTGCATCGGTGGCGTAGTTGTACTAGAGTATGATAGCAAAGCTGAGGTCTCGGGTTCGAATCCTTGGTCGGGCAAAGTGATATTGGATTTTTCTATTAATTATCAGTCCGGTGTCAGGAATTTGTGCCCGATATGGCGATAGGCTCGCCCCCAATCACATCGTGGGACGAAAGATACAAGTTGAAACGTGGGTGTCTTGGTTGCACCTCTGCCTACCCCTTCTGGGAAAAAGGCGTGAGTTTATGTATGTTTGTATGTATGTAATTTAATGGAGAAATTAAATTTCAAACCAGGCTCTGAATTGTGGCATTAGAATTTAGTGGGCACTTTCATAAGTTGTGTCATGTCTTAGAGAATGTATGAAAGTCTCTACCAGCATGGTCAGTACTGCCTGAGTCCAATCATAGCTGACAACCAAATAAATAAATACACCCAACAATCACACATATAGTGCTGACCTCATGTTAAGATCAATCAAATCTAGTAGCGTGAATATCAAAAACTAGAAGAGACTTTTCGGTCTCACTCGAAACAAATACCTGTGGATAATCTTTTTTTATTGCAACTAATGGCAAGACTAGCATACCATTTACCTGATTGGAAGCGATACCGCTCATGGACAATAGCAAAACAAACAACACCATGAATTACAAAACAATACTTGGCATTTTACTGCACTCGCCATTCTGAGACATCAGATGTTAAGTCTCAATATGTCGAGAAATTACTCTGGCTACAATGTCCTTCAAACCCGAACATTTACACATGTGCATTTACACATGTGAAATTTAATGAGAAAAAAGTTATTACATTTATATATACTTAGCCTTACCTTATTGACAATAAGCGGCCGAAGTCACATGGATAGCAATGTGACCGTCACGTCACGGCCATCGATATCTAGAATTTAAGTCAAGTGAACGCGATACTATTTTGAAGGTATCAAAATTAATTCGACAGTACTACTTCGGTAATGACCACATTTCAATAGATGATATGAAGAAGTTTGTGGATTTTGCAACTCAGTCTTACTTAGTTGTTGCCATCCATAGGTTGTTCAGCCTCTTACCACCATGTCGTAATTGTCAAAGATATTCCTACGTTTTCTTTACCTACCAGCCATTTGGACGATTTGCTTTATTTATTCCAAGCTAATGGACTTAATATTTCCATCGATATAGACAGCGATGAATATCAAATGGTGAACCTGACAACCACACTATATTCAAACTTCGTCAAATTTGGGTGAGTAGATATATATTTATATCTATGATAGCACATACACAATTAATAAATAATAATCAATAAATACACCCAATAGTTACATAGGTACATAGACCTGACCCCCACACTAAGATCGAGTCTTTCGTTGTGGGTATCAGAAACTAAGAGAAAATTTTCGGTCTCACAAACACCCAAACCATAGGGTCGGATTTTATCGAAAAATACTTGAGGTTCACACAAACATTTGTCTTGGTGCGGGGATCGAACCCGCGGCCTCTCTTTTCACAGCCAGAATTAATCGAATTCTACTGAGAATGTTTCAAGCCGCTGTCCCTATCAATATCCTAGCACGATTTTGTCTACTTCACACATTTTTTAAATTTATGTGGACTATTCTCAGGTACTATTTTCTTCAAAGTTTATTATATTGTGAATGTGACTTTATTACGCCTCGTCAATTACGTTATTTACCAATCAAGATATTGGTTAACAGAAGGTCTCATTCAATATCAATAGATCTACATCTTCATTATATTTTCAACACAATTCTAGTCAATCCTTTTTTCAGGAATCCGACGCCGAAGCCCTTGCAAGGAGTAACATGGCCTAAATACGAGAACACCGAGAAGACATACGTAAACATAGCCAACAACACCTTGATCATCGGCAACAACTATCTGAATAAATCCATTGAGTTTTTCAAGAAAATCTATGAATTAGGCAATGTTAAGTTTTAAATAAGTAGATTCATTTATATTAGGTGTAATTAAACGATTTCTTTGTACATCTTTATTGGATCAATAAACACAAAGTCCAGAAGACTATCGTCCTTTTTCACCAATGCACAAAGTCAAGGTCAAGGATAATCTCCCTTTCCAACAACCTACAACATCCTCAATAAATTGAATTGAATAAAAATCCCCCATTCCGATAGCACTATTGAAAAACGAACAGTTAATAATACAGAGATTGTTAAATTTTCATTCATAAGTCTTAAGAAATAAATTCACAAGGCGATAAAAGTTTACCTTAGTTTTGTTATTGTACCGGTGCGTTAGTTACGTTATTACGTTTCGGAATAAAAAAATATTATATGAAAAGTTTATCCTTTGTGAGGGGTATCAACGTTATGCCAAAAATGTTACTGTAACGCCATCTATCGATTGATTTTTTATTCATCTTAAAATATCGATATTATACATATTAAATTCGATTATGTTCTCCTCTCGAATAATATACACACCTTCATTTAGCGCAGAGCGCCATCTTATGAAGTTAACACAAATTAAAATCTGCATTGCCACAGGTAGCAATATTTTAATTATAAACAACGGTTCTATCTATCTACTTAACTAACCATTTACTAGAGGGCGCTGAATTAAAAAAAGTGCATCCAACCAGACGCGATGGGAGACCATGGGTCTTAACTGTCATAATCCCCCACACTAAAGCGCACTACACACCAAAGACGCCTGCACAACCCAGCGGCTTATAAGAAAAGAATAATGTCGGGAACAAGCGCCCGCACGTGTTTCCCGCCGACATGTTGGCGACGCAAGCGCTCTGCTCAGTTGCTCGGCGACACTCAACAACACTAGACCATGGAAATAAAACTATTATAAGGATATTATCGAGGTTTGTGAGAGAACTAAAGTTAAAAATAAACAAATGCCGGAAAGCCTTGAATCATTTTAATTTCAAATGGTACATACACGTAAACAATGTATCTGTATTAGACCAAATACGTCCCACTGCAGGGCACGGACTTCCTCTACAATCGAGAGTACAAGAGTACGTTAACAAAAAAACATTTTTTTTTCTTTTTGTATAATTAATTTTACATACATACATACATAAACTCACGCCTTTATCCCCGAAGGGGTAGGCAGAGGCGCCACTAAGACACCCACATTTCGCCTTGCATGTTCCGTCCCATGATGTGATGGGGGCGAGCCTATCGCCATATCGGGCACAAATTCCTGACTCCGGGCTGATAATGAATATAAAAATCCAATATCACTTTGCCCGACCCGGGATTCGAACCCGAGACCTCAGCTTTGTAACCGTACCGTAATACAACTACGCCACCGAGGCAGTCTAATTAATTTAGGCAAGAAAATTTCGATGATATGTTTTTTATGTTGCTAAAAAGATATCTCTTAATTAAAATTGAAACGTATATGAAATGAGGACACGTAAATTTACAAAAACGGCTTATCAAAACCCAATGTCTGACAGTTTGCATAGCCAAGTGGAGTTTGCACTTTGCCATGGCGTACTGCATACCGAACTTCTCACGATAGATATTATTAACTAACACTATCTTTTACGGACATCGTATATCAGAATCTCGTAGAGGCCACGAATATAACTGTTTATAAACACCAACTTTTGAACCCCTCTCAATCGTACTCTCGATTGTAGAGGAGGCCCGTGCCCTGCAGTGTTACATATATGGGCTGATACAGTATACAGTAATGAGTATTTTCTTATTTCAAACTTTTTAAAGTGTGATTTGTAGTAGTCAGGTTTAAATTCTTGAACTATTTTTTAATTTTATATTAAGGCATTAAATAACCGGGTAATTACATAAATACTTAAGACAATAATAAACAATCAATACAATTCACAAAAAACAAACAATACAGCCTCCGTGGCGCAGTTGGTTAGACGCCGCCTGTGAAATGAGAGGACGCGGGTTCGATCCCCGCACCGAAACAAATATTTGTGTGATCCATAGGTATTTGTTTCGGGTCTGGGTGTTTGTGAGACCGAAAAGTCTGTCGTAGTTTCTGATACCCACGACACAAGACTCGATCTTAGTGTGGGGTCAGAACTATGTATGTGACTGTTGGGTGTATTTATTTATTTAATTTAAATATAATCAAGGTTTTTTGTGTTTCTACTTCGCCAATCAGTGTAACGCAGCTAAATATATCACGTTTGGAGTGACCTGTACGTATTCTAATACATGTATCTCCTAAACTTACTTCCAGCCCATTACTGTTTTTGATAGTAAAATAAATAAATTTTAAGCTTTATTTTGCATTTGAAAGAAATGAAAATCAATATGGTTGAAGTTGTTAAAAACAGTACTTAAAATATTCATATATTCACGGTTTTAAAATTTGATTCGAAAATCAAAAAGAACAGAAAATTTCCTTTAAGAATCATATCATTTCTTATTTCATTATAATTTACTCCAATATGATAATAACATTTCCAAGAAACCCTTCCATCAATCAAGTCACTTGTATAGAATTCCATATCTTCACAACAAAACCTCAAATAAAAAAATATCAAGGGAACATGTTAATATCGTCTAATAGTACAAATATGGCCAATACGAACAAATTTCAGCACCTCACTTTTTTTCGTTATCCGCATCATGAGAATTGCCCCTTACATCAATTAAATTAACACTTGTACAATTTCTAAACATCGAAGAAAAATATAAAAGGGGTACAAATGTTTTCAAATACAAGTTTTGAATGAAATGTGCTTGTAAAAATTAAATAAAAGAGAATTGCCCATTTTACATAGTGTCTTGGACTACGAACGGACAGTTACAATACGTCCGAATACTCAAACGCCACTTAAATATTATGTTGCACTTAACTATACAAGTCCCGCTTAAATGTACTGATTAAGTGGAACGTGAGTAGTTAAGTGCAACTTAATATTTAAATAGCTCTTGAGTATTCGTGTGTTTGGAACTTATTTTAGAATAAAAATGATGCCATTGTCTTATCAAGGGAAGACAAAATAAGAAACACATAGCATTTTGACGTTATATTTTTAACAATTTGACAATGGGAAAGTATGGCTATTTGATACTAATTACTTTTCTTAGTCCAGCGTTTCACTGTTTCAATGTTACTCGGCCATTGTGTGATATCATAAAAATAAATATGGAGTTAAATCGTAATCGACTTTAATAATAATTGTAAATCAAAAATATTTAAAAAGTGGCAACATTATATAATTTCTTTTGCGGTGTTAACGTTAGTTTAAAACGATTTTATACATACCTATGTATAAAGATAATGTTGCCGTCGTTCTGAATATTTGTAAAAATCCTTTTTTTAAATAAGAAGATTATGTAATTACTTCATTATCCTGTTTATTCCTGTCCGTTTAGTCCAGGAATGGGCATTCCCTTTTGAAAGAAATAAAACCAATTCTTTTTCTCGCATTGTATTTTTTAATTAATTCACTCATTCTGCTTAGGCGTTATCCCGGCTGGTGTCAGGTTCCGCCTTCTGGCTGAGTTTCCTCCATTTCGCCCGGTCTTCGGCAACCGTAATAGTAAGACCGTTGACTCTCATATCTTCCTTGACGAAATCAAGCCAGTGCTTCATCTGACCACCCCTTGGACGAGGTCCTGGAATATTAAAGTTCAGGCACATGCCTTCTTTTCCTCTTTTTTTTTATTATTTACGAAGAACTATTAATTTCAATTTCTTAATCTATTTTGAATTCGATTTTTAATTTATTCTACAACAAAGATTTTCTTAGTTTAGCGGGAATTTTTTTATAATTATTGAAGAAGACTGCCTCGGTGGCGTAGTTTTAATACGGTATGGTTGAAAAAGCTGAGGTCTCGGGTTCGAATCCCGGGTCGGGCAAAGTGATATTGGATTTTTCTATTCATTATCAGCCCGGAGTCAGGAATTTGTGCCCGATATGGCGATAGGCTCGCCTCCTATCACATGGTGGGGTGGAACATACAAGGCGAAATGTGGGTGTCCTGGTGGCGCCTCTGCCTACCCCTTCTGGGATAAAGGCGTGAGTTTATGTATGTATGTATGTATGTATGTATGTATTATTGAAGAAAATATGGTTCAATCAATTATTCAATATGCTGACACGGAATACCAAACAATTATCTATATAAGCGATAAATAATCGAACGACTTACTTATTTTGTCGTCACTGAGTAAACATGTTGTTTAAACTGCTGAGCCTTTATGCATTTGTACATTGGTAAGATATTTTTTAATTAATAATATTAATTATACCACAATATCGTGGCTCTAACCAATACTTTCCGTGGCCTTAGCTCACGTAAACTATTCTCCCAAGTAACATTTTGAACTGTATAAAAGCTGTATTATAGACTATTTGTTTTCTACAGGCTGTTAAACGTTGCTGTATAAAGACTGTATAGCAAGCTATACAGCCCTTATAACTCTGAAATGGGCCCCAAAATTATACAGCTTTAAGTGTAGATTTTGCTGTATAACAGCTGCATAATAGCTGTACTATTTGGCTGGCTAAGATACTATTTAGATACTTTTATACAGCTTCCATTCTCTAATTTTCCTTTTTATTCTTTTATACAGAATCAGGCTTGTGAAAATCTTAATAGAAGAATAAATATATTATAATTGTGTTCGTTTCTCCATTTCCATTCTCCATTTTATTTCTTAATTTACTATGTGCCAAGGCAGAGACCATATGTGAAGTATAAGTGAAAAAAATATTTGATAACTAAGTGGTATTAAGTACTCTTTCCTGTTTATCGTTGTTATTATGCTTGCGACTGATATTTTTATGTGAATATGTATACTATTTAAAGCTCAAAACTCACGCCCCTTCGAAATAAAGGATATACATACATTTTTTCTGTAACAACAAATATGTGATCATATCTGAAAGCAGTTTTAAGAGTAACCCGGACTGTTCTATTGATAGTAAACGTAATTGTGTGTACTATACAGCTAAAATCCTTTGTAAATTTGTACTGAAATTTCAAAAACAAACAAAAAAATATCTCGTAAAATTGGAAAGCAATTTATAGGTTATGATAAAATGGCGTCCTTAGTTTATACAGCTCTTGCTCTTCTAGTACCTCTTAATGCAGCTTTTTGCATAACAGAGTCGTTATTTAAGAACGCATCTCAGCCTAAAGAGTAACATTGTCTGTACATTACTATTTAAGTACTGTAGAAGCTTTCTAAAAGTCTTATTCATATTCATTTATACAGTTAATTAAGGTTCAGTTGAAAATATAGAAAACCTCATTATGACCAAAAACCAAGGCCCGTAAGGCGGTGAGCAAAGAATCGGATTGTTTTATCGAAAGTGTTCCAAATATTTTCATATCATGTCATATCATATCTTTATTAATAAAATAATTTACACGTCACAATTTCAACATAAAAACATTAATTATTATAATAAAATAAAAATAAATAATTACATTACAAAATTTATTTTAATTTATTTTAAGGCTATATTAGTTTCAAAATAATCTATAAGCTGGATAATTGTGTATGCCAACACTATAATAATAACTTTAATCTTCTAAAACACGAAAAACTGTAAAAAGGGAAAAATGTACGCCAATCGCATTTGGCTTTAAAAAGGAGTAAATCTAAACTCTTCTACATGAGATAGAATTGTATTACACTATTATAAAGGGAATTGCTTGGTAAGAGTATCCTAGATTTCCGTTGTACAGGTATTATCAAGCTTAACTTGAAGGCTGAACAACAGAGTAATTTTACACCAATATTCAGGCTATAACAATATTTAATGCTCTTGTATAGAAGTAGGTTATACAAAAGTATAATTTGAGAGCAATATACAGTTATTGTCGTATAAAGTTGCTGAACGCAGTTTTTTACGCCGCGGTCTGTATTTTAGCGTTTTCCAATGCTATTTAAAAGCTAAAGGTAAAAATTTAGGCTCTATACAGCCGTTAATCAGCTATACTGTATACAGTTGTACAGTTATACTTTAGTCCAGTCCTAAACATATTTTTACACTCTTGTACAACATTTTTTAAGCTTATAGCTGGTAATGCGCTGGTAAATATAATATTTTTCCGCTTAAATGTTACTTGGGCTACTGAGGCCACTCCACACTGGCCCACAGTAGAATCTCTGGCATAGTATATAGTATGGTAAAATCTAATAATTATTGCTGATAATAATTGCTAGCGCCTTCAGAGATAGAGTCTACATTCTGCATTCAACCACTTCGCAAGCCTACCATTGGCAAAGCTTCAATATAATATAGCAATATTGTAAGTACGTAACCTCAGCCGACATCTAAAAGCTCCTTGTTATCTAATATGAAGATGTTGCAGTCGATGATAATATTACGATCGAATAGGTAACGTGTACATCCGCAGCAACCTCATTGTCTGCTGAAGTTCCCTTGAAGGTGATTTCTTCAGGTCTCAAGAACCACAAAAGTTCCAAATAAGGATTCTTAGCATTTACACTCTATCAGCAATGCGCCGAGTTGCCAAAATCTGATTTGCTGTCATCAGAAAATTTACACGAGCCTATAACATAATAACAGAAAAGTGGAGCTAAATAAAAACAAAAACCATATTAAAATACATACATGTGTGTCTTCAGCTGATATCTTTCACGTGCCAGTTACAATTGGTTATTTAACAAAATTCCCACGTCCTACTTTTGAGCTCACTCATCTGCAACCTGGTTCATTGACCCACGTATTTTATTATAGTCTTAAGTGACTACAACATTACTTCGCCCCTCTGATAGCAACACACCGGCTTAAATATTGCATTACAGCATTAACGCCAACGATCCACCGATAGTGACAGTTCTTCAAGGGACCCTACAAGGCTCCGTACTACAGACTGTGGCTTTGAACAAGACATACTACAGCTTCAAAGGTATTCCGTATGCTAAAGCACCCGTCGGTAATCTTCGATTCATGGTAAGCAAAAAATGTTTAAATTTTGAAGGTTTAACAATCATCCGAATACAAGATTAGTTTATTTAAAGGCATCATAACTGTAAAAATATTTGTAAATAAGACACACATTCTTTACCCGATTATTAAAGAAAATATGAGCTCTAAGCAGCAAGTAAATATAACACAAAGTATTTGGCTGCCCCCAATGATACATTTTTGTTTTAATTCCAGCCACCACAGGCACCTGAATCTTGGAGCGGAGTGAGAGATGCCACAGAACACGGATCAGTTTGTCCGCAGTTCGATATAATCCAACAAATATTTATAAGTGGCTCCGAGGACTGTCTCTTCCTTAACGTTTACACGCCGAAACTTAAACCGAAGTTCCTCTATGATGTCCTATTTTTCATTCATGGAGGTGGCTTTAAAAGCGGTTCAGGCAATACTAATTTCTACGGACCCGATTTCTTCATCGACAAAGACGTGCTTGTTGTCACTACAAATTATAGACTGGACGCCTTAGGATTTCTTTGCCTCGAAAATAAAATAGTTCCCGGTAACATGGGTATGAAGGACCAAGTCGCAGCTTTAAAATGGGTGAACAAAAATATCAAAAAATTCGGTGGTGATCCTAACAAGATTACTATCATGGGTCAAAGCGCTGGTGCTGCAGCGGTCGCTCTACATCTAATATCTCCGATGACTAAAGGATTATTTCGAAGAGCTATATGTATGAGTGGTGCGCCGAATGCTAATTTTGCTACAACTTACAAACCAAGATTACGAGCGTTCAAACTAGGCTACCTCCTTGGTTTAGACACATCCAACGACACAGAACTACTACAATTTTTACGGTCCGTCCCGGCGATGTCGTTAATAAATGCCAACGTTTCTCTGCTGGGTTCCGAAGTCGTAAATAGTAATAATATATTCAATTTCTTCAATTTTATACCGATTGTGGAGAACGATTATGGTACCAAACAGTTTCTCACTGTGGATCCCCTAAAAGCGTTTATAAAAGGCGATGTTCATAATGCTGACATCTTTTTTGGCACCACGAACGAGGAAGGTGTTATTGGAATCCCGAATTTCGTTGACGTCATATTAAACACAACAGCACGATACGATGAACTGCTCGTTCCCAAAAAAATATTGTACAGTCGTGAACCCGATACAGTTTTGACAATATCAAAACTAATTCGACGATATTATTTCTCTAACTCCTCCATAACCATAAATAATATGAGGGAGTTTGTGAATTTTTTCAGTGAGACCTTCATATCCGTTGCTACTCATAGAATGTTCAGTCTCTTACCGTCACGGTATTCTTGTCGCAGATACTCCTACGTATTTTCCAGTTTCTCCGGCAGGAACTTCTACGGGATTGTGGGAGTGCCTTACGGTATATACGCTGCGGGCCACCTGGACGATTTGCTTTATTTATTCCAAGCTAACGCTCTTAATATGACCATCGATATAAACAGCAATGAATATCAAATGGTCAATCTGGCATCAACTGTATTTTCCAATTTTATAAAATATGGGTAAGTGTTTAATAAAATCATAAATATTTCGAAAGAGTCAATCAAGCTGGCCTAGTGCGGGTTGATGAACATTACATACCTTCTTAATTATTGCTAGAAATATTTTTTTTTATTCCTAAAAAGCAAGAAATATTTATATAATTAAACCGGATTCCAACACCAAGTGACAGTGGGTAGAGCAAATAAAACAACGAATAGATAGTCCGTGGGCTGAAAGGTCCCCAAATGGAGTTGATATTCTGTCAAGCGCTACGTCGGCGTGGCGGTCGAAACAAAAGATGGATAAACTTCAGCTCATCTCTGCATCACCCAAAGGTCGGCTGGTAGATAATGCCTCTGGCATTACGTCCACCTTATATACAATGTATATGAAGTTTAATAAATAAATAACTAAACGGTTTAGTTAAGGTTGTAGAAAGTCGCTGGTTGCAGGCTTTTCCGACGCCGCGAAACCATTAATAGAGGCCTATGTTCAACATTGGACTTCTTGCGACGGACTGATTTGTTTTTTTTTTCAGAAATCCTACACCTGAGCCCTTACGTGGCGTGATCTGGCCTCAATACGAGAACAGCACGAAGAGATACGTGAACATTGCCAACACCACCTTGATCGTTGGCAGAAACTACATTCAGAATTCGATTATTTTTTTCAAATACATCTTCCAATTAGCCAGGGTTAAGTTTTAATAAATAAAATAAAATATTACCATTAAAAAATATCTTCTTGAGGTCCTTTATTTAATCCAACCCCAAAATTATATTGATCATCATCGCTATTCGCTTATGCCATAAGCAAATAATGGAATATATCTTCTGCCTGTCTTTATACGGACTATAATTCACCTCTCTCCTCCTCCCACGATACAAGGCACGATCTTAATTTGTGGTCAGGAATAGTATAGGTACAGGTATGTGACTGTTGGGTGTACTTATTTATTTCTGGAATGTAACTGATGGTGTGAAGTGGGCAGTAGTCGCAGATGGTATCAACGCCTTTTTATTGATTGCCTACATTGTAATACAACTTCGATTGTAAATTCTAAGTCATTTTCAGCAGATCTCAGAGCAATATATATTTTGTGGATAGGAATCATAAAACATGATTCATGTCTTACTTTTTTTAACTAACCTTGGAAACTAACTAAGTAAATATACTTTATACATACAGAAAGACGAAGAAATATCTTCATGTAGCTAAGTAATCAAGTCTGGGTCCTTCCATTGGTATAAGTGGTACCGTGAAGTATATGAGAACCTATTAAAGTCTGTTTACATTTCAATCTCACTTTAATTATTATAGTGAATACTAATGAAACTTATAAAGCAAAAACCACGAATAAAATAATGTATTGCTGTAATGTATCGCATGAAATTGATTAGGTACATTTAGTTCCGTAATCAAGTATAATTAAAACAAACCGTGACGCGATGGGACACGGTTACATACGGAATTTGTCGTCAACCCTTGCCAAGATTAATTGTAGACATTTATAAAGGCTGTGCGTGGTGGCCTGTTGGTAACGGACCAGACGCAGCGACAGGTTCACGGTGGGCGCGGGTTCAAATTCCAGGGCACACGTCTGACTTTTCGGAGTTATGTGTGTATTGATAGTCAATCACAACGCACTTTAACGGTGAAGGAAAACATCGTGAGGAAACCTGCATACCGTAGCGATTTTAAAGAATTTCTACGGTATGTAAGTCTGCCAACCCGCAATAGGCCAGCGTGGTGGACTATATGACCTAACCACTCTCAATCGATTCTCTCGATTGTAGAGTAGGCCCGTGCCCAGCAGTGGGACGTATATGGGCTGATACAATTTGTAAAGGCTTAGAGTTATCTCCGAACTGATTCACACTAAAAAATCGCGATTAAATCCGTAAAAAAATAGGTTTATTTCGATGTTTAAATCTAAGAAACCATTATGATTCACACTATTTCTACACCTTTCGGGATAACACACAGACTCAGACCACTGAGAGAGATGTTTGACGGCATTTTTTTACTATACTATATATACTATGTATATCAAGACTGCTACCGAAAACGAAGCCAGGTGGCAGTTTTAGTGGTTACAGACACAATGCAGCTAAAAATTTCGACAGATATTTTTTTTCAATATTTTAAATATCATCGTGTTTGGGTGGTAAATACCTAGTTTTTGCGAAAATAGTTATTTAAACCCTTGCGTATCGTTGCGTATTTAAAAGTAAACAGGTGTATATTATTATTTTAGTAAAACTATGTATTTATCACCCAAATACGACAACAAGTAAAAATTCCAAAAAAAAACTTCTCAATTTTTTACGAAAATTTTCATTGCACTGTGTTTGGAGTCACTAATAATACCATCTGGCTTCGTTTTTGGTCGCGGTCTTGATATATCCTGTATAATGAAAATCCATTTCAGAATAAATATCAGTGGAATTAAATTGAACAATAATTATAAGCGATTGATTTTATACATGATGCGGAAAAATTTCAAAATCCGTCGTCAATGATAAATTACATTATTTCATTATTTGAGCGCTGGCCCAATGTCCAGAAAAGGGTTAATATTATCGTATATAACCAGTAATCAAATGTTTATTAACAGAAACGATCAACATGAAGTTTATTGCGGTTTTATGTAAGTATTTTCATTTCTTGATTTTAGTTCTTTGCATTTCCATATTGTCTAGACCAGTGATCTCAAACATGGTGTGGCGGATACAATATTTTCCGGAAGATATTTCAAAGATAAGCAACAAACATTGAATTTCTTTAGTTTTCTGGTATATTTTAAAGCAGAGATCACTTATCATGTGTGTCTGTGCTGTGTGTAAGCCGTTTAATCACGAGTTTGATGTCTACCTAGTTGTATCTCTTTTTTATCTCTATCTCTAATGTTTAATACTAGCCTAACTCCATTTCTATAGATGCTATAAACAAAATCCATCATAGACGCGTGGATTAACGAGACAGATCTTCCTGACAGTTATCCTTGGAAGGCAAAACTGCTAATGCACGGCGGTATGGGCACAGATATTCCGAAAACCTGCCTACTGCCTGTGGTCAAATCAATATCACAAGTATTGCCCAGAACTGTGTGTCGTGAACTCACGGATTAGATTTACGCTTCCGCTGGGTAAATATGTGTATGTATAGAGCCTTTCCGGTCACATACCCATCAAAGCAAATCTTATAATACCAATGTAGATCTCCCTAGTTTTTATAAACAAATGGCTAAAACCGATAGCAAACAGTGAACTGTACTTCAATTCTGTCCTATATTGCGTTCGTATTCGTGTAATACATGCAAATGTTAGTCCGGAATGTAGTAGATAGAACTAAATGATTGTTAGCAAATATCGGGAAACAAAAGGGTACTCGTAATATTAACTAATATTACACTACATTTACATATAATACGTGTTAAAATTATCGATGTGTCGTCAGTTTAGTGGCATGTAGGTTGTAAAAACATGCTTAGGAAATCTCTTTTGGATAAGATTCGTTCACAACATAGTTTTGGGAAATGTATAATTATTAGACTGAACACATTAGGCTGTTATGAATCGAAAGAGACCTTTCCCCACTGGTAGGTCCATAAAAACTAATAATAATATATGTTTTCAGGTTCGATCCTCGCCGTGTCCACCGCTTTGATACCAGGAATAAAGCTCCCCAAGGGTAGAAACCCACCCATGGACCAAGCTATGAATAGGTTCATGGTTTATCCGAACGCGTACAGAGTTCGATGCCCGGGCCAGCCCAACCCTGGATTATACATTCTGTACAAAGGGAGATGTGAAGACATCTTCAGGGGCGCGGCTAACCTTAAATTGCATATGCAGACGATAAAATGAATATTACTCAATAAAAATATTTTGTTTTCTACCCAATTATTATTGTTCCTTGTTTTAGAATAAAGTGTGAGTAACAACTGTGTAGTAGTTTATTTCTTCTTCTATTCTATACATATAATAAATTTGTAACTGATCGATATTTGTACATGGAAGATATATCAGAAAAACTACTATGGAGGGACTGTATTAACGGAATAGAACCAAAAATAATGATTTTAAGATTTTTTGTTTGTTTGTCTGTGCCTTTGGGCGCGATAATCTCAGCAATAAGCATTTTATTATGGGCTGAGACAAAGAATTACTTCTGATATTATAACAAGTTCACTGCACATTATAGGCCTTTCTCAAAGATATTCACCACGAAGTGTTGAAAGCGGCCTGCAACATCTTGCAACTTTCTTTATTTTCTTCACGTCCCATAGCATTAGTTAAAAAATATCTTACACTTGAATGTTCCATCCATATTTATCAATCATTTCATACATTTTGACTCATAAACTCTTGTAATTTTATTGTAGGTTTAAATAGCTGGGCCTATTTACTCAAAAAATAACGGTAAATAAAGTTATAGGTACATTTGCTTCCGATGATTAAGACAGGGTTACATACTATATAAACCACGTTCGTTACACATATGAAATGAAAATGAAAATGAAAAATGAAAACAATTTATTGAATCCATTAAAATGTTCAACATTGTTTAGATTCAGTCATTTTTTGAACTACCACCCGGTTCGGAAAGCGGTTTTCACTAGAGAAGAACGGGCAAGAAACTCTAGTGTTGCTCTTTTCAAAACCAGTTTACAATGTAGTGATTATTACAAAAATTACAAGTTGGTTAAAATCAGAGCAGTTCATTAATAACTTGTTATGATTTGCAAGTAGGATATATTTTAAAACGAATAAGTTTACTTTATATTTAATATGGCTGAGAGAAACGAAACGAAGTAACCCATAACGAAGAATCAGTATACTCTGTTTTGCCAACGCAATAAATAATTATAAAAGCGTTAAGTAATCTATTTATCAATTACAAAGTAAGCAAATCGAACAGACCAGTCCACACAAGCAGCACCCGTTCACGAGTATGACGCATGTGCCAGCCATCGGCCTCCTCAACCATGCTACAGGGAAGTGACCGACCCGGCACACGACGCCACCGCAAGCACAGACTTTTAAGCGAGCATGACTTATCCAAATCGTTTACAAAGCAAAACAAAATAGTTTACGTTACATAATATAAATGAAATTATACAGACATATTTATACACATCAATATGAAGTTTGTTCTATTGTGTAAGTACCTATATTTTCTTTTTTATTATTCATCGCTCCAGTTGCAAACCGTGCATTGTTGATTAATATTTACTCAGCTTGTGTATTTCAATACACATTTGAGTATGGTAAAAAAAAACATACATAAAAGTTATTTAAATGTTGTATAAGAAAGTGTGTTTACTTCGGATTAAATTAAATATTTGAATTGGTGGTATAATACGATTTGAATTTCCATAAAAGATTGCTAAAAATTATGTGAATGATTTTTTACGGGAGGTACTTAATCAACATTAAATTTCACGTGATAAAAGGGAGTATTTCTAAATTAGTTTGCAAGATTTATCTCAGAAAAGTAGCTAATACACACCGCGAATTAAATAAGGCTTGTAATTTTTTTACAAAATTTTCTTGCAATTTTTTCTTCTTGTCAGAATGATTATACTGTTCTTTCATTTAAATACAGTACTGTACACATAAAGTATGATATCTCGCCAGTTAAAATATAACAAGCGTTCAACATACACTTGCAATTGTATTGGTTATGCTCGCCCCCTATCACATCGTGGGACGGAACATACAGCGATCGCCCCCTATCACAAGGCGAAATGTGGGTCTCCTGGAAGCGCCTCTGCCTACCCCTTCTGGGATAATGGCGTGAGTTTATGTATGTATTTGTATACACGCCTGTTGTTTTCCACTGCGCAATGTGTTAAATCTAAGAATTTTATTTTGCCTGAGCTTCACGTACCGCAATTTGCATTTTAATTGCGACCTGTCATGAAGTCACATCGCAGTTAATTTTACAGGTGGGAAAGTTACAACAACGCTAATGGACCACTGTTGTAAATACATCTATATGTCCCGCCGGTCGATAAAATTGTGAAGGCCTCGTCGAAAATGAATATACACAGGCTAAACTCAAACCTACATATATACTTGTAACACCATGATAGGTTTTCCTCAATAGTGTTGGTGGTTATGCAGTACTTTTGGATTCCATTGCACCATAATATAACAAACTCCAAATAATACGACGATTGTGTAATCATATTTCCTGTATTCTTTTCCAACAACATGTTCATCAATACAAGGGCTTTCTACAAAATACAACTCGCATATTAAAATGCCTAGATACTACGTTTCTTCTGGAACATTCACAACGTAATTCCCGACTCGGCCATCCTTCACATCAGCCGTTGACAACTCCGTTCTATACTCAAATCCTTAGTCCATTCTTCTTAATACAACGGCCAGCACCATCGTCATACTAGAATTAGGTTGGTTTACTCATCGCTTATAAAAATCATCCGTAACAATAAGATTACAGTCACTTTGTTGCACTAGTATGTAAAATTAAATGTTGTTTTTTTGCCAATCATCATTCACCAAAACATTTTAAATATACTGATATTTATAAAATAAATTTAAAATACTTTTCATTGTCTTATTTTATACGTCTACCATGTTTTTTCGCTACACAACCCATGTTGACCCAAGGTTAACGGGCTGAGAGTTCCTCAGATAAGTGCACCTTTATACAACTTTAATTAATTAATCATAAATAAAAAACAATAATTATACATTTCCTTATTATTTACAGGTCTTTCCCTGGCTTTGTTGCTCAACATTCTTCCTTTAGGGGAAGGAAGACTCAATTGTTTATGCGAAAGAATATTACTCCCAGTTTGCGGGAAATTACAATTTTGAACGATTAATTTATTAAGGAGTAAATAATAATTACTACCATATTACAGTGTATTGTTTACAGCAATTTATCACTTTGTCCTATCGGTGTAAAAATATGTAATTGTCGACTGTTAAATACTTGTATATTCAGTTTAATTCTGCTGATAACAGGTTATTATGTTGATAATAACTTGTTTAAATTATATTTGAGGACGCGAAATTAAACGATGACACGATGATTGAAACATGAAGAGTTAAAAATCGATATTAATAACAGCTGCTAATAATATCATGCATATTCGAAATTATTAATGAATCCCCGACTACTATTCATTGAATAATAACTTCCGTATAAATATGTGAAATATTGAGGCTTACTGTGTAAACTCGTTTAATCTCGGTACCTGCAACAAAAATAAACATTATTAATATCATAATGTAACCCTTAAAGGCCGGAGCCGATGCGCGTTGCATCACGCTGGATGTCAGGTGGATAGCAATGCCCCTATTGCTTCTCTCATATCATACAAAAAACACCTGTTTTACGACTTCTTTCGTAGTAATGAATTACACATTGAAATAAAACTATTTTTACGGGTTATTTATATTTACAATATATTAGTATTATTTTACAAATTGTAACAGTCACTGAGCGGATGACTAATACCTCAGTCCGCCCCGTGACCACGAAAGCTGTAAAGTAATCGAAACGTGTCGGGAAGATAAAAAATGTAAAAATTAAACCAAATCGCGATAAAATCCGTACAAAATAGTTTTATTTCTTTCGTAGTATTGTACTCTCAAATCGAGATGAATCCACTTTTAAAAAGTTTTATATAATCATAATTATTTATGAATTTATATCATTAGCCATAAAATATTCAGTGACTATAAATATTAGTCCAAATTACTGTTTAATAATGGACAAGTTCTTTATAAGACTACCTCCGTGGGGCAGTTGGTTAGACACCGGCTGTGAAATGAGAGACCGCGAGTTCGATTCCGTACCGAGACAAATGTTTGTGTGAACCACAGGTATTTATTTCGGGTCTAGGTGTTTGTATAAAATAGTTTTATTTAAATGCAAACTTTTCTGTTAAGCAGAATCTGATCCGACATAGCGAGTAGTTAGCCCACTTTTGACTCTGGATTTAATTTACCTAGTTCCTTAAAGATTTATTAAGTTTTAACGCCGAATCGGGCGAGGTGGCGGAAACTGAGCAGGAAGGCGAAACCTGGCATTGGCAATCAAATTTCATAAAATGTAGCTAATCGCGATCAAGGACAGTTAAATTAAATCACGTCCAAATCGTTCAATAGTACAAATATTATAAATTGTCGATACAAATCCGAAATTTTTAAACCTACCGATTCTACTTTAGGCCAATTTGTCAGAATAACTGTTTTGACCGTTAAGAGGCAATCGTTCATCGCCGGGACCTATTCAACACTTACTTTCAGTTAAATCATTCTGTATCGGGAAAGTATAAAAATACAAATAAATAAATTAAAGTATCGAAAATGCTCTACTCTACAGATTGGTCAATTTGATAATAAGCAGCCCACGTGATAAACGCTCATAATATTCGTTATGTTTATTTACAAAGTCATTGTCATAAAAAATAACCTTGTGATCTCGCGGATAAAGCAAGGCAATCAACAAGATATCTTCACCGTCTAAACTCGTCTTAGTTGTTCATAGAATAAACTAGTAAGAAAATTTTGATATGGTTTGTCGATTAATAAAAGTTATCTCAAAGAGAAGCGTTTAGGTGCACCGGAATATGAAATGCCAATCGAATCCACCAAAATGTCCTTTGAAGTTTGAGATCTTATCTTGGCCTGCTGTAGTTTATTAACCAAAATAATATATTACCGCTAAATTAATTTATACAATCAAATATAATATTGCTTATCCCGTTAAGAGCTACTGGTGCCTTTTTCTTAACTAAATGTGTCTGTTGTGTGCTTAACAAATATCCAATTCATAAAAGTGATGATTATTATTCCAGTCAGTCAGCTATCAGAATCTAGACGTGGCTTACATATAAATAAAAAAAAACAATCACCAATGTAAGCGTTGTTATTTCATTGCATGGAAAATAATATGAATAAATAATGAGAAATTATAAACTCAATTTCTCGTAACATATAGTGTGAAATAAAGAAATAATAATGTGAAAGAAACCATTTTACAAATAGTGTGGAAAGAAATATAAGTAAAATTAAGTACTAGTTAATTTCGAGTTATAGAATAGAGCACAGGAGATCTAACGAATGAAGTGACCAATAGCTGTTTGCGGAGAGCTGAAGATTGCACTTAATAACTATAATGCATCAGCCCATATACATGGTCCCACTGCAGAGCACGGGAGGCACGGGCCTCATCTACAAAAGTACGATTGAGAGAGGTCCGAACTTAATAACGCAAAATATTGTGACCAAAAGTATTATTTGTAATTTGTGTTGATAGTGATGATAAAGTAAGTGACATAAAATTGTGCATTCATTGTGACCAAAAACAAAGTTCATACCATTTATCACTGTTTTATATCATTGTTTATCGTTGAGTTATTTATGTTGTAGGACGATGTTCTTTCTTTATCTTTTTATAATTTTATTAAGTAAGGTGTGACCCACGAGTATAAGATACTAGTCGATAAGGGGCAATTTGTTAATTTCATCGAAATATTACATAAATGATGTTATCCGGTCTATTCGTAAAACTCACAGATGTCACGTATTTATAGCCAGCACATAATTACACTAGAAACAATGCTTATTACGGAATTAAATTAATTAAAGTAAAAAATCCTTCACATTATTAACTAGAAGTCGAGTTACGAGTTACGACTTACCATACTATATAAAATATAATCGCAAACAAAACACTCATTTGCACGAACTGACAACACAAAATATGACTGTGGGTATATTTTTAGTACAGTGTCTTCTCTGCGCATACTTGGTGTTGGGCAAGTAAGTGATTCCAGTGCGGCGAGACGCTTTCGATCAGTGTGCATGCGGGCCGCGCGTGTGTCATGTAGTCTGTGCTACTTGTCATACCATTACTCTCATAACGTGAACACATCATATTTCGTCCATCATAATATTATTAAACCGGAGCGAACGTAAGTTATTTTTATTTCGGTTAAGGTCCGTTATGTGAATTACTGCCACAGATCACTCCCACCTAATGCAAGGCAGCGGTTGCGCGCCACACATATAAGCTATCGGATAGATAAAAATCGATGCCAAATTTCGCGTCATCAGTGTCATCCAAGTAGTGGACCCGCACATATCGTTGGGCGTTGGCGAAAATTAAGTTTTGGGAATGTCTTAGTACAGTTAAAAATGACTTGCTCAGTAAAATGGTGTGGAAAAAACTCAAAAAATTCAAGTATCCAAAAAAACGGAATACCTTTTCATCTGTAACTAATATTCTTTAAATTAATTTGTTTACGAGCGAGCTCAATTTATACTGGGTATTGTATCGATGTCAAACAGTCGAGTTTGAATCGAAAATCAGCCGTCTCTTTTTCGCATAGCAATAACCATAATAAGCCATCTTTTTCTAGTGAAATCACACGTTCTTCTAGTGCTTGACGCATGTTTATAATATAATTCCAAGCAATATCGATATTTTAAAACATTAATGTAAAATAATTTGATTAAATAACAATGTCACGAAATGTATATTGATTTAAATAAAAATTGCAAATCACCATGACGACGTCATTTAATGTAATTTGAAAAAGGTCAAGTTTTTAACTACGTATTTTTTATTCGTAGTTAGCGGTTGGTATAATTTATTAGATCAGGCCAGTGAAAACATATTATAAAACATTTAACAAGTTGGTAATCAAGTTATAAAAGCGGTCATAACACGTTTAACTTACTGGCAAATCGAACTATCGATACTTTTTATTTTATTTATCGACTAAAGCCTCATCTCTCGAGCGAAGTCTACGTGACAGCGCTGCAAAAAGCCCACCCCCCGCATAGTTCCCTTCGTTGGCATTTTCAGTTCAAAACAAAACTATCGTAATGCGGTATCTATTGGGAGTGATCTGTTATAGTCTAAGAGGTAGCAACGTTTTTGAGAGAGAATTTCAGGTAGGCCAGTTTTTAGATATGCTATCTCTCTCACTCTCCCGGACGTCATACAGGCTATCTGGCTGGCGGTAGTGGTTGCGTTCGTCAGTGCGCAGCCTACCTATACAGGTAAAATATCGAATTTTAAAATCATTTTAAGAAGCTTTTTTCCTTTATTATTATTTTTATTGAACTTTTTGCAACATGAATCTATTATTGCCAGATATTTCTATTGTTGTTTAAACTGTGCCAGACGCTAATTTTGAATTAAAAAAATATTATTTTTCAAAGTATTTCAGTATGGCTGTAATTTTTATATGATGTTATTTAAGTATCTAAAAACCTAAATTTAATTTGCCAGACAATAATTCGATTGTTAAACCTTCAGCCAGACCGATCTAAAAGTGAAAAGTGATTGGGCATGTTGAAAGAGTACAGACAATCACGTGTTATTTTTAATGTGTATAACAAAATTGTATTACAATGGCTAGCGAAAAATTAAAATGTGGTTTTTGTAAAGACAGAAATGGAAAAATAATAACTTTTGTTGAAGATACATTAAAAAAGTGTAAAGAAGTTCTGCAAATACGTGTAAATTTTAAACTGAAATACAGGGTATATCAAGACCGCGACCGAAAACGAAGCCAGGTGGTAGTATTAGTGACTTCAGACACAATGCAAGTAAAAATTTCGCAAAAAAAATCGTCAACTTTTTTTTGTAATTTTTTACTAATCGTCGTATTTGGGTGATAAAAACATAATTTTCCTAAAATAAAGATGTAGACCTCTTTATTTTTAAACACGCAATGGTACATAAGGGTTTAAATTAGTATTTTCGCAAAAAATAGGTATTTTTCACCAAAACACGATGATTTTAAAAAATATATAAAAAAATATCTATCACTGTTTTGGCGAAATTTTTATTTGCATCGTGTTTGGAGCCACTAAAACTACAACCTGGCTTCGTTTTCGGTCGCAGTCTTGATATACCCGGTATAATAGTGTACAGTTACCGGAGCAAGTTAATGACACTGATGGATATCACAGAAATTGTTACAGCAGTTTTACAGCTCTTATGACAAAATATCGTAATTTATCTGAAATTAATTTCTCGTCAACAGTAGATCTTCCCAGCACATCTAGTTCAACTTCGTTATCAAATACTGCAGTAGATGTTAGCGAAACCCTGCCAGATAATACGTCTCAGAATTCACATACAGAAGTTAATATCCAAGAAATTGACACTTCTAATGCAATTAACAAGTGCTTTTCATACCGGGTTGAAAGTAATAAGGTTATTAAAACTGTTGAAGATGTACTGTCTTGCGAAGAACAAGAAGAAGCCGATTCTCAAATAATAATATATCACATTTGTCAAATAAATGTCGATGGCGAAGTTGTGATACGCTGCTCAGACACAGATATTTTAATAATACTTCTTGGAAACATGGAGCATTTGAATGCATCACTAAAATCTGGGTAAATTTGGGCGTGGGGAATTATGAGCGATTTATAAGCGTCATCAAGTACACGAAATTCTAGAGAATTCTTTATCGAAAGCTCTACCGTGCTTTTATGCACTCACTGGATGCGACTACACACCAGGTTTTTTCCGGAAAGGCAAACTTCGATCTTTAAACTGTTAGAGCAATCAGAAGAGTATCAATTAGCCTGTCAAAATATTATAACAGATGATGAAGAATTGCTGGATGAGACATTTAAGATCTTAGAAAAGTTAATTTGTCATATTTACGGAGCTCGGGATTCATGGAACGTCAATGAAGTTCGGTGTCATCTGTTTTCAAACACATATCGGTCTACAAAATCAGATGATAATTTTGAAAAAACAAAATCGTAATTTTGATCCATCAAGCCTACCACCATGCAAAGCTGAATTTTATCAGCATTTACTACGAGTTCGTTACGTTACAAAGTTTTGGAGAAATGATCATTTACAACAACCAACATCTCTATCACCTCAAGTTTCCGGCTGGACCATAAATATGATTTTATCTGGTTTGTTGGAGAGCAATTGCCATCATTAGTTGCCGACATTATCATTAAAAGGTAAAAATTAAAAAAAAAATACTAATAAATTTATTTGCCGATAGATTATAAAATGTTTCATTCTTTTACAGATAATAACTTATTACAAGACGATGACATTTCAAAAGACGACGATGACATTTCAAAAGACGACGATGACAATAAAAATAACAACAGTGCTGAAGATGATGATGATGATGATAATTATCAAGATGCCTCCGTTTTTTTTGTGATAAAATTATGGATTGAAAAATATAATTTTTGGTTATTTTCATCCTTGAGATTGATTATTATCTTATTTTGTACAACGATAAATAGTTATTTTGATACTATATTAATCCACACATTAATTCAATAGTTTTTAATTAGTTCTATGTAATTTATTCGACAACTATTCCTAGATCAAGCAAAATGATACCACATCACTTTTCACTTTTAGGTCGGTCTGGCTGAAGGTTTAACAATCGAATTAATGTCTGGCAAATTAAATTTAGGTTTTTAGATACTTAAATAACATCATATAAAAATTACAGCCATACTGAAATACTTTGAAAAATAATATTTTTTTAATTCAAAATTAGCGTCTGGCATAGTTTAAACAACAATAGAAATATCTGGCAATAATAGATTCATGTTGCAAAAAGTTCAATAAAAATAATAATAAAGGAAAAAAGCTTCTTAAAATGATTTTAAAATTCGATATTTTACCTGTATAGGTAGGCTGCGCACTGACGAACGCAACCACTACCGCCAGCCAGATAGCCTGTATGACGTCCGGGAGAGTGAGAGAGATAGCATATCTAAAAACTGGCCTACCTGAAATGCTTGTTTTCCAGACGTTGCTAGCTCCCGTACCATTATTACTGCTATTGGATAGTTTGCAGTTAAATTACCAGTGGACATCGGTGACATGATGGCATTTTAAGCCGCGTACGTGAGTGCAATGACAAATTTAAACAACAGTAATAACCTTAATACTTACACCCGTATTCTAAGAGGTTTCCTCGAATCTTCCTCAACCTTATATTAGTCGAGGTGACTTTAAAAATGAATTGGAGGAATCCTCGAAAATGGTATGCTTACACCCGTATTCTAAGACGTTCCTCGAAAATTTCTCGACTCCACTTGACGTTACTGGAGGAAATCTGTATTCTTAGTTGAAAAAAATCTCCTCCACTCAACGTCACTCAAATATTTTCCTTTCTCGAGGAAAGGAATTAACTGTCAAACTCAAGGTACGTCGCGACCTACCTTGAGGAAGAAATAAAAGAAATAATCCTACTTTAAAATTGTAATTTAAAAGAGAGAAATAAAGTTTACCTTTTAAAATTCTTAAATACCTAAATATGCCAACATTTTTTTGAGGTGGGTGCCTCTACAGTGTAGAGTCCAGATTCCTCCAGTAACGTGAAGTGGAGTCGAGAAATTTTCGAGGAACGTCTTAGAATATGGGTGTAAGATAATATTCATAGAAAGTAGAGTCTACATCACTCTACGTTCGACAGGTAGAGAATGCCTCCGGCATTAACTTCACCTATCCACAATTTGTATAGTGTTAAATATATATATATATATATATATATTGAAGAGCATTTTTAGGTAATTGATTAACAAAATAGATTAAACATGCTTGATCGTGGTCTGTAGAACCCTAAACTGCCAATTTGTAGATAATGAATCTGTGGCTAACAAATACTGTTTAAAAATGTATATTTTACAAACTAGACCTTGGTGAATATAACGGAATCAGACACCCACGCAATGCAATAGCCTGCTGTATTGGATATTTTATTCAAATAATCAGTATTCCAAATGCATCGCGTCTTAGACAACAAATACTGGTTGTAGGTATCTTATATGTGAGAGGCCGCCTGGGTAGGTACCACCGCCATGTCTGTTTCTCCCGCCAAACAGCAGTGTAAATGCACTGTTGTGTTCCGGTTTGAAAGAAATTGTAGCCATGGTGAGGAGTGGACATAATGAAACTTAGCATCTTATGTCTTAGGAAGGCGAGCGCGGTGGAATGCCATGCGTTGCTTTTTAATTCATTGTTTTGTTTGATTTTGCTACTGTTTATTAGCGCTTGTATCTTTTAGGTACCATCAGGCGTATGGCAAGCTCGTCGCGCCATTCATCGCGATAAATAAAAAATGATTTTATCATGCGACAACTGTTGACGATTTGATAATCACACACAATTATTTCTTAGAAAACAATTGTTTTAAGATATCACAACCGCGGTACATCAAGAGATAACTTTAATTGCAGAGAGGTATTACATGAAAATATATAAATAAATAAAATCAATAAATAAATACACCCAACAGTCACATACATAGTCCTGACCCCACACTAAGATCGAGTCTTGTGTTGTGGGTATCAGGAACTACGAGAGACTTTTCGGTCTCACAAATACCCAAACCCGAAACAAATACTTGTGGTTCATACAAACATTTGTCTCGGTGCCAGGATCGAACCCGCAATAATGAATATAATTTTAAAGTTATAAGTGTTAACTCGCATTAAACTAGCGAAGAGGATTACGAACTTATGTCAAAAAAATAAAAAATAAATAAATAACAGGCAGAAGGCTGCTTGTAATATCATCATCACAATATTCTGCCACAGGTTGTCCATAGTTGACCATAGGCTGTATCCGAAGAATTCGTAACCGACCTGTTGGAATCGGCCTTTATCCAGCAACTTTCTACAGCCCTCATTAGGTCATCCGCCCACTTTGGTCTAGCGATACTGCGCGTGCAGGCTCTGAGTTTATAAGCCATTATTATGTCCCATTTAAATGTAATAATCACTGTTCCGTGGTGCTTTACAGCTGGCTTCTCTGGCTGTAAATGTCTTTATGCGAGGTTATTTACCTCTTTAGCTCATTGTTTTGTCACCCGCTTTATTAGGGAGGTAAGTGGACAATAATATATTTCCAACTCCTCCCATTAATTTTACCTTTTTGATTGATTTCGTTGCGGGTTAAAGACAAGTTAGACATTCCCGGAGACTCGCTGAGCTTCAATGCTCAGTGTCATTAAAATGCGTGCCACTGTTGATCCTGGTTTACAAGAGTTGCAGTGGCGGGTGTGAGGGCGAGACAGTCTCCAAGCCATTATTACGAAACATGCTTAAATCATATTATTTTTACATACATACATAAACTCACGCCGATGTCCCATTGGGGTAGACAGACACAAAATACTATAGTCCATACAAACTTGTTCCGCTTTATCAAATGTCATTAATCTATTCAATAGAAGAGAGTTTAATATTATTCTCATCCCATCTAAATTGGGTATAAATGAAAATAGAACAGGAAAAACATACCAAGTATCATCCACCAAAAAAACCCGAATATTCAATACTAAACCAATGATAAACCCACTTGTTCAATTAAACCAAAATAAATTGTAAAAATGTTGACGGCAATTAAAACAAATGAATATCTAATACGCAGCCGTGCGATTCAATTACTTCATTTGCATTTACCTTTGGCCCCTCCACGCTATCTCCAATGATGGACCACTATGCGTTCGTCAATCTTCGATAATTATTGAATCGCTCTCATAAGGTAAAGACGATCGCAGCGAGACAATCGACACATTTTGAAATTGTTGAATTAGGTGTTATATCAAAATTATAGTATAACAGCGTAATCTAAATTAATAAATATTTCACGTTGCTCTATAGTCAAATATAATTTAATGCACATGAATATGGTTTCAATTGATATCATATTGCATTCAATATAATATTATCTAAATACGAATAATAAATGTCCCACTATCAAGTATATTTATAACATAGAAGTTCTGTTTATTTACGGCCTTGTTCATAAACAGATTTAAAACCAATTTTAGTAATCGAATGTTTTGTCTTCTTCGCTCAAAGTAAATTCTAAATGCTTTCGAAAAGAACACAACATTCGTTAACTAAAATAGGTCTTAAATCTCTCTATAAATACGGCCTTTAGTATTTTATTTAATTTAATGCATTAATATTGCCCTCACTGAAGGTCGAAGGTGGCTCATGTCCATAGCATGAGCCGCCTCTATAATCGAGAGTACGATTGAGAAATTTAATTATAATTTAAAATATTTATAAATACGTTATATGCTCCAGTAATACGAGTTCGTACTGCAAAATGACGAAGGTAAAAGTGTCGCAAGGCTGGTTGGAAGGCGAGAAATTGGAGAGCATCACCGGAGACTGCTCCTACTACAGCTTTAAGGGCATTCCCTATGCTCAACCCCCTGTCGGCAAGCTGAGGTTCAAGGTAATACCAAGTTCCTAGAATACATTTTTATTAGTATCAAACAATTGCCAAAGAAACATGTAGGTCATGTGAAAGAGAAATATAATAGAAAGTTGATCGGAACAATTAAGGGCATTTTATTATTTAATATCATAAAGATATTAAACTCACGATTCCGAAAAGATAAGTTAGAGGCACCACTAGTTAAAGAAATTAATTTTAGTTCCAAAATGTTTAGTACCCAACCTACCGCTATTTAGAAATTCCCGTCCCAACTCATATAAGATTTTTAAAATCGAAAACAAACACAACTATATCGACAGTCACGGTCCATACTCCCTGCTATTATCGTCATCAAAATATAATATTTAGAGTTAATATTAAAAATAATACATAAATTGTATATTTAAGTTTTCCTAACGATTTTAATGAGATTTATAATGTAGATATATGCCATCGTGCCTACATTTCCATAAGTATAATGGAAATAAATCTGATTAACAAGTCGGTAATTGGTTGGACTTCTGTTCCCCTATTTTTTATAACCAGCAATTGTAAATCTTTGCGAGAAATACACCTTATCTAATTACATCTTATTTTTTTATTTATTTATTTTAATTCATTAATTAATACGGTTACCACCATTTACATTAATTACTTATAATTAAGATACTGAGTTAAGCATCTCGCTCGCAGAACCTCAAGCACTCGGTTAATATCTTTGCTCATTCATCCGCAAAAAAGTCACATTCAGTGTTTATGTGTTGGAGAGCATTAAGCGTGGTTAGCATCCGTGGTATTGGTGGCAAGGCACGAGATACTGTGCGAGACCTTCTACTACATAATTACAAAGGAAAATTACATATTTGGTTATTTGAGTAGACAGGAAAATAACGTAGATTTTACCTACCTATGTCGTATGTTACACGACAATAATATCAATTTTATCCATATAGCAAAGTGATTTAACTTTGAATATACACTATGAATAAAGACTCCTTTGAATTCTTATAAGAACCTTTTAGTTTTCATACCGTTATTGTTTTTTCATCTTTCAAGTGATTGATAAGTAACTGCAAATAACGATATTATTTTTGGTGCTGATATCATAAAGAACATTCTTAAATTATAATCCGGTTCCCACGACAAATTTCTTGAAAATTGTTCTTAATATTTCGTTCAAACACATCACCATTATAATTATGCACAAAAAGTCTGCAACTTTAATTCGCTTTTGTATGAAAATTGTGCATTTTACATGTTATATGCTAAATAATTTACAACAGTTCAACTTGAAACTGAGACGGTATTACGTCGTCTCTATTTTGCATCCACAACCCAGTTTTTAAATCGTAATACATTTTCTCTTAACTGTCCTAACATTATGATACGATGTCCTACTAATCGAATTCATACGAATCAATCCTTCAACGATTGTCATACCTACATCGAGCATTCAGTATAGGTGAATATAAAAATAAAAAAAATATATTGAAGAATAGCGTACTGCGTTGTTTTATCTAGACTAGTCTATAAATAATGAAACTAGATTTATAGATATAAGAAAGATATTTAATAATAGCTTTGTAATGTAAATTTTACATCTAACAGTCAGAAATTAAAAGAACAACATCCCCTAATTATTATTCGCTCAAGGTCAAGAATTACGTAATCGTCCTCTATCAACACATACAAAATATAAATTCATATATTAAATATACGCATGTTTTAAAAATTCGAATAATCGTAATCTTAAAGTGCGGTTTTTTATGCAAATATGCGTTAAATTACAAGGCCATTATGTTCGATCCTTCATATTGTTTGTATCGAATGGCAAGAGATAATAGTCTGCTACCAATCGATACTCTATCGGTATTGGATTTATTATCAGGCTTAGTGCTGACCTTTTGTTCACTCAAAATAAAAAATAACTTGACAAAAATAATGAATGTAGGTCAAAATTACATAAATAATTTACAGGCTCCTCAACCACCGCTGCCTTGGGATGGAGTGAGACCCGCCAAAAACCATGGCAACGTGTCTCCTCAACAAGATATATTCACAAGACAACTTATACCAGGAAACGAAGACTGCCTCTTCCTCAACGTCTACACCCCAGATATCGCTCCTCAAAAGCCACTCGCAGTCATGGTCTTTATCCACGGAGGTGGATATAAAAGCGGTTCAGGAAATGTAGACCACTATGGGCCAGATTTCCTCGTCCGCCATGACGTTGTCCTTGTAACCATCAATTATAGACTAGAAGCCCTAGGGTTCCTCTGCCTAGATACACCAGAAGTACCAGGCAATGCTGGTATGAAGGACCAAGTAGCCGCTTTGAAATGGGTGAAAGAAAATATAGCCAATTTCGGAGGTGATCCTAATAACGTAACAGTTTTTGGGGAAAGTGCAGGTGGAGCGTCTACCGCACTTCATCTTATATCACCAATGTCGAAAGGTCTCCTCAAACACGCAATTTCTATGAGTGGTGTACCTCTTTGCGATTGGTCTCTCGCGAACCAACCACGAAAGCGTGCATTCGTCTTGGGTAAACTGTTAGGAATCGATACGAACGATCCCAACGAATTACTTGAATATCTTCAAAGTGTCCCGGTAGAGAAATTGATAGAAACCAACCCCACTGTCTTCACATCTGAGGAAATCACGAACAACATTCTGAAAATGTACCACTTTACGCCTGTCGTTGAAAAGGATTTTGGTTTGGAACACTTTTTAACTGAAGAACCAGTTGAAGCTCTGAAGAACGGAAGGATAAATGACGTAAACCTTTTAATAGGTCACACTAATGAAGAAACCACTATCGGAGTGACTCAATTTGAAAACGAGTTCATGACTACATACGCTAGATACGCTGAGATGTTTGTCCCAAGAGAAATATTGATAAAATGCCCATCAAACGTCATATTGGAAGCAGCTGACAAAATCAAAGCATATTACTATAAAAACAAACACGTCAATAACGATACTATGAGAGAATTCGTTACGTATGCTAACGACGCTTTTTTTGTGCACCCTATCTACAGATTCATGAGTTTACTGCCCAAGCAGGGTAATGGTAAGAGATACATGTATCAATTCTCTAGTGTATCTAAAAGGAATGTTTACAGCCAATATGCTCAAAAGTACGGGATTGTCGGAGCAGCCCATTTAGAAGATCTAATGTACGTATTTGATGCTAAAGTACACAACTTACCATTTGAAAAGGGGAGCGAAGAAGACAAAATAATCAAACTGGCTTGCACAGTTTTTACCAACTTTGCTAAATATGGGTATGTATAATATAAAAACCCTGAGAAGCATCTACAATACCCTATATTTCTTTCTCTTGTTCTCTTAAAACTTTTTTTTTCTTTTTCCAGAACACCAACACCTGATTCGAGTCTCGGCCTCACTTGGCCGGAATACGACAAAACTGTCAAAAACTTCGTCGACATCTCTAACACTCTTAAAGTAAAGAAGCAAGATAGAGACTTTCTGTCATTCTGGGACAGTATTTTTGAACAAGCTGGAGTTCAGGATTAATGAACTTCTTGATACTTTAATTTTGTTACATCATTATCATAAGAAAGAGACAGTCCTCTGCTGAGCGTAAACCAACACCACCTCCACAGAAATCTACAGGGGCCGGTTGAAAGCAACTCGCACACATCATCATCTGTCTTGTGTGTATCCCACGTTGCGTTTGCTTATTGTTATTAGTTACTAAACTAAAAGAAATGTTATGTTTATTGAAACAACTCGCCACTCTTCATAAAATTGTTAACATTGAATGTGTTACGCTTTTTACGTTCATAAGTTAAGCATATTTTCAAAAAGAATCATGTATGGATATAAAAATAGAAGATAAATAAATCAATAAATAACAATAGTTATGGCATTTTTATTGATGATAGAAAGACCTGTAGAAATGGTCATATTATGTCCTACTGGCCTACTTTTGACACTCAATTTAATTTAGTTCTATTAAATGCCATCATATTATCGTAAAACAGAGTGAAATAGCTTAATACCATATCCTATTAACAATAAAACCAATATGGAAAACTTTCGATCGTAAACGTTAACAAATGGGATCGAGTGTACAATAGACCAACTGGTAAATACAAAAACATATAAAAGTTCCTATGAATTTACAAACTGAATTTATTTTTACTTTCTGAGTGAATCATTGAAATAGATACCCAAAAGGTGTAGGTATGACTGAGAGTTGCTAAAACTGTGACGGCCAAGTTTTATTGAAGTTAGACTTCAATAGCCCATTTATCAAGGACGGCTATAGTCTATATAACATCACGCTATGCCTAATAGAAGCGAAGCATAAATGACAAATGTTGCAAAAAGGGGAAATGTTATTCCTTTTGAAAGCTTCATTGCATGCGTTGTGTAAACGGTTAAAGTTACGCAACAATAATACTAGTGTATGACGGAATTGTTCCGCTTAAATATTTTAAAAAATGTCCTCGGTATCATATTATTCTTAACTTGGGGTTGTCTTACCATAATGTTTTTAATGGTAATCAAATGATGAATCAAATCATTCAAGATAACAAATAATGCGAAGGGGTTTTTATAAACATGATACACGGGTACCATGTACACGGGGAAGCGCGTGGTGGCATGTTGGTAACGGACCAGACGGTTCACATGCCAACATGTTCACGGTTGGCGCGGGTTCAAATCCCAGGACACCCCTTGGGCTTTTCGAAGTCATGTGTTTATTGGTTGTTAATCACCACACACTTTAACGGTGGAAGGAAACATCGAAAACCTTTTGTAAAGCCCGCCAACCTTCTCATCCATGCAACCGTAATGTGCCCAGCGGAGCGTGGCAAGGTACAGCAAGTTAATAATAAATGATTGAAATACATATATTAATACTTGAACGATGAGTGCACAAATACACACCTACATACATAGAATTTTATTAACATACATGAGTTTATAATTGTGAGGCGTCTTATCGCTGTAATCATAGCGATACGTAAGTAAAAAGTCGTATTTAAGTTTTCTACGGCGACACTGGTCGATCGACTTCAGTCGCGTCCACTTATATTTTGATATATTTTTGATTATACTTATTTTTGATATATCTTTTTTTTTATTCTCATTACTATTTTATTTTGTGATACTACAAGACATTATTTGGTGTTATCATTACAATTGAAAATGTAAGTATTTTCATTTTGTTATTAAGAATTTAGGTCGTTTTTAAAATGTGTAATAATTGGTATAAATAATATTGCTTATTTTATTTAAATATTATAATATATTTATTACACAATAAAAAATAGTTCAATTAAAAATCAGTTAATAACATTTGATGAAAAAATATGTCTGATCTGGTTATCAGATGGGTAAAGGTCGATCTTCACCGGCTCTTAGGAGTGAAAGTTTGACGCGTAGACGCTCGTGCTACATTTCGTACCAATGGGAACTTTCTGTTCTGGATTTCGTCTCACATCAACAATACGCTTGATATAATAATAACGCGGTTTCGTAAAATGAATGATGGCAAGAAGGCGAATATATTATTAAGAGACGAATTTGCTATTACTTTAAAAATAGGCGCTCACATACTAGCACAGTTTTGTACGGCTGAAAGGATTCAATCGCTCATGATTTTAATTTGTATTTTCGCAACTTTAGTCTTGAAGTCACTTGTGATATAAGAGATTGTAAGGTCGATCTCTGAGATAAATGTGTGTGATTCGGATATTTTTGTTAATCGCCTGGGTGCTGCGAAACCGAAATCTCTTTTAGTTTCTGCTCGCTAAATGAAACCTATATCTTGATGTAAGATTAGCATTTCGAACACGCATCTTAAATATGTGACTGCTGGGTATATAATTATATTTATTTATTTTAAAAACTAGTTAAATTTTAAGCTGTGCATTTTACAATTCTTAAATATCCTGTTAATTCAATTTACCGTCGTAATGTCTGTGCTCGTCTCAAATAATAAATAATTATTCATTTTCATGTGTAGCAAATTAGTTCGGCAAAATGTCAAAAGTCAAAGTGTCGCAAGGCTGGTTGGAAGGCGAGAAGCTGGAGAGCATCACCGGAGACTGCTCCTACTACAGCTTTAAGGGCATTCCCTATGCTGAACCCCCTGTCGGCAAGCTGAGGTTCAAGGTGAGACACCGCTATATTTATCGTAGTTTAGATAATCCAAACTCCGGAATATTATAAAAAATCAGGTGGCTACGATGGGTAACCAAAGGAACCGGACGTCCACTTCGCTTTAGTTGCACCATATATGTATTTTTAATCTTATTGCATCTAATTTAGCTTAAATGTTTTCCGATAAACCAATAACTCCGTCATAATTTTAACTGGGTTTTTTTCATGCTTTTTGGGTAACCTTATCACTATCATTAATGCTGCTAATTTACGTGACCTACTAAAAAAAGGCAAATTACTTAAACGATGTTCATAAAAATTAAATAAATTACAGGCTCCCAGACCGCCGATCCCATGGGATGGAGTAAGACCTGCCAAAACCCACGGCAACGTGTGTCCTCAACGTGATATATTCAGCGATCAGATACTAAAAGGAAACGAAGACTGTCTCTTCCTCAACGTCTACACGCCAGACCTGGACTCTCAAAAACCACTAGCAGTTATGGTCTTCATTCACGGAGGTGGTTACAAAAGTGGTTCGGGGAACGAAGATCATTATGGCCCAGATTTCCTCGTCCGCCATGACGTTGTCCTTGTAACCATCAATTATAGGCTAGATGCCCTAGGATTCCTCTGCCTAGATACGCCAGAAGTACCAGGTAATGCTGGCATGAAGGACCAAGTAGCAGCTTTGAAATGGGTGAAAGAGAATATAGCCAATTTTGGAGGTGATCCTCATAATATTACCATTTTCGGCGAAAGTGCCGGTGGAGCGTCCACTGGTTTTCATATGTTGTCACCAATGTCGCGTGGTCTCTTCAAAAGAGCAGTTTCAATGAGTGGAGTTCCTTTAAGTGGGTGGTCGATTCCCTACGAACCAAGAAGACGCGCATTTGTCCTGGGAAAACAATTGGGTATCGATACAAAGGATCCTAATGAATTACTCGAGTTTCTTCAAAGTGTTCCTGTAGAGAAATTGATTGATACCAGCCCTTGTATACTGTCTTCGGAAGAAAGAACAAATATCTTGATCAAAATGTATCCTTTTACTCCAGTTGTTGAAAAAGATTTCGGCTTAGAACATTTTATAACAGAAGAACCCCTTAAAGCACTTAAAGACGGAAGAATAAACGAGGTAGATCTTCTCATTGGTCACACTAGCGATGAACTTATCATTGTAGTGAATAAAATCGAAAGCACATTTTTGAATTTGTACGACAAATACCCCGAAATGTTCGTTCCGAGGGAAATCGTTTTAAAATCACCACCAAGCCTTGTTCTGGAGGTGGCGGACAAGATAAAAGATTATTATTTTGGAAACAAACGTATTACCAAAGACGTGACAAAAGAATTTTTAACGTTTGTAAGCCACGAGATACTTGTAAAGCCGATTTACGAATTTGCGAGACTAGTTCCAAAGTATGAAAATGTCAAGAGATACATGTATAAGTTCTCCAGTATTTCGAAAAGGAACGTTTATGGTAAAGAGGGAGAAAAATACGGCATCATCGGTGCTTCTCATTTGGACGATCTTATGTACTTGTTCGACGCTAAAGTACACGACTTGCCATTTGAAAAGGGAAGCAAAGAAGACAAACTGATTTATCAAGCTTGCACGATTTTTACCAATTTTGCTAAATATGGGTATGTATTTATACATTACAACAGTAAATTTTAACGTAAATCAACGATATCCGTATTTCTGCTAAATCATCAGTTATGCGAAGTCATTAAAGCTTCACGTATTGTTCAATCCAATTACGATGCAAGCACGTAAAACATTCATAGACATAAAACATTCATAGGAGCCAAGATTTATTTATTAATTTCGCCTAGTCAGTGAATCGAATCTATTTAAAATGTTTAATAAAATCATGTTTCCTTAGATGAGTAACAAGTCGCAACTCAGGATCAGGATCAGCCTCCGTGGCGTAGTTGGATAGACAAAGATTTATGATCCACAGGTATTCATTTTGGGTCTGGGTGTTTTGGAGACCGAAAAGTCTCTCGTAGTTTCTGATACCAACGACACAAGACTCGATCTTAGTGTGGGGACAGAACTATGTATGTATTTGAATGTTGAGTGTGTTTAACATATTTACATAGTATCGACTCTCAGTTAAACTAGCACTTATACCTAGCTAAATTCATGTTTTTTCTTGACTAAATAAAACATTGTGACTTTATTTGCAGTACTCCAACACCGGATTCCTCTCTCGGAGTCACGTGGCCTGAATACGACGCTAACATCAAAAACTACGGCAACATATCAGACACACTCAAAATAGAAAACGAAAATGGAGACTTCTTAGCATTTTGGGACGGCATTTATAAACATGCTGGAATTAGACATTAACAATTTTGTATAATAGCATGTACATTTAAGAATATCTTATTTTTAAGGCTATGTTATTGCTGTTGAAGAAATAGTTTATATTATTCATGGATGTGACCGCATATACTCGTAATACAGGTTATATCAAGACTGCGACCGAAAATGAAACCAGGTGGTAGGTGGTAGTATAAGTGACTTTAGACACAATGCAACAAAAAATTTTGCATTTTATTTTTTTATATTTTACTTATCGTCGAATTTGGGTGGTAAATACATAGTTTTCCTAAACTAATGATGTAAACCTTTTTATTTTTAAAGACGCAATGGTACGTAAGGTTTCTAACTTACTTTTTTCGTAAAATTGCATTGTGTTTGTAACCACTAAAACTACCACCTGGCTTCATTTTCAGTTGCAGTCTTGATATACCCGGTAAGTATAAGCTGGTAATTCATGCTATTAATTTTATACGACAGGTCTATTATACTGCAAATGTATGTAAAAAAATGCAATGAAACCTTGAATGTCACATCCGGGTTAACGTTATTATAGTAAAGCGAAAATAAACTGGACTGGGATAATATATGAATGTCTTTTATTCTGACGTAATAAATCTAGATGCCCAAAGTAAAGTCTAATGAGTTACGAACTTATTTACCCGACATAGAGATATAATCTGGATCCAAATTTTTCGGAAAAAATACTTGTAATAGATTAGTCGATTCATGACTATTTTTAGCAGTGAACCAGACCTCCACTCGTCCAAGAAATAATGCCATTACGAGCAAACAATACTTTGTGAATCGTATTTATTTTTGGAAACTGGCTCCTGTAAATCTCGATCTAGTAATATGTTCCTTAAGATCTTTTTGACCTTAAGTTCTACACCTAGATTCAGAAATAAGTAACAGATGAATTAGATATGGTCATTTCGATCGAGAAAAACGTAAATACAGGAAGGCGGACGTTGAAACCAACCACGATGGCTCTCAAGTACAACAAATGGAGGCTGTAATCTTACATCGATTATACAAGAGACGACGGTGACAGCGCAAAACCAGCCCTTTAGCAACTCAGCATTTTAAACATACAAATCTTACACAAAGTCTTTGATTGAATTATCTTAAAACAATTTGGTTATACAAAGTTGACGTAAGAAATACACCAACGCTGGAATTACAATGTCAATCCAAACAGCAGATAATCCGGCTGTAACACGACCGAACGCACCTCAAGGGCTTATAACAAATGAATCTACACCAATATTGATTTACAAATACAATCCCAATATTTGAAAAGGTCCAGTTTGCGAAGGCAGTGTGCCGGCAGCGAATTAACGGCAAATATATAGAGCCTCTTTGATAATACAGACAGATTGACACAAGACCCTTCGAACACCTTTGTAGATGACAACCAAGTTATAATTGTAGATATTAGCTTTTAGAATTTCCCTCTTTATGAAACTTTCTATTGTATTTATCTACTTAGAGATTTTCGCAGAATAAGTAGGTCGCATTTTCGATAAGTTATTAATTAGTTTCACAATTTACTTCAAATTTCACGCATTCTTCTACAAGTGATTAGAAATTTTCACTTTTGGATCTGACAAAACATGATATATTATTTCCGATTACGGTATTCTATAACCCAGTACATAAAATTTTCGATATCCACAACAAAAGATACATAATATGTTGTTAATATGGAAATGGGATAGTGTTCATCACTATTGAGTATAATTATTATTAATGTAATTCCAGCTATTGGCACATTAGTGCCAGTGAAAAGTACAAAAATATAAGACTTATATAAAGAGCGGTAAGGTGTTCATTTCGACGTTATGCTTTGTATTACACTCAATCAAAGGTGCTACCGATAACTACGCCTGACAACGCGGTCATCCTAAGTATCCATGCGAATTAAAGTTAGCTTAGTTATAACTAGATAATTGAGAGTCAAGATCCTCAACAATAAGGGACCGACTACAGAGAGAGAGAGAGAGACAGAGAAAGAGTTATAACTTATAACCTTCATATTTAAATGTACCCTGATAAAATTTTTTTATTGCCTTCGTAGGCAGACGAGCATGCGGCTCGCCTGATGGTAAGCGATCACCGCCGCTCATGGACCTTCGCAATGCCAGGGGTCCAGCACAACAAAGTCGCTGCCTACCGTAATACCTTTGTTAGGAGACTGTCCCGCCCTCACACCCGCCACTGCAACTCCTGTAAGCCAGGATCAACAGTGGCACGCATTTTAATGACACTGAGCATTGAAGCTCAGCGAGTCTCCGGGAATGTCTAACTTGTCTTTAACCCGCAACGAAATCAATCAAAAAGTTAAATTAATAGGAGGAGTTGGAAATAAATTATTGTCCACTTCCCTCCCTAATAAAGCGGGTGACAAAACAATGAACTAAAGAGGTAAATAACCTCGCATAAAGACATTTACAGCCAGATAAGCCAGCTGTAAAGCACCACGGATTAGTAATTATTACATTTAAATGGGACCTATTATGTAAGCTGTTATACTTGATTCCAATAATAGGTATGGCAAAATCGCCGGAAAGCACGGAAATTCTTCCTAGTCTCCACAAGGTCCGTGTAGTATACAACTCCAGATGTTATTTGCATACTATCTAGCATGGTTTTACGCTCATTCTGCCAAAGACAACACTCCCAAAGTGATACCTTTGTTAATGAACTACAAACAACTTTTCCTAGAAGTCCTACACTTTACAAGGAACCTATCTGTCTTATTTCCCTTCTGTGAGACTTATAGTTCCTGATATCTCGAATCATAACTGTTCCGTTTCAACATAAAATTCCCCGTTTGCTTACCTTTTGCTATCGAGAATATAAGCAATGTAACCTTTCAAAGTGATACAGCTATCGGCAAATTTATGAAAAACGGTCGGAAGTGTCATTGTCAGTACCCCGTTTGGGCTCACAAATAGTGAAATAATATTCGGAGAGCTTTATGGAGTCGCAAATATCGAACACGTAAAAATGGAGATCACAAGAAAGGCTTCAGTTTATGACGCAATATAAATACGCGAACAATAAGTTTAAGATCACTTTGAATTTCTTTGATACAAACTAAAATAGGTTTTAAAACTGTCTAGGAACAAAGCCGTTACAAGTAAACAGCACTGTTTATTGTAAGAAATAATGTTACGACGCCTTTTTTGTAATATTTTATATCTGAAAGAGCATGCAGTGCAAAAAATTTTATGTTCCCACAATAAAACTACAGTATACTCAAAATTACCGATTTCCTGTTTTTCGTTATATAATATAATAATCCTGTGATTAAATGTGAAGGCCAAGCACTGACTCAGCAATCTCAAATAATTGGTGGCAATTACTGAACCCGTGTTAAGAATATATTATAATTTTACTCTACAATGCAACTGCTAGTTAGAAGACAAATCATTGTAACAAAAACAAATTATTGTCGTGTCATTGGTCAAATGTTAGCTAACAGCAGTAAACTGAGATGTCGCGGGTTCGGTTGTCAGGTCAGCAATCTATTTCTGTGAGTTTGTCTGTTAAGAATCATCAATTTTGAGCGCCTGGAAAGCCTAGAAAGCAGTAACAGGGGTAAGCAGTTTGTCTCTGCCACGGATAGATAGTAGAGTTTACTCAATAAAAAAATCCCAAATCTTTCTATATTATGGAAAAACATTAATCCGCAGATCGTAGGTAACTTATCCCACAAGAAAACAAGGCTTACAACTAGGTGCCGAGCCTAATAGATCTAATTACTTAAATAAATAAATACTTAGTAAAATATTTAGATATCTAATTTTATTGGTACAAATAAAAAAATCAAGTTATCCCGATTCGGGTTGTTGAAATTATACCGGGTATATCAAGACTGCGACCGAAAACGAAGCCAGGTGGTAGTTTTAGTGGTTACAAACACGATGCAAATAAAAATTTCGCCAAAACACTGATAGTTTTTTTTTTAAATCATCGTTTTTGGGTGGTAAATACCTAGTTTTTGCGAACATACTAATTTAAACCCTTACGTACCATTGCGTGTTTAAAAATAAAGAGGTGCACATCTTTATTTTAGGAAAACTATGTATATATCAGTTATCACCCAAATACGACGATAAGTAAAAAATTTCAAAAGAAAGTCTGAAGTCACTAATACTACCACCTGGCTTCGTTTTCGGTCGCAGTCTTGATATAACCTGTATAAACTATTAAAAGCTTGTCTAGTGTTTACTGCCTAGTATTAGAATTATTAAGTCATCCATAAGATTTCCGGACCACGACACAATTAGCTCTGTGGCAGACGGCAGGATCTAAAGGTTCTTGCCAATAGGAATATAAAGACCTAGGTTTTAATTAGTATGAATCTATACTTATAGCTCAACATCTAATCAAATAAGCATGTAAACCCTTACTTCTTTCATCTCTGCACCATCTCAAGCTAGCCTGGAAGAGAATGCCTTTGGCATTAAGTCCGCCTATATACAATATGTTTGTATGTGAAGTTAAATAAAATTAAAAACATCACCATCAAACTCACGCCTTTTTTTCCCAGAAAGGGTAGGGAGAGGTGCTACCGTAACACCCACGTTTCGTCTTGTATATTCCATCCCATAATGGGATAGAGGGCGACCCTTTCTGTGCTGTTGATTTTGCAAAAAGGTTTTGTCTGAGAACTTACACTACTTGCAAAATAATAATCATTTAATTCGCTCTAGATATACATAAAGACAAGTAAATAAATAAATACAACAGTCAGAAAGAATCTAAATTATTTTTATCGATTTTTCCTGTTTACTAAAAATAAAATATACTTGTAGGTAAGTCTATCGTAAGAATACAAGTTTATGAACACAAACCCGCTTTATATAGACCCGTTTGTAGACATCAGTATCAGTAATAATATTATGTATATTGGGAATAGTGGATGCTAAGTGCAATGTTATTCATATTTTATTAAAAGTCGTGTCTTTCAGTCGACATTATTGCACTTAAATAATATATACAAAGTCTGATTCCAAACAGGTTATAGTAATTTTAAGTGGTTAATCATGATCATTAGATAAACGACTGCCTCGGTGGAGCAGTTGTACAACGGTACGATTACAAAGCTGAGGTGTCGGGTTCGAGTCCCAGGTCGGGTAAAGTGATATTTAATTTTTCTATTCCCGTTTAATATATTATAAATAATTCCCGTTAAATTTTTCTATTTACCCGTTTTGTGCGAAAGAGTAACAAACATCCATACATCCACACATCCATACATACAAACTTTTACAATTATATTAGTAAAGATTATATGTGAGTCGCTGGTATTTGAAAATAGCAGTTCCTGGCGGTGAATTACCCATTCAATAAAATGAGCTGTTTATATTAATGAATTATGTTTATATCATGTATCCTTAGCCACAAGAAGCCGGCTACCGGCATTCTTGACTTAGATTTAACCACACATTCCCAACTAGCAACTACAACATTTGCCTTATCATATATTCGCCTACTTATTCAAGGTTCAACACTGCGTTTGCGTGGCTATTTAGACCAAGATGGCACATCTTCTATACATATTATAATAAATTTGTAACCGATCGATGTCTGTGCATGGAAGAAAAACAAGAAAAACTAATATGGGGTGTCTGTATTAATAATAAAATAATAATATTTGTGCGGTTTATTGTTTATTTGTGCGGTTACTGTTTATTTGTGCGGTTGTGCGCGATGAACTCAGAAACGGGTTAACGGATTTCGATTAAATTTGATATGGAGGTAGCTGGCGCCCTGGATTAACACTTAGGCTATTTTTTGTCCCAAAAAATTTAGTGTTCCCGTGGGATGAAGAAGGAATTCAGATATATTTGTTACCTTTTTATACTAAAACAGATGGGATGGGACTGGATTTCATGCCTTGAGTGAGAATGAGACGGGACGGGAGGGACAACACGGGACGGGACGGGATGGGAAATTCCAAATAAATTTAATCACGCAGACGAAGTTTGCGGGCAGAAGCAGGTGATACATAATTGCGTTTCGTGACTGGACGTGACGAGTTTTTCCGAGAGTAATTCTGGGGAATTTTATCCATTAAATGTATTAAATGACGCCACTAATTTCAGGCAAGTGAGCGGTCGTAAAAATACGAGCTTAATCATTCTGCAACACCGATATAAATACGTTACACCTCGATAGGTGCTCTCTGCACCTATGGGGTACATTTCCTTTCCAGCTGACAACATTATGTCGACCGATACATAATTATCTCTTGACAGTCCATTCCATGCTGGACTGGTCTGCAATCACGTATATATACTGTGTAATAATGTTGCTCATTCGTCATTACCTTATTTTAAGAACGAAGCAGAATGGAACCTTTTTTTTGTGTTCTAAGAATAATATTGCATTATCTCAAGATGCATCAATAAAAATAAACAGAAAAGTAGATATTATTTAAGCATCCCACTACTACTAACTATACTAATTATATAGCAAATTTATTCATGAATAAAATGTAATTGTTTTCAGCGAAAAATCTTATTCAGTCAAGCCAGCCAACCATGACGTAACGAGCATACTGAAAACAATTTCACAATGAAAAATATTTTATTGTAAATCCGAACAATGGGCGAACCCGCGGTAAAAACGTGGTCATAATACGCGAATATAAGATCACAATAATGCTCCATTACAATATTAGCTCGCAGAGTTTTAAGACACGCGGGCCGCGCAGCTTTTAAAAAAAGCATAGTAAAATAATAACAGTAAATCAAATACGTGTTGTTAAAAAGTTGTCAGTTTTGCACAGCAGTGGAATTTTTTAGTAATTAAAAAGTGAATGGAAATATAAGGTTAGAGTATTGTAATATTTTATAAAATATTTATAGTTTAACTAACCCGATCTAATCATTGGACTGTGAACTGAACAATTTGATAGTGGAAGTTTATAGAATATGGACTTTATCTAACAGCAAGAAATACCTGACTAATGGGACGGTAATGCTATTAGATTTTTATTATAGAATTAAAGAGGAAGAAGAAGAAGAATCGATATGGTAAAAATTAAAATAATTACTTTGTAAAAAGTTTAAATAATACTTGTAACTCGATGTCGTTTTTTGCTATACGAATACTCTTCTTGCTGGAAACGTCGAAAACGTAACATTTATAATTCCTATGCTTTTTATTAATATAAATATTTAGTGATAATATAATTAATCGGTTACAATTTTATACTAGAGAGGTTTATATTTAACTACTTTAAATTATGGTTTCTTAGATTTACGCGAATGTTACACATCGAAATATAACTATTTTTTACGGATTTTATCGAGGCACAGTGAGCTCCTTCTGCGTAGTTCGGATCGCTAAAACGAATTAACTTTTTAATTTTTTAAATTTAATTATTGAAAATTAAGGGTAGTTAAATTGTAACAGTCACTGAGCGGGTGACTAAAACCTCAGTCCGCCCCGCGACCACGAAAGCTGGAAAGCAATCGAAACGTCGATAAGATAAAAAAATTAAAATTAAACCAAATCGCGATAAAATCCGTAAAAAATAGTTTTATTTCAATACTTTAAATGAATAGAAAAAAATCCAAATATATTTCCCATTCTGATTTCAAACCTACGTTCACATGAACATTCTCACCTTTCATTCATTTAATATTTTGCAATGTTAACCTGAAGGAACATTTTTTAACTCACATCTCAGTGCAGAGATCAAACATGCTGCCGTTCATTTCAATACGGACTTGACAAATCATAACCCTCACTTATTATTTCCTTCCTACTAAATCTTCGGCCGAACGACTTACGTTCATAGTAAAATTTGCTCCAACACGAATAAACCAGGAACCTATTTTAATAACCTAGGCCCTAACTATATATTTTGACATAAATAATGATAGCTAAGCTAGCATTTCAGCCTAGCTTATCTGAAATGGAAATGTAAGTAATTTTACCAATTTAAACATTGATCACCGCGTACAAAATTAACACTTACTTTTAAAAAAGTGTGTACTTATAATCTACAAATATTATAAGGGCGATATTTTGTGTGTTTGTCACGTCTTCATGCTCAAGCGGCTGGACCAATTTTGATAAAATATGGTATTCTGATACCCTGGATTAACACATATGCTACTTTTTATCCTGAAAAAATGTAGTGTTCCCGTGGGATGAGAAAGAAATTCAGATATGTATACGTATATTTGCTACTCTTTCAAACTCAAAGGGATAGGATGGTTCATGGGATAGACTATAGAGCGGATGAAATGGGAAGTAAGAGGACATGACTGCATGCCTTGAACCATTATCGGGATTAAATTAGACCGGATGTAACGGGACGGGACGGGAAAAACAGTGTAAAGGACGACAGTCACGTTGAGTTTAAATATAAAACAAATAGTACGCGAAATAATAATATATGTCTGATATGGACTGGACTCAAAAAGTAAATAAAATAAATAAATACACCCAACAGTCACATACATAGTCTCAGGACTATGACACGACTACGACACAAGATTCGGTCTTAGTGTGGGGTCAGTCCCACAATAAGATCGAATCTTGTGTCGTGGGTATCAGGAACTATGAGAGACTTGTCGGTCTCACAAACACCCAGACCAGAAACAAATACCTATCTGTGGTTCACACAAATATTTGTTCACCCAAATAAAGTATCTGCATTCTGCACCCGGGCGAAGCCGGGTCGGGCCGCTAGTATAACAAATGTTGAAAAACAAGAAATATCTATTTTTTATTGATAAACCTGCGATATTGGTTTAGCCCCTGTGAAGTTCAATGGCGTTCACTCATCAAACTCGTTTTTTTTATTGTTGATGCAAATAAATAATGCCAACACATTTTTATGATAATTAATTTATCATTAATGCTAGTCACCGGCGGCTTTCTCATAAATACATAAGCTAACGCCTCAATCCACAAGCGGGTGAGCAGAAATACCACGTAGTACCACCCACAAGTCACAATTCCCCGAGTTTTCTTCTGAACTAAGAAACATTTTTTTTATATTTTTGAATAAAAAATGTAAGCGAATACTTTGCAACTTATTCATAATTTACTCAATTTTTACATATTATTAATTTTAATAATGGTGCTCATATAATTATGTGAGTGTTTATTAGAATACTATATATATTTAACCAGTTCCGCTGAACAGGAAACAAGACTAATTAATTATTGCAAGCTGATTGACGAAACGCATAAAAAGGGTTTGATTCCAGGGCGCCTTGAATTTGAAAATTGATTGTTGTGTGCTAGAGGTGTCAAAGGTTTTGTTTATCTATGTATGTATAAAGTATTTATCTATGTGTGTCTATGTATAAAGGAATCACAACGTACAAAGATTTGTTTAGAATAAATACTTTTAACACAATAAACACTTGAATCGTTATGAGTTTTATATTGACGTAGAATAAATTATTATCTAGTACATATAAAGACGTACGTGGTGGCCTGTTGGTAACGGACCAGAAACGACTTTTTTTTTCTTTTTTTTTTTATTGCGGTGAATGGCGAGACGAGCATGCCGTCCGCCTGCTGGTAAACGACACGACCGCTCATGGACAGTAGCAAAACCAAACAACACCATGATTTACAAAGAACTGCTTGGCATTGCCCTGCGCTCGCCATCCAGAGACATAACATGTTAAGTCTCAATATGTCCAGTAGTTACTCTGGCTACAATGTCCTTCAACCCGGAACACAACAGCGCATTTACACTGCTGTTTGACGGGAGAAATAGACATTGCGGTGGTACCTACCCAGGCGGCCTTTTACATATGAAAAGACCTACCACCAGTTAACATGTTCACGATGGTCGCGGGTTCAAATCCTAGGAAACACTTCTGACTTTTCGCAGTTATGTGTTTATCGATAGTCTATCACCACGCACTATAACGGTGAAGGAAAACATCGTGAGGAAACCTGCATACCGTGGCGTTTTGTAAGAATTTCTACGGTATGTAAAGTCTACCTACCCGCACTAGGCCAGCGTGTTGGACTATATGGCCTATACTGTATCAGCCCATATTACGTCCCACTGCAGGGCACGAGCCTCCTCTACAATCAAGAGTACGATTGAGAGGGATTAGGCCATAGTCCACCACACTAACTTGGTGCGGATTGGTTGACTTTCCATACCATAGAAATTATTACAAATCGCTACGGTATGCAGGTTTCTCACAATGTTTATCTTTAGCCGTTATAGTGCGTGGTGATTGACTATCAATACTCACATGACTCCGAAACGTCAGAGGTGTACCCTAGGATTTGAACCCGCGACCGCCGTGAACATTTTTGCAGCCGCGTCTGGTCCGATACCAACAGGCCACCACGCACTTCTGCTATGCGATACGTAAAATGCATAATATAACCTTGTCTTAATATATTCATAATGGTTTCTTAGATTTACGCGAATGTTACACATTGAAATAAAACTATTTTATACGGATTTTATCGCGATTTGAACAAACAAACAAAACAAAGACGAACACGACGACGAAACAAAGTGCCGAAACCAAATCTTCCAAAACATCTATTTATCGCTTTAAAGAACCTGCGATCTATAAAGGATTTAACTGTTCTCCGTGCAGATAAAGGTAATGCGACAGTAGTGATGGCCACTTCAGATTACAACAACAAAGTCGAACAACTCTTATCGGATGACACTACATACAAAATGGTCAAATCAGACCCGACCAACAGGATTTTAAAGGCCACTAGCTCTTTAATAATCAAGTACTCCGAAAAGTTAGATCTGAACGCTAAGTCGCTCATCCCATCGTGTGCAAAACCTCCTAAATTGTATGGATTACCAAAAATACACAAGGACAATGCTCCACTACGTCCCATTGTGAGTCAGATCGACACACCAATCTACAGATTGGCTCAGCACGTAGCACAAGTGCTTTCACCACTGAGAGGAAACACTAGAGAATCTGTGAAGGATTCATACCAATTTGTCAGTGATATTAAACACCTACAATTAGCTGACAATGAAACAATGGTTAGTTTTGATGTCCAGTCACTTTTTACAAGCTTACCAGTACAAGACTGCATCAAAATTGTCACTAAGAAGTTAACAGAGAATGACATGCCACTAGAATATGCAGAATTACTCAAACATTGCCTCACATCTGGCTACATGTTGTGGAACAATCAATACTATGTACAAATGGATGGTGTCGCTATGGGCTCACCTGTATCTCCAGTAGTCGCCGATATTTTCATGGAGGACTTTGAGGAGACAGCTCTTAGTACAGCCCCGGTCTCGCCAAGATTTTACAAGCGGTACGTAGATGATACTTTCACAATTTTACCATCTGACCAAGTAAATGCATTTTTAAATCACCTCAACTCCATTAACAATAAAATTCAATTTACTATGGAGTTGGAACAAAACAAATCTCTTGCCGTCTTAGATGTTTTAGAAATCCGTAATCCTGATCAGTCCTTAGGTCATACTGTGTATAGGAAAAAGACCCATACAGATAAATATCTGAACGGCGAATCTCACCACCATCCGAAACAGTTAGCTACCGTGGGTAAATCTTTGTTTCAGAGAGCACAAGGAATCTGTGACGAGAAACACCTGGCAACTGACCTAAAACACGTCAAGCAAGTACTGCGAGACAACAAGCTCCAAATTCCACGCCGCCGTCACAGAAACCGAGTGAAACCAGCCACAGTTGAACGGGTCCCGGTTATATTACCTTACATAAAAGGAGTCACAGACAAGATTGGCTACATCCTGAAGCGTGCTTCTATTAAAACGTACTACAAGCCGCCTAAGAAGATTAGTCAATTCTTACCACCTGTCAAGTGTCATATACCTTTACAAGAACCGGGAGTATACAAAATAGATTGCGACTGTGGCCTCTCTTACATCGGCCAAACCAAACGAAGCATAGGGACCCGCGTAAAAGAACACATAGCTGACGTCAAACACCGACGCTCAACGAAGTCTGCAGTTGCTGAACACATAGAGGAAGGCTCCAAGCATTACCTTCGCTTTGACAAGCCCCAAATCCTCGCTAAAGAACACCGTTTCCTGCCCAGGATTTTTCGCGAGGTTATTGAAATAAAAAAACATCCAAACTTCAATAGAGAAGATGGCTTGAAGGTTGCACCATCATGGGATCCTATTCTACATTTAATTAAATCGGATCCCAAAAGACCAGCTACCAGACCTCAAGACACAGTGAGCTCCTTCTGCGTAGATCAGATCGCAAATACTAGTTAACTTTTTAAATTAACTTTTTAATTTAATAATTGTAAATTAAGGGTAGTTAAATTGTAACAGTCACTGAGCGGATGACTAATACCTCAGTCCGCCCCGTGACCACGAAAGCTGTAAAGTAATCGAAACGTCGGGAAGTTAAAAAATGTAAAAATTAAACCAAACATTTTATGACAGCCTCCGTGGCGCAGTTGGTTAGACGCCGCCTGTGAAACGAGAGGCCACGGGTTCGATCCCCGCACCGAAACAAATATTTGTGTGATCCACAGGTATTTGTTTCGGGTCTGGGTGTTTGTGAGACCGAAAAGTCTCTCGTAGTTCCTGATACCCACGACACAAGACTCGATCTTAGTGTGGGGTCAGGACTATGTATGTGACTGTTGGGTGTATTTATTTATTTATTTTATTTAAATCGCGATAAAATCCGTATAAAATAGTTTTATTTCAATTAATATATTCAGCTAACAAATGCTGGTTCATTAAGTAGAACTAAAATGTCGTTCACATTAAAATTCAGGAACTATTAAGTTGAGATAAAAACAAGAACAATTAAGTTTAGAGAGAGACAGAGAGAGAGAGAGAGAGAGAGAGAGAGAGAGAGAGATCAAATAAAAACATAAAAAAAAATCTAGTTCTTTAAGTTTATAAAATATTACGTATTTGCACGTATCTTGGTTTGATAATTAAGTAATAGCGCGATTCCGAGTAATTAAATAAATGATACGCACATCTCTCAGAAATAAGATAATTTTTTAGTACAAACAGTTTTAAATTATCTTTACACCTCAATTAGATAACGCACGGTGTACCAAGGCCGAATTAATATTTTCACAGATTCACAATTATTACCACTCGCGTTATTCCTTTTATATAACGAAATTAAAATATGAACAGTATTATAAATATATAATATATTAAATTAAAATATAATAGTAGGTACTAAAAGTATGAGGAGATTGATGAAAGTGGATGAAGCGAATGTAATATGTCAGGATCGAGCGAAGTAGCGATTCATAGTCTCTGTCTACCCCTATGGGATACAGGCGTGACGATTATGTATATATTACAAAAAAAAAACATTTTTACAACCTCCGTGGCGAACTTAGTAGAAGGCCGGCTGTGAAACGCGAAGCCAAGGTTCAATATTTGCTGTATCAGCGCATAGAAGTTCCACTGCAGAGCGTGAGCCTCCTACAATCAAGACTTCCACTGCAAGGGGTGAGGCCATAATATAGTCCCCACGCTAGCCTATGGCGAGATGGTAGACTTTACATACCATAGAAATTGCTCAATATTTGCATCGAGGCAAAGGTTTTTGTGGCTCATATTGTGTATAGTTTTTGGTCTGGGTGTAGTAAGTCCAAAAAGTTTCTTGTAGTTTCCGATCCACATCCTATTTCACAAAAGACCTTAGTGTGGTCAGGATTATGTTTATGACTGTCGGGCGTATTCATTTTTTATTTCTTTTTAATCTCTACTTAAAATAAAGCCGAATCCAATTAATACCTACAATAACTACAAAATAGCAAAGGTATTCGCCTAAAAGGGTGATATTAATGTTCCATGGATCTCCGTTAATCTTAGTATCGAAATGAACTTGGATTTTATATAAGACCATCGGGATCAGTGCGATACAGTTCTACTTACTAGCTACTGGAGTAAAATTTTAATTCAGATAAACTTTATCAATTTCTGTATCGTTATAGTCTGTGTGCTATTTATTTTATTTACTCGGGCACGACCTTATTGATCGAAGAGCACGAAAAAGCTGTTTTGTGACGTCAAAGTGCGTGTCACGTGTCGTATATGGTTCAAAGTAATACTCGTAGACCAACGAGATATATTATAAGAACTAGAATGAAGTAGATTTTTTAAATATTCCAAAGACTAAACCAACCTGTAAAACAGGTATAACGATGATAATACTATTTTATAAAGACTAGTTTTTTAGGTATTATGACAAGAAAAAAATAAATTCAAGGATTGCATTTCATTACGTTTCTTAATAGCTGAAACTCCTTAAAATAGAACAAAATACAAAGCCTTAAAACACAAGTTTTATGTGTCATCTCAAATCACAAAAGAATTAGAAGATATTTTTAACTCTGGTCATTAATTTACAACCTTTGTTAAATAAGCTAAAATAATTTCGCTACACATGAAAAATAAAGATATAATTGACTGCCTCTGAGGCGCAGTTTTTACTACGGTATGATTGGTATGGTCTCGTTTCAAATCCCGGGTCGGGCAATGTGATATTGGATTTTTTTATTCATTATCAGCTCGGCGGCAGGATTAGTGCCCGATATGGCGATAGGCTCGCCCCCTATTACATCGTGGGATGGAAAATACAAGTCAAAACGTGGGTGTTCTGGTTACTACCAGGGGAACCTCTGCCTACAAAAGACACATATATAAGGAAAAAAAGAAGGAAGATGTATTAAATCCCTTCATAAATAAATAAATACACCCAACAGTCACATACATAGTTCTGACCCCACACTAAGATCGAGTCTTGTGCTTTGGGTATCAAAAACTACGAAAGTCATTTCGGTCTCACAAACACAGAGACCCGAAACAAATACTATACATTAATATACAACTGATGCATTTAGTCAAACAAAAACACATTTACACGGACGTTCATAATAACCCTGTTTTATCTACGCAGATATCCTGATAACGATACCAAGTATAAAATAGAAACATCTGACGATCGAGGAGCTAATGACATGGCGCAAGTGACAGTGAGTGAGGGGGTGCTAGAAGGGGAGATAATACAGAACGAGTATGGAGGGAGCTACTACAGCTTCAAAGGAATACCTTACGCGGAACCACCTGTGGGAGAATTGAGGTTCAAGGTAATTATTTTTATTTGTCATTGTCGTCGAATGATAAGGAATTGTGCAAATTACCTAGTGATACATAAATTATGTAATGTAAATATATTGTGTAATCTATATTAAGAAAATATAGAGGACATTTGTTTTACATATGTTTACATGCGTAAAACATAACCGTGTGTGTAAAAAGGGATATGTTCCGGACAAAAGACTATGCTATGATATTTTTACTTTAACTTTTTTTACTAGACGTGACAGATTCTCGGTGGCGTCATATGAAAGATTCAATAGCCACTCCCAGAGAATCTGTTTACACTTTCTAGATGTCATGGGAATATATTGATAATTTTGTTAACATTGGTATACAATATAGGACTAATAAAATAAAAATGTCCAGAAACAAACTTTTTCCGCTGCATTCAACTCGGCAAACTCTATCTCACCTCCGTTTATTTTGCAAAGATTCCGGTCAAACAAAGTTTGTAAGTGTTTACGTAAAACTATACGATGAATAAAAAGCTGTAGTATAGTGAACACTTTGCAATTTTAATAATATTCACTGGTGGGTATTACTATAGGTCTACGAGTCATCACTTTTAGTAAAGCTCTCTGCGCTCTCTCGAGCCGAATAATATTGTTTTAACTATTTACAAAACATTGCCTTTTCAAATACTTAGGGAAAAACTACTTGATAAGCTAATATTGAGCTACGAAGTGAAAATGTAGAGGATGTGCGATTTCTTTGCTCTCAAGTGTATGCAATATAACCTCAATCACAGACAAAACAATGCAAAATTACCATTAAAATTATAATAACGTTCAAATATGTTTGAATTATTGATTTGTTTAATTCGCGGTATACACATGTCAATGGCCTCTACAGGCACGATGCTACTCATATCGCAGTCGGTGGACGACGCATGCTTCACAAAAGAGTCGTGTTTGTGTGAGAGCCAGACTCTTTTCAACGACTTTCAACTGATAATTTATAAAAATTAATCTCGTTATTAATACTCAACACGCAATATGTTTATTACCCACGATACACATAAGAAGATATTACAATTATATTATCACAAATGTAGACCCTGTGTAGCTTCCGAAAAAACTTAGGAGAGAGGAAGAAGCTACAGTAAAACAAAATAAGAATTTTGAGTTTCTTTACTTTAATATATTATAATCTTCAGGTATATAATACTCAATATACTCTTCTAATGAGCCGTCTCGTTGAACCTTACAACTTTAAGGAAGAGTACCTACATACATTTATCAGCAAATCGGTTGATCAATATTATTACTGTAAATAACACATCCACATCCATTATATCGAGTATTTGATAATACTTCAACTGGCATCACCAAGGCCGAACATAATGCATTCGATTGTATTTACATAACTAACTATTAAATCATAAATTGAATAAATAAAATAATTAATAAGGTTAAATTCCTATGTCTTGAACATTGTTTATTCAGCATTATTTAAACATAATAAGTCAGTGAAGGTATAACCTTTTTTGCATTGGTAGCAATTCATTAGCCAAAACCAACATGAGTACCGTGATCACAAAAGGGGAATTTTAATAAAAAAATCTAGCATACCAATCGTATGACGAAATAAGACAAAAAGCATCCTCATTTTTGCGCCAGTAGTTATAAAATACATCAGTGTACATTTAATACGCATCATGGTACGGCAGCGACACCCGGCAATAAAATTCGAGGACGTTTCGATTGCTATTCAGTATTCATGTTGATTGGTTTTTTGATACATCTATTGAAATAAATACCCTTTTTATATCACGAGACATTTACCAAAGCTGTTTTTTTATCTTTCTTAATTTTATCTCCCTCTATCATCAGCCACATAAAGTCCCCGTCTGAATATAGGTCTCCTCCAATGATTTCCTCAGCGACGTGTTGGAACCCACCTGCATCCAGCGACTTTTAGCAACTTTTACTGGGTCATTTCACAGTCCAACAGTCACATACATACATAATCCTGACCCCACACTATGATCGAGCCTGATGTCATGGGTATGAGAAACTACGAGATATTTTTGGGTCTCTCAAACTCCTAGACACCAAAAAATACCAGCATCGATGTCGTGTTTGGTTCGGTGAGTGAGATAGTCGGATAACCTTCGACTGCCCACCTTTTGTCTTCCTCTTCCTCTCCCAATTTCATGGGCTGGCAACACATCTATGATCCATTTGTTGTGGATGTTCATGGACGGCAGTGATCATTTACCATCAGGTCACCTGTTTGCTCTTTTGGACGGACCGAGGATAAATGTAAATCGTTTATATCTACACATACTCACACACTCACTCACACACACACACACACACACACACAAACACACACAAAACACTCTTGTTTTCGTCTTTCAAATTTTAGTATTCTTTGCATTATATTATCACTATAATTTGAACGTCCTATTATTATAAGAAACCTAATGAAAGCAACTGTTAAGGAGGGCCTAATAACTGCGACACAGTAATAACTAATGCAGTTATTATGGCAAAATAGTTATTGTTACATTATTTCTTTGGTTCCTAAATAAATTTTATTTTATTTTTTTTATTGTACAAAAACACAAACATACTAATGGCTAATGGTGGACTATATAGCCTAACCCCTCTCAATCGTACTCTCGATGTTAGAGGAGGCTCGTGCCCTGCAGTGGAACGAACATATACGGGCTAATACTGATTAATGATCAAACATCGAAGATCAAAGTACGAACCGTAGATTATCACAGGACGTCTGTTGCTTATCAGTTGCACTTCGATTAATAATGTTATTTTCATAGATTACAGCAAACCACTGTAATCAATTTTATTATGTAAACTATTTCAGTTATAAATCAATGACATAATAATCGTTTCATAAAATGCTTTACTGTTTGAATGAAAAAGAAAGTTATATTGACGATAAGTAGCTGTATTGATAAAAGACATGAAGAGTTTAGCTTTTTGGGGTCACTGTCGCATTTTTTAAGGAAGGGTTAAGACCAATTATGTACTTTGCTTACAAAGATCATCTGATTTATACAAATTTCCTTCGCAACAGCAACAGATGTACATTGTTTATTTAGCCATAAATTCTATGTGTAGATGACCACTACACTCCTTTTTTTAATGTATTCCAGGCACCACAACCCAAAAAGCCATGGAAAGGCGTCCTCAGTGCGAAGAGTTTCGGGCCCGAATGCTATCAACTGAACTTCACTAAGAATCTTGAACCGTTTGGCAGTGAAGACTGTCTGTACCTTAACGTGTACAGTCCGGACATCAAGCCCTCCAAACCATTACCGGTAATGGTATGGATTCATGGAGGAGGTTTCATCTGGGGCAGTGGCAATGATGATCTCTACGGACCAGATTTTCTTGTCAGACAGGATGTTGTTATTGTTACACTCAACTACAGATTGGAAGTGCTCGGATTCCTCACTTTAGACACAGAAGACATACCAGGCAATGCTGGTATGAAAGATCAAGTAGCTGCCCTAAAATGGGTCAAGAAGAACATAAGCAATTTCGGTGGAAATCCAGAGAATATAACCATATTCGGAGAGAGCGCCGGAGCAGCCAGTGTCAGTTTCCATTTAATATCACCTATGAGTAAAGGTCTGTTCAATAGAGCTATTATGCAAAGCGGTGCGGCGAGCAACTGGTGGGCCGTTCCCGTTGAACCCAAGGAACGAGCATTGATTTTGGCGAAGCAACTTGGTTGCGAGTCCGATGACGACAAAGATTTGTACGAGTTTTTCAAAAAAATACCAGTAGATAAACTAGTCAACGCCGACATTCCCGTAACGAGGTCTGATAGACAATACGAACTCTGTTTCGGGGTTGTAAATGAAAAGAAATTCGGTGATAACGAGACCTTCTTCCATGGTGATGTCATCGATGCTCTAAAAACAAGTACACAAGATGTAGACGTCATAATTGGATACAATGCCGACGAAGGACTCATGGCATTGGCAAAGCCAGGAAACAGCCTAGAGAAATTGTTAGAAACAGCTAACAAGTACCGTGAGGTTTTCGTTCCCAAACCGATCGCAACTTATTGTAATGTAACAAAGCAGTTCGAAGTAGGACGAAAGATAAGGAAATACTACATAAAAAACGCGATTATCACCAAAGAAGATTGTGACGACATTTACAATTTCTTGGCATTGGATATGTTCGTACAAGGAATAGTTCTTCAAGCGAAGATATTAGCGAAGAGCAAGAGGAATGTGTACTTCTACAAATTCACTTGCAAGTCAGAGAGGAACTTCTTGGGGAGTATTTTGGGTTTGAACAGGTTCGTGGGAGACAAGGTGATAACATCACACGCCGACGACCTTGCTTACCTGTTTAACATCAAAGCTATACCTCTTAAAGTGGACACAAACTCACCTAGCTTTGGAATGATCGAGAGATTTACGACATTGTGGACGAACTTTGCTAAATACGGGTTAGTTTTTTAAACTTTAAATCGTTTAAGTTATTTGGTACACGAATTTGAACCTAAAATTTTAAGGATTCTCTCAGTAGCATATCTTGAGATAATGACAGTTTCCACGAACTGTGTGTGACAATGACTACCCTTTCATGTAGACGTGAACTTATAAACGTTACAAAACATAGACAGTTCTAATAAACTCGTTCATAGTTTAATTGATTTTGTGTCACACGAATCGAATGGAATACCGCACTAAATGCAGACTATTACTAAATCAATTTACTGTTCACAATAATTACAAGTATAAACTGACAAACATATTATACGAATGTTCCTTTGAACCGATCGAGCCAGGCCGCTTTAGCAAACGTAATTTATTTGGCAAATAAAGAAAAATTTACATTAACTAAGGTCAGTTCACTGTCGAGAACAGATATTTCAATAATTTCGATCAGATATAAGCTAAAGAGAGGAGAGGGCGCTACTGTGCTACTGTTGACATCGGCTCCGTGCAATTTACAATATAAAAAATATAAATAACGAACCATAGTTATCTAAAGTTGTGTAATAGTGTGTAGAAAAGTGTAAAATACCAGGAGAATTGTTGGCATGTCGAAAATCTTCGAACTTCCACCAGAAATTTGAATCTATTACATCTAACGGACCACATATGAAAACACTAATTGAACACAAACTAAGGAGCAAAATATTGAAACAGGAAAGCTTAAAGGTTAGTCCAAAGTTGGCAAAGGTGTAAAAACCAGTGAATTTGTTTTATGAACGGAATCAGATAATTTGTTATCTAAAATTACAAGTCATTTAAACTGCAATATTGATTCTGGACGGAACTAGCGCCATCTGTTGACAAACAGCTTAACAACTTCAAATTTTTACTACTAGTATAGCCACTTGTCACAAGAGGGCGCTAAAAATTGTTTATATTTAAAATGGAAGAGATCATGAAAGTCTTACATAACATACAAAATGATTTAACACAACAAAAACAAGATATTAAAGATATGGAGGAAAATATAAAGAAGGCTATAAATAAAAATATAGACGAAAAGTTCAACCGTATCGAAATGAAGACAAACCAACTCGAGCAAAAGATAGAAACTCAACAGAAAACCATCGACATTTTGGATAAGCAATTAAGAATGAAAAATATAATTTTCTTTGGTGTTCCAGAGTCAGAAAAAAATTATGAAGGTTTGTTAAATTTAATTCTCGAAGTCATAAACATTAAAATGGATGTAGAATGTCCTAAGTGGGAAATTGAAACAGTACGCAGAATAGGAAAGAATAACGGTACTGTAAGACCAGTTGTTGTTACTACCACGACAACATGGAGGAAAATACAACTTCTAAAAAATAAGAAGTTATTAGAAAATACCGGTATTTATATAAAGGAAGATTATACACAAACTGTTCTACAAAAGCGCAAGGACCTACAAGAAGAGTTCTTAAGAAGACGTTCACATGGAGAAAAGGTAACGCTACGTTACGACAAAATAGTCAATTTAAAATCCCAAAAAGAACTAACCTACACGTCCAAAGGGCTTACCTCCAACAAAAGATTTTTATCAGAGTCCCCTGAATCTGCGAGTAATGAAAAAATATCAAATAATGAAAAACAGGCGAAACAATTACCCAAGAAAAATAAATCACAAAATATAACAAGCTTCTTAAGACCTTCTCAATTACATCTCGCGCCAAAAGCTTCTGGAAATCAAAATTTCCAAGATCCTGAACCTCCAAAAAACTAGGTAGCACCCCTCCGCCTCGACCTCTCCCAACACGGCTGGTCCCCGTGGGAGACGTAGACCAAAACCCTCTAGAGGAAACAAGTTTAAAAAATAGGTTCGTACAATACCAATTTTATGTGGCAACATTTAATGTGAGAACACTATCATCTTATTCTCGGCTTCTTGAACTAAACGAGGCCATAAAAGATATAAAATACGATGTCGTCGGCTTGTCTGAAGTAAGACGATTTGGTAATTCCATAGAAGAACATGAAGATTTCATTTTCTATTATATTGGACAAACACCTGGCCTGTACGGGGTAGGTTTCATTGTAAATAAATGTCATAAAAAGAACATTATACGTTTCAAAGGACTGTCTGAAAGAGTGGCTCTACTTCAGTTAAATATCGGCAACACTGAAATAAGCATAATACAATGTTATGCCCCAACAGAATCAGCAAATGAATCAGAGATCAACAGTTTTTACAATATTATAAATAAAGCGCTAAAAATCGCAGGAAAAAATCTTATAATTATGGGCGACTTCAATGCAAAAATTGGACAACCAAAATCAGAAGAAAGTATGATAATGAAGAATTATGGTTATGGCAAAAGAAATAACAGAGGCAAAAAACTTATCCAATTTGCATACGAGAACAATTTAGCAATTTTAAATACCTTTTTTAAAAAGAAAAGTAGTGAAAAATGGACTTGGAAATCACCGAACGGTATGGTAAAAAACGAATTAGATTACATACTAACTAATCTCCAAAAATTTGCCCACGATATGCAAGTAATAAATGTTCAATATCCTAGCGACCACAGATTGATAAGAGCAAAATTTAAACTGCAATCTCTAAAGAAAAACAGAAAATCCTACGGAAATAATGCAAAAAGTACTTTAAAAAATGAAGAAGAGATACAGATATACATAGAATCACTTCAGGAGAACTTAAAACATCTGACCACCAGTAAGCAAGAAAGCTACACAGTGCAAAAACTTCACGATAAAATCATTGCTTCAATAGATAGTAGCCTCAAAAAAGCCCACGACTCTTCGACACATAAAAGCTATTTTTCCATTATATCAGATAATACCAGAAAACTAATGTCAAAACGGCGAAATCTCCAAAAAATCAAGCCGAAAACAAGAAGCATGAAAAATGAGCTCAAAGCGCTCTATAAACTCACAAGTAAATATATACAGCATGATTACAACACCTATCGGAAAAAGACATTAGAAAAGCATTTAACACAGACTGGAAGCCTAAAGAAAGCTAATAAAGAATTGAGATCTCATACGACCTGGATAGAAGGACTTAGCGATTCAAATAAAACAATTTGTAATAGAAATGAAATACTTCAGGTTGCAACAAATTTCTATAAAAAATTATACGAAAGTGATCAAGATCCTGTTTTTACTGTAACAACAGACGCGGCGCTAGATGTACCAGACATAGACGAAGCAGAGATAATGATGGGCATTGCAAAATTAAAGTTTGATAAGAGCCCAGGACCCGATAAAATAACTAACGAAGCCTTGAAATTGGGAGGTCCCTATCTAGCAAAACCTTTAAAACAGCTTTTTAACATGGCCCTACGAACAGCAACTACACCGAAACAATGGACCGAGTCCGATATAATTTTATTGTATAAAAAGGGGGACCCAAATAATATCGGTAACTATCGACCAATTAGCCTATTGACTTCGATATACAAGTTATTTTCATCAATTCTAGAAAAGAGAATAAGAAGCACTATTGAGAAGCACCAACCCGTAGAACAGGCTGGTTTTAGACGAGGATTTCTCTACTGTAGATCATATCCATTCCATCGAAATGCTCATAGATAAATATCAAGAATTTCGTAGGCCGCTCTACTTACTATTTATTGACTATCAAAAAGCTTTTGATACCTTGTACCATAATTCAATATGGGAATCTCTACAATCGCAAAACGTCGAAACCGCATATCTGAGAGTTCTACAATATATATATCAAAACTGTAACAGTAGAATTAGAATGGAGACGACCGGTCCATCTATACCTGTCAGAAGAGGAGTACGACAGGGAGATGTCATATCACCAACAATATTTATAGCAGTCTTACAGCGTGTTATTGGACAGTTAAACTGGGACAAGGTTGGTTTAAATATAAATAATGAATATATAAGTCATTTAAGATTTGCCGATGACATTGTTTTATTGTCTGAGAAAACGACTGAACTGCAGTTAATGATTAACAGCCTCCATGCCGCAAGCCAACAGGTAGGCCTAGAAATCAACCTTAGTAAAACCAACATTATGACGAACTACATAAAACATCCTGTTTACTTAGAAAATAAACCGTTAGAATATATTGACACTTATTTATATCTGGGCAAACAAATTTCTTTTAAAAAACAGAGAAATGAACACGAAATCGAGAGGAGAATTGCAATTGCATGGAAGAAATTTTGGAATTTAAAAGAAATTATGAATAGTGACATGTCAATGAAAATCAAGCAAAAAGTCATGGATACTTGTATCATGCCATCATTAACATACGCGAGCCAAACTTGGAAGCTCACATACCATACGACATCCAAAATCAGAACTTGTCAAAGAGCTATGGAGCGAAATATATTAAAAATTCATAAGATTAAGAAAATACCACATAAAATTATTAGAAAAAAGACAAAAGTTGCTGATGCAGTAATTCACTGTAAAAAACTTAAATGGCGCTGGGCTGGCCACATAGCCAGAATGACAGATAATCGATGGACTCAGAAGATAACATCTTGGAACGGGCCACGAGGCATTAGGAAGAGAGGAAGACCAGCTGTCAGATGGGCAGACGATATCATACAAATCGCTGGCAAACAGTGGATGGAGATAGCAAAGAACAGAGAAACATGGAAATCTCTTGAGGAGGCCTTCACCTTCGATAAAGAGGGGTTCTTACACACTTAAGAAGTAATTAAATAGGTATATGAATGATTTTAATTTCTAAATGTTAAACTAAGAGAAAAAAAATACATGTATAGTAAGTTTTTTGTAAGAAATATAAGGCTTTTTTATTTTTTTTTATTTATTTTATTTATAAGCTAAAGCGATAGCTTAGTTTAACGATTTGGTGAAACTGAGGTTTCAAGTTTGTTTAAAGAACATATTTCTGTCAAAGTTTGTTATGTATTCGTCGTAAATTCTCACTAATCTATACGTATAATAAATTTGTAACCAATCGATGTCTGTACATGGAAGATGAATGAGAAAAACTAATATAGGGGGTCTGTATTAACGTAATAGAACCCAAAATAATGATTTTTAAAATTTTTGTCTGTTTTTCGGTATGTATGTTTGTCTGTGCGGTTGTGCGCGATGAACTCAGAAACGGCTTAACGGATAAAGATGAAATTTGGTATAGAGGTAGCTGACACCCTAGATTAACACTTGAGACTAATTTTTACCCCGAAAAATTTAGTGTTCCCGTGGGATGAGTAAGAAATTCTGATATATTTGTTACTTTTTTATATTCAAAGGGATGGAATGACTGGATTACATGCCTTGAGTGAGAATGAGACGGATATTTTAGTACCAAAATTACCATTTCTTTAATAAATACCTAGCGACCGATAAGCAACCTAAAGACAACGCGGTAGCCCAAATCCCGCCAGGCTTGAATATAATGTAAGCTAGGTTATAAATAGGCTGATAAATTATGTTTCCCCAGACAACGGATATTGTGGTAATGGCGTTGTATGTAATTTAAAGCCAATAGTTGTCTCAGATAAAAGCAAGACTAACTACGTGTAGGGGGAATTACAAGCGTTGATGGTGACGTCACATTCTAATCGCAGGGCTTCTGAGTTGTTGTTGAATTACCATTCCCTAATTACAAAATAAATTAAAAAATAACATAATATAAATAAATTAAATTATTAATAAATCCCTAACATACAAACTATTGAAAATAAAAAAATATTCAATCGTTTTCACATTCCTTACACACACCAACAAAGTAAAGATATGGTAAAGACCGCTATGTTGACACCACTAAATGAAAATATTTTCTTTTTCCCAGAAACCCGACACCGGACAGCAGCTTGGGGGTGCAATGGCTTACGTACACACCAGACAATCAAAACTACCTTGAAATTGGCAACCAAATTGTAGCAGGAACTGACCCCGATAGAGAAGAAGTAGATTTCTGGGAGGATGTCTTCAGACAATACCTGCCTCACTGGACTCCTTAATTTTAGTTATTTATAATTATTAACAGCCTCCGTGGCGCAGTTGGTTAGACGCCGCCTGTGAAACGAGAGGCCGCGGGTTCGATCCCCGCACCGAAACAAATATTTGTGTGATCCACAGGTATTTGTTTCGGGTCTGGGTGTTTGTGAGACCGAAAAGTCTCTCGTAGTTTCTGATACCCACGACACAAGACTCGATTTTAGTGTGGGGTCAGGACTATGTATGTGACTGTTGGGTGTATTTATTTATATAAAAACCAAAGCAGTGTATTTAATGAGGATGAATTCTATGTATATTATCTTAAGGTAAGCCTATGATCAACAATAAATATTCTGTGGTTGATGATGACGATTATAATCATAAGTTCGTTTCAATAATGTAATAAATGTGTAAATTATATTGAACTTTTAAATAATTTATTACACACTAATTATTCATAAAACATATAAACATTACGAGCTTTACAATCCGATAATAAACTTGTAAAACAATATTACTTATTTACGGCATAATATATTTTAGTCTCAATGTGGAATTTAGCCCATTGCTTCTAATATAACAGTGACAGGTGATCTTTCACCAATGAATACAATTATGTCATCCTACGTCTTACGCAATGTTATTTTAGTAGAATAAAGGTATCTAAATATTAAAATAAAACTATTTTTACGGATTTTATCGCGATTTGGTTTAATTTTTACATTTTTTAACTTCCCGACGTTCCCGAAAGCTGAAAAGCAATCGAAACGTCGGGAAGTTAAAAAATGTAAAAATTAAAATAGTTTTATTTCAATGTGTAACATTCGCGTAAATCTAAGAAACCATTATCTAAATATTAATGCAAGTTCCTCGGACTTGAAAGAAAAAGACACACCTACATTTCACTTTACACGATGACGTAAGGATTCCCGTCATACCAAATCTTCGTCTTTAATATCTTCATATACACCTTAAGTCTTCATCCAAACATTAATATAGCGGATACTCAGACGGGTTTGCTTCTAAAAGCTTCTAATAACACCCGTATTATATAGCTCGGCAATTTGCGCTGTTTACATTGTAAACGAGTAGAGAGGGGGAAGGGGTATGGAGGAGGGGGGGTAAAACAGGTGAAATCTAATATACTTGTATCAGGAGCCCGTGTTTGTTGTGTCTCAATTATGTGGGACACACGAATGTTTAATGCTGAAGGATTTCTGGTGATCTACTTTGATTTAGCTCTGTAGCTAACAGTGAAAATTGATATATGTAAATTCATGTTAAATTCTAAATTGGTAAGTGTGTATGTCGCACAGAATTTATAACCTGCTTTTAAAAAGGAATTGTAATGAAATAGTTTTAATGTAATGGAGATATTTTGTATTTATTTTACGGTTTAATACTGATTGACCCACTTATTATAATTATTAGTACGCGTAAATCGTAATACATATTTTGCTGTACGACGCTTTTACGAAGAAGTATTGGTTTGTCAATGACTAAGGAATTTCTCAAATCTTCGAAATATAAAGGTGACTGGTTTTATAATCATAGATTCTAAAAACAAGGCAAAATAGCCACTAATGTAGAGGTATTCCAACGCTAAGTATAACAAAAGAACTTGAGTTATAATGGTTTCTTAGATTTACGCGAATGTTACACATTGAAATAAAACTATTTTTACGGATTTTATCGCGATTTGGTTTAATTTTTACATTTTTTAACTTCCCGACGTTTCGATTGCTTTTCAGCTTTCGTGGTCACGGGGCAGACTGAGGTATTAGTCATCTGCTCTGTGACTGTTACAATTAAACTACCCTTAATTTTCAAAAAAATTAAGGGTAATTAAGGGTAGTTTAATTGTAACAGTCACAGAGCAGATGACTAATACCTCAGTCTGCCCCGTGACCACGAAAGCTGAAAAGCAATCGAAACGTCGGGAAGTTAAAAAATGTAAAAATTAAACCAAATCGCGATAAAATCCGTAAAAATAGTTTTATTTCAACTTGAGTTATACTCATAAGTCGTAACAAGTTTTTCAGCCAACTTCACCAAACTGTGTCAAGGAAGTTTCCAAAAGATGTTTTTCACGTAAAAGAATGCATCTTTCGCTCCCATTTCTCGTGTAGTAAACAACACGGGCTCTCATATTGCATTATGAAACACATAATCCAGAATTCCACTCGCAATATGTTTTGTTAGCGTCCGGATTGTAAATACCTGCGCTGCGGTCGCTTACTGTTTCGTCAGACAGGAAATTAAAGCCATACACACAGGGGCTAAATCATGGATATTATAATTTACACTGCTCTACTAGTGGGAGAATAATTGTATCTGAAAGTCATGCTAAATTCCGCCATAATAAACCGGGAAATGTGTCACTTTTGGGATAATGGCCGCGACGAGATAATCATCTCCGACATGTGCATATCTGGTCACCAATGTAATGTTGCATGTTGATTCTGTGATGTTGCAGTCTAACTGTCGAGTTATTCTAAAGGCCTTATTCATAGACAGTTTTAATACCTGTTTTAGTTATCGAATGTTTTGTCTTCTTCGTTCAAACTTAATTCAAAAGTCGTTCGAAACGGACAAAACATTCGATAACTAAAATAGGTTTTAAAACTGTCTATGAATAAGGCCGTAAGAGATATATTATAATTTACCAATTAAGTAAATAGTAAACCCAACGACGGTGCTTTATATGTAGGTATATCCGAATGTGGTCAACCGCCCGCGGTCTTGGGAAGCGATGATTCTCGACCCTTGCGAGTCAAAGGGCCCTGTGGCTAGAATACTTCAGTACCTAATTATTATTATTAATAATAAAGAATTTAAAAACTCCTCTTGCGATATTATTGTGAAATGTATCTTGGCCACATTTCATTGCTCTGCCAGTGTAAAAGTCATAACAAAAACAACTTGTGTTAGTAATATGAACTAATAAACACACTCGCCTCCTTTCTAACATAGCTATCTCGTTTTTTTTCTAATACGTGTAAGAGTATCTAGAAATAGACTTTATTTCCTACCTATTGGAAATTTGAACTACGTGCCGTACAAAAATTCTCTGCGTACAATAATTAGAGGCGTTTTGCCGGCCCCGCCGCACAGAGCTCACACTGGACAAACTGAACTACGCTTAATTGGAAACATTTAGTTTCAAAAGAATTTTATTTCACACCGCGTTTATAAACTAGAATTTAAAAATATTATTCTTTCACCATTTTGAAATGTTTTGCCAGTATAAAAATATATTTGGACGAATTTTACTAATGTTTTTTTTTATTTAAATGTAATTTTGCATATTATATAATTAGTTGGAAATTCGCTATTTTGGACCAAAAACTTAGTTTTAAATTTTAATACCTACTAGCCATTTGAATACTACGTAAACAATGCATTATATATTTTTTTAATTAATTCTTGTAATAAACCAACATACACCTACTGTTCGCATTCTAATTGATCCATAAATCATTTAAAAAGATAATGCAGCTGCTAGTTCTAAATAAAATGTAAGACTTACCTTATTGGTGCTGTCAGCTAACCAGCACACACCAACCTGTAAAAAAAACAATTATAAATGAGTAATTAATCGACTGGTTTCCTTATTTCATACCCAATTGTCGATTGAATATCCAACCAACTGAATAACCGCCCATCTAATCAGTTAACTGGTGGAATAATTGGGTTACTGAGAGTTTGCCTAGCAGGCTAAGTGTTTATATTACTGGCAGAATGTGTATCTATACTGGTATTCCTAATTTCTAGTCAACACCTACTGAAAAACCTTTCTCTAGCTACAATTTAGAGCTGTAATTTTATAGCGTCTCATTTTTTTATCTAGCATAATCCTAGAATAAGTATAGAATAAGAATAAGTAATTCTTTTATTGCATTGTATTACGGCAATCATTATCAAATAAACGATTATTTATAAATATATTTAAAACACAGATCAATAATCATAGATGCTTTGCTGGCCTCGCAAAAAGCAAGGAAAGGGAAGCAAAAAGCTATACATTTGACTGCACCATCTCATAATCATTTTACCATGTGCCAGTCGCCATGTAGAAGGAATACTGCAACCTATCTCAGACATATATTAATACATATATATTATATTAGGTAGAGTATAGACCAATTCAGGCGTCCGTGTAGACCAGCCGGATACAAATTTACGGCCCGGCGGCCACGACCTGCGCCCTAATAACGCATCTGCGAAATACGTGGAGGGATGCGTATTGCATGCTATCTCTTGTTAGCATAGATAAATACACCCAAGTATCACGTACATAGTCTTGACCCCACACTAACAGTTGTCTGTCGTGGGAATCAGAAACTACGTTTGCACTCGCAAATATCTAGACCCTGATACAAATACTTGCAGAACACACAAACAGTGGGCTTTAATTCATGGATTTTTTTGATTTTGCTACCGTCCATGAGCGGTCGTATCGCTTACCATCAGGCGAAAGGCATGCTCGTCTCGCCAATAAATACAAGACGAGAATGTTACGTATAATAATTCGCTTTACGCATGCTTTTAAACTTGAGCAACACAGTTCAGAACTTATAATTACTTGGCACTTCATGGCACTGCACGTCGCTTGTCCCCGAGACATTAGGCGTTAAGTCTCTAATGCCCAGTAATCTGGCTACAACGTCCTTTGAACCGAAACAACAGTTTACACAGAAATAGACAAAGCGACGGTACCCAGACGTCCTTTCACATACGAGGCACTTGTCACCCAGTAAATACCGTTTACTCCATTTCACAGCACTCAGGTACGGTTTTTACACATCCCAAACGCGGACCCCGTACTAGAACCTAACTGGAATCCTTTGGGTCGGATAGCCCGCAGCTACACCTACGCTCGTCAAAATAAACAATAAAATAGTCCCTCAAAGGACCCAAACAAAGAATAACAGTAAATCGCAGTTGTACGAACCATAACATAACGCGAAGCGACATAGAAATTATATTCGTAAAAACGCAAAGCCCTCGTGTTTCGCCCCATAGATAACGCTTAATGGGTGATTTTATTTTTTTATTATACCGCACTTTTGGTTGATAGCGAACACTATCTTTAGTACATACACCATAGATAATTAATTGGCTATATTTCAGTATCGCTGGATCTTTGACACACTTCCTTGCTTTATTGTTGAATATTAGAGCGGAGTATGAACCATTAAATAAGACACTAACTTGACTAATGGAGGGTGAATATCGCTGCGCATAAGTATGTGCTCAAAGAATAAGTAATTAAGTTACCGCTCTTTATGGATGCGAGGGCTATGGCAGGGAATGTCTTCAAGTGATGGAAGACATGCGACGGCATTATTGTAATTTCACATTGGCCGGCTTAGTTTTTTTAGTGCAAAGTTCGAAAACATAACTTGACCATAACATTCTATAAAAGTTTCCTTGTTAAACCTGCGTATTTTTAAATAATAATATATTTTTTACTTCAAAATAAAGAACAAGTAGTAGTTATGGCAGTAGTTTTGCTATAGTACATTTACGAAAAAGCCAAACAAAAAGTACAGATTATGATAGCCTCGCAAAACCCAACGCGCAGAACTAACTGTAGACTGAAAAACTAACATCAGAGTACGCAAACTGCGCCCGAAAATACTGAACACATCAATACGCGAACCAATCTTCGTGCCGGCAAAAAACACCCCGTAGAATATCATGGTACACATTTTCACTGGCGAGTTATTAGGGGCTGCGCAATGTACCGTGAAATATTGGGAGGGTCATTGTCCAGCGCCGCTCAAACTTTACCTCAAATATTTTTTGGGTGCTCGATAGTGGTTTGGTAATGTTTTGGGAACGCTATGATGGTTAGGGTATAAAAGTTTGTAAATCAAGCTTCGTATGGATAGGTTTTTTCGGGATCGTGTGGATTTATCGAGTTACTTTTTGTTAGCAACATAAGATTTTTTCTTAGCTTTTACGGAGATTTAAAAGCAAATCGTTGGTCATAGAAAACTTGTATGAAATAAATAATCCACGTCTTATTTTTTTCTTTTTGTCTAGTTCGGTGAGAACTCATGTTCGAATTAATTTTGCATATATTGAAATGTCACGAGTTTTTTAATTAATTTGATGTTTATGTAGGCACCTACCTAAAAAACACAATATATTTTTGTACAACATTATTTCATGCGAGAATTGCACGTGTCAGATATCAAGTATATTTATATTCATCAGAACATTAATAATTCGGCATTGTCCGTTGTTTGTTTGAACACTAATTTATTTTATTGATGATTAATTGCGACTGGGGATTTCTGAATAAACATATTCTGAAATGATTTCGAGCTTGTTTTCATTTCAGCACCTATTACCTTCATAGTACAATGTGAACGTTAAGAGTAAATCTAATTTGTAAGTCATCGACGAACACATTGATTAAAAGAATAATTAACTATAATTTTTTTTCATAAAAAAAGAACCCACTAAAATTTTAATTTTATTTTGTATCTTCAATATTGTTATTATATTAACGGCCTTAACAAGTCTTCGAAACATCTTCCACTTGGTCACAGTTAGCCATCTTTATACGTCATAATCATCTTCTCATCATCATCTACAAGAATTGTTAAAAACTGTTTCAAAAGAAAATAAAAAAAAAATCTAATTCCGCTTTCTTCTTTTTGTTATGGTATGGTGAATGTTGTGTACGCCGGATTTTCATATATATCAGAATTATTATATGAGACTAAGATATTTTGTATGATTTTAATGTATATGATGTGGCTGTACCTATTTCAATAAAATAAAAAAATAAGGTAAAAAATAAAATAAATAAAAAGAATCTTGAACATACAACTCTCCCAAAATGTTTCTATAATGACTTGTCTGAAGCGGCTTGCATCCTTAAAGGTCTTGTTTATTCATGAGCAGCTGTGTTAATCTATAAACTTCTTTACGGTAAACAAGTGTTGAAAGGCACTAAAACTGTTTAATTATACCTTAAGGAAGAAGCTTCCTCATTTTCCGCTATTATGGTGTGAATAATTACCTATGTATCACCAACTCCTAACATTAGCAATTTTCACTTCGTAAAACTTTGAGATCGCACCTTATAAGTTAACTGGCATAGAATTGTACCGGGTATATCAAGACTGCGACCGAAAACGAAGCCAGGTGGTAGTTTGAGTGGTTCCGAACACGATGCAAATAAAAATTTCGCCAAAACAATGACAGATATTTTTTTAGAATTTTTTAAAAATCATCTTGTTTGGGTGGTAAATACCTAGTTTTTGCGAAAATACTAATTAAAACCCTTACGTACCATTGTGTGTTTAAAAATAAAGAGGTGTGCAACATTATTTTAGGAAAATTATGTATTTATCACCCAAATACGACGATAAGTAAAAAATTACAAAAAAAATTGAATCCCAGGTCGGGTAGAGTGATACCTATTGGATTTTCATTATCAGCCCGGTGTCGGGAATTTGTGCCCGAAATGGTGATAGGCTCAACCCCTGTCACATCGTGGGCGGAGCATACAAGGCGAAATTTGGGTGTCCTGGTAGCACCTCTGCCTACCCTTTTTGGGAAGAAAGCGTGATTTTATGTATGTATGTAAGACGGATATTGCAAACATAGACTACACACTACGAACGCCAGGACTCCAAAACTATAGTGCCAAGTCAGGAAATCCATTGCATTTTACGACTCTAACCCTCGTATTTTTGTAAACTACATCAATCTTTTTAAACAGTGACTCATACGATGTAGTTACTAGACAGCATAAAATAATCCGCAGCATCAGTCGGTAAGTATACCGTCGGTTACATTCAATAAAGTGCATTGACACTGCTTTTCCCTCACCCAGTACATTCAAGCTCACATTCAGTACTTGTATTGTCACGGAAGCGCTCCTGTACCGCACCTGTGTAATAACATTGTAGCTTTTATTTTCAATTTTACAGTGTAAAAGTATCTAAATATTTTCTTTTATTTTGTTTATTTTCAATTATTCACTACTAGGGTTTTCTCTCTTTTTTCGATTTTAACTGAATTGCAACATGTTACAAAATAATTTTCCATTTGTGATACTAAACCTAAACTTAAATGCTACTGCGTAACGTCATGCGGATAAATGCTGAATAAATTTATTAAATTAAAAACTATTGTATTACCAAAATTTAAAAATAGAGAGGGAATACATTCAGTTATCCCCAGTGTTTTCATATTATTTAAGGGCGTTAAAAGGAATGCGTTAATACTATCAACGTAAAGATTTGAAAAATTCAATTCCAAAATTGCCCAATTTTTGCATTAAACTCGAACGGCCTTATTTATAGACAGTTTTAAAACATATTTTAGCTATCGAATGTTTTGTATTCATCGCTGCAACTGAATTTAAAAGTAGTTCATAAGGGACAAAGCATTCGATATTTAAAAAGGTTTGAAACTGTCTATGGATAAGGCCGTAAGTTTACAATTTGGATATGCTTCTACTGAAAAATTTAATGAACAAACACTTCCCAAAAGTTGTCCATATGACCAATGCCAATGACTCGCTAAAAGGGGCGTAAACCGACCCTTCCGATGACCAGGAATAAACAGATTCTCGCCAGCGCACATTTATCGGGCTAAGTAAACATGAGCCGGCTGCCAAATGTGCTACATCTCATTTGGGAACATTTAAACCCACTTCCAAAGTGGCCAATTCGTAGGCTAAGCGCGCAGTAGGCGGAATTTTCCCACACAAGCACTTTCTTGTTTTAAACTCGTCGGAACTATTGTGATAACCTCGATGTGAGCTAATGATGTGAGTACACGGAGTCTTTGATAGTCTATTTAATTGGAGAGAACTGTGTAGTTTGAGTTTGTAAAGTACAGATTAATATTAAGGGTCTCTGCCGCCTACAAGGTAGCACACAACCGTAGTTTAAACGTACTAATAAAAAATATGCTTTATATGTGAATTATTATAGCCACTGCCCACTAGGCCAATCCGCCTCCAGACGTACGTTCCGTACAATATCATACATAATATAATCATTATGCTCTATGTAGTAACTAGTAATTCAAAACAGCAAACATAAATGCAATGACGAAATTGTCAAACTTCTTAGTTTGCCGACAGCACGTGAGCGCAATATTTTCAGGCGTCACAATAATTTTCACTCAGAAGTTGCCAATTTACAACCCGCTGGCGAAACGAAAGTTACTGCTTATGGGTTTCCTAACACGTTACGCAATTCACTGTCTGTGAAAAATAAGGGCAATATCTTATGGGCCAATTTATCTAGTTCATACTTGCTCAATGAAATAGCGAACATTTAATGAATTCTATGTTCATAATTTATATTCCAGCACTTAGCTCAATAATTGACACCCAAAAAAGAACATGGCACTAATAAAACATGAACTAATATATCGTATATTTTGTAGTTAAGCAAATATTCCAGGCACTGAAATTCTGACAATATTGCTATTGGTAAGAAACGTGCAATGTCAGAAATCTTCCCCTTTATGACGACAATTACTACTACCTATCAATTACTTTATACCTGACTGTATGTTAATACTAGCATAACAAACAACAATATAATACTATAAGCGTTAAACGAAGTGCTAACTAGACAACATAATATATGACACAAGATCAACGAGTAGAAGTTTACTTTCACCGGTCTAAATAAATAAGCTAGATAAATAAGCTGGCCTAATCCTAAACTGAACCTATGTACTTTAAACCTTATGTACACTGGTTAATCCTGGAACATACAATATTTGCATAAACCACGAAAGTTTCTACACCTCGAGAACAATTGCATACGGAGTAATAAATATGTTCTTTATTTGTCAATGAGTATAAAAATATACTTTTCGGTTATCTAACACTCAAACCCGAAACAGATACTTGCGGAGCACACAAACATTTGTGTGGATGCGAAGCTATGAAATCTGATTAGCTATGAATAAACCTTTCAAATTACTATAAACCTTTTAGTTTTTAATTAATCTAGTTAAAATATAATACTTTCAACCATTTGAAGCACTGTGAAGACGCAGAGCTATGTCTGGTCAGACCGTTCCATAAGTGTTCTCAATCCAGTTCTATCATCATTTATGGAAATTGCATCGTGCACTTTCAGTTGTAAGAGCTAAATCGCTAGTGATTTGTACACTCCATTTAACATTATACCACGAGAGTGCCTTCAATTCAAACTAACCATCTTACCAAATTATAAAATCTTTTACAATTTATGATTTTAATGCTTTATAATGCACAGATCCTTATGATCATAAACAAAAGCCATATCCACATTAGACACCAGTCACATAACCAGTCGGCACTGTTAAAAATATACTAATATATCTATTTTAAATATAAGGGAAAATAATGATTATATTAGTACAACTTTCATAAATAAAAGCCTCAAATCCTTAAATCTACAACATTTGGTACACAATATTAAATTATGGACTGAAAGAATTATGGAAAGTAATTTGATGAACAAAAAACAGACATTGTTTTATGAAAGACTAAGTGAAATCCCGCTATGTTCGAATAAATTGTACTCAGACTAATGTGTATCTCGGCAGTCAGAAATTGAATAAGGGAATACGATTTTACATTCAGACATCTTTCTACGAAATGTATTAACGAACTTCTGTATGAATAATTTTGTTTACTTATGATATGACATTTTTCACTCCCTGAAATTGGTGTTTAATTATCTGAATTGGAAAACTCAATACAATATATCCAGCTACGTATAATTCAGTAATTTTTCTGCGTGTGCTGTTATAATTCTTGTTAGAATGTTTAGATTAAAGAGAATCTTCTATTCTTATTACCTCGTATATGTATCTCGTACACGAAGCCAACAGATATGCTGAAATACGGTCTGTATAGGTACTTAATCACAAAGTCAAAATAATTCGTTGTTTTCAGCACCTTCATAAAAGATCAAAAAGGTAACAAAGCACTTAAACTCGGAAGTCGTCAATATGAAACAAAAGGTATACAAATTAATTTGCATTATTGTTTATTTTCTCTTCATTATTTACGCCAATTTCCTCCTTTTGCGAACGAAAACTAAGAGAAATTTGTCTCTTACAGAAGGCTGTTGTAATTAAATTTTAATCCCCGGCGAACGAAGTATTGTCTAAGGCAAAACCAACAACGAGAGACCCGTGGAACTGGGAAATGAGATGCTCAACGTCGATCAGGTACAATTTTAATATTTTTAGTATTATAATTGCTAAATTTTATACTAAAAGCTGCTAGCAATGGTATTTTTTGTAATAAGATTCGTATAGATGATAACGCGTAACGTACAAGTAATATCTTCTATTGGTGAAAAACCGTCTTGGCGTGTGACTTCGCAGGTACGCCTAGGAGTATTCCGCACTTCGAGTGTGTAAGATAAAGGGATGACAGTGCCAGGCGTAATTTCTGTATTTAAACGAAACGATACAGCTAAGGTGAATGTTGCCTAGTCCTCTGCCAACCTCTACTGGAAAAAAGGGCTGAGTTAATGTATGTATGTGGGTACAATAGAGTGTTTATTTCACGTAAATTTTGCGACTTTGAAACCGCCCGTGTCGATATAGTACATTCATATTACAGGTGCCTAAATTGGTAATTAAGCCTTTATGAAGACCCAACTTTATCAGATGGAGCTGAAAATTGTTCCTCGCATGGCTCTACCTACCTACCTATATCAGCCCATATACGTCCCACTGCAGGGCACGGGCCTACTCTACAATCGAGAGAATCGATTGAGAGTGGTTAGGCCATATAGTCCACCACGCTGGACTAGTGCGGGTTGGCGGACTTACATACCGTAGAAATTCTTTAAAATCGCTACTCTATCACATATACAAAATTGACGGTTTCTTATATTTACGCGAATGTTACACATTGAAATAAAACTAATGATCCCCCGTGACCACAAAAGCTGTAAAGCAATCGAAACGTCGGGAAGTTAAAAACAAAATCCCTGATAAAATTCGTAAAATTAGTTTTAGTTCCCACGAAATTTACGATCCACACATGGCCCTGGTATTTGCTTATTCCTTAGGATTTAGGCGTGAAATTTGACGATAATTACTTATGTTTATACCGAAAGTAACATATTGGTTGTAGTTTAAAAATTAATAGCACTTTGATGTGTGTAATATACAGGGTATATCAAGACTGCGACCGAAAACGAAGCCAGGTGATAGTATTAGTGACTTCAGACTCAATGCAAGTAAAAGTATTTGGGTGATAAATACATAATTTTCCTAAAATAATGATGTAGATCTCTTTATTTTTAAATACTCAATGCTACGTAAGGGTTCAAATTATTATTTTCGCAAAAACTAGGAATTTACATTTGCATCGTATCTGTAACCACTTAAACTACTACCTGGCTTCGTTTTCGGTCGCAATCTTGATATACTCTGTAAATAATGTAAATAATAAATAACATCGTCCGGTCATGTATTATTTGGGAAAAATAATTACAACAGCTCAAATATTTATTGTACGTATATTATGAATTCCATATTTTTAAATAATAAAATACCTTTTTATGATAAATATTACTCCATAATTTAGATTTATAAAGAAAAATTCCGTTATCCTATCGCAACAAGTTATTTTATTAACACCCTCACGGAAATTCTGAATTAAAACTAAAACCAATACCTACCTTCGTAATAATTAATTGGGTTCACGAAAATTGCTCTAATTGCTCAAAACCATAAAATTGATGTGCCAACACTCATTTAATATTTTAGATAATACGGCAATACTGGTGTATGAATTCACGCTGTTTTAAAATAAACACAACTCTAGTTTATGAAATAAATAAAATGGCTGTACCAGCAGAATTGCCAAATATTTATATTTATGTTACAATTCAAGTTTGAGTACGTTTTTTAAGCCTGTCATATATTGTGTATGTCATATATTACAAACATTTTGAAAAAGTTTGGGTGCCGTTTGTTGTTGCCCAATGCGCCTATTCCGTCGCCATTTTGCAATACATTGTTTGGTCAATTTATGCCCCCCAAGCAAGCCCTAGAGATGCGAACATAGCTCCGCTCTTTTGTCTATGGTATAGAGCTCATTTTAAATCGATCGATTGTCATGCATTGCGAAGTATTTCGGCACCTTGCGTTGAGTTCGATGACTCCGCGTTATCTACAGTGTGTTTATTTATTTAGGTTATTGGGCAGTTCTTCCGTGTTTATGGTATTGCGGGAGGAAGGGCGAAGGTATGTAATGAGGGTTGGAAGGTGCAATTTGTCTTCATGTCTGACTTGCGAAGGAATTGGATGCGTTTAATGCATATTAAACAAGGTTAGCCGCTTTTTTTGGTAGTTTCTTACCTTTTTGGTTAACAACATGACGTGAAGGGGGTAATTCTGGGGAACAATGCTGTTTTGAGTTGGAAAAAAATTACTTAGTTCTAAGCTTCGCTTAAAGCAGTATTATTAGTAGCTTATGCATTTGAGTTAACGAAAATTGCAAAATTAAAAAAATAATTCACAATCTCACTGCCCTTGATTCTCGTATCTGTACTATACCCATGTTACCTGAAGTAGCTGTAGTCACATTACAACCAGTGTAAAAAGGTCAGCGATGCGCAATGGTATGACGATATTTCATTCTACCAACTGAAATACGAACCTGACAGCGTTAGCTTTGAATAAAATTCGAATATACGATATAACTGAATATTGAAACTGCGTTTGAAAAATTCGAATATTCGTTAAATTATAATTTATACCGGGAATCCTGTACGTGATGCGTGTGCTTTAAAAAATACATTTTATAGGTTATCAATTTTTGGATCATCATCATCACCAGTCGGTATTCGTGCAATGTTAGAGTTTTATTTTAATTTTAATTTTAACTTTTAATCTAAATAATACATCTACACTCGGTCTTCACCTCACTGAATCTAAACATCTAAAATTAATACAATAAAGCTGTACATTTTGTTTAAGCCCGCTACTTTGCGAACCACACAGATTTAAAAAAAAAATTACACACGTTCACCCAAACATTCATATTTTAAGTTATTTTTATACTTCACGCCGAATTTCATCGAAAGATTTCATTCCATTCATTATTATTACAAAAATAAAACCACAAAAAGAGATATAAATATCTGGATTTATTAATTAAAATTGCGTATTCGTCAGTTGTCACATCCAGCGTCTGTGCGGTAGGTTTTGTGAGTTCTCAGCTCGCCCTAATTCAAATGTTACAAAGTGCTGCTCCGATAATTACAAACTGTCCGAACAGCTCAAACTTGAATTAAATTTGAATACAAATTAATAAATTTAAAACGTAATCATTTTAACGGACACTTCAGTCATGGTTTAGGCGGGATGAATAAATATTTAATTTTAATTGCATTCTTTCGGTGAGGTGTAGATGACAAGAGGAAATCAGGAACCAAGACGAGATTAAAAGATATCTAATAAAACAGCTTTGTACATAAGTGGGCGATGGACGATATTCTGATTTCAATTCTTTGGTTGAACACTCCAAATAATTTAAAATATGACTTGCTTGAAACAGCATAATTTATTCACGTTAAAGCATGCCTCTTTAAAAAACGTGTATAAATTATCTAATGTTATATCCCACATACGATTCCAAATAACAATAAATAATATATCCAGCACGACATCTAAAAAAGGGAACCCAAAAGACACAACATTACACCTAAAAGCTGATGTAACATATCCACTAGGAAATAACTGAAAACAGTCTGAACACCTTTGATACAGGTGAAAATGTTTGAAAACAGCGAGCTAATTGCTCTTGATGAGACGCGCTCGTTGAACAAGCCGGTCAAAGCGATCTTACAGTTTCGGATAAACGACACGGTATCTTTGGCTGTTTTTTATGCAGACTGTTTGCGAGAAGTTCCTTTAGATCTTAGGGAAGATCTTTGTTTAGCAGTGCAATTCTTGTAGTTGAAAATTATTATGATGAATTGTTTGTATTAATTTAGGTAATTTCCGTGCTCTTCTATGACCTGTATATTTATGAATGAAAAGAAAGGTAATCTGGTCTGTCGCTATCCCATATATTACCTTATTGGATCGCTCTATGCCACTTGGTTAAGAAAGTATAAAAATAATAAATAAAACATGAGCTTATAGCTCATGTGATAATTCGTTTTCTCTCTTCACAAGGTAATAAAAAATTAAACTGTATCTTGCAACTTTAGGGAGCATGATATGATTTCATATTCAAAGAAAAGGGAGACAATTTCCGGAACCCGTCCCCTTTCCTTCAGTCTTCCATCCACCCGCGATGAAATCGTAGTAGCATGCATGTGCATCGGTAATACATTTACGGCCTTATTCAAAGACAGATTTAAGACCTATTTTAGTTATCGAATGTTTTGTCTTCTTCACTCAAACTGAATTCTAAAGTCGTTCGAAAGGGACAAATCAATAACTAAAATCTATAATGAAATCTGTCTATGAATAAGGCCGTTACACAATATTTTTATGTATAGTTAATATCGGTTATAAACTATCTTTTAAAAAAACCATTAAGAAAACATCTCTGTACCGAAATTTATCGAAGGAAAGTTTCCTATGTTTGTATTTACATTGAAAGATTTAGCGTGTTTTCAGTCGACGATGCTATTTACCATACCAACATTACCTGCAATGTACGTCGATGTAAAAATATGGCATGATCGTTGGCCCTATACCGTGTGTCTAAAGTTAGCAAACGTGCCATGGAAAACATATTTATCAGTAATTTACTAAATTATAATTCAGTGCTGAAAAAATACATTAAACAATTATCTCTATACCGAAATCTATCGAAGAAATGTATCTACAGTTTGCATTTACATCGACCGATTCTTCATGTTGTTTGTAGACAATACTAATCACCACAACAACTTTACACGCAATGTACATCAAAGTAAAAATATAGTAAGATCGGTCGTCCTACAGTTCACCCCATGTGTCTATACAGAGCAAACTTCGTCGGCCGTGCCTTGGAAAACATATTAAGACGCCGGTCTCCAGGATATTGTCTCGAGGCGTCACCATAAACCCTCACAAGCCGTGAATGGATTAAATTGTGAGACTTTGCCAGACTGTTAGTTCAAACAAACGCTTCTGGATTTCTAGGTCTAACGGGCATATATCTACTCAGCACTGATTAGAAGCATCGACATTACAATTATTTGTTGGAAAAAAAGGGGAAATTATTTTTTTGAGACACCTTTTTTCCCCTTTCGCACCTAATTCTTTCGCATTTCGATTAATTAGTAATATATTCAAAGTGCCAATAAAGTGAAACTATCAATCTCCGCTTCCATCCTCAAAGGTCGGTAATAGCTTTTTACGAAGTCTACTCTTGCAAAACATAAATGATTCGCTAGACGAATCTGACAACTCCGAACAAAGACACCGCAGAACTATCGATATGCCAGGCTGAAGAACCCAATTACAAAAAAATAAATTATATTTTAAAATATCCAAACAAAACAACCATGCCGAATTTATAATGACCTACACAAAATAACAATAGCAAAATTATTCTCCCCACGCAGACGGTCGTACATCTTTTTGTTTTTAAAAATAATCTAATTACGTGCGGTTAAAGCCCTGTAGGTGCATCTACCATCTACCCGGGGGATTCATACAATATAACATTTCAAATGTAAATATATTCGCAGGTCTAAAGCGCTTTGTGTAAACACTCGGGGGAGCGTCCCGCGCCCACCCGCCCGTTTCTTATTTATAGATAATAAATATTAAAGTAATATGCGGGTTTAGTAACGTACATGAGCTGTAAGCTGTATTGTTTACTTTTAATATTTTGAAGAATATTTTTTGGAATTTTATAAGCATAAATGAGAAAAGGATTTTTCTGAATAAGCTTGACTTCAATCTGGCGGCCAGTCGAGAAATCAATATAATTAATGTTAATCACTCGTGTAGAAGTAGCTGCGTTATTTGTAATATTTAAATTATTGCTTCATAGTTACAGAATAAGTAAGTTTAAATTGCAAACAACCTAATATTAAAATCTATCTTAAGTGCTTACTATCTTATTACTCATGAACGCTGTTGACAAATTACTTTGAAAAGCCCATTACAACACAAGAGAACTTTAACACATTGCAACAAGATACTTATCAAATCTTCCGCGGCATCGTGTGCTCAGAAGCTAAACACACAGAGTCGGTAGCCGAAAATTCGTGTTTGACACAACATTTACCTCATTCCGAACCCACATCCGAAGTGAAACACAAACTCACTTAGCGTTGCCAAACACATTATCGTGTCTTGTGTCGGCATTGGCGGATTATGCTACACGTCCACTGCGGACAAACCGTTACCCTTTCTTTTTTACCTTGTCGGTTCTTACCCCGCACTTAAGATCCGACAGCGCTACTGCTTACATTGCGGTCGACATGTGATCTGTTATTATTTGTTGTTAATCTACTTTTAATAAAGAATATAAACCACGTAAAGGTTTTTAGGCCAAGCGATTTTCAAGATTACGAAAAAAGCATGTTGCGTCGCTTTGAACAACATTGGCACAATAATGTGGAATGATCAGAATTAATCATCTGTCGACAATACAAATTATATCTGGAAGGTACTCCGTCAAGTGCAGTACCTGCTGTAAAATTTCCGAATCAGTATAAAAATACATTTCTCTTACCTACACTTATCTACCTCAAAGTTTCATCGTCTACTAACAACAACTACATACAAATAAAATACAAAAATCTCGACTTTTACTCCACTATGAGACCGGTCTCCCCTCGCCTAATGGACACTTAGCTTTACAAAAAACCCAACAGAAAGAGTTACATAGTGTTTTTCATCAGGATTACCTTTCCATGGCGATTGTTGCTTTTGATTTATGACGTCTGAGTTTACCTTTCGACTGGGGAGAATGGGGTGGTTGTATGCAAAATAAAAATATAATTACTTTGGAATTTATTACCGGTCTGGGGAACCCGGTTGAATTTAATAAAAACGAAATGTATTCGATTGGTACAATGAATAAATTGCTTTTGTGCTTTTTGCAGGTTCAATCTTTGCACAAAGAAGTACGGACTATGTATATTTGATCTTGTCCGGATATTGCATGTGGAATTTGTTTTTAACAACAATTCAAAGTTACTATCAAGCAAAAATTATGCAATAAAGCTTATTATAAAATTTCAGAATATCTTGATGATAATAAGGCTTGGGAATAGTATAGTATAAAATTAATTAAATATATAGTATCTTAAAAGTGCGTGGTGGCCTGTTGGTAACGGACCAGACGCGTCTGCCTACATGTTCACGGTGGTCGCGGGTTCAAATCCCAGGGCACACCTCTGACTTTTCGGAGTTATGTGTGTTTGATAGTCAATCACCACGCGCTTTAACGGTGAAGGAAAACATCGTGAGGAAACCTGCATACCGTAGCGATTTTAAAGAATTTCTACGGTATGTAAGTCCGCCAACCCGCACTAGGCCAGCGTGGTGGACTATATGGCCTAACCACTCTCAATCGATTCCCTCGATTGTAGAGTAGGCCCGTGCCCTGCAGTGGGACGTATATGGGCTGATATAGATATAGATATAGTATCTTGGAGCGGAGGTATTAGTGTGCTCTGTATAATTTAATTTATATTTAGTAACTTAAACTATTTTGCTTTGCTTTGTGAGCGATTTGGATAAGTCATGCTCGCTTAAAAGTCTGTGCTTGCGGTGGCGTCGTGTGCCGGGTCGGTCACTTCCCTGTAGCATGGTTGAGGAGGCCGATGGCTGGCACATGCGTCATACTCGTGAACGGGTGCTGCTTGTGTGGACTGGTCTGTCCGATTTGCTTACTTTGTAATTGATAAATGGATTACTTAACGCTTTTATAATTATTTATTGCGTTGGCAAAACAGAGTATACTGATTCTTCGTTATGGGTTACTTCGTTTCGTTTCTCTCAGCCATATTAAATATAAAGTAAACTTATTCGTACCTATTAAAATATATCCTACTTGCAAATCATAACAAGTTATTAATGAACTGCTCTGATTTAAACCAACTTGTAATTTTTGTAATTTTTGTAATAATCACTACATTGTAAACTGGTTTTGAAAAGAGCAACACTAGAGTTTCTTGCCCGTTCTTCTCTAGTGAAAACCGCTTTCCGAACCGGGTGGTAGTTCAAAAAATGACTGAATCTAAACAATGTTGAACATTTTAATGGATTCAATAAATTATTTTCATTTCATTTTCATTTTCATTTCATTTCATTTCAACAAAACGCCCTTATGTAACGAGTTAAACCTGAGCCAATTTTTACATATTATGTATAAACCCTTTGATCTCAGCTTTTTAAACAATATATTGAATATTAAATATGTTCTGTGTATTTTACTGAAGCAAGAACATTTTAAAAGTCCTAGTTTACCTTTATTTTATAATTAAACACCAAAAATCACACCACCTATGAACGAAGGCGTGACTCACAAACCCACTCAACCGGCAAAAATATACCCCATTTAAAATTGCGCATAAGGCGGAAATTGCAACTGAATCGATAAACAATCTGCGAGGCAACACCCTTGTCTCTGACTATTCTGCCCACCCCATGACGCAGCGTGCTTATTCGATCAGTTGTGTAATATGTCCGGCGGAGCATATCGGCCCACCTTCCCTCGTTGTGGCGACTATCTTGCGAGTAACTGTGCCTGAGTGGGTACTGTGGTGTTTAAAAGGCGTTACATTGTTTAATATGGAACTAGATTTTACCATTAACTTTGTCTGCATATATTCATAAATTAAATAAATAATAAGTTTCTGTATGTGTGCAAAAATATGAAGCATACTGATTAATAGATTTTAACGAACTCTATCAACGAGACGGGTAATGCCTAACAAAGCGAGTCTTAGCAACAAAAGAGAAATGAAATTATTTCCCCCTCAATAACAATCTAGGTACTGAATGAAATATTCATAAACCTTTTGTGCTATCTACACTCGCATTAATCCAGGACGCCATACAAAACAAACAAACCCATTTTGCAGATTATGTTCCAAGATAGACAACATAAATTACTAAAAAGGCTTCTGTACGCGAGTGTACGTCACCCCGCCGTCCTGCACTCGGCCGCTGCCAATTATTTAAACTGGATAGACTTAGCCCAGATTCCCCTCTTTTGTTCAGCTCGCGGCGTGTTGGTAGCAATCTACGAGAATTACACGGAAGAATTGTCGCGATACAGGTCAAGTTATTAACTAGAGTGTTGTGTAAGCTGTTAGTTTTTCTAAATAGTTCCATCATTAGTGCTCGTTGTAACTAGAGTTACGGAAGGTGCTCTGCTCCGCCTTCTTACTTAAAATTCACCACTTAATTAATCTTTAGACATAGTTTTATAAAATATTACAATTTCCAAGAAATGAATAATCAATGTCACAATTCATAAAACGAATCAAGAGGTTATTTCATCATTTCGTAATCGATTCCAATCCAAATGAATCCAGACAAATATAATAAACAAGACATAGAAGATATTAACATTAATGTAATGTATATTTTCAAACAGAATAGCTCAAAAGAGAAACAGTATATCTGAGTAAAAACAAAAAACACAAACTTTCCAGCTTTTATAACAGCTTTAAGAAATAGAATGATACAAAAGAATCATATCCCATTTTTATTTATCCCAACATACCAAAAAAATTAAGTAATATCCTAGTCCAACATTTGTTCAAAACATCGCCATTAACAAAACCTAGATCTTTTTCCTGTAAAGTTTTGTTAGTTTCTGTATCCAGCTTGCGTACCAATATCCCTCGGGGCGTCCGGTATTTTGGAGTAAGGGCCTTTTGTATCGTGTTGGCTATCTATCAACGTCAAGTAAAATCGATCTAACCATCTCGTGATGGCATACTGTTACGGGACACAACCGACACTCTGTTTAACAAGAATCTAGTGTTCTCGAGAAACTCACCTCTGCAGGAATAATTTAGTAACAACGAGGATAGCCGCTATAGTCTTCGTGTCGCTATTTTTACATGGCGAACATCCCTTTGTATTTTTTTCACATGAGCTGATGTCTCCTTTTCTACGTGTTTAACGTAAGATTACAATGTATTTACCTAGTTTTATTGTTTGTTTAAAATCAAAGATTATCTTATTTATTTACAACGAATTGCACTTCGAATTTAAATCTTTGCGGATACTCCACAACATGTATCAAAATTGTATGCCCATGGCATTATATAAAACCTGTAACTGTGTCATTAATCAGATAATCAGATTCTCGATTAACATATCCAGTTTATACTGTAGTGTCAATTTTGTTCGTTGACTCGACCATATATTTTCTGTTTCCTGTAGATAAATACGATTCACCTATGGCCTTTTATCCTTAAAACCCAAAACCGCACAAAGGATAACAATTGAAAAACTAACGTTGAATCTCACGTTTTTTTTATTGCGATGAATGGCGAGACGATTATACCATTCGCCTGATGGTAAGCGATACGACCGCTCATGGACAGTAGAAAACCAAACAACACCAAAGCATTACTTCTGATTGGCATTCCACTGCGCTCGCCGTCCTAAGACACAAAATGTTAAATCTCAATATGTCCAGTAGTTAATTCACGTGGACCAATCAAATGCTAGTCAGACGATTAAACAACGACAATTCCACAATATTATCACTCGCTGACCGCAGTTTAAAACTGACCAATAACATCCAAAGCAATTCCTTTATCCTTAAAAGAACTGCTCAAAGCAGATGGCGATTTTCCGCTGTCAAGCCGCACAGAGCGCAGCGAGTAAAAGGATATACCAGACACGTCAAACACAAGTTTCTATACTGAATGCACTGAACCATTTCATGTTAACAAGTAATTAAAATTCTTTAATGGAAATATTCTGCAAATGCATCAGATTTTAAAGTAATTTATCTGATTTAATATTTTCCAGCGAATGATCTATAATTAATTTACATTTTATTCGTGCAACTGTAGTTAGTATAACGTTCTCTGTAGTGTGGGTAAATAACTCGATAAATTGGATATCAAATACATACCAAGCAAAATCTCATTATATGTATAACCGTTATTGAAATAAATACATTCCATGAAGGTGACATTTTGATCCACAATCACACAATCTACAGTTTCCACTCAGAGTAAAATATGGAAAACCGTGTTAACCCATCGTGAAGGATTATGCCTTAAGCCGAGAGGAAAATGGGAGGCTTTACGTGAGCTAGACACACAACACCGTAATGTATGGAAATATATGAAACATACATTATCAGGCTTCGGCCGTTGCAACGTATACTTGCGTTCCCTTGCTGGTATTTTATTTCTGCAATACACTTAATAGTCGCACTTAATCCTGAACCTAAACATTGATGTATACTCAGTGGATGTCAGAAACTACGAGAGATTTTTCGGTCTCACAACACTTACACCGGAAACAAGTACCTATGGGACAAACATACACATCAGAAACACAAACAGTTGTTTTAGGTTCGGAAATAGAACCCACGAACGTTTGTTGTACGAATACGTTGCCAACGTTAGCTTTGAAACTTCCGAGGACATCTCGTTTCATTCAAATCATTAACATTTTGACGATGACGCAAACACCCCATTTCACTTTCTTATTAAAACATTAACCCTTAAAAACATTGTCATTAGCATTGTGGTCATAAACTGCAGTCCACTGCTAAACACAAGCTTCCATTTATATACCACCGAACCAAAATATGCACAATGTAATACGAATAATATAACACATCGATTTTTCTCTACCTAACAAATATACTAATTTAATACAAGCGGTAACTTAACCTGTCAGTATAACGGAGTATTAAAAGGAAATATCTTCCAGGATGCTCGTGAGCGCCGGCTTTTAGCAAATAAAACCACTTTGGTTGGCAGCAGTTCGGCGCAGATTGGGTTACGCGGTCACCGGCGAGCTTTGTTCCCTATTATTGTGTGGGATTGGGAATATTGGCGAATATGACGTGTTTGCACGTGATTGCGATTGGATTGTAGTTGATAATTTTTGTAATGGTTATGGTAGCGTAATGTAGGATTGGATTGGTTTGTGGCTTGAATCATGAATATGATGACAATAATGCGTTTTTCTTCTTTAGCTACAAGAATATCGACTGCTGACTATAGGACTCCCACAGGGAATTCTTTAGCGACCTGCTGAACTGGCCCTCACCTCAAAAATGTCTTAACATGAAGTTATTGAAACAAATTAAGGATAATATAAATTATTGTTATTTTTAAGTAGTAGTAAACCTCTAGCAGCAGTGTGATTAGCCTGTTATTACTGCGATAATACTAAATTGTGCAAAATAGTTTTAAAAAATCTCATGAGAAAATTTTCTGGTCTCTAACACATCATCCAAATCATATGAGTAAATGACATACTTTTTCAAAGGCGACCCAATCTCAGCAGTTCTTATAGAAAGGCCAAAGAATTTGCCACACATTAAGCACAAATGTAATACCCATTCATGAAAAGAAAACGGGCATTCACATCACAAAAATGTTGCCGCATCATCGCAATGTAATAAAAAATAGATTTTCCGAAACAGATACACGCCTGACGCCTGTAAAGGCTTGAAGGTCGTCCGAAAAATATGTAAATACGTGAAAAACGCCCAAAGATGATAAATGGCTGAGCTCCGCGTTGATTAATGATCCATCGCCATCAAATTATGTTATAAATAGTGAGCAAAGTGGGAATGGACGACGAAAGAGAAGCGGTTTAATGTCGCACGCCATCTGCTCGTGGCGACGGCGCGGATACATAAAACTAATATTTCAACTTCAATTCCGCTCTCGTTTGATTAATTTTGTCCGGAGATACTTTCCACTTAATGGCTCCTACCTATACTACAGAATGTAGATGGAGCGTCCATTACTACTACATTGTAAGCGATGAGACCGTCATATTATTTGATTGATCACCAATATTTTAAGCCCTAGTTTGTATCGTTTGGTGTGAAAGAATTATAAAGCACTATATGTGAGTCATGTGATGGCCTGAAGTAATATTTTTAACGTTACATTTTATACAAGCTAAACAACACTTATTTTACCTAAACTAGTCGAGACCGCGATTGCAACTCATCAATAACATGTCAGAAACCTACACGCCCATCATTACAAGTTTAATAAAAAAACGAATATAATACACAAACATGCCAACTTCATTTCATTCATTTAAAGGGTTTTTCAACACGCGATGCCTTATATTTTGCCCTGATGTGTCCTCCAATTTATTAATCAATTTTGACGATGTAAAGAAACAAACATTTCTGAATTGACTTTGATAATTTACGTGGTTTTAAAATTAAATTAAATCGAACATAAACACTACCTATAAATTTGCTATTTATATCTATTTTATTTATAAATATATTTCGATACTAGACTAGTCATGGAGTCAACAACCCGCCGGCACGGAAGGTCGGGACTCGCGGTAAGTCGCTAAGCCCGAAGCCCTAGAACTTTTCAATTGCAACGTAATGCACTTAAGACGGCGACGCATCCGACACTGCAAGCGCCATCTTGTGGGCTTTCTGAGCGAACCAGTTCGATTTTAATCGCTAATTTATTGAGGTGGAATTATTCTACCATATTTCAAGACAATGAAATTTTATTTATATTATATTTGTTTATTACAACCATTGCTACTAATGCCATGAGATTTCTTGCAGGCAAGGTATCTTTGAGGTGTTTGTTAAATTTTTTATACATTTTGAAGAAATCTGCGTGTTTAATTTCAAAAGGATACGTGTGTGAACTTATTAAAACCGATATAAAAAAAAACAATTTACTCATTCATGTAGAAATACATATTGAGCCCTACCCTTTGGGGTGTGAGCACGAGCGGATAGAAGTAGAAAATAAAACGCGGTAACCATAAATCACACAATATTACATATTATGTACAAGAATATTCCAAATTTAAAAGTTGAAGGTCGTTATTAATCACAACAACTTTATCAACAACAAAAGAAATCCCACTTATAATCAAGTATATGCAAATATTAATTATCCGAAAAAAGTCCAAAATATAACCATACAATTAACTTGAATCAAGCCACGACAAAGCCTTACACAGTTGATAGTAAAACGGTAAACACCATGCAACATGAATTATGGTGCGGCCTGCACGAAACAAAAACCTTGGGGGATCACGCAATGTATGATACACGCAATTATAACACACAACCTTGTTCCTACATAAAAAGTTATTTGGATAATTGATTTTCTAATCCTTTTTATGGTAGGTAATTATAGTACGTACAGTTTAAAGGTGGCAGTAAGACTACATATACCTATATATACCGGGTATATCAAGACTGCGACCGAAAACGAAGTCAGGTGGTAGCTTTAGCGGTTACATACAAAATGCAAATAAAAATTTCGCCAAAACAGAGATAGATATTATTTTAGAAATTTTTAAAATCATCATATTTGGATGGTAAATAAGTAGTCTTTGAGAAAATAGTAATTTAAACCCTTACGTACAATTGCGTGTTTAAAAATAAAAAGATGTACATCATTATTATAGGAAAACTATGTTATTATCCCCCAAATACGACGATAAGTAAAATATTTACGATTTTTTGCGAAACTTTTACTTGCATTGTGTCTGAACTCTGAAGTCACTAATACTACCACCTGGTTTCGTTTTCGGTCTCAGTCTTGATATACCCTGTACATTTGCTTGAGGCAGGACTAAAGGTTATCGCGTGTGTAAATACCCAGCAATAGAAAGCTAATAGAAGAATCTATTTAGCCAGTTAAGTACATATTTTTTCTTTTTATAGCAAACGCGACAAACAAGCAAACAAGTCACCTGATGAAATATTATCGCTGTCACTCTTGTGTAGGTAAACAAGTATGTTGTTTTATAGGTACAATGTCTAGGGAATCGTATGTGCACTGTAAATCTTCAAACTACGGCTACATTTAATAAATTGTTATAAGAAATAAAAATGGAAATTGGAACAATATTCATTACAATCTTGTAGTAAAAAGTTGAACGAATATAACATATTATTATTTTAAGATATAGAAAATACTGTTCATTGTTTTGCGTAATTTTTTCATTTTTTACAATAGAATTCCCATGTCTGAGATTGCCTTGCGATGAGACCGCTACTTGTACTTTTTCTGTGAATTTTGTCTATATCTCTAACACCTTTATAAATCTCAAAATTTTAAACCTTCCGAAGACAAAAAACTATAAAACGCCAAGGCTATAACTAGCACGTGGGGTCAGGGCGATGTATTCCAGGCCGAATCGATGCCAATCTAGGCAACTTTCCGCCTTGCTGCCTGTTAATCTTTCAGCCGTATCTGAAATCAGCTGTCCGCTGCACACTAGCCAAGGCATGTAAGACCTTGAGCTTTAGCTAGGCTATATATTTTACGAAGAATTTAGAAGATTTTTTTAATCTACACGACCTTGCTTTTATTGCCATGAATTTTGAGGTTTCCACACAATTTTATTTCTAGACTGTTTTGTTGTTGCGAAACAATGCAAATAAATCTGAGAAAAATTACTGGATTTAATTTAAATAACACAATACATAGTTACAAGTTAGTGGCGATATTTATTAGGAGCGTTTGTATGAGATTAAGTGTTCTGCAGATGACTTCCTGTGGCTGAATTGATACATAGATAAGTGGGCAGAATCGATGCTGGACTCAACTGTGACCATTTTCTTACCCATCTCCCCTCCCGAGACAGGGAGAGAGACACCTGCTATGAGAGACAAGGAAAGAGAGGGCTGTTGAATTGATAGATTGATATCAAATTGTCAAACGATATCTAATAGTCTTAAACTTTTTAACATATAAACATACACTGAATGAATTATAATCTTACGTATCATACTTAGCTGTTAAATATCATGAGGATGTGAACCTTTACAGTTTTAATGGTATTGTATGTAATAAATTCCTTTTGATAACTTTGCAATTAAAAATGAAGTAACAATGTACGGAGCACGTAATGTTTTGGCATTATTTCACGAGTAATTAATTGCACAGTACAGGCATAGTCTAATGGAAATCTAGTGTCGGAATGAGTCATAAAATTTACCACCGTGACTTTGCTATTGTCGCTTTACAGTATTCGGGGCTGAAATTTGCATTGTGGTTATTTTTTTGTTATTTGAACCCTTTCTCTAAAAGCTAGAAGTTTACGCTGGGCCTAAATTTCATGACATTAAACTAGTTACGTCATACTAGTATACACAACAGCTCAAATGTAAAGCGAATAACATTCGTACGATACGACGAAGATACTATCAAAGTTACTTAAACGTGAATTGAGATCCCGCAGACATCGTTCTGATAAAACAGAGATAACCTCAACACCAGAACCGTTGTAGATTTGATATTGGTGTACTATCACAATGGCGCATAATTGTTTCTATGAATTTAATCTCATTTCTGAAAGTTCCCAATATTGCTTATCCGCCAGCGATCTGTCAAAGGCCATCTCAAATAAGATTATTTGAAGGAAATAATGTGTGTGTACACCTTGACAGAATCGCTTTGTACAACGGGTTGACTTCAAAGAGAACAAAGTAAATGGAACGTGTGTCCCCGACGTCTTAACACATTACCAGGAGCCGGTGAAGTCGACTGAGAAATCTTTTGTGCCACAATTTACCATTTCACATATTGTTACGTCATTCGAAAACGCCTGACGACAATAAATAGCAATAAGCGTCTCTCACCGATGCCTTTTTGCCGCCAACTGTTGAAAAGGCGCTTCTTCGATATATTCGCCTTTTTTTAGGATACGTCTTTTTGCGATTTTTAACATAAAAGGATACATTTCATATTAGTTTCTCCGGCGATATTATATTTCAAAAGATTTAATAATTTTGAAAATATTCAATAATTGCTATGTTTCCAAGAAAGCGTCGATAAATAATTTGCTGTCGGTAGAGCCACTTCGACTGTATCTACAACTATTTTCAGACATTTATTTCCATACACAAAACATCAACTATAATGTCATGATAAAGCCACTTACAAATAGCTGCTCCTTTGCTACAAATAAAGCAATATATATATTTTTTTACAATACCATTATAGCGGCTATTAATACGACAATACATTTGTAATAAAGGATCGGGGCGGACCCGGGCGCGACCCATAGGCCATACGTCACGGGAGCTTCGTTACGCCCCGATTTAGATTAACTTTTATGGTATACATTTTTCATACAAATACACCGATTGCGTTATCTGTAACTGGACACTGCGTTAATAGTGTCGACGATAAAAATTCAGCGTAATAGTGTCGACTGGACTGAACTGAATGTAACATCGGATGCATTAATCACTTTGTTGAGGTGATATGAAAACAATCGAGTTTGAATTAGGTATTGTTAGAATTTTAAAGACAAGGTGGACGAACCACCTGGTTAATGTCGCAGGAAGTCCCTGGATACAGGCTTCCAACAGGTCGATGTGGAGATCCATGGGGGAGGCCTGTGTTCAGCAGTGGACTTCCTGTGGCTGAAGAGAGAGAGAGAGAGAATTGTCAAGCTAGCAAAGCATTCTGCATGTAAGTTGATTTTAACTGTAACAGAAATTTTATCTGCAGTTGCCGAGACAGCAATAAGTATGATAGATAATGCAATATTTTTTACCTAGATCGGATCAAAACCATTTTAACCTCCGTTATGTTCATTAGTGTACTAAGTTATCTGTGATTAGTGTTTAGGTAGTTACGTACTTATACGAATCCAATTTCTTTACTTAAAACTTTTTCTCCTCGCCTTTACCCTACCGAATTATAAACTCCCTTGACATCATTTTAACACTTTCTATCCTTGCCTGAATGCATTCCATAATCAATTATTTTGGTTTTTACACCTCCCCTTATTTCCCTACAAACAAATCAATAATACAATTGAATTCTAAAAATTAACACGGAATTACTTTTGGAAATGGCCTGCCAGCGGGAGTGGCGTGTCAATTTCTTAGTAATTGCTGTGGTAATTGTTAGCTGTGCTCAGGGCGCTTGATCTCGGGAGCTCTCCGATATAATGAAGTCGAAAACGCTCGCAACCCTTACAAACCACCCTGAGACGTCATAAGGACCTTGGTAGGGCTGGAATGTGATTTTAAAACCGGTTTAAATTGATTTGTTTGAAATATTTTTGCAAAATTAATTGCAATAAAAATCAGACAGGATTTATGTAATTCATAATAATTGTATAAAATTTGCGGAGTAAAATTATGATAAAATCATTCCGCATAATTAATACAATTAAAGTCATGTAGTCAATTCTCAAATGACGAAAGTCATAACCTATGAATAATTCTTCATAAGTTTCTACAATAGGTTATTCTATTTTGCTTGAAATTGACAACGATTATAAATAAGCTAGAAGCATCGATAAAATTATATAATATAAAAAAAACAACGATTTTCCACATAAAAGAAAATCGCTATCGCTAAACGTATAAAAAATATAAATTGCGAATGAAACACTTAACTTAATTGAATTTTCTCAGTTTTACACGCTACTTCAGCAACAAAACTATCGTAACAAATAAACAAAAATCCTCTGAACAGCTCCCCACACGGTAATGCGAATGCATTAAATTATGCAGTAGTAAGTAGAATAGCGTGGGTCACGCGACAGCCCTAAGGGACCCTCCCTATGTCTGCCCAGTGTGGCTCTATTTTATTATCGACTAACGTTTGCGATGTCTTGTCTCCTTGCGATTAGAATATGTAAAATTGTACGGTTTTGTATTTACTATTTTGAAAAGTTAAAGTATTTATATAGTATACCCTATACCCTTTTTATAGGCTATAGCTTATGTAGATGAACGAGCAAGAATCGCGTTATTTGTCCACGATGCACAAATAAACTTCTTCTTAAGACACTTATTTTAGTTTTGTCTCTTTATTAATATTGAAGATTATAATTTTTTGCACATATTTATAGTACCTACGACCTAAACTCTGTAAATGAAAGAAATAAAATAAGCAGCGAAACGTACCTACTGTTATAATATTTCCCGCCACCTGAAAATACAGAGTAAAACAATACAGATTAAAAAAGAAGAGGCAAAGACAATTAAAAATAATACTAACCTACCTCAACACGAGACTGACCTACTGCCAGCAGAAAAAATAATTATAAAAATAATAATTACTGCCCTCGCAATCGCATTTAGGGAAACGGGAGCGGCGTCTGGCAAAACAGAGGGGGCAAAATATTGATTCTCCGCCAGACGGACTATTCGCGCCCGTGCTGCACGACTGATTGTATTTGATTTGCGTCGGGACAATTACTGGCGTCGCCGCTTTGCATGATGTTGGCATTATTGCATTCATGCCGCGGTTCGATTTTCAAAAATACGGATTATGAGATTGGTGTTCAAACTTCTTTGTCGGGAGTCTCTTTGGAACAATAGAGCATAGAGTATGTATACCGGGAGATTTGCGACTAAATATGGTTGCCGAAAAACGTATAAAGTTTGCAGTGTCACTGATACACGTCGTTTTCGACTGGTCCCTAATAACTATAAATAATACCTAACGAAAATATTGATAATCGACGTTAATGAAAAAATTCTGAAAGTATATAATTTTTTTTTGAATACTTTACTTTTCTATTCCGAGCGACTTAATAGAACTCAATGAAATCGTTTTATCAATAGTAATTTATAAATTGTCGCGACATTACTTTGTCTTTCAACCTATTAGAATATTGATTTTCCAACATGACTAATGTTGGGTTTCTGTGAAATTATAATTTGAATGTTAGCGTCAAAGACCCGTGTAATTTGTCCCTTAGGTTTGCGGAATAGAGGAAGATACTAATTCGACATAACGCTGACTGCTCACGGACAAACTGAGCAACTGATTGTATTAATTGATATCCTTCGGGGCTTGGGACATGTAGTGACGCCTTGTATGCGATTACATTTCTCATCTGGATCGGGAGTTTCTTATAAATATTCTTTCATCATGTTAATATTCAGAAATTAGTTTTTTGAAGGATTGTGCTGTTTTGTTCCTAATAAAGCTAAGGTATACACTAACAATATAATTGGTTAGATTGACACCGGAGGTTTGAAATATCTAAATTATTGATTAACCGATGTTTAGCATCTATTTAACTTAACATCTTATGTCTCAGGATGCACTGTAATGACAAGCATTGCTTTGTAATTCATGGTATTGTTTGGTTTTCCTACTGTCAATGAGAAATTATATCGCTTACCATCAGGCGAATGGCATGGTCGTCGTCATTCTATGCTTTAAAAAAACTATCATTCCTATATAATTTATGTGACAGTAAACAAGTCGTATAAATCACTCAGCCAGCCCCATACTTTACATTTCTCGGAAGAGTTGTAAAAACACGTAAAGTACAATACCGACGTATTTATTCAACCAAATGAAAAATAAGTTCCGAGATGATTTATAGAGAACTCAATTCATACTGACAAACAGTTGCCGTAGTTCTTGTTTCCAATACTTTTAAAACTTTTCCGAGTGCTTGTAAGGGGCGTATTGATTTCATCTAGACGATTGAAATAAAACTACTATTACGGATTTAAAAAAATGATTTAATATTAGTAAAATAAGGGTAGTTAAATTGTGAAGCAGATGACTAATACCTCAGTCCGCCCTGTGACCACGAAAAATGTAAAGTAATCGAAACATCGCGTCGGGAAGTTAAAAAATCTAAAAATTGAACCAATTCCGCGATGAATTCCGTAAAAATGGTTTTATTTCAATGTGTAACATTCGCGTAAATCTAAGAAATCATTATTCATCTAGATGAGCTGGTATGATTACATATTCACAATATTTAATATTTATAATATTTTTGCGTATCATGTAGTTGACTTTGCTGTCGAAAGATTTGTGGTTTCCATCTTTGCAATATTCAAATTACTTTTACGTACTATGAATTTAACTTTAATATCGAAAGTTAAGGGATGCATAGCTGAAAAGGGCCCTGAAGTAGTAGTATTAAGATTTAGAAAATGGCTACAAATGGAATGTGTATCCCTCTTGTTAGTATATTTCCATTAAGCATTATACATACGTGCTTCGGAATATAATTTACTGCTTACTCCGAGGGGTTAATGTCCAACCGTATTTTGCAGATTTTAGCAAATATTAGTATTGGGAATAAGCTCCGTAAAATTATTCCTGCGTAAAATATCTGCGAATATTTTTATGCATTTTATGCTTATTTTAATGTCATGAACGTATTCTGGAGTTGTATGAAATGAAATTAATGATGCACTAATCCTCTAACTGCACTTAAGTCACGTTTCATCATGTACCTAATATGTTTTTTTATGCACGTTCCAAAAGAATTGGCTCAACCATTTATTTACAATAGGACGAATAAATACGACGTCACCACAACTACAAACTTTGTATACAAAGCTCTACATATTGATAAAATTCATGACACATTTTCTTTACATTCAATCAGAACCTTTAACTTTTACAGCCACATAACATACTAAGCACATTTCATATTATAAAGTTATTACTATATCAAAGTCCCCTTCGATGAGTCATGTCAGTGTGAATGGCCATGTAAAACAAAGGGAAGTTGGTGGGGACAGATATTACGTCATAAGCCAACCCAACAAAGTCCTGTCCCCGTTTCTCGGAGAGCTCCTAGCTACGAACAATCTGATGTAGTGATGTACTCTACAGTCAACACTGCTCCAATTAGGCAAATATTAAGGAACTAGGAATTTTGGAAAGGAAAAAGAATTATAAAATACATACATCCTACAGTTGCACATAGTCACCCAGTAAGATACTTTTTCCATGCGGAAAATATTGCTGACTATGAAGCTTTTAATTGACCAAAGGCATCCAGATCCGAACTAGTTCATCACACAAACGTTTTCTCAATGCGAGAAACACAATGTAAAGGAGGCAAAGAAAAAAACAAGTCTCTATTTTTCAATTTTACTCTTTTAAGATCCATCAACTTCTCTCAATGAAAAACGTCGTGACTAATTAATGCAGCGTGAAAACGAAAACTAGGACAATCAGCACAACATTAAACAGAATGAGCGGCGCAATGTGTGGGAATTCCTGCTCGCACGAGCAACAAACTCCAACAATCCGATAATGACAACAATTATCCGAGCGACGTCCACTCGCGCTAGACAATAGCGTGCCCATTACTCCTTTCAATCTTCACCATCGTCACAACTTTTAAAAGCGGCGGTAATGTTATGCGACATTTTCCAAGTTTCCAAGCTTAATGTTCCAGTTTTAAGCTCGACGTCCTAGATTCTCTAAATGGCATCCGAGCCGCCGCTAAACCTTGGAACGTAATTAAATATGCCATCCCTCCCGTATGAGTCTTATAACTTACTTTGCATCCTTTAAAAAACAGCTTACATATTCATAGGTTTTATTTAGTAGTCGGTGACCTAAATATTATGGAGCGGGACGGAACCTTGTTAAGTCTTATAAGATTTCTTGAGTGTTCCATATAGAGATGAGCCTGGATTAGGTCCGTGCCAATATAAAGCGTTTTCTATTTGTAATTTTTTTCCGTCGAATATATGATTTGAATAAGATTTACAAAGAAGGATTTAAGGCTTTCTTGAGCCGTAAAGTTGGGTTACATACCTAGGCCGAGTAATCCATTTTTGTATTTTCAATCTGAAAACATGTTTGACGTGGGACTATAATACCGAAAACGAATTTTGACTAGATTTACGATTGGTTATGTAATGTTAAATTCTGTCTGCGATATGGATAATACATGCCTACATACGCCGCCCACCTCACAATAACAATAGGTATATGAAAAATTATTTACGTACATCTCGCCAATATCGTACAATTTAATAATTTACAACAATATTTTTAATAATTATAACCGCCACATTGATCTATTTATTGACGCATATTTATTTTGCTTGAAGCTTTAAGCGTAGCTCTACTAACTTGGAGCTTCTATTTTTGCATACAATTAAAAACGGTTAAGTTGATTATCTTCTGTTATAATTAAAATTCCAAGCGCTCATCAAAATAATATTAACATGCTAGCTTCTACCCGCAAACTTCGTTACAAATTTATTATATGTATACGTATAGATTGATAGCAACAATAACAATGTATAAAAGTTGTAAATTAATAAAATAAATAATTAAATACACCCAACAGTCACAAACATAGTCCTGACCCCACATTAAGATCAATTAAGACTAGTGTCGCAGGTATCAGAACTACGAAAGACTTTTCGGTCTCACTAACACCCAGATCGAACCCGCGGCCTCTCGTTTCACAGCCGGCGTCTAACCAACTGCGCCACGAAGGCTGTCAAATGTTAGTTAAATGCAATCCATCATTGAAATAATTCATGAAACTGTCAATAAACCATAATTAAATGATAAAGCTACTATCCATCCGACCTAAAATTTATACATTGAAGTCAATTATAAAATGATTATGTCGCTTCATTAGGTCTCGCTGAAACCGCGATGCCTATCTGAGGAGATGTGTCAGTTTCACCGTCACGTTCCATTCGATTAGCGATATCGCCCGAGTTCAATATTTCGTTCACCCCACCCTATCCGCCGTCTTTATAGTCGGACGAAGTATCTACAGTTTCTTATATTACGTTTTTGTCCGATTGCATCTGTAATTGTTTTAAAAAGAAAAATCAGACTTATTAGAACAAAAGCTTATGACAAAGCAAGCCATTAGATCCACAGAACAGTTGAACCATATTCAACTGTTCTGTAATAAGACCCAAAGCTTATAGTTTGGTGTATAATATTATCAATAAGCGTCCACAATTTAATTAAATCTATAACATACCCACTGATTTAATGAAAACCATCGCGAAATAGTTAAGTCCCAAGCAAACTGTTACAATCATTACGTCCTCAACCATAGCACTCAGTTTTACAACAATTAAATCTATAGGTACTTATTTAATTTTGATTGCTACATACCTAATAATATTTCTACCTCACGCCAAATTACTCAAAACAAAAGAAAAGCCATCTGAATCAAACCACAAAAGTCTGTAAACATTCGTTTTTACCGTAATGACAGAAACAAAACCATACAAAAACTTTAATACGATTGTACAGTCAAAAATAATCACCGAAAAAATTCGAATAGCAATTTGTAACGTTGCAACACAAAGTGCGAGTGAGGAGCGCGTGGCGCGGCTCGGTCAGGTGTTCATGCGCGCGAAACAGCAGTTTTTAATTGGAGGCTCTCCTGTGCGACACTCGGCTTTGCCCATGTTACTGATATAAAACAACTTTGCTTTGGCCACACTGACGGGAATATTTCGCACGGAAGAGTTCTATTCCGTGTTTCGCACAGTAATTATATTACACCAACAGCTTCGCTACGGAAGGAAGTGGACAATATTTCCATGTCTGTCTGTTTTTAAATTTGATTAGTTTGTTGAGTATTAAAGGCATCTAAACATTTATATAGTCGCTGAGCTTCAGTATCAGTATGCAAGGCGTAGCGATAAGCGAATTTCTTTTTTATGATATAGGAGGCAAAATTGCAAATCCTTTCACTTTTAAAAGCAATTCAACAAAGACACGGAGTTTTATTAATGTGTTAATCAACTTTAATCAGGCAGTAGCATAAATGTAAATAAACATTAAAGGAAAAAGAATTAAAAAAAGGACAGTAGCTGTTGCTGACGGAGCATCTTTTTCTTCTTCACATCTTTAACCGTTTTTCGACAACAAAATTTAGATATTCAATATTAACTACGGTTTTCTTGAGAGTACCAATCAAGGATTTGAAAAAAAGTCCAAAGAAAAGCTGATTTCACAAGGTATGTGCGAGGAAGCAAATCCCGCTCAAAGCCTACCGTAATCGACTGCCATCCATCAAGCGGTGATAATGAAATTTCAGTTCGTGTTGTACGCCTGTAAAGTCGGCAGCCGAATCTTGTAGAAGTAGGTACATTTTGGAACAGTAATTACTATTATACCTAGTAAGCAAAATCATTTTCGGCAGGAGGAGAGGAGGAGCAGAAGATATTACATTTCTATTAAGGTGTAATATAACTAAACAAAAACAACAACTCAGCCTTTGACGACAAAAGTCTACTCATAAACTGAGTTATTGTTTATAAAATATAGAAAAGCTAAGCCTAACAGTAATTTTCCATAGTAATCATACAAAGACCATTTTTCCACGTTACATTCATAGACCGGGCATGATATGCTACGTTGTAAAAGCCAATAGGTAGAGACCCTAACCACAATCCTAAAAAAACTAAATAAATGTATTGAGATTTATCTACCGTTCAACCCATCCAACCAGAACGGAATCCCGGTTCACATGAGTTTTTGTTAACCCAGAATTTTGTTGGATATTTTATATGTGACAAAAGTCGTGTCGCATGAATGGAAAAATTGATTGACCCTTGGGAAAGGTAACACATGTTACCTGGTAAGCTGCAGACGACAAAGTACTGCGATGTTTTACATAAACTTTACATATATGTGTGTTGGCTTCGTCTTCAACACTCGGTTTTCAATATTATATATGACGGGGAAATAAAACCATGTGTTAATTATATTGAACCAGACCAGTGATAACGGCACTGGTCTATATTCGTTTATTATTAATTATTTATTAATTATTGTTATCACGAGACGTTTTAATTAACGGATAAACGACTTATCCGAATAACTTCAACAACTTGGTACTTTTTAAAAGCAACGCGCGGATACCAGTGTTTCTCTGGCGAATACTGAATGTTGAATGCCTCGTCCTCGGTTCCGAGGCGGTTTATATTGCAAACTGTCATGCTCCCACCACTACTCTAACTGTGGGTATGGAAATAGAACCACAACCGGGTCTACTGTAACAATATTAAGTTTCTACAACTACCCGTAGATTGCTTAGGGCTTATTTACATAGCTGGGCATTAACTCGTTAATCCGTTAATCGTTAATTAACGAAGTTAACATTTTGATTAACGAATTAACTTTTAAGTTAACTTTTAAAAATGTTAACGGACACTTTAACTTCCGTTAATATGCAGAAGCCCGTTAATCGTTAATCTAATGCCTACTATTTACCGCACGGCACCGCGGCGCGGCGCGAAAAACAGGTTCAGACAAGTATGAAACGAATGACAAGTGCCGGGCGGCGCGTGGCAGTGCGTGAAACAAAAACAAAACTAGATATATTTTGCCGGCACGTGCGAGCGAGAAAACTGCGAAGATATTTTTTCGTTTGATCATTTCATTACTTAGCGCCAGTGCTTAGAGCAGTAGTTCCCAAACTTATTTTTCTCGTGGACCACTTTCAAAATTTTACTGGTTTTGGTGGACCCCCTGCTGCTACATTTCTACCACATTCTTAAAGTCGCCAAAAAATAAAAATTGTGTCGCTTCTGAGTTCTGTCCCTATATTCCGATAGGTAAAATAAAAACGAAAAATGGTACATTTTATAACACTTTATTTATTAAAAGAATAGAATTACAAGAAAAAAATAATAAGGTAATATAGGTTCAGGTCATAATTTTAATTAATGGGAAGGATGTATTTGATGGAGTGTCAGCAAACGATCAATGTTTGGCTTTATTTTTGTGAGCAATAACCGCAAATCCCCCCGCTCTGTGATGTTTAATTTGCTCCTTTTTTTTGTTAAGAGATTTGTAACGGCACTAAAACTCCTTTCGACAAGGTATGACGAGGGAAAAGCTATTAAAAATTTCCTTGCGATTTCCCACAGTCCAGGATATTTTTCGGGTATTTCTGCTTGCAGCCAAAATGTTTGGTAGCCTTTTCTAAATTTCACCTTCAGCTCCTCATTGGTGCTTAGCTCGAGCAGCTCCTCTTGTAATACAACATTGGCCACTTCCGTTTCATCAAATGGATTTATGATCCATGGTGGTATATCCATCGTCAGGATATCTTCAAACCTGGTTTTGAAGTCATCATGCAGGGCATTTAAATGTTGACTGTAGGTATGGATATCCTCATCAATACATTCTACCTGCGACAAGTTTGGAAATTGAGAGAATTCGCGCCGACTAATGTTTTGCTTCATAAATTTCAATTTCCCAAGAAAAGCCGAAATTATCCCCTTTGTTTTTATTAAATTCAGGCTGTCCCCTTGTAACTGCAAGTTAATATCATTAAATTTTTTAAACAAATCTGTCAAATACGCAATGTCTGCTTTGAGTTTGATCAAGTTTTCTTTTAAATCTGGATCTCTACTTTCTAGGAACTCTAATACGGAATCGAAAACAGAGTAAAATCTCGTTAAGCATGCACCTTTCGACAACCAGCGTACTTCAGTATGTAAGAGCAGTCGTTGGAAGTCTTCATCATTTTCGTCGCACAATTGAGCAAATAAACGCGTATTCAATGCATTGCTTCTGATTTTGTTGACAGCTTTTATTATAAAATGAAGAGATTGGTTCAACCTGTCACTTAAATGTTTTGCCACAAGATGTTGTCGGTGGATTACGCAATGAATAGCTGTAAGTCCTGGTATAATTCTTTTGAGATGACTTATAAACCCACGATATCGCCCGACCATTGCAGGAGCTCCGTCTGTTGCCACTGAAATAATGTTTGTAAATGGAATCGATTTTTCCGTGAAAAAATTACTCAGGACATTAAATATTGATTCGCCTTTAGTATCAGTCTCCAAAGTTCTGGCAAATAGCAATTCTTCGTGAATTTCTTCCTCCATAATAAATCGGACATATGCCAATAATAATGCTTCATTACCGGGTAACGTTGACTCGTCCAGTTGTATAGAAAAATGATTTTTTTGCAGATGATTGCACAAAAAACTTTCGATATCAGAGCTCATTTCATCAATGCGTCTTTGTACAGTATTGTTACTTAATGGAATTCTTTTTAGTACGTCAAACGGAGATTTGTGCAAAACAGTTTTTAAAACCTCTTCAACAGCGGGTAAAATTAATTGTTCTCCGATAGTGTGTGGTTTTCCAGATTTTGCTATAAGTAATGAGATATTGTAAGATGCCCGCAAGCCATCATCGTTACTTTGAGATGTTGAAGCGAACATACTGTGCATGGTGGGTCTCTTTTCATATTTTTCCTTCAATGTTTGAAAATATTTTAAATCTTTACCTATTTTATCAGTATGACACCTTTTTAGATGATCTTCGAGCTTTGATGGTTTCATAGAGTCATTGCTCAAAACTTTGTTGCATAATAGGCACATGGGCAACTGTTTGTCTGCTTCTGATGGAACAAAACCATATTTCAAATAATCGACACTATATTGTCGACATTTTTTCTTTGCTGTAGCCATGTTTCGTGTCAGTTACCTTACCTGTAAAAAAAATGTTTTAGTAACCAAGTTTTTTTCTGATTATAGGTATCACACCGCAGCCTTTGTCAGCACACGGAAATAGAATTACGGCTTGTAAAGGGACCAACTAATAAACCGCTAAGACAAATACAGACGTTTTCACAAAACGGTATCAATTTTAAAGTACCTAATTTACCACTAATTTTTAATAGTACAAATAAAAATTGGTGTACTCAGTATCGAATACTGATCATATTTGTGTAGGAAAAAATAAAAGTCGAAATCTCAAAATTCCATAAAAACGATAACTAACATTTCATCAAATCAATGAGTTCACGCGCTCCGTGTATTTGCGTATTTTTTGTCTGCGGCTTCATTGTTAAAACGCACATTAAAACGTGACAAACTGGCATCGAAGCCCAAGCCCCGCCCTTTTCCCGTCGCCCGCGCACCGCTCGCTTTTTCCGAAAAGGAATAATTTTGATAAAATATGTAGTTACTTCAAAATCAATTAGCCTCAATTAGTCAGCCTCCGTGGCGCAGTTGGTTAGACGCCGCCTGTGAAACGAGAGGGCGCGGGTTCGATCCCCGCACCGAAACAAATATTTGTGTGATTCACAGGTATTTGTTTCGGGTCTGGGTGTTTGTGAGACCGAAAAGTCTCTCGTAGTTCCTGATACCCACGACACAAGACTCGATCTTAGTGTGGGGTCAGGACTATGTATGTGACTGTTGGGTGTATTTATTTATTTAATATAAAATGATTGTGAAATTACTGTTTTATAAAACTAGTAGTTATTTGCAAGAAAAATTACAATATTAATTGCTCTGCAATATTGCTTATTCGGCCTTTTTAGAGAGGCAGTGCTTCTCTCGTGAAAAAACAATGGAATAAAACGTGCTGTGTTTGTCTTCAAATCGAAAGAGGACAATTAAAATATCTGTAAGTTACTAAGTTACCTATCTTAGATTATATACACGTCTAATCTACCTTACCTATCTATACAAGCAGTTGTGATCAACCGACTAGTACACGGAAACAAAATACTTAAGTACTATAACAAAAAAAAGGTAGGTACTTACTTTTCTCCGGCACTAGCAAACACTGATATAAATTTTCTCACACTTTTTTTCGAAATTCCGGAAACAAATTTTTTTTTTTTTTTTTTTTTTTTTTATTGCTATGAATGACGAGACGAGCCTGCCATTCGCCTGATGGAAAGCGATACGACCGCTCATTGACAGTAGCAAAACCAAACAACACCATGAGTTACAAGGCATTGCTTGGCATTCCACTGCGCTCGCCATCCTGAGACATAAGATGTTAAGTCTCGATATGTCCAGTAGTTACTCTGGCTACAATGTCCTTCAAACCGGAACACAACAGTGCATTTACACTGCTGTTTGGCGGGAGAAATAGACATTGCGGTGGTACCTACCCAGGCGGCCTCTCACATATGAGAGACCTACCACCAGTAAGTGAATGAATGAGTTTGCCTTTGGCATCAAGTATTTATAGTGGTGATCAAGTTCATGTCTGAACAAGCATTAAGCATTGTCGGGCGGATAGCGCTTTGCAAGTCTGTACACGAAATTGTACGTAATATCGAATACGCAAGTTTGGACAAGTAACAATCGCTTGCCTTATTAAAATATTATCTGCTTAGTTAGGTACTTAAAACAATGTAGGTAGGCCCTTATAAAAACTATGCTTACATTTATTTTTGCTTTTACTATCAAAAGCAGATAAATTTTCGTGGACCCCCATTAACATCTTATGGACCCCCATATTTTGTTCACGCTTACGTAGACCCCCAGCAAGTCTCCCGTGGACCCCTGGGGGTCCACCTGGACCACTTTGGGAATCACTGGCTTAGAGCATAGATGTAGTATAACATAGATCGGCAATGTATCATTTTGAGTGAAACCAAAACGAGAATATGATAGTGTGCGTGAAGTTTGCATGTGTGCGTGACAGATAATGCTGCGCCATGCACTGTCGATACTATCATATCGATATACCTAACGGCCCAACCAATAAAATTAAATTTTATAGATATAATATATGAGACTTTTCATGGTATTTTAACAGAAAAATAATGATTGTGTTTATTTCAACACAGATACGTAAACACAAGTAAATAAAGATAAATCGTCATATTTGAGAATAATTTTATTTGGCAAGTTTTGTAAAGCATTCCTTATAATAATATCTAATGTTCTATTTTTTTATTAGAATGACAGCCTCCGTGGCACAGTTAATTTGAAACCGGCTCAGAAATGGTAAATTACGCACACGAAATATTAATTAATATTTAGCAAATATCAATAGTGAATAAATAAAGTGAAGTAATAACTGTTATTATAGAATTGATGTTATACTACGAGATTATAAAATGAAGTGAAACCTCTATGGTCATTGACTATTTTTATCGACATAATATTATTGATCGAAACTGTCAATCAATCTCTAGCAAATGTTGGTTGAAATTATTATAAATTCACGTATATGATATCATTTTATATAGGCAATGGATGCTTTCTACGCATTTAAATAATGAATAAGGACATTCTGTTCTACCGATATACATATAAGGTTTGTCTTACAATTCTACAATATCGTCACTAAACAACATTGAAAAAAGTGATACGATCTTATGAAAAATTATGATGATTCGGGTTTTTACACTAAAATCAATCACATCCAGGCACTGGACAACTCACCATAATAAATTACATTTAATAAAAGTAGCTCAGTACTGAAATATTAAATAAATAAAGAAAATAAGCGAAATTTGTCGTTCGCTTAAATGACATATTTTCACACAAATCTCTATAGAACGCTCTCCGTGTAAACGCATGGTCGCATCATGCGTCTCGCTTTAATGTATGATTTAAATCATTCTATCTCTTTCACATTGCCGATCTATGTTATGCTACATCTATGGCTTAGAGCAGTGATTCCCAAAGTGGTCCAGGTGGACCCCCAGGGGTCCACGGGAGACTTGCTGGGGGTCTACGTAAGCGTGAACAAAATATGGGGGTCCATAAGATGTTAATGGGGGTCCACGAAAATTTATCTGCTTTTGATAGTAAAAGCAAAAATAAATGTAAGCATAGTTTTTATAAGGGCCTACCTACATTGTTTTAAGTACCTAACTAAGCAGATAATATTTTAATAAGGCAAGCGATTGTTACTTGTCCAAACTTGCGTATTCGATATTACGTACAATTTCGTGTACAGACTTGCAAAGCGCTATCCGCCCGACAATGCTTAATGCTTGTTCAGACATGAACTTGATCACCACTATAAATACTTGATGCCAAAGGCAAACTCATTCATTTGTTTCCGGAATTTCGAAAAAAAGTGTGAGAAAATTTATATCAGTGTTTGCTAGTGCCGGAGAAAAGTAAGTACCTACCTTTTTTTTGTTATAGTACTTAAGTATTTTGTTTCCGTGTACTAGTCGGTTGATCACAACTGCTTGTATAGATAGGTAAGGTAGATTAGACGTGTATATAATCTAAGATAGGTAACTTAGTAACTTACAGATATTTTAATTGTCCTCTTTCGATTTGAAGACAAACACAGCACGTTTTATTCCATTGTTTTTTCACGAGAGAAGCACTGCCTCTCTAAAAAGGCCGAATAAGCAATATTGCAGAGCAATTAATATTGTAATTTTTCTTGCAAATAACTACTAGTTTTATAAAACAGTAATTTCACAATCATTTTATATTAAATAAATAAATACACCCAACAGTCACATACATAGTCCTGACCCCACACTAAGATCGAGTCTTGTGTCGTGGGTATCAGGAACTACGAGAGACTTTTCGGTCTCACAAACACCCAGACCCGAAACAAATACCTGTGGATCACACAAATATTTGTTTCGGTGCGGGGATCGAACCCGCGCCCTCTCGTTTCACAGGCGGCGTCTAACCAACTGCGCCACGGAGGCTGACTAATTGAGGCTAATTGATTTTGAAGTAACTACATATTTTATCAAAATTATTCCTTTTCGGAAAAAGCGAGCGGTGCGCGGGCGACGGGAAAAGGGCGGGGCTTGGGCTTCGATGCCAGTTTGTCACGTTTTAATGTGCGTTTTAACAATGAAGCCGCAGACAAAAAATACGCAAATACACGGAGCGCGTGAACTCATTGATTTGATGAAATGTTAGTTATCGTTTTTATGGAATTTTGAGATTTCGATTTCGACTTTTTCCTACACAAATATGATCAGTATTCGATACTGAGTACACCAATTTTTATTTGTACTATTAAAAATTAGTGGTAAATTAGGTACTTTAAAATTGATACCGTTTTGTGAAAACGTCTGTATTTGTCTTAGCGGTTTATTAGTTGGTCCCTTTACAAGCCGTAATTCTATTTCCGCGTGCTGACAAAGGCTGCGGTGTGATACCTATATTCAGAAAAAAACTTGGTTACTAAAACATTTTTTTTTACAGGTAAGGTAACTGACACGAAACATGGCTACAGCAAAGAAAAAATGTCGACAATATAGTGTCGATTATTTGAAATATGGTTTTGTTCCATCAGAGGCAGACAAACAGTTGCCCATGTGCCTATTATGCAACAAAGTTTTGAGCAATGACTCTATGAAACCATCAAAGCTCGAAGATCATCTAAAAAGGTGTCATACTGATAAAATAGGTAAAGATTTAAAATATTTTCAAACATTGAAGGAAAAATATGAAAAGAGACCCACCATACACAGTATGTTCGCTTCAACATCTCAAAGTAACGATGATGGCTTGCGGGCATCTTACAATATCTCATTACTTATAGCAAAATCTGGAAAACCACACACTATCGGAGAACAATTAATTTTACCCGCTGTTGAAGAGGTTTTAAAAACTGTTTTGCACAAATCTCCGTTTGACGTACTAAAAAGAATTCCATTAAGTAACAATACTGTACAAAGACGCATTGATGAAATGAGCTCTGATATCGAAAGTTTTTTGTGCAATCATCTGCAAAAAAATCATTTTTCTATACAACTGGACGAGTCAACGTTACCCGGTAATGAAGCATTATTATTGGCATATGTCCGATTTATTATGGAGGAAGAAATTCACGAAGAATTGCTATTTGCCAGAACTTTGGAGACTGATACTAAAGGCGAATCAATATTTAATGTCCTGAGTAATTTTTTCACGGAAAAATCGATTCCATTTACAAACATTATTTCAGTGGCAACAGACGGAGCTCCTGCAATGGTCGGGCGATATCGTGGGTTTATAAGTCATCTCAAAAGAATTATACCAGAACTTACAGCTATTCATTGCGTAATCCACCGACAACATCTTGTGGCAAAACATTTAAGTGACAGGTTGAACCAATCTCTTCATTTTGTAATAAAAGCTGTCAACAAAATCAGAAGCAATGCATTGAATACGCGTTTATTTGCTCAATTGTGCGACGAAAATGATGAAGACTTCCAACGACTGCTCTTACATACTGAAGTACGCTGGTTGTCGAAAGGTGCATGCTTAACGAGATTTTACTCTGTTTTCGATTCCGTATTAGAGTTCCTAGAAAGTAGAGATCCAGATTTAAAAGAAAACTTGATCAAACTCAAAGCAGACATTGCGTATTTGACAGATTTGTTTAAAAAATTTAATGATATTAACTTGCAGTTACAAGGGGACAGCCTGAATTTAATAAAAACAAAGGGGATAATTTCGGCTTTTCTTGGGAAATTGAAATTTATGAAGCAAAACATTAGTCGGCGCGAATTCTCTCAATTTCCAAACTTGTCGCAGGCAGAATGTATTGATGAGGATATCCATACCTACAGTCAACATTTAAATGCCCTGCATGATGACTTCAAAACCAGGTTTGAAGATATCCTGACGATGGATATACCACCATGGATCATAAATCCATTTGATGAAACGGAAGTGGCCAATGTTGTATTACAAGAGGAGCTGCTCGAGCTAAGCACCAATGAGGAGCTGAAGGTGAAATTTAGAAAAGGCTACCAAACATTTTGGCTGCAAGCAGAAATACCCGAAAAATATCCTGGACTGTGGGAAATCGCAAGGAAATTTTTAATAGCTTTTCCCTCGTCATACCTTGTCGAAAGGAGTTTTAGTGCCGTTACAAATCTCTTAACAAAAAAAAGGAGCAAATTAAACATCACAGAGCGGGGGGATTTGCGGTTATTGCTCACAAAAATAAAGCCAAACATTGATCGTTTGCTGACACTCCATCAAATACATCCTTCCCATTAATTAAAATTATGACCTGAACCTATATTACCTTATTATTTTTTTCTTGTAATTCTATTCTTTTAATAAATAAAGTGTTATAAAATGTACCATTTTTCGTTTTTATTTTACCTATCGGAATATAGGGACAGAACTCAGAAGCGACACAATTTTTATTTTTTGGCGACTTTAAGAATGTGGTAGAAATGTAGCAGCAGGGGGTCCACCAAAACCAGTAAAATTTTGAAAGTGGTCCACGAGAAAAATAAGTTTGGGAACTACTGGCTTAGAGTGACGAATGTTTTGTTTGTTGTTATTATAAATTACTCTCAGTGATCATTTGCGTGTTGATAAAGAAGAGTGAATGTAATGTAATGGTGTGAATGTAAATGGTAAGCGCCAGGTGGCGCTGTACCGTAGATACTTGGCTCCGTATATATTTTTTCAAAAAAATAGTTTTATTAACGTAGTAATAACTAAAAGTGTAATTATTGGTAGAATAAACGTCAATAAGTGTGTGGGAACGTTATCTCAAGAAATAAATCATTACTTTTTGCGTGGAAGAACGTTAAAACAATTGTGAACAAAAGACTCTATAAACTATCAATAATTAGTGAAATCAGTGATTTAACGTAATAACTTAACCAGATAGTGACTGTGTTTGTGATAAACCAACTAAAATGTGACAAAAATAGACAATTCGTCGAAATAAGTGAAAAGAACAGTACAAAAACCGTTACAAATTCAAACCTTATACTGATCCTTCTGTTGTATGAATAGATGACTTATTTCGACAAGTATTACATCGCATAGTTGGCTAGTTATTTAACATCTACAAATTCCGCACTGTCCGTGCGGTCGGTCGTAGGATCGAAACCTGGGGATCCTGCGACGATATATTTTGTTAAAACTCAAATTATATTCGAGATCTTGTGCGCCATCTATCGTTATTAATAAAATTACTAAGGAATTGGTTTGCCACATAAGTTTACTCCTAACACCGGAAGAGGGCGCTTATAAATAAACAAATTAAAAATATTGGTTCAAATTAAAAATATAAAAATATTGGGTCTCGAACCGCCGGCAATCTGCTGGACTGGTTGGTGTGTCGCGTGTCTCCACACCAAACTACAAAAAATGATTTCCGACCAGAATATTGACCGTAGCGACCATGTCATAACAGAAACCGAAGAGTGGGATTCTTCCATGAATGTAACACAACGCAAAAAATGCTACACTTCACCGACAATGCCGCATAGTGCCTGCCATCTTGATCCCACCCTTCTTTCCACTATAAGATCAGAAATACAGTCGTCAATCGAACACTCTATTAAAACATACGTTGAATCTGTACTGACGGAAGAGTTTCTAAAGATAAAGCAAGAATTAAGTTCTCTTCATGATATTAAACGTGGAATAGAGTTTCTGAGCGAAGAATACGACCAAATGAAACTTGAACAAAAGTCGTCGTCGGAGGATATTATCAAATTAAAGAAAGAAAACTCTATTTTACGCACTAAAGTTGACGACCTTTCCGCTAGATTGAACCTACAAGAACAACATTCACGCGAGACTAACTTAGAAATTAACGGGATCCCTGAAAATAAATCCGAAAATTTGTTTTCCGTCGTCAAGCAGCTCGTTAAAGTGGTTTCGGTTCCATTGGATGGCGCGGATGTCGTGTCTTGTACTCGAGTGCGTAAACTTAACGATGCTAGTCCCAGACCTCGTACTATAATAGTAAAATTGCGTACCACTAGAAATCGCGACGACATTATATCAGCGGTCAGCAAATTCAATAAATCCAAGCCCACCGAAAAACTTAATTCAGGACATTTAGGATATGGGGGTGCTAAGTCACCCGTATATATTTCCGAACACCTATCTCCTCAAAATAAGGTACTGCACGCAAACACAAGAAAAGTTGCTAAAGAAAAACAATACAAATTTATCTGGATTCGTAACGGTCGTATCTACATAAGGAAAAATGACCAAACACCTGCTATACTGATAAAAAATAATGAAACTTTAAACAAATTGATGTAATAATTCATATCATAACCCAAGTCCTTGTGATTGATTACATACATTCACGATCTACTACCAAAACTTTAGAGGGATTAAAACCAAGACTAAAGAATTAAGATTGGCCGCTCAGAGCTCTAGTTATGATATCATCGTGGGGACCGAAACTTGGCTCGACGAGAGTATTCATAACAATGAGCTATTTGGTGACGCTTTCGTGGTTTACAGGCGTGATAGAACCTCAAGTTACCTCTCTGGGAAGAATGGCGGAGGAGTTGCTATCGCCGTTAATTCGAAACTGAAATCAAGGAGGATACAACACTTTGAAAGCTGTTTTGAAGATCTTTGGGTTTCGGTGAAAAATCCTCATCAATGTTCTGTTGAAATCCTACTTTGCGCCCTTTATATACCACCCCCTGTTACTGGCACAGCACTGAACTCTTCTTTGGATAGTATTAGTTTAGCTCTGCAATCATATTCTGGCAAGGTTATTATTCTCGGTGACTTCAACCTCGGTTTTATTGACTGGTTATCTGGTGAGAATGATACACTTAATTTAACACCCTGTAATTACAACTGCAGCTTGGGTTACCCATTGGTTGATTTTATGTCACTCAATAATCTATCACAATTAAATGGCGTCAAAAATCATAACAACCGTATCCTAGACCTAATATTTAGTAATTTCAATGGAGTTTCAGTTGTAAACAGCACAAATTATCTCAGTAAAATCGATGTCCATCATCCTCCGTTAGACATAGAAGTTAAAATAAAAGAACCATCATTTGCTGCGTCCAAACAGTTTGCAACACATAATTTTAGAAGAGCCGATTACTCTCTTGTGAACGAAAAATTGAGTTCAGTGGATTGGTATTTAGAGTTATCATCCATCGGAGACGTTAATGTTGCCGTTTCAAGGTTTTACTCCGTGCTTCATTCTATTATCGAAGAGACTGTCCCTAAAACTAAGTCACGGAACTTGAAATACCCCTCTTGGTTCACCCGGAATCTTATTTGTTTAATAAAAGAAAGGGATAAAATTCGTAAAAGGTTTAAGATCTACAACAATTCCAGAGATAAGCTAGAATTGCAACTAAGTAACAAAAGAATTGAGTCGTTAATAAAATCTTGTTATTCTGACCACTTAAATGACGTAGAGGACTCAATCCGTAGTAATCCGAAAAAAATTTGGTCATACATTAAACAACTTCGAGGGGGATCTTCGTTTTTTCCTGCTAAAATGTACCTTGATGGTCGTTCAGCAGAAACAGGAGAAGAAATTTGCAACTTATTTGCAACTCATTTCTCCACAGTATATACTCCTGTCGATTACACCGATATTGGTCATCTATCTGACATGGGTGATGGATTTCCCCAGTTCTCACTCGGTTACATACACTTCAATGAAAATATGATAGGCAAGATTTTGAAATCACTTGATGTAAGTAAGGGCCCTGGACCCGATGGAATACCACCACTTTTTATCAAAAAAACTTGCAAATATTTAACATTGCCTCTAAAAATTTTATTTGAGAAATCCATTCAATCTTCCACTTTCCCATCTATGTGGAAATCTGCAAATGTTGTACCCATATACAAAAAGCAAGATAAATGCAACGTAAAAAATTATCGACCGGTGTCTATTCTCAGTTTGTTTTCGAAAGTGTTTGAGCGAATCGTGTGTCCAGTTATAACGAATTACTTTAAAAATATTATATCCAATCACCAACACGGATTTACTACTCGGAAATCGACTGTAAGTAATCTCCTAACATATATAACGGACGTTATTGAACATATGGATGCTAAAACACAAGTGGATTCGATTTATACCGACTTTAGCTCCGCGTTCGACAAAGTTAACCACATTTTATTATTGTCTAAACTTAAATATTATGGTATTCACGGATCTTTACTGCATTGGTTTGGTTCCTACTTAGAGAATCGGGCCCAACGTGTTACTGCTCTCGGCTGCCGTTCATTTTCGTTTACTGCCACCTCAGGCGTACCCCAAGGCTCCCACCTGGGTCCCATCCTATTTCTAGTGTTTATAAATGATATAACACATTCAGTAAAATATAGTAATTATTCAATCTTTGCAGACGACTTAAAAATATATAGACATACGCGGTCCCAGAGTGACATCACACTACTCCAATCAGATTTGAACTCCATTCATGATTGGTGCATCAATAACAAAATGATTCTAAATGCTGAGAAATGTGCACATCTAAGGCTAACGAGAAACAAAAAAATAATAATTGATTCACATTTTTCAATTGACGGGATTACATTAAACAAAACCACAGCAATGCGTGATCTCGGAGTTGTTGTAGATTCCAAATTAAACTTTATTACACATATGGATCAAATTATAAAAACGTCTTGGCAATTGTTAGGTTTCTTGAAACGGGTCGGTAAAGACTTTAAAAACCCTAGCACCTTATTGGTTCTATATAACTCTTTAGTCCGGAGTAACTTGGAATACGCTTCTCCCATATGGACTCCATCATATAAGACACATGTTGATAGAATCGAACGAGTTCAGCGCAACTTTACTCGTTTTTTGGCTTTCACTGATCGCACCTGTCCGTACCGCGCCGATTACCTGGCGAGACTGTCACACTTTAAGATGACTTCTCTGGAAAGCAGACGTAAAGTAGCCGATGGTATAACTTTATACAAAATAATACATGGAGACATAACATCGCCCGAATTGTTGTCGCGATTGAATTTTACCGTACCCCGTACCTTGCCAAGATATCCTTTATCTCAAACATTTACCCTATCCCGCAGTAGAACTAATTTAGGCAAATATGCTCCACTAAATAGATTAGCAAAAACCTACAACGATATGAACTCCCTTAACGAACTCGATATGTTCACTACTAACAGTCTTCGCCAATATCGCAAAAGGTGCTATGACACCTTGAAAAAATAATACTACTTAATTCGTCCTTCTACCTTATTAACTTAAAAAGTCCAATGATTTATTTTGTATACTATATTCCTATATTCCTAAGTTGTCATTATTGTATTTTAATTTTATTGTATTTTAATTTTATCGATGGTTATGTAAGTTAACTTATTGTGTTTAGTTAATTAGGCTAAGTGATTTTTTGTAATTCTTATAGTAACCTTTTATACTTGTTATTATAATTTTGAGATTGTATTTTTCCTAAATTTTGTTTATTTCTGTATAAAAATATTTAAATTGTTGTAAAAATATATTTTGTTAATAGTGTTGTATACACCTGTAATGGTTTGTCACCTAGAATAAGTACATAATGTTGTGATTATCTCAGATGTAATTTGTGTGATGAATCGATGGTGTGTCTATTATTATAAATAAAAAAATAAAATAAATAATTTAGTTAGAAAAAGTGTGGGCTGTGCAGTGTAGTAATTAAAACCATATCATGGAAGACGACGACGATTAAATTACTCATTTGAATTATACAAGTATTTTGTTTTATTCCTAACCTGTTAAATTCCAGAACCTAAACCAACAAGTTGTATAAGTTCACTAACGCAACGATATAAAAATGCAATTTTACACATATTAACGGATTAACGATTAACGTTAACTTGCGTTAATTCTTCCGAAATGTAACGCTTTAACGCTTAACGAAGCTAACTTTTTTTGTAGCGGATTAACGATTAACGAAGTTAACTATTTGATTAACGGTGCCCAGCTATGCTTATTTATAATTGTTTTAACAATATTTTAGTGAAACATTTCAACTTTATATTGAACCGCCCCGACATATATATATTTTTTATTCTATGTTGAAAGTTCAAACGACCAAGTTATGCATCTGTATGATTGCCGCTTCCGATAGATTGCTGTGGAAATTTTCGAACGAGGCCTATGTTCGGCGATGATCTGCTTGTGGCAGATGACGATGTTAATTATGAAATTAGAACGTTTATGTTACTTCAACCGCGCAAGTAGCGCTGAAGCTCATTACAGCGACATAATGTATATTAAATAACATTATTAAAGACTATAATATTCAGAGGAAGCAAGGGATTCGCAATCTTTTTAGGATTGTAAGTGTTCGTGAGTAGCGGTAATAGGTTGCCATTATACATTCCGCTAAGTAGTTTACTTGGTATTACAACCGCCCAGTTTAATAGATCTCTTAAAGTATAACATTTTCCGCATCATTTGTTTCGTAACGTGAACAAATAAATACAAACTATTAAGACTTTATAACTAATGTAAAGAAAGCCGTTGTTTAAAGTTCCCGAGTTTAGCAACTTTATAGCTAGAAAAAGTTCTTGTTGTTCAAGTCTTGCTAATAAGTACACGAACGTTTTTCCTTTTTAATAACCAAGATTTTATCGATTTTATTAGTAACTCTTAACTTATTCAGGTTGACTAAGGAGAACCGGGGAGTATTAAATGCTGTTTTGTCTTCAGTACTTAATATTGGTATTTATTTATTAAAATAATACTCATATTATTTTAATATTGACGGTAATTTTACTTGCTGTATGCGTATTTACAAAGACAAAAGAATCAATTTGTTAAACACCATGTCCGTATATATAAAGTTATAGAAAATTATAACACTTCAAATCGCTGCGTAAGTGGTGTCCCAAACTAATCAGTAAACACCAATATCGCTATTTACGTAAATACATTTTGACCCTTATGACTATCCTTAGTATGTACGATATTCATTTATTCAATCTCCAACAAATATTTCTCGTGAAATTAACTTCACCTATGATATCACACAAATTTTGAGTGTTTAGATTCGAGCTTTGTTCCTGCAATATTTGGTTGGAAGGTAGCGGTCTTCTTCCCCCACGGTGACCGGCCGGATTGGGGTCCTAGTTATTGTTTCCATCATTTGTTTGTTTATTGTTATATGTCTGATCCGGTTGACAGTGGTTTTTAGTTTTTTAAATCAGAATACGACGACAGAGATGAAGATCGTCCTCTAGTTATGTAATTGAAAATGTTATTTGTGTTTGTTTTTTGGAAGCTTTTATATTATTATGATGTCACGCAATAATATAAATTATACAAAAATGCTGTTGTTTGTGTCAGAAAGAAAAAACTTTTTAACAATATTCGTATCTTTATACAAACTACAGCAGCATAACTCCATGAGTGAAATCTCATAAATAAGTTATTCAACACAATGGAGCCTGTATAAAAATACGGCAGGATTTAGCTCTTTATTTCACAACTTTCTGGAATCAGACGCTACTTAAATTTTACATAACATAAGTTCTTAAGTCTTATTTCGTGTTCAGTTTTTTCACGTCACATCGCTTTATTTTCTATCTTGACAGATACGATAAGCCGATCTAATGTAAACAAAGTTAAAAAAATCTTATAAGGATATAAAAATAGCCAGAGTCATTATATCTTTAAAATGTATGTACATATATATTTATAGGAGCCGCAGAAAAGCTAGCAGCTAGCTTAATAGTCATAAAAATACAACCACTGAAATATAAAGGAGTTTTAAGTTATCCTTGTAGGCTTTCAGACTTCACAGTAATAAAAATATTCGCATAAACTCAAATATACACCGAGATTGAAATATCCATACAACTACAACAAAAAAAACTCAGCACCGGATATTGTACGCAGACTTTGATTCGGTCCAAAAAAACGTTCCATTTCACTCAGCGTTCAGGTGAGTTTTTCATTAATCAAAACACGAATAAAAATGCTGAAAATGAAAAAAAAATAATGAAAATCTTCCGGAGCGCACCCACTTGAGAAATGAAACGGCCATCTTTTAAATGGAGTGACAACACTTGACGTAATATTAATAAATTGCACCATTTTGGCGCTTACAAAGATTATGACGAAATGGAACGCATTACGTTTAGGTGGAAACGGAACGTGGTGACGGAATTCCTTGGATATGAGAAAAATTTCATCAATGGAACCGTTGAACCGCGAAAAGTCGATTTCAGTATTCCAGCTCATACACAAGTTAGAAGTTACATGGACGGTGATCAAAGATAAATTTAGATGAACCAGCACACCCATTTAAAAATTCTTAGTTGGGTTTCTATTTAATATTCTTTAGAAAAGTTGGCGTCAAATATGTACAATGTGTTCACTTCGAAAATCATCATTATCAAATATTGCCAAAAGAGTTGTCCTTTGGCAGACAACCGACCTTAATATCTTAGCCAAACCTTTTTTCTACATTCACAACAAAATATTAGGCAAACTACATGTGAATGTGGTATAAACGTGTAGAAGATGTAATAAAAAAATACCATACTAATAATATCCAGAAGTTCCCTTATCAAGCATAATCTGTACCCAGGATATCACCATAATCTTTCTTTCTTTATTCTTATTTCAATTACCCGGTGGTGCCAGAGTGCACTTTCCGCCTCTACATTCGCCATTTCGCCCATCTTAGAGCATCATTACAAAAATATACTAAACAATTATAAATAATGTAGTAATAGTGAACCAATAAATATTTATAAATCAAATAAAGAAAATCAAAGTAATGAAACAATTATCTTATCATGAATGAATTAACAATCCATTGCCATTTGCACCTTGAGAAGTTTCCTAAAGGAATATTATATCAAGCTGTAATTAATATGAGGATTTAACACATTTCAACGTCGTTTAGGACACACATTTATCATTCTGTATGCGGAGACAGCCATATTCATGGCGTCTTAAACACAAATACAGTCTTAAGACCAGCTGAGCTGCTAAAGCATTTTATATACAATTAACATAAAGCATAATATTAGAACTCAGTTTCAACTCTTCGTTAGAAAATTATATTTGAAATGAGGAATCAGTTTTTAATTTGTATTAAATTTTCGTAATATTACTTTGTTCCAGGCCGTTTCAGACCGGTTTTAGAAATCTTCGGAGTAAGCCTATTCTATTAATACAGGTGTACTTATTATTGTTATGACTGTAGATAATTTTTTTTTAATTTTTTGGGACAAAAAACTGTTGAAAATACAGTTTAGTGGAACAAAGAAATAATATACAAAATGATGATATTCTGAACAACATAAAATATTGTCTTACTATGAATTTATTTCAGTTTTAAGCACGTAAAACGTCTGAAACATATTTGGTATATGCAATTTAGTAAAAAACTAATTTGTACCATAAACTAATTTGTATGGTAAAAAATTTAAGCGTACTGCTAGATGGCGCCACTTTTTACAACCCACTTTAAAATTACATTTTTTTCTTTTATAACCACTTTCGCCTGGAATCTCTCTCAATCTTAATATGTGTACTTTTTGCAGCAAAAACCCCGTATCATTAGATTTATACGTAATTTTGCGGCGTAATGCCTCGCAAGAGCCTTGTTTGTTAACGGAAGTACCATTTAGTGACTAGAGTTTTCAACAGCAATATTGTTCTTTACATGCTGTTGCCTCAAACGTGTAATGGATACAGATTTAATTAAAAGATGCAATCTTTAAATATATATTTGTTGAAGCTGCCAACGTGTGTCCTTGGCAAAACGTCTTTTCATTATAATATTTAGGAAAACAATGCATTAATTCTCATACTAAGTTCGGGACAAGAATTTACGCCTGGTAAAGCGATAACTTGGGATGGTAATAAGTTCGGCGAACGGTTTGCACTAGATCCTGTTATTCAAATGTATGGATCATACAGCTATCAGACTGGATTAGTACTACGTTAGTCCATACAAAATACGGTAATAATATAAATATAATTGTTAAGACATTTAAATTCATATTCCATCGCTACGTAGGCTTGAGATAAAGGCAGATAGAAGCTCTAATTCTATTATTATCTACTAACTACCAAGAGTCCCTTTTATATTTAATATATTTAACGTATTAAAACCCGTTTTACATATATAAATAAATCAGCGGTGAAACACGCATAATCTGCTACGTCTTGTTAACAAGATGTTAAATTGAATTATTAATTCGTACTGATTGTGCTCCATTTGGTTCCGAGCTTAGCCTCGCACTAAACATGTTTGATTAACGCTTGTAATTTTGTATGCTTTGTTTTCTGTATAAAAAATAATATTATTATAAATGAGACGTTAATTATGTCTGTTACATTTTGACTGCCTCGGTGCCGTAGTTGTACTACGGTACGTTTACAAAGATGAGGTCTCGGGTTCGAATTCCGGGTCGGGTAGATAATGAACTTTTCTATTCTTTATCAGCCCGGAGTCAGGAGTTAGTGCCCGATATGGCGATAGGCTCGCCGCTATCACACCGTGGGACGGAATATAAAAGGCTAAATGTGGGTGTCCTGGTGGCGCCTCTGCCTACCCCTTCTGGGATAAAGTCGTGAGTTTATGTATGTATGTACCTTTTCAATAAGCAGCTGGACTATTAATTAAATTTGGCAATGTGGACTGTGGTAGTCTGGTAACTGGAGAAGGACATAAAAATCTTTTCTTTTATAAACTCACTTTTAATAATAATTATAAAGGAAGAAAAAAGGCTCGGTACAGAGGTGAAGTTTGTAGAGGTTTGAATTTTGATATTGTTAAAAACTATGTTATTGAGAACACGCATTTCAGTGTATTTCCACAATTTATCCCTAAAGCTGAGCAAACGGTAGAAAAGCTGTTGACCGTACTTAGTTAAAAATATATTTCATCCAGGCAAACCCAGGTCGTATTGCTAGTAGTAAATAAAAATAATTTCGCTAGTGTTTTAATTAAGAGAGGGCGAGTGGAGCGCCTGCGACGGACGTTAAGTCAAGTGGACGTGAGCACTAGCCATGGAAACAACTGCTTTAAGTGCGCCTGTAGGAAATACTCACAGTTATCGAGAAAATAGCATACAATTATTGATATCGCGCGATTGAAATTCAATTAAAAGAGCTATCGAATTAATGAAATTTTAGAGCCGATTTTAAGCCGAGAAATTCTTTAACAGCAAATACGAAATATCTCGGTGGCGTAGTATTACTACGGTGCGACCACAATGCTGAGGTCTCGGCCTCGGGTTCGAATCCCGGGTCGGGCAATGTGATATTGGATGTTTCTATTCCAATGCCCGATATGGCAATAGACTGGCTCCTATCACATTGTGGGACGGAACACATAAAGCGAAACGTAGGTGTCCTGGTTGCACCTCTGCCTACCCCTTCAGGGAAGAAGGCGTGATGTCCATGTATGTATTTATGAAATATAAGTTCGAGTATCTGGATCAATTCACTTATACAGGAGTGTCACTTTTTTGTTGCAAAGTTTAATTGGGCCGGAGTAGATTTTCCTTCGATTCCTAAGTTACGTCACTCGCTCACTTAGTGTGAATTTATCGTTTCATTAGAAAAACATAATCCTGCCAGATTCGGTCTGTCAATAAAATGCCTCTTCCCACACCACTTATCGTAATTACGGAAGCAATGCCGAGATGAAACTCTGTCTACCTTTTAGGGGCTTAAAGCGTGAACGTATGTGTGTAATTTGAGACTAATGGGAAAGCTGTAATTAACAACCAAACATGTCGGCTATTTTTTACGAAAGGTACATTTGTCAAATTACCAGCTATTAAAAGAAGGAAATGGAACTCGTATGGAAAGTGTGCTTTCCGTTTATACATATGAAATGAAATACGTTTATTGGTCACGTAGGCAATTAAATAGCTCTTATGACAAGTCAATACACATTGTAATACTTATATTAATTTTATTATTAATTTTATTACATACCTTTTCATACCACTATTATAAAACTGGGCACATGAATCTGTGCATTTTTGTGCCAATGCCGAACACTGGTGAGGCCTTCACCTATATTTTTTGAAGGAAGTTTAGCTTAAGACACGTGACCAGAATACGGCTATACATCGATTTATTAACAGAATGTTCTAGTCTACTGGTATAATCTTCAATCGCCACTTAAGAATTCGTATAAAAATCACAACTTACGAAATTGAAAAAATCGATTCAAATTCGCTCAACATTCATGAAACCAGTGTCACTTTAGAGCAGTCTTTCTGTCAACACGTTGTACTTTACTATATTTGGCGCAAGGTTCTACGTCTTTTTCTGTTATACAGTGGTACCATCTTGGTTTTTGACCTCCAGCAAAGCTATAGCATTTACAGCCAATACAAGCTGAAGTATTAAATGAGTATTATAACGAAGAGCGACATAATGCTGCTTTAAGATTAAATGTCTACAAGATACCGATGATATTCGCCGTCAAAACTATATATGTGAGATAATAAAACTTCCATACAACATGATTACTATCAAACATGTAACGATATGAAACAACACAGGGGAGTAATTAAAAGCTAATTAATCTGGCATGAACAAACAGACGAGTAGCTGTGTAACTGAGTGCTTTCGCTTCACGCGTATTGGGTTCCAACAAAGGATGCCGTCTGTCTGCAAACATTTACATCACTATCATTAGCCTTGCCCCATATTACTCTCGGTGGAAACGATATCGTTTTTTATTGAAGAGTAGAAGGCATTTTCGTGGTTAATCATCGTTTGTATGTTATAAAAAGTGCCAGGCGAGCTTTGGATGCCGTCTGCTGACAACAGATTGCTTTAAGAATCTTGTGGGATCTACATTCAGCAATAAATCTTTATCATGCAACTGATGATTATGATCCAGATTCTAGAATACAAGACAACCAATTTTTGCTTCAAATATGATCTTGTACTTATCTAGTAACGACAATAGGCTAACATGTTGTATTCAAGGCTTTGTTTCTTTTTTGTTTATTATGGAAAGGTCTGTTCGAGTAGGATATATAAATAAATCAAAATAAGCCGACGCGACTACTGCTTCGACACAAACTTCATGCTACAAAATATCTGGCTTAACGGCAAAGTACTTTTCGAACGCAAGTTTGAGTAAAATTCACCAAAAATAAATCCAAGAGCTGTGTCACAAAAGGAACTGTTGATCCCACCCCAATTTTCCTCGTAGTAAACACAAGACGAAACAAGAATTTGATCCAACAATAAAACCAAAAATAATATTGATAGACTCGCTCATCCGTAGATATTTTTGAAGCAATCATCCGCGTCCAATATCCTTAAACATCGCACGAAACACAATAAAAGGGCAATAAGTAAACCCTTGACCTTCGATTCCAGTTGACAGCGAGCCGAGCACAATACTTTATTACGAGCCGAGTGCTCTCGGCCAATCAATTACTATTGGCAACTCACAACTACGCTGAGTGGAGCGATTGGAAATCGCAAAGGGAGGTATCATGCACCAATTAAATTACCCCCATCCTTCGAAGTCCTCCGGCAATATTTCTACTTCAGCAACTTTCATTTATTTTCTTTCATGAAAGACTGTAACACGCCGTAATTTTTGGTTTAAAGGGAAAGTAAAACTGTGGTAAAACAGCCGCGCTGCAAGACTTTTGTGAGTTACTAATTGATTGAGTTTGTTCGATTTTTGATAGCATAAATCCAATCGTCGAACAAGTTTACCTGATGAGAAATTTTCATCTCATAATTCCTGAAGATCGTAGGTGCTTTATAGACATTTGAAAAGGATTAGGCCAAGGGGGTGAAGAGTAAGGAAACTGAAAATGATATAAGTATCATTGTGTAAAACTGCTACATAGTCGGTAACAATGAAGTAGAATAATGACTCGACGTTAGCGGCTAAGGTCACGGTTATGTTATGAACAACTACAAGAAAATATTCATTCCTTTTTCTATCACAATTTCCCATACTTCATAATTAAAATATTCTGTAATCCGATTTGTATTCAAAAGTCAATACTTTTAAGTAAACTTTTATAGCTTCAAACGGGTCGCAAGATTCTGTAATTTGTTTTTTATTCAAAGATTACTTTCATGTCAACTTTTATAGCTTCCATTTTCTAACAAGTAGGTATAATATGGAGCTCCTTGTGCGTAGCCTATGTTCCGCACTGAACTTCTTGACGCTTTTAAAGACGATTGCATATTGTGTGGTAGTGACTATAATTTTCTTTATAAAACAGAATGGCACTATGTATATTTTAAGTACATAAACCCTAGTCTCAACGCCGAAAAGAATACAAAACTTTCCATTTCAAACCAACTCGCCAACTACGGTCTGTTCCTAATAGTCATTTAGGTAACTTTCATTTTAACAAAGTTAAAATAATCCTTTGAATGGGATTTCACAAAGTAAGTAAAGCATGAGAAGCGAAGCTGTTGTCTTCAAAGAGGATTATGGTATGATGGAAATTTCTAGATATTAATTAAATTAAGTTCGATCTTTAATTACCGATGTAATGTTTTCAAATCGAAAGTCAATCGCCGGTTATCGTAGCACAAATGTGTTGTTAACTCCCTTTCATTTTATTGCAATGAGTTTAATGTTTTTAAGTTTTTACTTTTCATACTGGAAGGATAAAGTGACCATGGTATATGCAGTGTAATTCAAATAGATTATCGACCACAAGATATGATTATCTCTGATTGGTCGATACAATGATGACGAGAAGGTACTCAAAACCCGATAAAGATAAGCTGAACGCCAAATAGACTTGCGTGTTTTTTCACCATCACGCAGAGGTCGCTGGCCAAGCTTAGGTATACGAATATCCCCCCACCATTTAAGGGTTTCGTGCAGTATCTTTTGTTTTCTTTGTGACTATGTTATCAACCCATTCGATCCATTCCAATAATATGTACTGTAGGTAACTTTAATAAGCTCTCAAAAGGATCAACCACTTTAGAATTGTATTCGAATTTAGAACTTACCTACTACTATACTTGATTGAATTTAATAGCTGCATAGGTATATTATATTTACTATGAAACCAATTCAAAGTACTTACATAAAGAAATTCTGAAATTAACATGTGTACTTCGTGTTTTTTACCAACCAACAAAATAACTAGGTAGGTACGTAAATTGCACATTAATTATAGTATTAATAAGTGTATGTCTACCCTCTTTTTTTGACATTAACTTAGTTAAGAATATCGTAACATTTGTAAATACACGTTCCCAAAATACAATAAGTGCTGCATGCTGCTCTTGATGTGAATAAAAAAAATATAATAAAAATAAGAATTAGGTTGTGGAACTATGAATATGTGTATGTGTATGAATATAATATGTGGTTATGAATGCAATCATTGCTAATATTTAGTCTTATTTGCATACAACCTATTTTAACTATTCGAATAATATAATAATTGCAATTAAAACATTCAACGTAACAATGTCACATGACACAAGCAAATTAATTAAAGCCATACGACATACGGCCTTTGACCTTTGCTGTTACATAAACTAACCCGGCGTACCTATCTATTTACCCGCTATTACTTACTACCCTTCCTTACTGACCCAATTTACTGCCTAATTTTATAGATCCTCTACCAAACTTTCATGACATTCAATAAGGTGGAGAATTTCTTGAAAGCGGAAAACGCCGGCGAAATAAACTTTAGTATGTCTAATTTAACCATGGAATCCAATTAATTAACTTTTGATCTTAATTAAAATTATTTTAGGCTATAGATAATACGGAATCAATCATAATAAACGTAGATAATAACGCAATGCAGTAAATACTTACGTAAGTAGACGAAACACGACCCACTAGCACTAACACTGGTCAAGTCTCAAAAAAATAAAATTAAATATAGATCAAACAACAAACTATAAAATAAACAAAACACTTCAACATATATTTTTAATATAAACAACACTGGCTGAAAAAGTAGAGTTGTTTTGAATATTGCACTTCGGAAAAGATCGCGAGGTTTTTGCGGAGAGAGGTCGCGACGCGTGCTCCCTCCGCGGTGGTTTGAAGCGAACTGACAATTCGCACGACGCCGATTGGGGTGGAATAGGGTGACGAGGGTGTCACTGGGGTGTATTGGAGTCGACTTGAATGGACGCATGACGGTTTACCATCAGAAGATGGGCGCACACGGCACCCCGCATAGTGTGAGTTTTCCCTAATTATTGCAGGGTTGGTGTTTTTTATGTTTTGTTTTCACGTAACGTGATGTAATTGAGGAAGAATGTGTTAATTTTAACAAAGTGAATAAATGCCTAACTGATGTGACATGTTCGAACCACGCTTTCCATTTCTTGATTAAAAACATTAACCTTAACAGACATAAAATGTTCTACAATAGTACACTCTTGCGTGGTATAGTCGTACAATTTCTGTTTAATTATATTGAACGATTTCTAAGGACTTTTCTACTGTGAAGGGCTTTATTGTACTTCATTAACTTATAGTAGGTATTTATAATATAGAGGGAGCGCTTTCATACAAAGGCGTCTTCAAAAACTATGTTAAAAACGTAGATTATTTTTGTTATCAGTCTTAAACGAGTTTGAGTGGAATCCAATAGCCCTACACTTTTTTTATTATTCTTTTTTAAATAATTCGTGTATTTTGGACAACCTGACTAGTGTTAGTGTACAGGAGGGCAGAAAAAGATGGCCCGGCATCACCACTTTATCTACGTTTTTGAAGTCCCAGCGCTCCCTATATATTATAAATACTCTTAGCTGATTTATATTTAAAACACCTATGTACAAAATCTTTCGGATCTCTATAAATACAACTAAGTTTTCTGCATCTAGATACATGGGCATGCATAATGACAAAGAAAACCAACTTCTCATGCTATAATAACGAAGCTAAAAGAGCACCGCTCTAGCGTGTTCATACCTACTGCTTAACTAACTCCTCATTACCAACACTGCCAACTAATCAAACTGATATTTATTTATACCTTAATCACTACCTTTTAATTACTTAGGCAGTTATAGTAATATCATATATTTATTTTTCTATAAATTAAGTACCTAATCCTGTTAGTTAAATTAGTAGAATAATAAAGAAAAAATCGCTATTCATGTTATAAAAAATTAAGAAGAGCACGTGCTCACATATGCAAATGTACATTTCAAAATCGATAACAAATTCTTCAACCTATACGTCGCGACGGGGTAGGTATTACTTTGCGTCTGCTTTCAGTTTGTCGAGCACGGGGCGAGGGGTGAACCCTTGTATGTATCGCACCCTTACTGGATTAGTTGCTTTACTTCCCACTCTAAATTACAAGTGCCGCAATGAAGTTGGTTATTATGAAATATGAATCTCTAATACAACATTTCGTGTTATAAATGCCACATTTTAGCATTCCTTTTAGCATGCTTTGTTGATATGCATTCATTGGCTTTTATATTAAACAATCGATAACAAATTCTTCAACCTATACGTCGCGACGGGGTAGGTATTACTTTGCGTCTGCTTTCAGTTTGTCGAGCACGGGGCGAGGGGTGAACCCTTGTATGTATCGCACCCTTACTGGATTAGTTGCTTTACTTCCCACTCTAAATTACAAGTGCCGCAATGAAGTTGGTTATTATGAAATATGAATCTCTAATACAACATTTCGTGTTATAAATGCCACATTTTAGCATTCCTTTTAGCATGCTTTGTTGATATGCATTCATTGGCTTTTATATTAAACCTTATTAGTTTGTACTATGCCGACAGTCTGGGTACATACCCGTTTTAAAATTAGGTACTTATATTAAGAAAACCTATAGCAAAAGTAGATTTAAATATAGGGCCGACAATTATTAGCTGTGATTATTAGTGAAAGAAAATAAATACATCATTAGCTAGGTATTCTATAAATAACAAGCCGTACATCATTATTTTACTTGTGGGTAGTTTGAATAAATAATGTAGAATCGAACTTAATATTACAATATGTATTGTACACCCGTACACGTTCGGAAACTTGTTTGCATAGCGTTTAATTCATGCTACTTTCGTAACAATATACAAATTATATATAAATAATTTTTCATATCTTAAAATTTACTGACAGAATAAACGAATAAACGTCGAAAATCTTTTTTTGAAAAAAAATATTTTATTATGTTATTAATTGTTTCAAAATACTACAACAGCTTTACGCTCAATTCAAATGATCTGCAGTAACAAAACGTTAACTTGGTTTTGAGTTTTTCTCAGCCGCTGTGTCTGCTGTTTGGTTTTAACAATTTATCTTAAATTATCGTCATTGTTGTATAATAAGCGTTATTGTTTTGCTAAAAAATATCATTTAATATATTTTTTAATAATAGCAAGTAGTAGAGGTGAGAATTTTGTTCGTAACTGTTTATATGTAGAAACTATTCCGTGTAAATTAATTTCTTCCTAAATTTTTGCAATATTTTCATTGAACATTATTAATTGTTTGCAAATATTGATTACTGCGGCATTCTTATGTGTTATTATGTCACTCTTTCTTCTTTTGCACCCACATTGATTTTTTTATTTCAGGTTATTAACTACCTGTCAGTTGAGAGGACATTTTTGTGGGGCTGCTTCTAATAAAATTCGCAAAATAGGAGACGACAACCCCTTTAAGTTTTCAAATTTCATATCGAATCTGCCACCAATCGTAAGTTAATTCGTTTTTCAGCATTTTAAGTGGATTTTTTTGTTTATTAAATATTAAAGTAACAAAGTGCAAAGTAACTTGATAGGGTACTAGTGAATAGTTTGAAAGTGAAGTGTTTATTCACTCTTAATTACTTCGAAAATACTAACCAGTAAAGTGAGAAGCCTAATCTACCAACAAATATTTCTATAACTAATATATAACCTCCAAACATTACAATGTTTTCACAACTATTTGATGTCATGTTCAGCTGTTTTTTGTTGTCTCAGTAATAAAACAATATTTCGTTCAAATAATTTTATTATGTTTTAACCATTCGTTAATAAGTTCTTAAGATCTTTTCCATGATAGAAAGAAGACAGTAAGAGATAAAAATATTGTTTACTTTCAATTCTCTATTTTACTTTAGTTTTTATTCTAACTCTTTTAACATCTTAGTTATTGAACTTTAGAACTTAGATTTTAGCATAATGTTAATTTTAAGTGTAACAAGGCCAATTTTTTTTTTGCATATTCATGTGTTTTGCACACTTGTCAATTACAAAGTATTGTTATATTTGACAACTGTATCTGTACAGGTAAAGATATTTGGGACCTATAATTTTAAACCTTACGAATTAGTTGGTATTTTGAAGCGTAATCCCATACATAAAAAATTATTATATTATATTATTTAAATATTTTGTAGTAAAGGTGCATTTTTTTTATTTCTGTATTTTGTTATTTTCTTTGTTTGTTCATGCATCTTCATCATAAAACTATCATTTGTTAGAGTTAGACTTCTTGTATATTAGTCATATTATTAATGCTGGTATGGGTTAGCCACACCGAAAACTGTGTATGTTTTAATGGATTTATTAAAAAAAAATCCTCTTTAAACTAGCTTTTCAACAAATCACACATATTGTGGTGAACAATGTTGTAAATAGAGTTGTTTTTACAGAATTTATCTACTTCTTGATTATCATAAATACATTTTAGTGCTAGGTGCCAGCTTTGTTACAAACCAGTACGGCTTTGGTTAATCTTCAGTTATCCAAATAAATAACAAAAATGTTCTATTATTAAATATCTGTAAATTAAATTTGGAAAGTCAAAAGTCTTGTAATAAAATGGTTACTTGAAATATACTATGAATCAACACATCTGGTATGCTTATCACAATATCCTTCAATTTTGTGATAGCAACATTTTGGGCTTAAAATTTTTAATATAGTTGTACAAATTGGCTTCTTATCTCACAATAGTGCTTTGTCATTTGTAATATTTCAATTTAATTCAGATATGCATTTAAATTCTGAAGGAGCTATTGCATGGATTTCTGTGTTTTATATAATAATATATCAGCCCATGTGCACTCACTGCTGTGAATGATATTTCTCTACAATCAAGAGACTATATTCAAGCACTGAGGGGTGGCAGACTTCAAATTTATTTTACATACATACATAAACACACGCCTTTATCCCCGAAGGAGTAGGCAGAGGCGCCACCAGGACACCCACATTTCGCCTTGTATGTTCCGGCCCACGATGTGATAGAGGGCGAGCCTATCGCCATATCGGGCCCAAATTCCTGACTCCGGGCTGATAATGAATAGAAAAATCCAATATTCCTTTGCCCGACCCGGGACTCGAACCCGAAACCTCAGCTTTGTAACCATACCGTAATACAACTACGCCACCGAGGCAGTCGAATAGATAATAATAGAATTATACATGCATATCAAACATTCTCTAGGAAACTCCAGCTTAGCCCTAATTCATGTACTTAGTGGAACAAAACGAAAATGTTATTTTGTGGCTTGTCATTGGTTTAAAAATGTGTATAGAATATAAATATATTTAATGACTGTACATCTGCAGCCTCATTTGGTTAGTTGCCAAATAAAATCCATACTATGTTTACCGTTAAGAATTCAGTGCAATAAGTTATACAATCATTTTGAACACATCGGATATGTTATGCGGTGATGATGATGATGATGATAATGTTACAAAACTATTTTACAATTGCATGTTGGCTTTTAGATCCACTGAATCAAATTGTTTTGGCAGATGATATGAAACAATTAACTTTTGCTCACTAAAATACTTTTCAAAGTGATTCATATATGATGTTTTAAGAATTACATGAGTCTCTGTTCCTAATACAGCTAAGTTTATCCTAATGGAGAATTGGAGAGTTTGCCTCCCAAGGATGTTTGTTCACGTTTAAGACCTGACTATGAATAAGACATTAAGTAGTAAGCCTAGTACACTTGAAGTAGAGTAACAAATGATGGGAGGGCGAGAGGGATATTAGAACTCCTGCATTCAACGAAACCTTGCTTCAAGTCTGTTTTCTATGAAATACAAATATAATATCCAAATAAAATCAAGCTGGTATAATTGAAAGAATTGGCAAGAGGTGAATATTTAAACCCTATCTCAATTGCATTTAGGTTACCATCAGGCTCATTGTACTCACTTTGATGTGTGATTTAAAAAAAAGACATTGTGACATTATCTATTGTGAATATCCACAGGGTGGTGGAGCGATGCCTCGTTGCAGTAAACGTACGCGGAGCGGTGCGCCCACAAATGGAGGTGACGTCCTACCAGGAGCCACCTCCATAGACGACCATCACCACCACAAACGATCCAGAAATAGCAGGTATACTTCAGCGCATTGCTTTTATTTTTATATATTAACTATTTCCAACTAACTAATTTTCCTAGTTGATTCATTTCCTTACGAGTAAGATAAGTTACAAATTCCCAGAGACTTGCTGAGCTTCAATGCTGGCTGTCATTAAAATGCGTGCCACTGACAGGTGTGGGGCAAGACAGTCTCCATACTCTAATCCTCCTGTACTTCAGAACAATATAAAAATAATATTGATATTGTACTAAAATACATTCAATACAGTGTAATTTATTATAGAACATATGCATTTTTTTTAGAAAACATGTAACCTTTCTATTCTCCAGACACATATTTGAATTAGCAATTATTTCCTGTTACTAATATGCGAGACTGAAGTTCCAAGGGCAATAAACATTTTTGCAATAATGTGTAATGCGATTATGTCATTGCTTACAGTTCACGTCGACATTCCAAAGCTGAGGACACAAGTTTCAGTGTGAAGAAATGTTTAACATGGTTCAAAGAATACACCACAGTCACAGAACCAGATGTATTAGGTGAGTGTTATTGAAAAATATTAATTAATAGACACTACATCAATTTTAATTGGTGTAGCGAAATCACTACATAATTTACGATTACTTACAAATATACAATTTTTCAATTCTTGAGTGGAAATTATGGTACATCTGATATTATCAATAATTTAAATAGTGAAATAAAATACAATATTCTAACTACATTAAAATAAAGAAATACAGAAAAAGTTAACCCATTTACACTCCAAACGTAAATTCTCGGAAATCTTCATAAAAGAAATGTATTGAAACAAAATGTTTTCTTTTATTTTCAGGTCCAGAAGGAATGGAAAAGTTTTGTGCAGACATAGGTGTAGATCCAGAAAATATAGTCATGTTGGTAATTGCTTACAAAATGGGAGCCAAACAAATGGGATATTTCACACAAGAAGAATGGTTAAAAGGTAATATTTAACAATACTATGCTTCCGAATCAGCTTGTCTGACCTTTTATATGGATTCATAATATGTCTACCTAAAGGCAGAATTGTGGTAATCCAAATGGAGCAACAAATCGCAAGCAATGAATAGCACTTAAAAATCATCAGCTTGAATTTGTATTGTTCTATCAAATATGAATATCCAATTTATAAATATTCATTTTATAACAAGATAAAACGAGAACTAATATAAAAAGCTGACTTGTCACTAATACACACGATGAAATATTTCCTCGTATTTGTTGTGTATGCATATATTTGACACACTTTTATTTTTTCAGGTTTAACAGAACTACAGTGCGACAGTGTGTACAAATTGCAGAACAAATTAGAATATTTACGCAATTTACTCAATGATCCTTATATTTTTAAAGCTATATACAGATATTCATATGATTTTGCCAGGGTAAGTATAAGTTGTTTTTTTCTTACACAGACATAATGATAATAATTTGAAAGATTTTTGGTGCGCGAAGTTTTTTTTTTTTTGAGGTGTTATAGTACAACCGCTGAATTTTAAATGAGTTTTAGGCAACTATCATTCAGACATTTTTTATGGTTCCTTCAACTTGTAAGACACAGAAACTGATAACTTCTAAAGCCACCACAATCCAAACATCTTAATAGCTGATCATGTGGTGCCTATTTTAGAGGCATGCACAGACGAACTTTAAGCTTTTATAAAATAAATAAATACACCCAACAGTCACATACATAGTCCTGACTCCACACTAAGATCGAGTCTTGTGTCGTGGGTATCAGGAACTATGAGAGACTTTTCGGTCTCTCAAACACCTAGACCCGAAACAAATACCTGTGGTTCACACAAACATTTGTTTCGTGCGGGGATCGAACCCACGGCCTCTCGTTTCTCAGCCGGCGTCCAACCAACTGCGCTACGGAGGCTGTCAAAATGACGAAAGTTTGGCGGCCACGGGCTCTTGGTGTACTTGTTCTGTTTGTTATTAATTGAATATTTGTAACTATATCTATATCAGCCCTTATACGTCCCACTGCAGGGCACGGGCCTACTCTACAATCGAGAGAATCGATTAAGAGTGGTTAGGCCGTATAGTCCACCACGCTGGCCTAGTGCGTGTTGGCGGACTTACATACCGTAGAAATTCTTTAAAATCGCTACGGTATGCAGGTTTCCATACGATGTTTTCCTTCACCGTTAAAGTGCGTGGTGATTGAATAGCAATACACACATAACTCCGAAAAGTCAGAGGTGTGCCCTGGTATTTGAACCCGCGACCACCGTGAACATGTAGGCAGCCGCGTCTGGTCCGTTTGTAATTAGTGTTCAGTAAAGTGAATGAACGCGTGCAGGACAAGGAGCAGCGCTCGCTGGACACGGGCACGGCGCGCGCGCTGCTGGCGGTGCTGCTGGCGCGCTGGCCGCTGCGCGCGCAGCTCGCCGAGTTCCTCACGCGCGAGCGCCGCTACCGCGTCGTCAACCGCGACCAGTGGTGCAACATACTCGAGTTCAGCCGCACTGTCGACGCCAGTCTCACTGCGTATGACGCTGATGGAGCATGTAAGTGTTCACTATACGCTGGCCTCCACTGTATTTTTTTTTTATTGCGATGAATGGTGAGACCGGCGTTCCATTCGCCAGATGGTAAGCGATACGACAGCTCATAACAAGGCAATGCTTGGCATTGCACTGCGCTCGCCATCCTGAGTTATAAAATGTAAGTCTCATTATGTCCAGTAGTTACTCTGGCTACAATGTCCTTCAAACCACTATCCACACGTACACGCTCTTGTACGTACGTAGTAAGTACTCATCACTGGCCATGAACATCTGTAACACTACAGAGCATGGAGATACGGGCCACGGGGTATACTTATACTTTGATTAGAAACACATGATATCATGCACTTACCTTCAAATGCATTGCAGTGTTAGTCGTGCTATACTCTATCTAAATTAAGAAGTTACATTTGACATTGGGAAATAAGGATGCTGTCAAATAAATCGGTTCTTACAATATCCGATTATTTAGAGATATCGATAATATTTGTTTGTATTTCTTAATCGATTACAGTTTATATTTTCAGTTTACATCATTTCGTTTATTTTTTCATGAACATTTTTATTATAATGAGACATCAACAATTGCATAAGTCACTTTACTATTTAGGAACAAAAGGAGTGATTTATTTATTACTAGCGGCCCGGCCCGGCTTCACCCGGGTGCAGACACTTTTTGAGTCCAGTCCACATCACGCACATGCTTATGAACACATGATACATACATACTATACATATACTCCAAAGTGAGGAACCTCCTCACTATGTGTGCCGTATCCTACAATACTGCCTTCATTTCCATTGTAATATCCAAATCTATTAATTAATAATCAATAAACTTATATTAATATTATTATTTCATTATTTATTGATGTATGTTCATTGACAGCATACCTATTATTAGCTGAAAGTTCAGTATTTTTAAAAATTAAAAAACAACTTTTTTATATCTGCTCGATTATTTAAATATGTTTACCGATTATGCGTATACAACTGAGTTTGAATAGTCTCGACTCTACCGGTAAAAAACCTAACGAGGTGACTTTGTAATGACGTCTAGAAAAAAAATATGTTGTTTAAAATTGTTATTTTGCTTTATTTAAAGGATTTTAGTTTAAATTTAGTGATTATGGATTGTAAATCTAATGATAAAATAAGACTAGCTTCATAATTCCATGGATTTACGGAAAGTGTTATTGAAATTGTGTGGGTTACGTCTGCACAAAGTTATTTACGTTAAAAGTATGAAACGTCAAACGGAACTTCTTAGTTTAGATAGACTTTAGTACCTATGATTTTAACATAAACCATACCATCAAACAGCACCTAACAACAGCTACATACTTATAATATCCGCAGGGCCAGTAATGCTGGATGAGTTTGTGGAGTGGCTGCGATCAGAGCGTGCAGGCGACGTGGCCATGCCGCCCGCCAGCTGAGGACCACAACACACACACACACGGGGATCTCCGCCGGTACCACACACACATACACACACATACATACATACTAACTAACGCAACACATCTGATAACTGAGACATAAGGGTTCACACATACACTCATACATACTCTTCTAACGCAAGACATTGCTTCATAAATAACTGAGACTTAAGAGTTCACACATACACACATACAGACTCAAAAACTAACACAAGACATCTGCTTCAATCACCAACTGATAGGGTTGCCAGGTTACAAAAATATCTAAAAGGTTGTCTTAAAATGTAGGGACAACTTGGATGGCTTAATCTGCCAAGATTGACAATCCGATGTATGCAATGAATTGTTAGACTGATATAAAATATATTCTTAAAGTGCATGAAAATGCGATGGATTGGCAACCCTAACTTACATAATAAGTAAATGGCGTACGTACAAGGTACATGAATTGCTAATATTATTGGCAGAATAATTATGACATCATTGCATACTAATAAAATTACATTACCAACTCAAAACACTTTATTAAAAGCGCCAAATCAACAGTTGGTAAGTTAATATTTTATGATTTCAGTTCATGTAATTAGATCTTTGTTTAATATGAATGAAATTAATCATACATATTGAACAATATGTATTTTTATCCAGATATTTATAAAGAGATCTTGCTACAGTCACTAAAATATAGTGTTGAAATTAATTTATATAATCTTCAATACTATTTTTATTGCCTGAATATTTATAAATTTGGGGAAAAATACAAAGATTGTTATAATGTTACTGTGGTAACTACTATCAATAAAATTTACGCATGGCTTACTAATGGAATTTCATCTCAATGGCTTGCGAAAATTCATCATACAACCGGCAGAAATCCCCGTATGTTAGCGTACATTTCACAAGCACTACGTTTTTGGGAAGTGTTTCACTTACCAAATAATCTTTCTGTTAAGTGAACTCATTGTAAATTATTAATTTTATTGTAAATCTTCTTTTTTGTCTAATTTTGATTAAACGACACAGTGACGCGCGATTTTCTTTCACTTTAATACATAAATGCCAAATATAATTGTCAGTTTTCGAAGTAACTTTATGATTGATTGATATGATTAATGCACACTGGAGGAGCTACACTTCATCATACACACACTGTATTGTGTTCTATATATTTTTATCGCATTATTATTAGTTATAAGTTTACTTGTATATTTTTAGCATTTATATTTATGTATATTATGAATTCATTACTGCTCCTCTATAATACAAACATGTTAAAATCGTTTTTGTTTAATTATTACTGTGTTATATGCAATATCTGATATCCAGGTCGAATCTGTTTGTACAAGTCAGTTCTGATGGAGTTTATTTGAAAATGGGAAAGTAAATTAGGAACTAAATTTTAACATTACAATCCCAAAAAATAATTTTAGGGGAAATAGTAGCTATCGCTCCTATTAATTAGGACCGAAATGTGTGATAGGTAACATGAATTTGAATCCCCTGTATACAAATGTATAAAATACATAAATAGCACCATCAAAGCTGGCTCAGTTATACTATATATTTTAATTAATTTTCCCACCGAACATTATCTTTTTGTTTCAATAAAAATAGTACAACTAAAGAAAATTCTTTCTTTTTAGTTTGAGCCGTATGGACGCATGATTTTTGTTTATACCAAATAATTCCGGTGGGATTGTGTTTACGATACGATTACAATGTCTGTTATAAGCTTTGAAAGACATGAGCATTGCGACTGATTTTTTGACACAAACAAAGTTTTTATTCTGTAATTTTTACTTTATCCTCTGGACGTTTTTATTTTTTGCAGCTAACAATGTATATTTGTTTCATAATAAATATGTTGCAAAATGGAGATATTATGTTTGATTACGTAGTTATTTTTCTATATGTGGTTGCAAGTCAAGCAGAAACCAATGATCTTGTAAAGTTTAATACCAAATAGATTAGTTTCTAGATTGTATATCACTTACACTGAAGAGAAATTCATAGATATACTGCCAGAACTGGCTGAACTTAGCTAAAATTATAAGTTAAAATCAATAAATTATGGCTAATGTTATATGGGCCCCTGTAGACTTTTTTTTAACTAAATTTTGAATTACCCTTAGGCCAATTGAAAATGGAATATAACAGCTTTGATGTACTAATATAATGACGACCTTTTACAATGTAAAATTTATGAAGCGAATAGATGAATGTGGATGTCTTTAACTAGATTTATTAAAAAGTTTAGTACCTGCTTCCATCTTAGATAGAATGAATATGACAAACGCTACCAGTGTTTCTGAAAGATATAGACTTGGCAAACTTAACTATAAGGCCTATTGAAATATGACTCGAGTTTAGAAACCATTGTCAAAGATTAATAACATTTGTATATAGCTTAAAATACTTTTTGAATAAATATATTCCCTTAGATGAAATAGAAAGATATTTCATTATATACTCAAAACTTATTTTTTTAAATACTGATGGTAAGCCAACTAGCTATATAAATCATCTAGTTCCTGCTTGCACTGACAACAAATTGTAAAAAATAAAAACGTTCAGATAAATAGAGCAAGCAGATATACTGCTGACTTTAGACTGGACTGCAAATGCCATTATACAGAATCAAGTTCCAATAAATAGACTAGGTTTGTGTCTAGTCGACAATAGGCTTAGGTGTAGATATTGTTTTATATAAAACATGTAGTTAGTAATATTAAAATTCTGATTGTAAGTGACGACTTGTGCGTACACAGAAGTTATATGAGAAATATATATTTTAGATACTGTAAGACTCTGGCCTCAACATATACACAGCCATTCAAGTTCCCCATGCAAATACATTATTTCTCTCCCGAAACTATGGTCTTGATAAAAAAAATCAGCACCATCCAAATATTTTAGTAAACTAGAAAATTGCACTGAACATTACAGGTCATAGACAAAATAAAACATAGAACCAGACATAAAAATGCACAATATAAAACCTTATTTGTTCCAACCAAATTAAACTAAGTCAGGAATCTGCATTTCGTTTAATTTAGTTTGCCTTGAAAAAACTAACAATTTATGCATTAATACATTACATCGTTTATATGATACTTCATAGAACATAAAGCCTATAAACAAAAAACTGGAACCCAAAGCAATGTTATGCTTTATAGTAAAATTTATTAGAGAAATACTAATTGTTTCTTATGAATATCCTGTTGTTATCAAGATTTGTTTTTTATAGTTGGCAGTGACTATACTATGTTTCACACCTCATATTAAATGCACATCCCTTTTAGAATATTTTTTCTCGCAAACCAACATAACTATGACATCCTTGCTTAGACTCAGACTAAAACTGCCTGATATTAAAACACAAAACTCCATGATGGCTTAATTTGGCGGATTTTGAAACTTATAACAAGTAGTGTGATGCATATTCTGGCAATATGGGTAAATTATTGTTTCAAATGTCCCACAAAATGTTACTTTTTAGGCAAACCAAAAAAAAGCATCTTTATACAAAGATTATCATAGCATACTATTATACAGAAAGAAGCAGATAAATGTATCCACAAGAAGAATAAAATGTATAAAATATATATGAGAATTGTTAATGCTGTGTATGCACAGGTCATCAGTTGTTTCTCTGTAAATGACGGTGTATACTAAATTAATCACGAAACGTTTAGGCCACTGTACCGAATATTATTACAGGAGGAATATGAATAAAAACTTTCCAAAATAATACTGTCTTTACATTACACCTTTTTTTTTTAACCCTAATTTATTAAAGTATCCTAAAACTGAATTTATAGTAATATACAGTTGACAGCCTCTATGGCGCAGTTGGTTCTACGCCGGCTGTGAAACGAGTAGCCTTGGGTTCGATCTCCGCAACGATCTAAATATTTGTGTGATCTACGAGTAATTGTCTCGGGTCTGGGTGTTAGTGAGACCGAAAAAGTCTTTCGTAATTTCTGATACCCATGACACGAGACTCGATCTCAGTGTGCGGTCAGGGCTATGTATGTGACTGTTGGATGTATTTATTCATTTATTCATGTCGTATCAACAGATCTGATGAGATTTGATTTGTGAAAAATATGAGAGTGGAAAGTCTAATGGTATATATAAAATGACAAATTCAACATTAGATTCAATATAGTTTATGGTCTTAATATAAAATTATACAGAGTTGTGTGCTATTTACAATACCGATCAGCTTTCATCTTGCTTCTCCTGTCAAGTAACGTCTCGTGCAGATTGCCCTCTATCTTAGCTCGCTTCAGTTCCACCACACCGCCATCATTTACCCGAAGCTTCTTGTCTTGGAATTTCTGGAACTTCTTACTGTAAAACGTAAATACAAATAATATTTCAATATGATAAGATGGTTTCAATTTATATTAAGAATCAGTCAAGAGATCAATAAAGCTAGTCAAATAAAAGATTACTTAATTTAATTTTGAAGACCAATCAGCACAGATGCTGGCTAAGTTTACACAGGAATCAGTGATATCGTTATTGATTGTCATGAAAACTAGCATTGTATATCAGCATTGAATGCTTATTGTTATAGTTTTTCTACAATGAAATAAACACAAACTTTAAAAGAACATTAATTTAAAGAACCTTATTATCATCTTAAGCCACTGGATCCCTGCTGCAGAACTTATTATGCCTCCCTCAAACTTTTTAATATCAGTACATAGAAAATGTCTTCATCCAACAAGTCCCTACACTACCTAAGCTCATCATCATCCACAAAAAATCCTCTACTACTAAAAATAGATCCAAGGATTCCCCAGTGTACTATCAGAAACAGCCTGCATTTTAATATACATACTTACACATAATTAATTTCCACTTCATTCAAATCCCCTTGCTCCTCAGTAGGCAGCACACTTTTGTTGACCTCCTTAGCCTTGTTGCTCCGTAATGTGCAGAATTCATTCTCACCAGCACTGCTTGAACTTACTATCACACTGTCATCCTCGGGATTTACTGACATGAACTTATTTAATGAACTGAAGATTGCTGTTTTACCTGTAAATAATATTATTATTATTTAGCTACATAAAATAATAAAATGTTACTCAATCACTTAAAACCAACGTTTTATATAAGAATCCCGATTTGTTGCCTAAAAACCTTGTTAGCAGTTTGGTTTAAATAATGAATCAAAATAAAACATTCAACTAAAATATTCCATATAAAGTGATTGTTTTAATGTCTAGTTTTATTGTGCTCATAGCATATAAATTTTGTATTTAGCGGGTGTAGTATAAAAAATATATACTATTATTAAAATAAATGTAATTTACATACCATCTTGCCAAACTGGCTCCCATTGTTCCATAGGCCCTACAGCATCAGATCTGCCAGTAACCACTCCATCTTTTGATACACCCAAATACTTCCCATATCCAGATTTCAATGCAAACTTATTGTCACCTGCAGGGAATGCTGTAAAGATTTCTTCTGGGGCAGGACCGTCACCATCACCGTGAGGTGCACCAATAGTAAACAAGCCATTATCCAAAGCAGATATGTAACAGTTGTTTCCAAACTCTACTGATATTGAACCAGTTATGTCCTCAATCTTCTCAACTCGCCACCAACCACTGTGCCGTATCAAATCTTCATCTACTTTTGAATCTTCAGTGCATTTCGTTTTCTTATGTTTGCGTTTCTTCGCTCTAAAAAAATGATCATGTTTAGTATAAAATTGTGACAAATTGACATGCCATTACTAAGATATTTATAGAAATCGTTTTTGATATTCAAAGTATGTAGTCTGCAAACAAGGTTATTACAAAATTATGCAATTATTTTGGACTAGGTATTCTTTAGCTTGAATAATATTGTAAAATCACCAGTTTACATACTTTACACTACGGGACTCGGGTCTCTAGTGAACTTTTTAAAAAATCAAGAGGTTATGTTATGATGATTTTGAATTTTGATGAATAAATTAACTTATGCTTACTTGGGCTTATCTCCTTTTAAGATTAATTTGCCACGTTTAACGGCTGCGTATTCATCAGCCATAATAAATGTGTTTTTGACTTTATTAATTTATAAACACACAATGAATAATTTATTATAAGTGCACAGATTTGTGTTTCTTATTGTCAATAATGGAATTACACTGAGGCCTGCACTAAATGCAGTTTCCTTGACTTACGAATCTCAATATAATCTTATAATTATCTATCTTATTACAAAAATAATTAGCAAATATTATCAAGATCAACACAATTTCAATTTCAAACCACAGATTACTTAGGTCACTCAGATTAGGACTGTTGATAAAATATCGATATATCGAAATATCGATATTATTATTAATAAATATCGATATTTATTACTAATACTTTTTTGGACGATATATCGATAGTTCGATATTGAAATGTAAATATCGACACTCGATATTTTTTTATAAGTTTTTATTTTTTTCGCCAGAACACTTAATTTACCCACTGTTGTTGTCAATTATCGTTTGTCACTGTCAGCGTTATTGATAGAGCTTTAGCATCTCTACTTTGTCTATATTATGTCTATAATCTATGGTCTGCGATCAGCGACGTTAAAAATATTTCAAGATTTAACAAATATTTCAAGATCATCAAATGCACTAAAATTTTGGATTGATAGTAGACATTTCACTCCTGTGCTATCAGAAATAGCTGATAAATATATTTTGAATTCTTCTGCTACATCTGTAGCATCTGAACGAATTGCTTCTACAATCAATCTTTCAGTGCCTAATAATTTATTTATTTATTTATTTAAATCTTTATTGTACACAATTAAGAACAAAAATACACCATACAGAAACAATAACAAAAAAAAAAGTACAACTGGCGGTCTTATCGCTCGACAGCAATGTTTTACAGACAACCATGGGATGGATTTAAAAGAAGGAGAGAGAGAGAGGGCAGTGTAAAAAATAAAGAATTAAAGCTAATAATAGTAATTAAACATATATAAATACACAAACATACTATACACACATAACAGTTAATCATAAATACATACATAACAGTTAATAATCGTAGTAGTCAAACCGCTGAACACATAAAACAACGAGTATTTTTAAAAACTCTTACTGAGAAATATTGGTACGCATAATTGTTTTATTAAAATTGAACAATAATTAGAGAACCTTAGATTTTCTTACATTTATAATTTAATTTGTTTAATAAATATACTGAATATATTGACTGTGTAAATTATTTTTGAGTTGACTTACGAATATATTTTTAAAACAGCCAATAAAATAAAAAATATCGATATATCGAAATATCGATATTTTTTTTTCGATATATCAAACTCCGATATTGATATATTTGAAAATATCGATATATTGAAAATCCGATATTTAAAAAAATATCAACAGCCCTAACTCAGATGGATATGTCCCTTAAATAGAATTTTACCTTAGCGTCACTATCATACATGACAGATTTTTTTTTTTAATTTTCTCCTGTAGCTCCGGCATTGGCTCTTCCTATTTTTGCCTACAGTGCTCAATTTCTGGCTCGGGATATATGTCTTTTAAGTCATCTCGTCACTTTTACCTTGGTTTTTATTAATAATTTATTTTGTATTTAGGAAATTTGGGTAGTAAAATAAAAATACATTTGTTTATTACATCTTTACTTTATTTTTCTTATAATACATATTGACGGCTTTTTTTGCATTGGTTGCAAACTTTTATTTCTTAATCTAATAATATCTGTGCCCTTTAATATCTTATTTATGATATTGCACCAATTTATTCATTGTTAATCTCAAAGAAATATCTAGAAAATAACCCAGAACGACATTCCTGTGTACATTGCAATCAAGGAAGTCAAATGAATATTTGAATAAAATATTTTTTTAAATTTCTTTAAGTATACATTTTTTTTCAGGTTGATTTTCCAAGTATTCATTTACTTCCCAAATTATATTATCACCAAAACATCTCACGGCCTGCTCTGATGGGTAGGCCAATTTTCTTTCTCGTACACTTTAGTATTCTCTCATCGATATATAATTATGAATGTTTGTAGAAATTGAACCTGTATCTTTTGCAATTAAATTCACCTTGCATTGCCTGCAATTCATTTTTATTAATATTTTACTTACAACCCACCCAGCAGTGTATGCACGTAAGTGAACATGAAGACATTCTTGTCTACTGTTGTAGGAACACTTTCTAGATTTACAAAACCTACATTGGAGGATTCAGGTGAAGATTCAAGATTATTTTTAATGTATTTAAAAAGAGTCTTTAATATTATCAACTGCTCACCTAAATCCTCTTCACAATTATTATAACTCTCAGTATGGAATTTTATGAATCTAGTTATTAACAATGACTTAAAGGTGTTTTTAAACGTAGCACAATTAGGATTTATATTTCGTGAATTATAGGCTCGCACTTCACCAAAGCAATTTTTGATTTGGTTTGAATTAAAGTATCTAGGCCGCATTACTTTAATTCCTTTACTTTTAAAAAGAATCCACAACCTTTTAAAATTTTCTATTGTTGTAACCCAATTTTTTTATATGGGCACTTTTTTCTTTGCTTGTTTTATTTTCAACAAACTTTATATTTTGAAGAGTGTTAATCGCTTTGTGAGGTCCAAAGTTCCTGTTAAAGCTTACCTTAAAGCCTTTTTATTTTTATCACTTATGTTTGTCCCGTTGCAAGAATCAAAGAGGTTGTCAAGGACCGATACTTTTCAGCCGTATTGCGAAGTGTTGGGCTCACTGGCGTTCCATCAGCAAATTTTGCTACAACAAAAAAAAATATGATTCATATTTGATAATTACATTAAACAGAGTGTTAAAATATTCAAACAGTTTCTTAAAAATATTTATCTCAAGAAAGACTTACAAAAATATGAAAAGGGGGGCCTTATCTGCTAAACTCAAATCATTTAAATTTTCTGTACTTAATACTTAAAATCAAAGTACAAGCTATTCATTGTTCAATTGTGAAATTCTATACACAACCAAAATTCTTTAACATGGTAAAATATTACAATAAAAGGCATACCAATTATTATTTACTTACCAATATCCGGGCCAATATTTTTCTTAGCAGCTTCAATCTTACAATATGTATGATGCTTACATTTCTTACAATAATTATGTTCTAGTAGATTTCCTGAAATAAATTGAGTTATATAAGTTTCTACGATATTATAGTTTATAAAAACAAGAATAAAATCGGTAAACAAGCAAATGAATCAAAATGCTTTTTAAAAATAATATAGGTATAACATAGCCCGGAGAGCTTTTAACACACTTATTTAATAGCTGTGGGAGTTATGGAGTTACGGGGATATCCAAAGAAATTATTTTTAAATTATGGGTTTTTGTAAATGAATTGGTTATAATAAAGGCATTAAATATACACTTACCTAAGTGGCCAAGAGGATCAGTTCGAGGAATACCACTGTTATTTCACTTTGAGAAAATAAAGTCGGGTAGGCACCAAAACGGAGACGAGGCCTCCGAGGAGTAGGTGCAATAAATCTCTTTTCAAAGTGTTTCTGGCATACGTGGCATTTACGAAGTTCTTCTAACTTTAAACTACGCAATCTATCATAGTTAATGCACTGTAATCACTTTTGGAGTCCTGTCTCCCTATTAGGAAATCTTAACAAATTAACTGTTCCATTTGAAACTTTGACAATGTAAATAAATATGGCCACAGATTACTTAGATCACATTGACGTAACAACGTAATGGCGTCGGCCCACAGATTACTTAGGTCACCGTCGGCCCATAGTGATCTAAATTCTAAGTAATCTGTGCGGTCCAAGGTGACGCCGGGTAGAAGTAAGAGGTGGGGGCACCGAGGTAACTGTCATGTATGATAGCCTCAGCCATAGACAAGCCATGTCGTAAGGTCGAAATTTTTTCTATGAAGATTACCCCAAAATTTATTTTTATTAGTTTTAATATTGAAATTTAAGTTGAATTGCGAATAATTGTTGTTATTTAGACTGTTTAACTATAAAAACATAAATATAAATACAAAGTTATATTCTCGAATGTGTTATATACATATTTTGGAAATTCCCAATCTGGATAGGGTCGGCCATCGGCCTGGACCCAATGTTATAAGAAAATGAATGAACCAAAAAGCAGTAATATACTTGAGAGTGAATATATTAATATGATGGAAGCTACAGTTACATCTGATATTGTTGAAAATACAAGTTTAAGAACGGAGAAGAGACCAAGAAATGACAGTGATGAACAAGAGATATCTGAAAAGTATGAGGAAGGTTTTACTTTAGTTCAACGAAAAAACAAACGATTTGTGAGGAAAACATCTTTTGCAAATAATATATATAGACCGAAAAATACTGAAGAAGATTCTAATTCCATTGAGGTATGTGTTACTTCAGACAAATTGCTACCAAAACAAATTGGCTTCGCCAAGTTATTGAAACAACAAGATATACCTAGTATAATTCAAATTAAATATAAAAGCCCCTATAAAGTATTGATTAAATTTGAAAGTAGAGAAAATGCTGAAAAACTTTTAAATGACTCGAAATTTAAGGATTTGGGATATAGATGTCGCCTAACAAATGAAGTAAACCTTATATACGGCGTGGTGAAGTATGTAGAACTGGAGATTAAAGAAGAAGAACTTATGAAGTCATTCAAATCTGATTTTGAAATTATTTCTGTGAAAAGATTAAAACGATTAAACGATAAAGGTGAATGGATTGATAGTGAAACAGTGAGATTTTGCTTCAAGGGCAGCGTACTGCCTACCTATGTATATGGGTATGATTGTCGCTTTAAAGTTGATTCTTATACTTTCCCGGTGACACAGTGCTCTGTTTGCTGGAAGTATGGTCACCTGAGTCGTATGTGCTCTGTTAAGAAACCTTCGTGTCCAAAATGTGGTGGAGATCATAAAACTTGCGATACCTTAGCTTACAAATGTATAAATTGTCAGGGTGATCACATGGCATTTTATAGAGGTTGCCCAATTTTCGCAAAAGAAAAACATATAAGAAGAATAATGTGTAGTGAAACTTGCACTTACAAGATAGCCTTAGCTAAATATATTCAAACAAAAAAAGACGAAGAGAATAGTAAGAATATTGGGATTGAAACGGGGTTAGAGAAAATAAGCATAGAAGAGTTATCTGAACGGAATTATGGCGATAAAGTGGCGCAGGTTATCAGCTCCAGAGAATTTGAAAGTGATTCTGAGAACAATGAATTTGGCGGGGATAATATAAGAACCAGTGAAGATGATGGTAATAATTTAAATTTGATAAATACACAGAAGAAAAATAAAAGACGAAGACTTAAGAGATCGAAAGGTCCTAGCAATTATAATCCATCGACACTTAGAAAAAAAATCAAAGTCCATCACAATAATGAGGCAGTTACAAACAACCGTTTAAATCGAAAGGAAGATGATGGTGGTAAATCGAGGCCGAATAGTGGTGAGTGCCATAATGCGGAACCTTCACGTTTGTGGGACAAATTAAGAGCTTTATTGTTTACTGATATTAGTTTTGAGCAGAAATTTATTCAAGCGTTGCAAATTTGTTTTGATGAAGTTAAGTGCTTTCTTGTCAGATTAGTAAGTAATTGCGATATATTTAGACTTTTTACTGGTTCAATTAATAATGGATAATATTAGCAACATTAGTAGCCGCGTTTTAAGAAGTTCTAATAGTCATTGTTTGCATATCGGACAATGGAATTCTCAGAGTCTGATGCCTAAAAAACAGGATTTCGAACTTTTATTAAACCAAGCGAAAATAAGCATATGTATAGTTAGTGAAACATGGTTAACTTCTGAAACGGATTTTAATATTTCTGGTTATAATGTTTTCCGAAAAGACAGACGTGATGGTTACGGTGGTGTTGCAATTATTGTTCATAGATCAATAAGTGCACATGCTTTTCCTGTTTCTGTTATAAATTCAGGAATTGAGATCATTTGTGTAAAAATTTATAACTGTAGTTTGTTAAAATTTGTGGCGTCAGTTTATTGTGCGCCTTCTGTAAGGACCTCACAGACTGATTGGGACGATTTGTTTAGTGTTTTGTGTGAAAAATCAATTATTGCAGGCGATTTTAATGCACATCATTCGAATTGGTCGAATAAAATGGATACTAGGGGCATACAATTATTTGATTCTGCTATGGACTATAACTTTATTTCCTTGAATAATGGAACGTCATCAAGAGTCAAGCTAGTTAATGGGAGGTTACAAGAAAGTACGCCGGATGTAACTTTCGTGTCCACAGACATTGCTGTCTTTTTTCAATGGCATGTTACGAATGAAAGTTTAGGTAGTGATCATATCTTTATAAAGTTTGATTTACAATATACTAGTGCAGAACCTAATTACATAAAACGTCGTAACTTTAAATTAGCTGATTGGATCCTTTATCGTAATACATTTGAAAAGACTATTGCGGAACAAAACTTTCATCCGGGTAGTTACAATATACAGACATTCTATAATTTTTTTATAGATAAAATCAATTATTCAGCCGATAGGAGCATACCTTTTGTGAAAATAAGTACAGATCCTTTACAGTCTTTTAAACCAAAACATTACTGGTGCGCATCTATTTCTCATGCGATCGCTAAACGGCGCTTAGCATTGAAACGGTTTAGACAAAATCCTACTCCAGATAATTTTGATAGCCTTACTAAGAATATAGCTGAAGCAAGGAAAATTTTAAGACAGGAGAAATCAAAAAGTTGGAGAAAGTTTACTAGCGAAATAGATCAAACAACTTCATCATCCAAAATGTGGAAAAAAATGCAGTGGATGAAAGGAGTTAGAAACAGAGTAGTTACATTTTCAGATAGCAGTAAAGAGCAATTGTTGAAAACATTAGCCCCAGATTTTGTCGAAAATTTTCAGCCATCGTTTCATTCTAAGAATATAAAATTAGAAAGTGACTTTTCTTTAAACGAATTACAAAATTGTTTAAAAAAGAAGGACACAGCGCCAGGTATCGATAACATCACATATTCCATGATTTATTATCTTCCTCGCGTAGGTAAATTAATACTGCTCATTATATACAATTTAATTTTAAAACATGGTACTGTACCTGAGCAGTGGCGTGACATTAAGATAATACCTATACCTAAAACAAATCACAGTAATATTGAGCCTAAACTTAGACCAATTTCTTTAATTTCATGTATTTGTAAAATATTTCATCTCATGTTATCGAAACGATTAGAGTGGTTTGTAGAAAAGCATAAAATATTAGGATCATCAACTTCGGGATTTCGAAGAGGGCAGTCGAGTATAGATTGTATAGTCCGTTTAATTTCACAAATACAATGCGGTTTTGCCAATAATGTGTCTACACTTGCTTGTTTTTTAGATATAGATAACGCGTACAATAATGTTTTGGTTGATCAACTCACATTAATGTTAGATGATCTGCAAGTTGGCGCTAAAATCTGTAAATATTTGTTTACATTTTTAAAACGGAGGTATTTAAATATATCCCAAGATGATTCTGGTAAAGATCATATTTTAGTCCGATGGACAGGAAAAGGTTTAGCTCAAGGAGACCCAATTTCTCCTCTCCTATTTAATATAGCAACATCCAAGTTGAGCCAGGCCATTGAGAATGATATACATTACCTGCAATATGCAGATGACATAGTTTTATTTGTACAAAACCCTAATCTTAACACTAGCGCACTTAAAATTCAAAGTTGTATCAATATTGTTTGTTCATTATTGGGTCGTATAGGATTGGAAATTTCGTTTACCAAAACACAAATATGTCTTTTTAGTCGTAAAAGGAAACTAAATCCGTTTACTGTAATGATAAACAATCACCTTATCCCACATGTAGACTGCATTAGATATTTAGGATTGTGGTTGGATAAGGGTCTTTTATGGAAAAGGCACATTAATGAAATATTTACTCGATCATTAAAGCGTATGAATTTACTTAAGGTTTTAGCAGGGTCTTCGTGGGGAGTACATCCCCTACATCTACGAAGAATTTATATTTCTTTAATTAGAAGTAGAATAGACTATTGTAGTTTTATATATGATAATGCTGCAAAAACCCATTTATTACAGTTAGATCGATCACAAAATGCAGCTTTGCGAGTTATAGGAGGTTACATCAGAAGTACTCCTGTACATGTTATGGAGTATGAGCTATGTTTACAGCCACTTCATTTGCGTCGTAAGTACTTAGCTACAAAATATTGTTTGAAGGCGCAATCATGGACAAACAATATATCTATTAAAATATTAAAAAATTTACTAAGTCTATCCAACTCAAGTTACTTTCATAGAAAAAAGAAACCCCTACTCGTTAATGTATATGATACCACTAAAGATGAAATGATAAATAATTCTAATCCCTTGCACATGTTTACATTGAATACGTGGATGTCAAACTATAATATGGATTTTATTGAAACAATAATTGACGGTGTCACAGAGTCTAAGAAAAACATCGATAATATTGTTCTTAAGTTTAATTCTTTGCATATGCTACATAATAAGTATAAAGGTTGGGTGAAAATATTTTCTGATGGATCTCAGACTCAAGTAGGATGTGGTGCGGCTTTTTATGTTCCCATTCACAATGTGAAAGAATCCTATAAAATAGTTAATAACTCTGAATGTAACATCATGTGCGTGGAACTCTATGCGATTTCAGAGGCATTGTCGTACGTCATTGGCACTGGAATTAGTAAGGCGGTAATTCTGTCTGATAGCAGAAGCGCCTTACAACATGTGGTTCGTTGCGCCTCTGGATACAGAGGTGCATCGATAGCATACTCCATTTTAAGAAAAGTCTCCGTGCTGGTGTCTCGTGGTGTATCTCTGGGGTTGCAGTGGGTTCCATCACATGTTGGTATACGTGGGAATGAGGAGGCAGACAGATTAGCTCGAGAAGCCATATTAAAAGGTGCAGAGGTTCATATTAGGCCAGATCATTGTGGATTATTACCGAAATATAGAAGTTATTTGTTGTTGGAGTGGAAGGAGTATTTTGATGTGATATCTCGGGAGAAGGGTATCTGGTACCGAACGCTAGCGAGTGAACCTCCTCGTGTCCCATGGTTTGCAGCTGCCAGTTTAAGCCGTGAACATATAGTAGTAGCTCATAGGTTGCGTTCTGGACATATTCCTTCAAATAAGTTCAAATTTTTAATGAAGAAAGTAGATAGCCCGAATTGTGCATTGTGTAATTGCGTAGATGATGTTTTTCATTTCCTAATGGAGTGTGTTCGGAGTGCAGATATGCGACGGGAATTGTATAACCGTTTTAATATAAATTATTTAGACGTAGGTTTGTTTCAATCTATTTTAGCAGCAAGTACTTCTAAAGCTGCTGGATTGTTATATAGGTCTGCATATAAACTCTTAAAAAATGATAGTAATTTATAATAATTATTGTTACAACATTGTTATTGTGTAAACTATGGGGCTAACATAGTCAATACTGGCTCAAAGTCCCCAAATTAATAAAGAGAAAAAAAAAAAAAAAAAAAAAAAAAAAAAAAATTACCCGCCGTGTTTCAAACACAATTCCAAAGACAAAGATCTAATTATTCTGTGATTCCAAACAAATATGCGATAGGGATGTTTGCATAGTACAAATATAATGATTATTACAAATAAAATCGATTGAGACAATACTGATTTTAACGAGCTGATTTTACCTAACAGTCACATAAATAGTCCTGACCCCATACTAAGATCGAGTCTTGTGTCGTGGGTATAGGAACTATGAGAGACTTTTCGGTCTAACAAACACCCACACCCGAAACAACTTTCTGCTTCTCTGTTCCCTATATTTTATTTATTTCCTCAACGTGTAACGTGTTTAAGTTTATACGTCGTTGGCAGTGGCTATTCAGATATCTGTTATTTAATAAATTATTTATGAACAATAGACGTGACCTAATCTTCAAATTGTTATCGATTTTGTGGGTTCAACAATCGATTCATAATAGATTTAATTACTTAAAGAACATCACTATTAATATTTAAACCATAGACACCAATAGATGCCATTTTTTTTTAATTATGTCGTAAAAACTAGACAAGGTTGATCTTCATTCTTGCAGGCAAATAAATTGAAAAGTATTTGATCCAAAGATAAATAGATATTGTTTCTTTATCAAAGGCAAAGCCTATTTTATAAATATTAAAAACATTAGAATAACATGGATATCTACTGTAAACTTTAAAATTTATAAAAATTATAATATTTATATGTCGTATAAACTTAATTAATTAATAAAAAGAATAGTACTCATAACACGTGTGTACACCCAGTACACTTTTTACATTTTATGAAGTTATTTATTTAGGTACTGTTTTTTTATGAATGCATCCAATAATCTTTATGATTTGACCATAAACAACAATCATCACTGAACGCCATTTTGTAATTTTGAGCATGTTGATTCGCTCGCGAAAATGATTTTCTTTTCAAGAATTTGTAGTTTTCGAGAAGTTATTGAATAATATTTAAACGGAATTAGTTAAATACATAAAAATGGATATGCCGGAAGTAAAAGCGTTCAACGCGGAGGTATTTTTGTGCCGTTGTTTCCTTGTATGTGAAAATGTTCCGTGGCATCGCATCAACGTTATTTTTGTTGCAGTTATCCGGGTTGTACGACAACAAACCGCCTATATCGAAGGCGAAGATGAGTGCTATCACCAAAGGTGCTATAAAAGCCATAAAGGTCTACAAGCATGTCGTGCACAGTGTTGAAAAGTTTATACAGAAGTGCAAGCCAGAATACAAAGTGCCTGGTCTATATGTGATAGATTCTATAGTGCGTCAGTCGCGACATCAGTTTGGGCAAGACAAGGATGTGTTCGCGCCAAGGTTTGCCAAGAATATGCAGCAAACATTCGCTAATCTCTTCAGATGTCCCCCGGAAGATAAGGTTAGTTATGTAAAAAAGTGAACTTTTAAGGTTATAGTTTGTCCCTCTCTTATCTATGGAGTGGACCCACTATCGTTACCTACAAGCCGATAAACTGGAACTGAAATGTATTGGTCATTAATAAAAAAAAGTATTTTAGAGCATTCAATTTTGGCTGTATAGTTGTTTTAAATTAACAACTTTTAAATTATATTAGTAGAAATATCCAAAACATTGAATTTTAGATAACTTTGGGCATTTACATTGAAAAGTTTGTTTGGTTTATTGATTATCTCATTTACTTGTTGCTTGTTTCAGTCTTTGAAATCGATGCGTTCAAATTAGATTTTAATGGAAAAACTATTTGTTTAACAAATTGTTTCTTTGATATTTAAGCTTTCTTACTACATGTAAGCTAAATTATTGATTATGAGTAGCTAAATTTTGAATGTAATATTTGAACAGTTTTCTTTTTGTATCTTATAAGACCAATTAGTGACCTCAATATGATTAAAGGTCACAATATTAATAAAACTTTAGCATTACCAATATAATTATGTAAAATAAAAGTTCTTCTGTAAATATCTAATTAAAAAAATCATGCCAAATATAATTCTTATAAAGATATATTAATTGCCCCTTGATATGGATGATTAAATTGTCCAGTATCTAGGGGCATGCGGCAAAAAAGCAGCATGGCCGTACCATCCGGATCTCGAAGCAGTTCAGGCCATTTTCAATCCCCTATAACTTTGTTGTGGATAAAACAAGAAGCCTGAATTTTTAGTAACCAAGCAGGCATTGTATAAATATGATATGGCAGAAGAACTGAGTTGCAAGACTCCATTTTTTTTACAAGTTGTGATTTTGATGGCATATTATAAGTACCAAAATAAACACTAAAGAAAATAAAGTTAAAGCATAAATTTTTTTACAATAAGACACCAAGCAAATGATAATGTAAGTAATTATTTTCACTCACAATTTCAGAGGAATATTATCCGAGTGCTAAACCTGTGGCAGAAGAACAATGTATTCAGCTCTCAAGTCATCCAGCCGCTCCTGGACATGGCTGATCCGAATCACCCACTTCATCAAGAGATACAGCAACAACAGAACAACACTGCTAATGGTAAAAAAAAAATATAATTTATATATATCGCTATATTATTGATAGCAATTTCACTGAAACTAAGAAAAAAAGGAATTTAATTTATTTTACTCTTAATGCTTCTACAGCGAATCTTATAATTATTCTTAGTTTTATTTAGCTAGATACCACAACACTGTGGAATAAACCAGACCACATAATTATTATATTTTTGTAGTCCTATTATAATACAGTGTATTGACAATTAATTAGTTCTTAAAAATTACCTTAATTGGTTAAATTGTTTGCTGCTACTGTGATCTGATTCTGTTTTTTAACTGGTTATTAATATTCCTGATATAGCTGAAATATATATTTTTTGCTGTAAATGGTATAGAAAAGTGGCTACATGTAAGGATGCCACTTACATTATTGTATGTGTTGTTGTAACCTAACTGGCACTGAAGACAAAACTAATTTATTATAGCGATCATTCTAAAGTTCGGCCACAAAAACTGGTAGATTAATAAATTATGTATGTTGTATTTTTCAGGGAGCAGTCTCAATATAAGCCATAGTACAATGGATGGGAAGTCATCACCTGGGCCAGCGCCACTGCACTCCCCACACACATCATCTCCCATGGGTGATCAGGTAGGCTATTTATAATATATCTTCTGAGTCTTAGTGATAAATCTTGTAAAAATTAATAAAACAGTAATTTAAAAATAGCTGAACAATTTAAATATTGCCAGCTTTATAAGCAAGACATAACTAATCTCGTAAAGAATAATGAAAATCATGACAATGAGAAATAACAAGGAAATAATTAGAAACATGACTGAAAGTTGTATTAGTTTGATTGTCTATGATAGTTTCTTAATTCAACATGTTTGATATCTATCTATATCTATATCAGCCCATATACGTCCCACTGTAGGGCACGGGCCTACTCTACAATCGAGAGAATCGATTGAGAGTGGTTAGGCCATATTAGACATGGGTAACTCAGCGAAAATCCTTGCGTTAACTCAGTAACTCAGGCGCAGTTAACTGCGCCGGCTCATTGTGTTAACTCAAAATTGCGCCATAGCGTAACAAAATGAAAACACGCCGGTCGCCGAGTGAGCAACGAAATGCGTTATGCGCGCTATCTGCACGGCGCACGCGACATGCCGCTCACAAGTCATAGGTTATTACTTAGTTTATTAATCTGTGTTTTTTAGCACAAACCGCGCGAAAACTACGTTGGCTCAAGCTCATTGTTTACTGGTATTTTTATTAACGGGCATGAGCCCTGATGATTGAGGATTGAGTTGATGACACTTGACTGTTGTTGTTGTGTGTGTTTTGTATGTTGATGGTAAGTTACTTTATTAGTTTATTTAGATAGGTTACGTCGGCAGTTACTATGGTAGTTACTATTATTTTATTACTTTCCTGTGGTGATGTGAACTTGTTATAATATAAATAAATTGTTGTAAAGTCACAACCCATTCACACTCAAAACACACATAATAACAAATAACAAATCAACCATGCTTCTCTTTCAACTACACAGAATCGCCTTTATTTTAACATAGCTGTCAACTCGGCAAACTGAAAATAAAACCCTAATTTCCATGAAGTAAAGTGAATTAAAAAGAATAAAAATAACGTAGGTACCTATAACTCTATTTGAATTTCACGGAGTTGCAATTTATAAAAATGATAACCAAATTTCCCGGTACTGCGCTGTGCGCCAACACATTTTGAACTAGTGAGTTAACACATCCAGCGCAGTGAACTGAGTTGGCGCAATTGCGCGGCGTAGCGCAGTGTTACCCATCTCTAGGCCATATAGTCCACCACGCTGGCCTAGTGCGGGTTGGTGGACTTACATACCGTAGAAATTCTTTAAAATCGCTACGGTATACAGATTTCCTCACGATGTTTTCCTTCACCGTTAAAGTGCGCGGTGATTGACTATCAATACACACATAACTCCGAAAAGTCAGAGGTGTGCCCTGGGATTTGAACCCGCGACCACCTTGAACATGTAGGCAGCCGCGTCTGGTCCGTTACCAACAGGCCACCACACACTTTTTTATTTGATATCTATAAATAAAATATCTACACTAATATTTGCGCATTCAATTATTAGTTGAGCTAGAAAAACACAGATTTTTGACACAGTAAAGTGAATATGAATTACACAATATTAAAAAAATATATATTTTTATTTCCCCTTTCAACATAAATTCATACACAACTGACTTTATAACTTTCATTTTCATTTCGTCACTTTCACTTTCATTGCCTCTCAGTTTCAGGACCAACCTTCCGGCCAGGGTGTGAAGTTCAACCGGAAACTGCTCAATGACTTTGAGTATGAGAGCGAAGAAGAAGGCATGGGAGGGGATACCGCTGCCCATTCATCCACACATTCTACGCACTCCACACAATCCGCGCATTCGGGACATAACGCGCATGCGCCGCATAACGCGCATACGCCGCATAACGCGCATACTACGCATGCGCCGCCACATAACGCCGATGCACTTGGCAGGTTAGTATCTGTAGAACATAAGCATAGTGAATAGAGGTATCTGCAGTATCATTAAAGTCAAATAAAATGGCTAAGTCCAAAAGATAGAATCTTTTTTTGTTATGGGTAACGCGGCGGTGGTTTTTTTTTTGTTTTGTGAGTGGGCAGTCACTGCAACTCCTGTCAGTCAGGATCAACAGTGGGTCGCAAAAAATTGGCACCAAGCCTTGGAGCTTGACAAGTCTCTTAAGGAGAGGTCTCTTCTTAACTTGTCTTTAACCAGCATCAAAATTATTCAAAAAGAAAAGTAGCATACTTGGTTAATATTTAGCTTGATGTGGCTTTGTAGTTAATTAAGTATTTCAAAATATAAGCTAATAGACTATATTATGCCACTTGATATAAGCCTTCCATGGCATCATATTGAAAGTTCAGTTAAGTTAAAAATAAATTGTAGTATGCTATCCCTATGCTGTTGAATGCATTAATGCACCAGATTAATGATACACTTAATTCTTCTGTTAATAATTTGATTCTGTATATCTAGTTATTTATATATTTTTTTTTATTCCTTTAATTCAATGACATGACAGCCTCCGTGGCGCAGTCGGTAAGACGCCGCCTGCGAAATGGGAGGCCGTGGGTTCGAACCCCGCACCGAAACAAATATTTGTGTGATCCACAGATATTTGTTTCGGGTCTTGGTGTTTGTGAGACCGAAAAAGTCTCTTGTAGTTTCTGATACCCACAACACAAGATTCTATCTTAGTGTGGGGTCAGGACTATGGAATGTGACTGTTGGGTGTGAGTCTTTTAATGAATGTTGAAATTTCAGTATCCTGACAAACCCAGAGATCATGAGACAGCTGCAAAGCTTGCAAGCACATATGCAGATGATGACTGGTATGCAAATACCTGTGAGTATGGCGATATGTGCCACAAAAGTATTTTTATGTTTACCCAATTTTTCAATATACGCTGTCACGACACAAGTAATTTTCATATTTCGAGTAACAAAATATTTGAAAATGCTTTATTTTATAACTAAAAATTGTTCTGAGCTTTATCATTTTTTATTTCCTTATTTAAGAATGTAGTTTCATTAGAAATCTATACTTTTAATAAAAGTGTATTTAAATAAATTCAAATGTTTTCACAGAACCTGATGCCCATGATGACAGATATGCAATTGCAACAGGCACAGAACCCAAACCCATTTTTGGTAAGCGATTCTTTGTGACCTAACCCCGCCCAGTCGTACTCTCGAATGTAGAGGAGGCTCGTGCCCTGCAGTGGGACGTTTATGTGCTGAAACAGTACAGATTTTATGCGAAATAGATTGAGGGTCTTGAGTTACCGAGCCAATTGTCCTAAATTATTAAGCCAATTCAAATATGTTATAACAGATTCTATAAAGTAGTATCATATCAGTTGTAGTTAGTTAGTGTATGAGTACATAACATAAACACACGCCTTTATCCCCGAAGGGGTAGGCAGAGGCGCCACCAGCACACCCACATTTCGCCTTGCATGTAACGTCCCACGATGTGACAGGGGGCGAACCTATCGCCATATCGGGCACAAATTCCTGACTCCGGCCTGATAATGAATAGAAGAATCCAATATTACTTTTGTCCGACCCGGAATTCGAACTCGAGACCTCAGCTTTGTAACCGTACCGTAATACAACTACGCCACCGAGGCAGTCAAGTAGCTAGAACAAAAGAAATGACCTTTTCACTTCTTTCCAGCCCTCACAACCGGAGCAACAGAAGGAGACTAAAGATGACATAGCCAATAATGAATCAGACATTGAGTTTGTGGAGACGGGGCCGCAAGTTATAGAAATACCTGACGCTAATGATTCAAGGTAAAAAATCTAGCTACATTTTTTATTGGCCATGTAGGCAATTAAATAGCTCATAAGACGATTCAATACACATAGTATTTAATCTCTATTTCCAAAAAAATATTTATATAATGGGGTATTCTACCCATTTTCAAAAAGTCTTAAGTTGTTCCTAAGATTAAGACAAACTATTTAAAAAAATATCAAATTTTTATTCGCTCGGCAAGTCCAATAAAAATCCATTTAAAATTTAAATTTTAAATTTATGCGCGCAAATATGTGAAAACGCTAGGCGCCATGTGCCTTTAAAATGATAGGTCACTCAACCAGTAAACAACCTGTGCTAGTATGAGCTCTTGGACACCGGAGGGGGTATTCTACTCGCGGAATGACGTAGAATCGTTATCCATCATGGCGGCAGCCGTTTCACATCTTTTTAGGACAGATAAAAAAATTGAAATTTTCATAACGAATTATAAAATTTATTCCTTGGAAATAAAAACTGAAATTAACATATACTTATTGCTTAATGCTCTACTATATACATTTATAGTTTTTAGATTTTTTTCTTTCTTATAGTAAAATACCCCATTGAAAGGCAATACTATAGATAATGTGTGTGTGTGCAGGAGTCCTTCTCCGAAGACTCGTCGCGGGCGCTCGCGCTCCAAGTCCCCGCGCCGCCGCCGCCGCACGCGCTCGCGCTCGCCGCGACGACGCCGCGACCGCGACAGGTAAATACAATCTAAAAACTGAGGGAAATGGACAATCATCTATTTCCAACTCTTATTAATTTAACTTTTTGATTGATTTCATACATACATACATAAACTCACGCCTTTACCCTCGAAGGGGTAGGCAGAGGCGCCACCAGGATACCCACATTTCGCCTTGTATATTCCGTCCCACGATGTGACAGGGGGCAAGCCTATCGCCATATCGGGCACAAATTCCTGACTCCGGACTGATAATGAATAGAAACATCCAATATCACTTTGCCCGACCCGGGACTCGAACCCGAGACCTCAGCTTTGTAACCGTGCTGTAATACAACTACGCCACCAAGGCAGTCAGCCAGTTGATTGATTTCGTTGCGGGTTAAAGACAAGTTAGACATTCCCGGAGACTCGCTGAGCTTCAATGCTCAGTGTCATGAAAATGCGTGCCACTGTTGATCCTGCGACACAGGAGTTGCAGTGGCGGGTGTGAGGGCGGGACAATCTCCTTATCACTAAACTTACTGTATTCTAGAAACAGATTTCCTTACATTTTTACTTACTTAAGTATAGGAAAAGTACTATAACTTGAATTTTGATACTACCATTAATTTATAATAGTGGCTGGGTACATAACGATAATGAACTTTTTAACTTTTGTTCAGGGACAGAGATAAAGATAGAGACAGAGATAAGGACAGGGAAAAGTCGTATAAAGAGCGGGAGGCGGAAAGAGAAAAACAGAGAGAACGAGAGAAGAAAGGATTACCGCCGATCAAGAAGGAAAACTTAAGTGGTAAGTTAAACAATTTTACAGTACATATGACACAATAGCAAAAGCCATAAAGACTATAATCCGGCCGCTCAGAGAATGCGTTCCTGAAAGGTTGTAATCGAACGGACGACGTAACTTTGAAGTGTCGTTGCAAATGCAACGACAGCAAATGTAAATACATTATCGAACAATTTTATTTATTTACCCTACTTACGAAATAAAACATCATAAAAAATTTAATAATATGTAAATTTAGGTTAAATTTTATCACTTTGGACTAAATTTGACTGTTAATAAAAATAAAAATATTATATTTATAAGTTCATACCACGCCGTTACAAGGTTATGTCAACTGTTCATTTCTGGAGTGATGTGGCCAAAAAATAGCAGATTATTATAACGTTATTTTCCGTTATAATATAAAATAATACATTTGTGTTTTTAATAATGTATAACGTAATAATTAAACGGATCTAACTCTTTATTTCAACTGGCAGCAATATAATATCTTTCACATTTGTGAATTTTATTTAAATTTGGCATTGAAGTTTACGTTTTTATTAAAATATTTTAAATACGAACATTTAATATTAACTTCTATTATTTACTTATAATTGATTTAATAATATTATGAATCAAAATTAAAATCCGATCTATAATGTGATACTATTTACTATCGGCCGTCCTTGTGCAGCGTGTGACGTCACAATGTACAATTTTATTAATTTCTGCCACTAAGATCATTCACCAATTGTAAAGTGTGACGTAAATTTTAAAAAGTCACGTGACCAACCGTTTTGGTGACAATATTTTTAGTAATAAAGAAAAACATGTTTATTCGTTATAAAGATCTCTTTAAAAATATATTAACCAATTATCATTATCAAGTATCCAATTATTCTAACTTGCTACTTTTACTGGGAATAATTCAAAAGTTTAGCAAAATGATAATTATTTCCCATCACTACTCATGATCAACTGACATGTGGCAGGAACGCATTCTCTGAGCGGCCGGATTATAAGAACTGAACTGAATAATATATTTTCCATCAAACTTCATTAAAAAGCTAAAAATAGTTAAAGGGCAATTGCATGTCTATGGTAAATGGCATCTATTTGCACTTCATCAACACTAAATGAAGCGAAGACCGAAACTCTGTCGGCCTTATTTATATATAGATTTAAAACCTATTTCATTTATCGAATGTTTTCTCTTCTTCGCTCAAACTAAATTCTAAAGTCGTTCGAAAGGGACAAAATTTCGATAACTAAAATAAGTTTGAAATCTGTTTACGAATAAGGAAGTAAATTTTCATAAAAAAAATATTTGCTTATACAAATCACTCCTATAGTATTTTAGCAGTAATTAACGATTCAAAAGATCTTCTGAAAGAATATTTTGATTTTGAATTTTTTTGTTTTCCGGGTATACTTGTAATGTTGCATGTTGATGAATACAGTAATATTGCGGTTGATAAATAAAGGCTCGTTGTCCAGTGTGCAGCACGACGCTGTGGGTGGGGCACCTGTCCAAGCTGGCGACGGCGGAGGAGCTGTCGGACCTGTTCGGCGGCGTGGGCGGCGTGGCCAGCATCGACCTCGTGCCGCCGCGCGGCTGCGCCTTCGTCGTCATGGAGCGCCGCCGCGACGCCGCGCGCGCGCTGCGCCATCTGCACAAGCACAAGCTGCACTCCAAGGTACCCGCTACACTATTACTGTGGATGAGTGAGGGCACCTTATAAGTGTTAAGGTGGAGTTTGGTCCACCACACTGGTCTTATCTGGTTTCGTATACAGTTTTTTTTAAATTAAATATCGCTGATAAGTGACTACTGCCAGCTATAGACATCTCTACCGACTTTATCAGCTTTGTAAAATGGTAAATGGAAATGAATTTAAGTTCTTGCTTGACTTGCTTCATGTGGATACTTGTAAAACCTTCAGTTATTTCAGTGATCTATAGAATGGCTGCACTTGATGAGTACTACACACTGCATGGTTGTTGGTTGCAGGAGATCACGGTGGCGTGGGCGCCGGGGCGCGGCGTGAAGGGGCGCGAGTGGAAGGACCAGTGGGAGGGCGAGTGCGGCGTGTCGTACCTGCCGTGGGCGGCGCTGCACGCGCGCTGGCTGCTGGGCGCGCTGTCGCTGGACGCGCTGGAGGACGGCGGCGCCGTCGACGAGGACACGCTGCCGCCCTGGCTGCCGCCCCGGGTACCAGCTACTCACTATCCTACCGACATTACCCACCAATAACTTATTAAATTATTGGAACATACTATATCAAAATTTATGTTTCATCTAAAAAAATGATTATGACATTATTTTGATAAAATTAAACAATGTCATATAGTGCACGGTAAAACTGTTGAGCAACGAGCAGCATTGTGAGCCTTCTAATTCACGCATGTGCGCACTTCCCTGCTATACACTAAACTGATCGACCAATCACGTGCACCTAATAGAATAAGCACGTGGTTTCGCCAACACTTAAAAAATCAAGCAAGAAAACTATTAAAAAATGTACTCCCCATAAGGTTAATATTCATAATGTTTTCCAATTAATAACATGTACCTTCTCCCACAGATACTACCTAAGAGCATGATGGAGATCCCGATGCTGACGGGCATGCCTGCAGTATCTGGCCCGGGCATGATGACCAGCCTGCCGCCCGGCTCGCTGCCCGCCATGCCGCCGGGGACCATACCTAGTCTCCCGCCAGGTATATTTTGCTTCTTTTTATATACCTATATGTACGGAATATACTTGTTTTAATTTTTTACTCTTTCCGACGTATCGTTTACTTTACAGCTTTTGTTGTCACGGTGCGGACTGTCCGCTTAGTCCATCCCATGTCGGCATAAAAAAATAAAAAATAAAACCAATCTGGGGTATAATCCGTAAGAATTAGTTTGATTTCAAGTGCGTGTTTGTTCGCAGGTGTAGCGGGTGCGGTAGTGGCGCCCACGGTGTCGGGCGTGGGCGGTGTGGGCGGCGTGGGCGGCGTGTCCGTAGTGTCGAGCGTGGCGGGCGTGGGCGGCGCCGCGCTGTCTCTGCCCACGGCGCCTGCAGTCTCCGTCGCCGTACCGAGATTACCGCCACCTGGGTATGTGTACACAGCTTGTATATAGAATATTTACTAAATATATCTGGGGACACGGTGGTGTCCCCGCCAAGACGAGCCAAGTGAAGCGTAAGGGCACTACCTACCTTTTCTCGAAACACTATGCCGTTTTTTTTTAACCCTTATAACTTGATTTGGTTTCAATTTCCAAAAAAAATAAATTTAAGATAATTAGTCACGAGTAATCTAGTTTTTCTTTGCAAAAAATCTATACCTTGATTACACAATAAACAGGTATTGGCCGAGATTAATAAACAATCTTCATGTCTATCTAAAGATCGATCGCGAAAATAAACCAATGGGCTCAAGGTATCGTCGGCTCACATTTGATGTGTTCTGATTGGTCTATTTTCCGGATCGATATTTAGATGGGATTGGGATCGCTTATTAATTTTGTCCGTATAAATATACACCTATATTACATTGTGTTATAATTTATACATTGTGTTATGTTTAGAATGACAGCGGCGCTCCCGCCAGGCCTCACAGCCGGGCTACCTCCAGGCATCAGACCGCCCACGCTACCAACAGGCGTGCCAGGTATCCTGAATAGTTAGTCCTTTCATTTTTTTACTATAATATTGATAAGTAAATAAATACTCCGAATAGTCACGTACATAGTCGTGACCTTATAGTAAGATTCAAGTCTAGTTTAGTGCGTTTTACGAGAGAATTTATGATCTCTTAAGATTTGAAATATTTGTCACAGTGTGGGGATCGAACCAGCAATCTTCCGTTTCACAGTCGGTGTTTTAACCAACTGCGCCACGGAGGCTGTTATAAACAAGTCGAATGTGGGCGTGTGGATGAATCTGACATGTTTCGTCTATATTCGAGATTGATTCTTAGGCTCAGTTGTATCAAGTAACTTTGACCATAGCTTTAACTTAAAGTTATCAGTTATCACCATACATTTGAGATGTCAAATCGAGTTTCTATTGGTAAAATAATAGACATGGTCAAAGTTAATTGATGCAATTGGATCTTGGTGATTAAGTTCCTGTATTCATTTTCGCTGTAAGTGAAGTTACTGTAGGTTATGTACAATAATTAAAAGCTGACCTAGTATTTTATTTTTAGGTCCATTGCTACGGTTCCCGCCAGGTTTGCCGCCGCAGTCCGTACCTCAGCCTGGTGAGATATTACTTTCAAATTAAATATTTTTATTTACATAAACTTTACATCTGTACAACTATGGCCCGCCAAATTTGCATTCAATAATATAACATTTTGGGTACCTACGATAATTACTACAAAACTGGGTAATATTGAGAGAAAAATAATAATAATATGATTTAAATAATTATTATGCTGGAGGCATACTAAGAAAACTATTCAGGCTGTATTTCAGCGTAGATATTACCTACATTGGGTTTAGTAATCTGTCCTAAGTGTGTAATCAGTATTATTTATTATTTGAATGTGGACGAGATATTGATTCAAATATTTAATTGATTTGGAGTATTTTTAAAACTAATTTATATTGGTGGCCTGTTGGTAACGGACCAGACGCGGCTGCCTACATGTTCACGGTGGTCGCGGGTTCAAATCCCAGGGCACACCTCTGACTTTTCGGAGTTATGTGTGTTTTGATAGTCAATCACCACGCACTTTAACTTTTAAAGAATTTCTACGGTATGTAAGTCCGCCAACCCGCACTAGGCCAGCGTGGTGGACTATATGGCCTAACCACTCTCAATCGATTCTCTCTATTGTAGAGTAGGCCCGTGCCCTGCAGTGGGACGTATATGGGCTGATATAGATAGAATTTATAAATGGTTGATGATGATAGAATAGTGAATCATTTGTTTGCAAACTAAATGAATTGCATTGAAATGAATTATGTAAGAAATAATAAGTAATAATTTGCATAGCAGTTCAAAATATCGAAGGCAGCTATGGGATATACAGGATGATATTGACATATGGTATATAATTTAACCCACGTTTCACATCACACCAGGGGACGTACAAAATCATCTGATGATTATTTTGTCAAAAATGTGATTTTAGTTTTCACGATTTTTGATCACGTATAGATACGAGCATTTTTACCACTTAGGTGAAGTTTGGTTCGGTTCGGGAACTTACCTGAGCCATAAAAGAATTGTACCTGTATGGGTTCACCAAAAGCTTTGAAAATTAAAATCGCGATATTTGACAATTACGAAGCAGTTTTTTTTAAACATGGTACAATTGTACCAATTACCATAACCATTTGCAAGAATTTCTATGGTATGTAAAGTCCGCCAACCCGCACTAGACCAGCGTGGTGGACTATATGGCCTAAACCATCTCAATCATACTCTTGATTGTAGAGGAGGCTCGTGCCCTGCAGTGGGACGTATATGGGTTGATACATACAATTGTACCTGGGATGGTTATTAATGTGGTTTAAATTAAATACCATATTAACAATATCCGCGATGAAATAAAATGAATTTTCTAAGAAGGTAGTTATAATGAAGTGTGTGTGGTGGCAGGCATGGTGGGCGGGTTCCTGGTGGGCATGGGCGGGTTGGTGGGCGGCGTGTTGCCGCTGCACGCGCCGCACGCGCCGCACGCGCAACTACTGCAGCACACGCACCACGCGCCGGTACGTATCTCTCTCTCTCTCTCTCTCTCTCTCTCCCTCTCTCTCACACTCTCTCACTCTCTTCAACCACAGGAAGTCCACTGCCATGTCAAAGATGTTAGTGACCAACAAGCTGCAAAGCGCAAGTGTCAGTGGTTAGATTAGTGACAACACCATGCTTTTTTATTTTTATTAGAGTACCAGAAGAATTTGAAAATAAAAGAAGGATCATTGTGTTAATATTGTGCAAGTTATGGATTATCAACATTTTACTCTAATAACTAGCATTTGAATTTGATTTTTTTCCAATAATAAAAATGATAAGAAAGTATTGAATTTTAAATATTATTAAAACAATTAAAAAGTTAACATCATCATAAACAAAATCTCCCCGAAAAACTTCCCAGATGGCGCAAATTACATGGTGATTAACTACAACGAATAAATATATTAAAATTAAAAAATTCTTATTTATTCAATTTCATAAATATAAAAGTGTAGGTTTGTTTAGTAAAACAAGCATGACAATAAAAGTATTTGTATGTTGCGAGTTACTATATAATATGATGTGCACGCAGCCGGCGGCGAGCAGTGCGGACAGCGCGTCGGGCGGCGCGGACGACGCCATGGAGCTGGACACGGACGACGCGCCCGCCCCCGCGCACCCCGCACACCCCGCACACCCCGCGCACCCCGCACCGCCCGCGCTGCTGCCCGACCAGGTCACACTTTTTTTTTTTTTTTGCGTCGGCCACCACCGGTGCACTTCAGAGACGGCCCCGGGATATAGTTAATACAGAACCTGCCGGGACCGCCTCCATGCGCACTGCCGCTCCAACGGCGCGGCAACAGACGCGTGTTGCGTCACGTCTCGGGGGCCGCCAAGGTAGGGACGGCGACCCCATGTGGCCTCTGCGGCGCCGGGTTAGTTGTTGTCCCGGCGCCTCCTACGTCTCCTGTGGCGACGGGCGGGATCGGTCTGCTCCCGATCCCGCTCCGCGCTCTCCTTCTGCGACATGACACGACCAGGTAACACTATCACAACCCTTGTGTTGCAGTTACACGCCAGCTGTGAAACACAAATATTATCTGTGTGATCCACAGGTATTTGTTTCGGTCTAGGTGCTTGTGAAACCGAATAGTCTCTCGTAACTTTTGAAACCCACGACACCAGACTCGATTTTTGTGTGGGGTCAGGACTATGAATGTATGTGATTGTTGGGTGTATTTATTGGCAATTGCATATTATGTTGGCGAACGGGGTGATTGAACTAAAGTCCACACTATTCGAACACGGTTTTCTATCAATGAAGAGGCTATACAATTAAGTTTTACACATCAAAACGATATCAAAGTTAGTTCAATAATTACAGATCTTCGCATTCGCGGCCATATTTTTTAACGCAGACTAACGCGCCCGCCTTCGATTGTTTTAACTCTATCTGAATAACCAAATGCTCCGATAGAGGGCGCTATACATTAAAATTTTAAGAAACAAACGTAAATCAAATAAAACACTATAAATTAATTAAAATGTTAAAGAAATAAATGTGACGCCTACAGCATACATGCCACTAACCAGAAATGTAAAAATACAGCTCATCTGGTGATATATGACTGCCGTCAATCAATATCTATCACACTTAGATTTGAATTATTTTACCGTCCTATGATTCTACACATGAAAAAGAAAAGTTTATTTTGCATCTTGGTCGCCAAACGAAACAATAGCAAATCATCGATTCATGTCGATTAATATGATACAGTGATACCTAGCGCCCGTTTGACGCAGCTCATTTCAGATTTCAACAAAGAGGGAACGTAATAAGTCTAAATGTTGACTCTTATGCAATGAAACTTATTATTTAAGTAATATACCGCGTTCTTTATTTGATTAACAGATCGATACAGTCTACTTCTAACACTTTTTAACACAACAATATCCCCCAACAGATCCAAGCCCTCCTATCAAAACCGCCGCCAAATTTCAATTCATCCGAGCCACCGCCGGGTTTCAACGCGTCGGAACCACCACCATTCACATCCACGCAGACACCGCTTGCCGATAACAAAGATGAAGAGCGGAAGAACGACCGGGACCGAGACCGGAAGGACCGGGACCGGGATCGAGATCGGCGAGACCGGGATAGAAAGGACAGAGATAGGAGGGACCGAGACCGAGGGAGGGATAGAGATAGGTGAGTTACAATAATTTCAGAGTTCACTATTGAGTTATTATACTATACTACAGCCTACATAGAACACTGCGGACAATATTTGTGTAACAAAAAACAGCGGTAGTGCAAATTCGTTTCTGTCACTATCTTCTCTGGATTTCCGAATGCCTGAAGTACGGTCCGATTGTCTACATGATGTCCACTCCAGTATAATTCCTCAGAATATTTCACAGTGCAAAGAAACTCTATAAAAAGAACTGATACTTGATATATTACTTGGTCAATAAATATTTTGTAATTTTCTGTGTGATTTGAGACAGTGAAATTCTATGTATTTTTAATACTGCTATACGTATTTAGCTGTGGGACTGAGACTATGTGTGAGGCTTTTGTATTTTTTAAATAATGGAATATTGTAAGCCTGCTCTTCCTTATCAGGATCTTTCTTTCTTGATATGAGGATTATGAAGGTAATAAAAATATAACTTATTCACAGGGAAAGAGATGACAGGAGAGATCGCGACAGAGATCGAGGTCGCGAGAGGAGAGACAGAGATCGGGATAGGGACAGGGATAAGGAACGGTTCGGATCCAGGGAGAATAACAGGTTAGTGTTATAACTTACATTCCCTTTGATATTCTGTGGTTTACAGACAAATATACATTACCAACGCAAGATGAGTTTGTAAGTGTTTTCCTAAATTTTGAGATATGAATTTTAGTGTGTTGTGTGGTGGATGTAAAAGATGGTTTAGAGGCTTCATCTTTGATAGCTTTTATCTTACAGTAAACTGTATTCCCCCAGTGTGTCTTTAATATCCAGACTTCACTTTTGTAAATTATATTATCACTTCCACAGTAGTCATAGTTTTAAAGAGCCCAGCACTTTTAGTATAATTTTCATTTCCACAACATCAATCAATAGCTCATAAATAATTTGTACAGCAGAGAGATATCCCGGGACAAGTCACCCCGCACCGCAGCCAACCCAGACACCGAGAAGACCCTACAAGAGAGACTGTGGGAGATGGCTAACGGCAAGCCCAACAACCGACCCGAGGGGGACAAGCCCAATGAAGAGTTCCCAGAGGATCGGGAGAGCAGGGACCGGGATGAAGTTAGAGATGAACCCCGCACGGATAGGCCTCCGCCCCTGCTGGATAGAATTCCCCCCATGAGGCATGACGCACCCCCAGCCAATATTGATAGTGGTAAGTACACTGTTTTGTTCCGTGTAGTTATTAAATTGTGTGAGACTGGATGACAGCATGGCGCAGTTGGTTAGACTAGGTGTATTTGTATTATGTATTTGGATGTTGTGACTGGCTTAACGATAGTCTCTGTCATATTTTGAGAGGGAAATAATCTCGGTACACTTTGGGTGGCAATAGTGTAATGTCAGATACAGGCGTCTGTTTATGTTTGCATGTGGGTGGTGAAATAATTTTCAACGACAAATAATCTTTTAGATCCACGTTCTGATACTCGCGATCAGGTACATACTTGCATAAAACATTAAAGTTTTCGTAATAAATGAGTATTTAAAATTGAAATGATTTCGGCGTTTATTTAACTTTATTTTACAGAATTATATGGTTTGTATGTTGCCGATGGCCCTTCATGTCTTATTTATCGATTTTACTAATTCGATATTGTACTGTACAAAGAGGCCAAACCTGATGTTATACAATAGAAAACCTTGATACTTACATAAACTCCACGCCTTTTTCCCAGAAAGGGTAGGCAGAGGTGCAACTAGGACACCCACGTTTTGACTTGTTTGTTCCGTCCCACGATGTGATAGGGGCGAACATAACGCCATATCGGGCACAAATCCCTGACTCCTGGCTGTGATAAATAAAAAAATCCCTTATCACTGCCCGACCCGGGGTTCGAACCCGAGACCTCTGACTCTATGTCGTAGTTGTACTACGGTACGAAAGCCTTGATGTTAGGTTAGATATATCGGGTATTGTGAGTGTGTACTAGAGAGTGGGCGGGTTGTATTGCAGACGCGGAGAAGGGCAGCGGCGACTCGGGCTGGACGCAGCTGCCGCCGCCGCGACACGCGCCGCCGCACATGGCGCCGCACTTCCGAGCCGGTACACATCGCTTTATACATACATACATACATACATAAACTCACGCCTTTATCCCCGAAGGGCTAGGCAGAGGCGCCACTAGAACACCCACATTTTGCCTTGCATGTTCCGTCCCATGATGTGATAGGGGGCGAGCCTATCGCCATATCGGGCACAAATTCCTGACTCCGGGCTGATAATGAACAGAAAAATCCAATATCACTTTGCCCGACCCGGGATTCGAACCCGAGACCTCAGCTTTGTAGTCGTACCGCAGTACAATCACGCCACCGAGGCAGTGCTTTATAGTTTATGTTATTGTAATTAATGGCGAGACGCGCATACCACTCGCCTGATGGTAAGCAATACGACCGCTCATGAACAGTAGAAAACCATTCAACACCATGAGTTACAAAGCATTGCTTGGCATTGAATATGCATGTGATTGCTGTGTTTATTTACATAGTAGTAAACTATTCCCCTTTTTGATGCGGTTACCTTCATATTACTTTATTGTTAGAAATAAATTTAGTTTGTCTTGCCAATTTGAGGTTACACACTCTTTTCGTTTACAGAATTGAGAATGAGAGGGCCGCCAAGGGAACCAATGGCAGGTATGACCAGAACTAGCAACTTTGGTCATTTTGCCCTCATTAATCATATACACTGTGTCTTCAAGTTGCAATTTCTACTATTTCAGGACCTTGGATGGACGGCCCAGGACCTGGACCCGGACCAGGCCCGGGACCGTTCGGACCCAGGTTCAACGGCATGGGGCCGCCGCCTTTCAATCGACCGCCGTTTGAGAGACCACCATTCGAAGGCGGACCGTTATTCGAAGGACCGCCGAGATTTGAGCGCCCGCCCTTCAACAGAATGCCATTCGAAATGAACCGTCCACCGTTCGACGGGCCGCGACCGCCTTTCGACGGACCTAGGCCACCATTTGATGGACCGCCCAGACCTCATTTCGACGGACCCAGACCTCCTAGGCCACCGTTTGATGGCCCGCCGTTTGAAGGCGACCGGCCATTCGACGGGCCGCCCCGGTACGACGGACCGCCAGACTTTTACGACAGGAACAACAGGAGGTTCGAAGATAGGGAGCAGTTCAACGAGAGGGGATGGAACGGTGACCGTGAAAGAGACCGGGAGTGGGACCGAAGGAACGAATGGGACGACAGGAGAAGGGACAGGAGACCGCGGGAGCATGAAGACAGATTTAGAGACAGAAACAATGACCGAAGGAGGAACTTTGACGAAAGACAAGCGGGAGACAGAAGGTCTACTGGACCGCCAGCCAGGGAGGAACGAACTCCAAGAAGAGACAAAGATAGGAAGTCGAGGTGGGGCGCTGCCGACGAACCGGCGCAGAGTGAACAAGAAAAAGCACCGGACAGCGAGAACAATCAAAATCCAGAGAACAAAGAGCCAAGCACAGAGACTGAGCAGAAAGCGGAGGAGCACGTTGATGCTAGTCATGACGAACAAACTGCTGCTGAACCTGCGGCTAAGGAAGATACCGAAGCGCCGACAGAACCGGTTGAGATGTCGGAGCGTACTGAAACTAAAGAAGAGCCTGTTAGCGAACGGAGACACAGTGAAAGTGATAACCGCGAACCAGAGCAATATGATCGAACAGAACAAACAACAACAAACGACAACGCTCCAGATTTGTACGACGCTGGCGAAGCCGTCGACACGAGTTTCTCATTGCCAGCGCCGGCGAAAGAAGAATACTCACGGCCCCCAGTCGTAGCAGATGAACCTTCCGTCGATACGACAAAAGAGAGTTCTGACATATTCAATCAAGAAGTGGAAATGGAACAAATGGAAACGGTGCCGCAAAGCGACAGCTGTGAGACGACAAACGCAGAGGGAAGCAAGGAAGGGGCAGCCTGACAGCGGCGCAGGTGGAAAGTTGGGTATTTCCAGTGGAAATGATTCGGGTGACGTGGCGGCCGGGAGCAGCCGCGCCGCCGCCTCGCGCAGATACAACGCCAAAGATTTTTATACACAAAAAAATATTGAAATATACGAGTGCCTTATTGGTTACCGATGTGGTGTTTTGTTTTAACCGCCGGCACGCTCCAGAGAAGAGGAACTAGCCTTGGCACTCAAGTGGAGTGACCCGGGCCAGGTACGGTTGCTAACTGATATACATTATGACGCGCGTCTAGAACAATTGCACTCACATCCACAAGTTGCAACATGTGGCGCTTCATCCTATCCTCTCTATGACATGAGTTAAAATCTATACATACTTTTCACATGTTGCAACACTTTTATCCATATTGAATTGCACGATTGTACTCGGCGAGCGTAACTTTTGTTTATTTATAAATGTCGAAATGGTTGCATTGTTAGTTTTATAGAAACTTTGAACTTTCATAATTAAAATATTAATGTCAATATTTGTTTAACGTTGTTGCCATTTCGACATAATATATCGCTAGCAATGTGTGCAAAATGCCTCGACGGCGGCCGTGTCACCCGAATCGCTGGAAATACGCTGGAGAAACCGACAAACGACAGGATTTCAAGACTTCCTACAACGGCTTCTCATACTGTCTGCGGATTATCTACATGTCGTATATAGGACAAGTTAATGTTTTTTTTTTCTTTTTAATTAACTTCAAGCCTCGAATTGTATGGATATATAGATTTTATTCATGGCAATACTAATTATGAAAATTACAGTTCATATGCCAAGCCTTTGTGTTTGAAAAGTAAAACTTTAATCACAACCGAGTACAAAATTGTTGGCTTAATTTTTGTGTGACATAAAAAAAATGTTTTAATATTATCGCGCGTATTTATTGGATAGTTTTATTCGACATTTTAGTCCTTCTGGTGGGTCGCTTTGTCGCTGGTAAATACATGCGGTAAATCGCCCGATTGATTGTTAGAAGAGTTCTTTTAACTGTTTGGCACTCGCCCCAATGTCACATTTCGACTATATGCACTTTTTCTCACTAAGAAAACTCTTAGATGATATTTACACGATTAAACTCATTTGACGTGTCTTTAAACTTTGGTGAAGGTAGAAAAGGGTCTTTAAAATGGTATGTAAATTTATATGATAGATTTAAAAAACATATTTTATAAACATATGGGGATTATAGATGTAGCGTTCATGATCACAATACATGTTAGTATGCCCAGGTCGTGGCGCGCACCACGTGCTGCCATATTGTGTAATTGTATCTTCACAAGTGTAACATATTTTTATAACTAGGGGCGTCGAAAAAATCGGAATTCACTCAATCAATAAATTAGTCTAATTTGTAGATAAGCAATATATGATAAAAAAAAATGCTTGCTTCAATGTTTGTCATATTTTATGCTTCAATAAAATAATTTAAATAAATTAAAGGAATGTTTGATTACAACAGGCAGCGGATTCTTGGTGGAACTTCGCCTCGAAGAAATTTTGCACACATTGTCTGGCCTATGTTTGTTTGTTTTTTTATGAATTTCAGCTACGATCCAGCACGCTTAATGGACAGACATCAATATCTTCGTGCCAAGCCTCGAGTTAACCAGTTGCCTTTTTAAAATGTTTAAATGTTTTACCATAGTTATAAAGAACCAATAGAGTCACTTAATATGGTTCATATTCTAACTTCAAAAAAGGCTGTGTAAATGAATAATACAAAAAATGCAGTCTATGATTAATTTGCCTTCAGTACATAATAATTCATAAGTTCAACACGACCCAAGTCTACCCAGAAAATTATGTAATGATAACTCAAAACCTGTTGGTTATATTCCATGCGTACATCGGATGTGCATTTCATCGTCTTTATGCAATAACTTAATTGTATCTACTTGCATATAACAGGGAATATTCAAATTTATTTCACAATTAAATACTTTGTTTCTGGGAGTTAGTTTAATAATATGCACAAAATAAGGTGTTTTATTTAGAAAAGAATGAACATTATCTCCCATAGTTATTAATTCTAATATCCCTGATCTTGAATCCTAACTTTTTCCCAATGCAGACTCCAAATGAGGCATAAACTGAATATGTTATATGATGAACACATTAAGCGTGGCGCTCCACAAAACTTTGTTTAATAGTTAAAAAAATATTGGTAATAAGGCCGGGTTATAAATATAAAATACGCACACGCACCACCCGTCCACTTCGGGCCCCCGAATTGATGTGGACGCATTACATTTTTCAAATACGCACGTATTTTTTAAATGCACGTCAACTGCACTGTTCGTGCGTGTTCGCAGGTGTAGACTCGTATGTAGGACATGAAACCTGCGGTACAAACAGAGATTTAAATATTGTTGAGTTTAAATCATAGATATACTACAGAACGGTATAAATACACGCAACATTCACTCATACAATCCTGACTATAATAAAAGTCTTTTGTCGTAGATATAGAATAGACCAGTCGTGGGTACCCCGTATCTATCAGAAAATATGTGAGACTTTTCGGTTTCAAACTTCCAGACCCGAAACAAATACTTGCGGTTCACATAAATTTGTCGCAGTGCGGGGAAATAACCCACGGTCTCTCGTTTAACAGCCGGCATCTAACCAACTGCGCCACAGAGGTTGTCACAACAGATCAATTATATTAAAGACGGCCCGTACCACCGTACCGTTACCCGAACCCGTACCGTCCATTTTCCTGTTTCCGAAATAGTCGCAGTCTGAAATAAATTTATACATAAAAACATAAACAGATCTGCTAAACGCAATCATAGTAGCGCTGCCCCATCCCTGAGTAAGTTTTACTGATTAAAAGATGTTAGATTCAGCTAAAACTATAGAGGGCACCACTTAGATGGAAAAGCGCTATCTAGTGTCACCAATAGAAAGACTAGGCCTACGCGTTTTTTTTGGTTTTCAATTAACCTAATGTTCACATAAAAATAACTTGAAGGGCTCTGTGGAGTATGAATTCTTTATGAAGAAACGTTTACACAACTTCGATTATTAATACTTACTTATTGTTACGCTAGGTAAGGTAACGATAGGGAATGTTTGCCTCGACAATTAATTATAAAACACAATATTCACAAAGCCCTCTTCCTATTTAAGACACCTCAGATTTTCCTTATTCTGTAATGTCTCAATATAAAAAATAATAGACTACTGGGCCAGATTTATATAATCGCTCTAATTTGGCACTACTGACAAATTAAGTAATATGTGCTCATATTTTCTTGTGTATTTAATGGACTGCTACCCTTCATTCAACCGTATTTTATGTATAGTACGTTGGGGTAAAACAGCAATAGTAGTTCGTTGGGGTAAGATCGTAAACTCTTACATTGTATAGGAGTTTACTTTCTTACCCCTTCCATCCTTGTATTACGGTATCACCCTAACGCACCCTAATTATTTATATCTGGCTTTACTCCTTATTCTGTGTATCTGGCGACTTTGTAGATTTTAGTTTTTACTTAGTCCTGACAAAATGTGTCTTACCGAACTTAGACCTAAGCATTTATAGGTAGAAACTGGTAGAAAGGTAATAAATATTACGGACTCACGAATTAAATAGATATGATGTAAACAAGTAGAAGGGAAGATGTAATATGATTACGACAACAGCACAGACCAATAAACAGACAACGGCGTGTTTCGATTCCCGCACCAAAACAAGTGATAATGATCAAATATTAAGAAAAAAAAATTGTTCTTATGATATTATGCCTAAATTCGTGTTGGCACTTGATGGTAGGCGATCTAAAAGTGTCTCATAACTTTCTTCACTAGTATATATACTATAACTTTTTATTTGCAATAAGTACATAAATATATAAATATGCATTTCTTTATACGCTTAAACAATATTGTGTTTGTTAGATCATAAAATCTACTTCATTAGAAAAAATATATTTTTGACAGCCTCCGTGGCGCAGTTGTTTCGACCCCAGCTGTGAAACGAGAAGCCTCAGGTTCAATCCCCGCAGCGAGACAAATGTTTGTGTGATCCACAGGTATTTGTTTCGGGCTTAAATGTTTGTGAGACCGAAAAGTCTCCCGTAGTTTCTGATACCTACGACACAAGATTCGATCTTAGTGTGGGGTCCTGCCATGTATATGACTGTTGGGTCTGTGTGTGTATTACATTTATTAGCGCGGGACACAATCCTCCATTCAACATCTCTCGCTCGGCTCGTTTTTTCGATCAGAGTGCGCAGTCCTGTTTGTTTATAGCGAAAGTTTGACAGTTGACGTTATTATTTTATTTGTGAATCAGATTTTCTTTGTCGTTGTCGGCTTAAAATTTTCTCTATAATTATGGAAGGTGTTCAAGTAGTTACTCAAGATTATGTCAATGTGCATATAACGAAATCAGATAGTGAAGATGCGGCTCCCGTGGAACGAAGGTTTAAGAAGGGAATCAACATTTTGGAGTTTAAGGTTACTATGATTCACACCTTTTCTCACTTTTGTTATTTTAGAGTATTATTCTTAATATTTCCTCTCCTGAAATGCGTTAACTATTTAAGATTGCTTTAAATAGCTTATTTGTTAAAATATTAACTTAATATAAACAAAATACCTATGTAAAAAAAACCGCTTAAAACGTACTTTACTATAAAATAAAATTAAACCAAATTGCGATGAAATCCGTAAAAAATACTTTTATTTCAATGTGTAACATTCGCGTAAATCTAAGAAACTACTATACTTTCTATGGAATAATTCGTATTATGTACAGGCAAAGCTGGAATTAGTAACCGGAGGCTCTGCGGCAACTATGAAACTGAAAGTTTATGATAATAAGAACAACTTCATTTGCGACATAGATAATGATGAAGCCCTTCTTGGCTCATATCCCATTGACGATGGAACGAGGATACATGTTATAGACAAATTCAATCTTGTTCAAGATTTTGCATCTTCAGATAGCGCTGAAAGGTAATATTTATAATACTTTAATATTTATTTTATGACATTTAAATCACAACATACACTCTCAATTTTTTTTATAAAAAATAAATGTAAACTAAAAATTTATACCCCTATGATTTTTAACAGATAGATGTATTTATTTATCTATAGTAATTATGCTTAGTGAAAAGTGGATAAAATTTGTCAATAATTATGTAGAACTATTGTTATTTAACTCAATTTACGTAACATCATTTTGAAACAAGTATTTATAGTTCAAATATTTGAATGAAGGTTCCGATTGTCAGAAGAGGAATATGAGAAGAAAGGGGACACACTCCGGTCTTTCCTGCAGCGTAACAAACTTGGCAAATACAATGAAGAGGAGCTGAACAAAATGAAGGAACAACAACAGAAGGAATTGGAGGAGGAAGCCAAGTATGTCTAATTCTTATTTTTTAACACAGGACAGCTTAGGACCTCTTTAGCCCTTTTGGTCATTGCATTAAGCAGCACAATGTGCTGATTTAACTTAATAATGCTTTGGCGTAGGCATGCAGAAGCAGTGCTAGTAGGAGCACGGTGTGAAGTACACGTGCCGCAGCAGGGAGTGCGCCGCGCCACGGTCCGGTACAACGGCCCGCTAGAGGGCGCCAAGGGGTTGTGGATTGGCGTGCAGTACGACGAACCGCGCGGGAAGAATGATGGGTCGTGAGTGTTATTTATACTTCATCTGTTTTCAATTCTAAGAACCACCTTCAAGTATTAGGTTGCTGAAAGTATAAAGTGGGTGAAAAGGTATGGAAATACAAATCTTCAAGCAAATTGACACATGTAGGCCATGTATGTTGCTAAACTAATATATTGCTTGATAGTACTAGTTGTGAAGTGTGACCAATTCATACATTTTCATTAAATTTATTCCGTCATAACCATGAAACAAAATAGTTGCCTAGGATTTTTAGTTATACCTTATGTGTAAAAAAATAATTTCTATTTTGAAAGTTTCGAAATTTCAAATATATTTTCTATTTCAGTGTAAACGGCAAGCGTTATTTCACCTGCCCACCAAAGTATGGTGGGTTCGTTAAACCAGTGTATGTGACTGTTGGAGATTTCCCTGAAGAGGAATTTGACCTGGACGATGAGATATGATTGTGGGGTGCACACATTCTCTGCACCACATAAACGCTGTGGCTTCACGGGGGGTTTTGTAGAACATGTTCATATGTAGCTTTTTATATGAGCTTTATCAGTATTTTTAGCTATTTTTAACTATGTATGTCTAAATTCTGAAATCAGATAATGGCTCTAAAGTGTTTTGCAAGGTAAAATGAAGACTGATTAATTTGGTTTTTCATCCCAAATTAGGTTGAAGTGTTGGGATTTTTGGATAAGTTGAAATCTCGGTTTTAATGTGCACACGCAAGTATAATTCAAAACATCTAAAATTGAATTGTCTTTAATTCAAAAAGATCAATAATTTGTACATTGTTATAACGCATGTCTACAAAAATTACATGTTTATATGTTTTGCTATGTTGTATATTTGTTTTGTTCCACAAAATCGTTCGTGTTAGTAATTGTAACGGCACATTCAGACAATCGTACAGTTTTCCAATTGGTTAATCTAACAATAGAAATTAGAAGCATTTGTTTAATTCATGGTATTTCTAGTATGCTGCTGATACATGAGAAATTGGAAAGTTGAGTGATTCTGAGCTCACATTGAAGCTTGCTGGCAGGCTGCATAATGCTTTAATATTTTAACATGAATGCATGTTTGTTTACAGAATCGTGGGAGGGATTACAATGTACTAAACTAGATGTAGCCAATATATTCATACTTTAAGAAATAAATTACTAAAAAAAAATTAAACTAATTTAACATGGATTATTTTGGAAATGCATATTTGAATATATTGGTTATATTGAAAATAATTGATTGGAATGTCGCTCAACACTGTGTGTTGATGGTGTCACATCTTTCTAAAACAAACCTAACTGAAATAATTACTTTGGTAATCTAAAATTTGGGTGGCAGTGATGTACGTAACTACCATAAATAACATACAAAATACTATTCAAATGTTGACAAATTGTAATTAAAACTCTGAATAACCCACACAGTGTTATATTAGCGACGATGAATGTGAGTTGTGCGATGGTTGGATAACTTTTTTTATAAATATTTTTTGTGTGTCGTCAGATTATGGAATATTTATCTACAGTTCTAAGTTTATAGACCAAGAGCCCGTGGCCGCCAGACTTAAGTCAATTTATAAAACAGTAATTTAGTCTGCGCTGTAAGAAGCTGAATTTTATATATTCCTTATGCAACTATGAAAAAGTGTTTCCTTGATAGTCAGGTCAGACACTAGATGGTTCTTTCAACTTGTCAGACACATTGAAGCTGATGACTTCCAAAGTCAACATGATCCAAACTTACAACTTAAAAAAAAAACGGAAGTCTGGCGGCCACGGGACCTTGGTATATTATTTTGTATTTACTTAAAATTCGGTTTGTGTATCACATTCCACATTGTTTTATAATTCTCCGTGTATATTGTAGACACATATCCAGCTTTTACACCATGATTGTAAAATTCAATTATGTTATATTTTACTATAATAAATATGCATAAAACACATCTTTGTTTTTATTCATAGTATTAGTTTACTTTTTTGAAAAATTGCTGGTAAGATCTTCGTACAAGTCGAGTATCTATATTCGGCAGTGGAAATGTGATGGGGAATTCTATGAAGTTTCTAATTGGGAAAAAGTAAAAAAATCCAAGACCACTGTAAAAATCCTTATATTTATTTTATTAAAACTTCCTTCGCTTCAGTATCTCGGGACGCCAGTTGATCGGATGCGTCTCTTCCGACGCGTTTTCGTCCTCTTTGTATATTTTGATGGTCTTGTCTGCCTCCGTGGTGATGAGGCGTGAACCTGACTGGTCAAAGGTCATTGCGAAGATGCCGGCTTCCGAGTCCATTGAGCCTGGTTGAACTGCCGCCTGGGGATAATAATATGAAAAGTTAGCAATGAGGTTTATTTATTTTCCATGTAATGGTAAACTTGGCAACATTTATAATATGATCTCTATCATACCACCTTATATTGTTTCATCAAACAAACTCAATTATTCGAATCCACATAGTGTAAAATATACCCTACAGATATAACAAAAAATAAAATATAATAAATAGGTACAGCCAAGTCACATATGTACATAGTCCGGACATCACACTAAGATCGAGTCTTGTGTCATGGGTATCAAAAACTACGAGAAACTTTTCGGTATCGCAAAACCCAAACCCGAAACAAATGCACAAGTGGATTAAACAAAATATTTGTCTCGGTCCCAGGGTTCTAACCCGCGGCCTCACGTTTCACAGCCGGCGTCTAACTTGCTGCGCCACAGAGGCTGTCAATTGTTCAAATATCGACTGCCAAACTCACCTGCAACCTCTGGAAGTTATATCCAGTCCTCCAATCCCATAGATACATGGTACCGTTGTCCCCGCCGCTCACCAACACCCCTTCAGGGTTCACAGCCATGCAATTCACTATAGCATTGTGTCCGGACAAGTTCTGGATAAACTTCCCTTCCGGACATTTCCATTGTTTGATATTATCTGGGGAGGCTGAGGCGAATGTGTATAATGTTGGATGTATGACGATGGAGCGCACTGATTTCTTGTGGTTGGTTAGTGTGCACATTGACTTGCCCGCTGCTAAGTCCCACAGGCGTATTGTTGAGTCATGTGATCCCGTTATGATCTGAAATAGTAACATATTCAAATTATATTCTTATTATTTTTTTTAAACATATGATCACGTCTTTAAGGTTCTGAAAGGCATCCGTAGCAGATCGCATCTTATGCCCATCTGCTAAACCAACGCCTTCCACACTTTCCAGTCGCTGACGTATAAAATGACATTTTGTATGTATATTTTAGGATATGTAACCAACCTGAGGTTCGGCAGGTCTTGAATTTCTTTTTTGTTCTTGAGTGACAAAAACAAATGATATGGGTATTTGTGGATCGAACAGCACGCCCTGCCGTTACCACCATGTTTGTATGCATATAAAAGGGCGTGCGTACGTATGCAGGCGTGCGTGCGTGTTCGTGCGTGCGTGCGTGTATGTATGTTTGTATACCTGCGGCTCGGCGGGCTGGCAGGCGAGCGAGGCGACGGTGTCGGTGTGTCCGGTGAGCGTGTGCACGTTGGCCTTGGTGCGCATGTCCCACACGCGCGCCGTGGCGTCGCGCCCCGCCGTCACCAGCACGTCGATGGTGGGGTGCAGCGCTATCGTGTATACTGCTGATAAGTGCCCGTGGTAGTGACGGATCACCTGCACAGAGCGAAACAAAATATAATATACTACATAGTATAATCCCCAATAAACATGGTAAAAGAGAAAGACATATATCAGGTCCGCCCCGTGACCACGAAAGCTGCACAGCAATCGAAACGTCGGGAAGTTAAAAAATGTAAAAATTAAACGAAAATGCGATAAAATCCGTAAAAAATAGTTTTATTTCAATGTGTAACATTCGCGTAAATCTAAAAAATCATAATCAGGATCCTGTCCCTGAATTATTGTAATTAACTCATCCAAACATAGTACTATGTTCGAATTACTAATAATTGACAATGAACTAACCTTATTGTATTCTAAATCCCAACATTTGACTTGTCTGTCTTCTCCACAACTAAACAGATATGGATGTCTCCCTGATACTTCTAGGCCTGCACATAAAAACATTATTGCAATATTTTGTTGATAATTCATTCAGAGCCACAATTCAATAATACTTACCCCTAACAGTGCTCACGTGACCAGTAAGAGATACTTTTAGTTTACCACTCGCTAAATCCCAAATCTTGATAACTCTGTCGGCAGCACCTATAAATTACACAGAAATAAACAATGTATGTACTAGAAATAATCTTTGTAAATTATACAGGGTATATCAAGGCTGCGACGAAAACGAAGCCAGGTGGTAGTATCAGTGACTTCAAACACAACTAAAAATTTAGCAAAATGTTAGTTTTTTTTTGTTCCCAAAATAGACGCAATGGTACGTAAGGGTTTAAATTACTTTTTTCGCAAAAACTAGGTATTAAGCACACAAACAGGTGATTTTTAAAAAATTGCAGAAGTAAATCATTCTTTTTTTTGTGTCATTTTTGGTTGAATTCTGTTTTGTAACCACTAAAACTACCACCTGGCTTCGTTTTCAGTTGCAGCCTTGATATACCCGGTATACTAAAGACTGACTTTATAATTAACACATACCAGTAGCAAACCATTCATTGCCAGGTTCAACAGCAACACATCGTACCCATCCCAAGTGACCCGAGATAACCCTGCACAGCTTCCATGGAGCGTGCCACTTTGGTTTGGGCATGGATGGAGGCTTGCGTGGTATTGTAAGAGCTCCAGAAGGTGGGGCAGGGGTTGGTGGAGGTGTGGGGCCCGTAAATGGTACAATGGCTGTCTCAGAGCCTAGTGCTGCAGATTCTGCAATTTCTGTTAACAATTTGTTGTGGTCAGTTTTCAATTACAAAATTTATGATAATTTTAGGTATAGTTTTAATTCGTTTTTGAAGTAGGCCTTGTTTTAATCATTACAGTAAATTTTTAAGGTTTATTTGAATGGAATAGACCTTGTGTTATAATGAACAGTGACATTTTTCAATGTCTTTGGTTTCTATGTAAATTGATCCCCTTTTGACATCTAAAATATCCTTAATATATTCAAGTTAATATAATAGCAGTATTTATACCTGTATCATGTGGTACTTCAGGCATGATCATTGGGTCATGGTGCTTGATCACCTGAGCTTTTTGTACTACATCCATTACTTGACCATAACTGTCTCGTGCCTTTACTGTCTTTAGGATTTTTTCACTGAAACGGTAAATGTGTATTTTATATTATAACTGTGAGTATTTTATTAGAAAGAATTAATAATTAAACTAAAATTACAATTGTAGTTCAAGTTCATGCATATTTACATTAAGTCTACATTGTATAGAATGAAAAAAAATTGTCTACATGAAACACAACAACTTGCGACAATTTATAAATTTTAAATAATAACAATGGAGGTTTTTAAACAATTCCTACCATAATAAAATGTTATAAAAAAGGAATACCATAATTTATATAATGAGTTCATTTTATTTAAGTAGCAATCAGATATGAGTAATGTAATTCGGTGGGTACATTCGATTTTTTTTGTAAATTGGAATTGTGCTAATAATAAGTATTTTTAAGGTTATTTTAATTATTTTAAGCAGCTATACAATGAAGAAGAGCTGTATGTTCTTTTAATTTAACTATACTATATATATACTTGGTCTATGAGAACTGAAAAGCCATTATATTACCTACATTGCTAATTTGACGGCTAATGAAGCTAAGATATGAATAGCGCCCGACATCATCAGTAACTAGTAATTTCCTATAGAAAATAGTGTCGCTGGAGGGATGGACTGAGTCTAATGATTATTGTTAACAATGTTAGCCGATACTACTTACGCTTGTTCATCAATTGGCGGCAATAATCCTTGGTTGGACAAAAACATGTCGTGGGATCTCTTCAAAGAGCGGAACACCAGCGTGTGCACCGAATGCTTTATTACGTCGTCACTCATTTTGTACTATGATTATGTCTTAATAAATGGAAACTTATTATTCACTGAAATAAATTGATTATAATTATTTTTATCGCATATTTATTTTACAAACAACGCGAGGCGTCACGTAAAACTTTTTGTCAACTGTCAATTGATAGACATTCAAAACTCAAATGTCAAATGCGAAATGTATTGAAGGTTTCGTTTAGAAATGTATTTTTCAAAATTGATTATTAATTAAATACATATTATAAAAGCCTATATTATTTTATTTTGCATTTTAACCGGAACTGATGACTTAATAAATATTTCATATTATGATACTAGTATTTATAATAAACAAAAAATATTGTATTGGTGTAGTAGTAGTTATCACGGATATAGGCTTTGGGTCTAGGTTCAAATCCCAGGTTGAGCAAGTTCCAACATAGTTAAATTGCTCGGAACATGATTTTTTCCAAGGCATGGCATGGCGAGAATCTCTGAATAAGTCTTGGGACGGTTTTCATCTTGGTTATCTCTGGACGAGATTACTATAATGGGCATTATTTTTATTCCTTATGTGGGTAGGCTACAATACTTTGGACAGGGACCGCGTATGATCAGTGAGCTTCAAGAAACGTCTGTATGCGATACTGTGGTTAATGTTTCGGACAGTATTCTAAGGTTCGATGTTACTATGGTACTGCGACTTGGTGTTCCGGTGCATCATCCAGCATTTCTCAATGGATGTTCAGGTAAATTGTTTCCTCATATGATTTTATGTTAAAAGTCCAGATAATAGAGACACCGACCGCGACAATTTATATAAAAATTGCGCAGATATAAAAATTGTGGTCCTTCGAGCCGTAACCTGCCCGCATATAAAATGATAAAAAAGCCGGAACACCGTATATTTTTCTCTTCAATTAGGTAGGTACTGGGTAGTAAAGTAAATGATAAGACCAAATTTTATTACAAGTACAAAATCAATTTATTTTTAAAACGCATATTGCAGTTTTTGGTTGAGTAAAATAGACATCGATCTAGGGGTCACGTAGTACCACGATAGTGCTAAGAATGACTAGAAAAAGTGTTCATAGACTAAAGACTAGACTCATGCTTAGTAGCATTAACATTGCACATTGCTACCAAAATAATTGAGCTTTAAAATTATTTACATACATTAAGTGGGATACGAAGGTGAGGATCATCTTTAAATTACGAATCATATTTTGACTTGAGTCTTATTTGTAGCAAATTAGATGCTAAAATTACGTGATTCTATTTTGGTTCGATGTCGCTTATAAAGGGCGTAGGTACTATATTTTAATATACCTATTGTGAAGCTTAAACATAAAACTGAATAGCTTTGTAAACTGTTCATAATTAATAACAAATAGGTATGTTATACGAGTATGTAATATGTAGAAGATACTATTTATATGTATATTGAATATTGCCTGCGTCTACGTGTTTTTTATAAACCTATGGAGTATAAAATGTAAATTAAATCGTATATTTATAGACAATCCTGTTTCACAAACATCGATTCTTGCAAAGCTTCGTTCTAAGATAAAAAGGGACGTCTTTAAGCATCTCTAAATTCCACTGTTATATGACACAATATCGGTAGACACTTCAAGACGTCAAGAGTTCAAGGATTCAAACGAGACGATCGACAGTCGAGTTCTCGAGCGACTGCCAATCGTAATCGATATCCGTTGTGTCGGCGACGGAGAAGACCGCGCCTGTTTCGGTTCAGATGGCCGATTTTTCCGGGTTGTTCGCGTCACTGACCCGGCGGGAGTGGGGAGCCCGGCGGAGGGTCCTCGGTTGCAAGTTGAGAGGGGGGAGGTTAGGGCGTTCAATCCTAGTGGGAGAGGAGACTAAAGGTCTCGTCCTTCTGAGCGTGTCCATTCCATTTCGAAAGTATTCCTCGGTCCTATCGGTATAGCTTTCGATTAGCGGTGCTGGATCTTCATACTCTACGTTGAAGTGCCTGGTGATCGCGAGGTCTTCCGGCGGGCCAAGCTTGTATAGGGGTGGTTCGACGCACTCGTAGTGGTGGTCCTCTGTCTCGTCGTGCGGGTAGGTGTCGGCGACGAAGTGGCGGGTGCCGCGGGGGGTGAGCGCGGCCCACAGCACCCGCGAGTCCAGCGCTGCGCCCCCGTACAGCGCGTTGGAGCCGCCCGCCTTGCCGGTGCCGCTCTTGCACCCACCTCGAGCTCTGGTGATGTAAATTAAACGGTTATGAGACATTCATAATTATTTCATATTGAGTTCTCATACTGTATTTTTCCTTTAAAAAACGCAGAATGCATTTAGAATTGGTTTCGCATTGTTCTTCATATTGCAAATTATATCATTGAAATTCAGAAGAGTTATTTAGGCTACAGTAAAAGTCCTATATTAAGTTAGGTTCATTCCTATTCTTCCTTTTGCTATAACTTTGACTACTTACTCTCTACACTTGAGCAGGAACAGAGCCAGCAGCGCGGCTATACACAGCACGGCGATGCAGCAGGTGATCAACACCAGGAACCAGGTGTCGTCGTTGGTAGCCGGCTCTGTAACGAACACTGCGATATATTGTCAACCAAGGTAAAGGTAGATAGAGGCCATTGGTGACATGTCTAATTGTTCTTTTATTAACATGTTTAGAGCCACGAGTAATATTTACACCATTTTTTATTGATACATACTCATAAACAACGGTAGTTTATTCATTGGACGTGTTAATAACATAAGCTTCCATATTCTCTCGTATACTGTTATCCCTTTTGATCTTGTGCTTCACTGATTAGAAGATTCAATTACAATGATATCTCTCTTTTTTAGCCGACTGCGATAAACATTCAAAAAAGGAGTACGTTTTTGTATTATACCTTTTTCAAAAACTATTTTGGATCCTTTATTGTTTTGTAACTATACCTACGGCATTTTAAGTAGAATCTCAATGAATTATTTTATAAAGCGTGTCTTTAGGTTTGTAATTTTAACGTGTAAGGTTTGTGCGTGGGATCGTAGATGAATGTCCATAACCCGCAGAGCATATGACTATATGTTAGAATGTTATTAATTTTTACCATGTCGCGGTAGCTCATGATACTCCACTCCAGGGAACAATGCGTTGTCCTCACTATTCGGCAGAGGAGGACACTTAGAGGCCCGGCAAGGAGGCGTCAGGTTGGCTGCGTTGGCCAGGAAGGCCGGCAGCGGCGGCGGCGGCATGTGCAGGATCGAGTCCGGGGGAGGACCGAGGGACAGGCATTCTGTCCCGCACGACATGCTGCGCAACAAAACAGGTCGCTTAATATTTAATGTTGTTATTATTTAAATTATTTATTGGAGGATTAAATAAAACGTGCTACGTGTTGAGTTGTGATAACGGAAGTAAAAATATATTTTTAAAAACAAGAAACATCTATACACACTAAGACAATAAATAGACAATATACATATAATACATAAGTTAACCTATTTTGAGCACATTCCAACAAATGTTAGGTTTTATTCGGCAGTATTACTAAAGAGATACCAGTAAGGATTTCTAAGAATAGAGTATATTTTTCAATAAAGGGTGGTAACGCACCGCCGATACCTCTTGTGTGGTGGGTGATTATGAGCGACGGTGATTACATACCTTTATGGGGCCCGTCTGTATTTTACTTCCTATTCTACAAAAATACATTTTATTGGTGTAGTCCGTTTCATGGAGATTGTATTATGTGCTTGTATTATAAAATAAGACGATAATAAATATTTTTTGTATCGAAAAATATACCCATGGTATTCTCCGTCTTAGTTTTAACTTTTAAAATATGAACCTATAAAAATATCAACGAAAAAAAACATAATTTGCCTTATAAAATTGGTTATTATGTGCGGCAAAAGGGGCACATTTAAAAAAATATGTGAATTAGTGATTCAAAGAACGTAACGTACTTGTTTTGTTTATATTTTATAATGCAAAAAATACTTAAACCCACGTGCTTTTATCAAGTTCTAAATATACGTATATCTCGAGATATCACAAAACTATGGTTAAAAATGTATTATTCATAATATTACGTATAATGTAGTTCGGGGCTTCGATAATATCACAATAAACAGGTAGATTACTATATGTAAGAAAAATTACATTCATAATTCTGTATAATAATTTAAAAACTAACGTTTCTTAGACAATTTACATAGAATTATTTATATACTTTACTGTACCTTACATGGGAACTCAGTAAAAAATGTAAGCTTTTATATTTGTTGAGCTTGTACAATGAATAAACAATACAATTAGGTGCTCTAAGGGCAATATAAGATCATATAAAATGGTTCCATTGCATTATTCTACATTTTTATAAAGTGTCTTTATTGGTACTTGACTTTTTTCCTATATTATCACTTCCCGTTGACAAAGGCACAAACAAATAAAGCTTTTTGATAAATTAACAATATATTTAGTGATATAACGTAGCAAACTCACTTTAATTATTATATAATATATTTTTTAACAAAAACTGGATGCACTTTACACTGATCGTATTACACTTGTCTAAACTTTGATCCAAGGATGCAGGGCGCACGCGCGAGCGCCTACCACGTCCACCACTAACTATTCAAACCACTCCTACAATATCGAAATTTACTTATACACTGCTGTTTCTGTATCACATGATACCAGATTTACTAATACTGACCCAGCAATGTTAAGTCAAGTGTATGTCTCAACGATGTGTTGTGGGGATTATGAGTGTTGTGGTACAGGGTAGATTATTGATTCGCGCAAGCGCGGGAATACATTGTAGGACCCTTGATTTAGGGATGTGCCTTATAAGAGGGTTGATTTTTGCCCCTTTCCTGCGTATTAGCAATACTGTTGTGTGAAAAGGAAGGGGAATAGTTGTGACGCTGTAGATATTTCACACAATATGATATGACACGACTTCATTAGAACTCTTTGTACGTGTACTTAATCGAGCATTAGGGATAATATTACGAGCAATCATTGCATTTTTTACACTTCAAATCACAATGGAAAATATGATTTAACGTTGTTTTGGTAGAATTGTATCATTTTTTTCAATACAAGCAAGCAAAAAACTTGGTTAATATATTGTGGGTTCATATAACTTAGGTTATATGTAAGTATAACAATTAAAAATGTTAAACCAATGATGCTGTATACGCTAGTTAATTAAATTTTATTATTATTTTTATCGAAATGTTACGTCTTTCAAAAACCATTTAGTAAATTTAAATAAATGCCTAATTGAAATTGATAGCAGTAAAAAAAAAAGAATGCACCTAGAATACTGTAACGTCAAATCAATTACGGTGCGTGCGAGAGAAAGCGAGTATCCTATTACGCTATTTTAAATATCAATTTGTCCGTCATTTTATAACGATAAGCAATACACTCAACACATAGTCATAATCCCACTTTAATATATGCAACTGTTGTGTTGTTTCGTGGATATCAGAAATAACAAGAGATTTTAGGTCTCGGATTGATCGCAGCAGGGTTCGAACGCGCAACTCCTGTTTAATAATCGCCGCCCTAACAACATGCCCCTCGGAAGATGTCACAAACCATATTTGCCAGTCATCATAAAATAATGCGTGATAAAAAAACCGACCTCATAATTATCTAAGTTAAAAATGTCCCATTGCAAGGCACGGGCCTTCTCTAAATTATAAAATGAGCAATAATTAAAGATGGGTAATAATTTAAACAAAAATACATGGAAATAAAACTAATTATACGGATTTTATCGCGGATTTGGTATAATTTTTAAATTTTCGAACTGCCCGACGTTTCTATTTCTTTACAGCTTTCGTGGTCACGGGGCGGTTGGAATTTTTATTTTAATGTGTAACATTTGCGTAAATATAAGTAAATACACGGTGCTTTACAAATAGTTTCTGCAGTCAAATATTCCCAACTCCTACTTATTTTACTATTTGATTGATTGCGTTGCGGGTTGAAGATAAGTTCGACATTCCCGGCGACTCGTAGAATTTCGCTGTCATTAAAATGCGTGCTACTATACGTTACAATAGAGGTTCTAAAGGCAGGAAAATCTCATAATGACATACATCATACATAAACTCACGCCTTTATCCCAGAAGGGGTAGGCAGAGGCGCCACTAGGACACCCACATTTCGCCTTGTATGTTCAGTCCCATGACGTGATAGGGGGCGAACCTATCGCCATTTCGGGCACAAATTCCTGACGCCGGGCTGAAAATGAATAGAAAAACCCAATATCACTTTACCCGACCCGGGATTCGAACCCGAGACCTCAGCTTAGTAGTCGTACCGTAGTACAACTTCGCCACCGAGGCAGTCTCATAATGACTGTAAAAATAGTAACCCAAAACAAAATTCCTTATCAGCAGGAAGTAGAGATACAATGCTCTGAAAGTGATTAGTGTGGCCGTGGGCAGGGCGACTCACGTCTTTCCGCTCAGAATGTCTTTAATTGAATTCCCACGCCGCCCCCGACTCCAACTCCTTATTACAAATGGAGATTAATTTCTGATGTTTCAATAAATAGTGCATTTTTCTCATTAAAATTGGTGCTTTAGTTTGTTTTGTATGTTTAGTGATATTCATATTGAATTTTTCATGATAAAGTTCTGAACTGATCGTGATAAAATTGAGTCAAAGAGTAACCTTATTACTAGAGGAGGACTTTTTATCAGTATTGTATCTGCATCAGCCCACATACGTCCCACTGCAGGGCACGGCTTCTCTAAAATTGATAGCAGGATTGAGAGGGGTTAGGCCATATTGTAGTCTACCACGCTGGCCTAATACGGGTTGGCGGACTTAACACACCATAGATATTTTACAAATCAATATGGTATGCAGGTTTCCTCACGATATTTTCCTTCACCGTTATAGTGTGTGGTGATGGAATATCAATACACACATGACACGGAAAATTCATAGGTGTGCCCTGTGATTTGAACCCGGGCCACCGCGAACATGTCGGCATCCGCGCCTGGTCCGTTACCAATAGGCCACGCACTTTTTTATCAGTACATTCAATTATTATAATGAATACAACTCTAAATGATGAGGCAAAGAATATGAAAAATAAAATGTTTTGGTCCGATTTACAGAAGCGGAGTAAATGGAAGGTTGTGTAAAAAATTAAGAATGGCAATTGGCACATGCACCAAGTCAGATCGGACTACTTGTTTACTTAACTTATGATTCAATTTATAATTTAGATAGCTAAATGTACCTTGGTAATCTTTAAAATAAAGTAAAATATAGTTGGTATTGATACTGAAATAAAACTATTTTTTACGGATTTTACTGCGATTTGGTTTAATTTTTACATTTTTTTACTTCCCGACGTTTCGATTGCTTTACAGCTTTTGTGATCACGGGACGGACTAGTAAGTATCAGTACAGCATCTGCCATTGGTAAGTATTAATACTTACTAATGGCAGATGCTGAATGCGACAAGCCGAAGGCAGGGTGAAATGGCGCAATTTGGAGGAGGTCTATGTCCAGCAGTGGATAATAAAAGGCTGATTATGATGATAATATCCGTATCAATACTACTACGCCTCGTATCCACATTTTATCCATAGCGTAGTCATTAAAAATGGATGCATCTAACCGTTAAGTCGCGACCGTATCTATAAATAATAAAACCCACCCAAAAACTGCAATAATAGTTCTGGGGCGCACCTTCGTTTCTTGGGCCCCGGGCGGTCGCCCACCATTGTTGGTATCTAACATTATTGTTGCGAAAAAATATCAAAATACAACCTCCGTGGCGCAGTTGGTTAGACGCCGCGCCGGCTGTAAAACGAGAGGCCGCGGGTTCGATTCCCGCACAGCGCACTGAGAGAATTAATTTGTGAACAACAGGTGTTCGTTTCGGGTCTGGGTGTTTGTGAGACCGAAAAGTCTCTCGTAGTTCCTAATATCCACGACACAAGACTCGATCTTAGTGTAGGGTCAGAGCTATATATACCCAGGAAGGGTAGGCAGAGAGTCAAAGATGCTATCAGGACACCCACATTTCGCCTTGTATGTTCCGTTCCACGATGTGATAGGGGGCGAGCCTATCGCCATATCGGGCACAAACTCCTGATTCCAGGCTGATAATAAATAGGAAAGTCCAATATCACTTTGCCCGACCCGGGATTCGAACCCGAGAACTCAGCTTTGTAATCGTACCGTAGTACATCTACGCCACCGAGGCAGTCATTTATTTATTAAATAAACAAAGTTACCACCCCATTAGTTATTTTAGAAGTTGCCAGTTCCTAAAATTCAGATTAGCTATTAATGGGTTTCCAGTAGCAGGTTTATTGGATAAATTAGCAGATATTCGTGGAAATCTGGGCAGAATTAGATTAACTAAGCTTGAAATGACGTCAGCTTTTATCCTACAAACGTTATTTCAGCATACAATTTTGTTAATATAGATAATTGCAAATAAATATATAAAATATTAGTACGTAAGGTTAGAGACATGAGGTTATATGATATGATTTTTTTTCTTAAATCTTATCTATTTCAATGACAGTAAAAGTAGAGCCTTTTCATTGGATATCTTGCAATTAGAAATATTTTAGGATATTATGCATACGCCCGGATGTGGCGTGTTTTCTAGTCCTTGTGGAGAGCAGTCCAGTATGTATGATTATATATTTTTTTCCATTACCGTAATAGTGCATGATACTTAAATGCGAATACACATTAATATAACTTTGAACAAATATAAATGCCTTGGCAGTAGGCTCAACCTCTTATCCCCTTTTAACTTTAACCAGACTACCACACACTTATTTTTTTTATAATATATTATTCAAAACCCTTTCTTTTTAATTTATCGTAAGAACAGTCGCTTGCAGTATATTAAATCTAAAATCTATTTAATCTGCACACAGAAAAGCCGGTGCACGCTCTCATAAACCGGGGACAATACAAAAACAAACATTACCTAAAAGCGGCCATGTTGATGACGTCAACAAGATGGCCGGCCCATTGATAAAGCATGGCGTTGGTTGGCGCGAAATGCGCACGCTCGTCGGCTTATACATCCATTGATACTATGTTTTGGTGACGTTTACACTTTCAGATAATCGTCGACGATATCTTAGTGTGATATTTTGCCTAAATATATAGCTTTTTTCGGTTTGGAAGTGTGCCGGTTAGCTTATAGGCATTCGTTTCTGCCGAGATAGTTGCCACCGTACACAATAGACGTTAACATGTCATAGTGATTGACAATGTTATCGCATATAAAATTGTTCATAAATCCTTTTTTGCCTAGGCAGAGGTTCTACTAGGTGGTACTACTACTACAGAGATGTTCCGTGAGCGAGCCTATCGTTCCAAATTGTACAACGCGATTTTTTTAATCTGGTACGACCAACTCACTGCACGAAACTAGATAGTAAATGCCATGCCGTCCAAAAAGATGTCGATTTGTAAGAAATTTTATAACGTTTCGAAAATATCGACATGACTGTGTTGACCGCAAAAAGATAGTTAACTCTCGTCATTTGATACTATATCTGAATAGCAATGACTTTATTAGCAAGTGCATTGCAGATGTATGGTTGTCCTATCTAATTATCACTATATATTCGTTTGGAAAGAGGTAGTAATAATACAGGGTCATGGTTGTAATCCATTTCATAAATAAAAATTGTTCTAAGAATACACATGTTTCGTTCACATTGTTTTTTTTTATAACTGGCAAAGACTTCGAAACAAATAAAACAAATCAGTGCGATATAACCTAAATCGATTATCAATCTATTAACTTCAATTAGAATTCCGTGAAGTCAATTTAAAAATAATCGGGTGTGGAGATGAAATCGTGACGTCACGTGTAAAGGGGCCTCGGACAGAAGCTCTAACGTCATCGGACCCTCGGCTAGGAGCGCGAATGTAGGCTGGATCAGATGCCGCCCTAACCGCCGGCGGGACGGACCTGTGTACTACCCCTCTCTCGACAACACACCGACTATACTCATCTATATTAACTTTTTCGCGGTCTAAAGAGGTTGCTGCGGGCTTTCTTCGTGCGTTCCGAGAATACAGGTGAGTTTGAATTTAGAATTATTTAAAAATATTTTGTATTTTTTTCTTTTTTTGTTTATTATTTCAGCTTTATACTTGTTCAAAAGAGGTTTTAATGCGTTTGTTTTGCATTGGTAACTATGGTTTGATAAATATTTGGATGTCGGTTTCTATGTTTGATTTCTGAAACGAAGTTCAGCGTAATACAGAAGTTTCTTCGTACATGTTGACTTTATAATGTTGTATAATTTGACAAACTTGTAACAGCGTATAATAATTATACTATGGTATAAAATTGACGAAATTATGTGATAACTAATATTTCTAAATAAACTTTTGTTTAGCGTTTCGATTAGTTATTACGCAGACCACCGGGACGTTTCTATTTGTTATTTATATTTAGTTCATGTTATCGATCGCAATTACGTTTATAGTACCTAAAAGGCTTAATATCTGATATCTTATAGTAACTTAACTAACAGGGATGATGAGCTTTTATTTCTACTGTAAAAAAATATATTTTCAAAAACTTTTTATACTATTTCATACAGGCAATATTTTAGGTTTTTGGGAGGACAATATCTAGGCAGTACATAATAATAGTTCCTTCCATTTGGGTTTCTATGGGGGATAGTTAGTTTAAAATCATTAACTGCCATTTGTCCAATGAAAGTCATAATTAACAAATATTTAATAACATATTAGCCACATCTTATATTATGTCTTAGATTCAGTTAATATTATAGTTGAAAAGCAAGCTATATATTATACAACTTTGGAATAAATAAATAAAATTCTCATCACGTTTATCGAAATCTTTTAATGTTTCACGAAACATCTAGGACTAGTATTATAAAATTCTTGGTCTACTTTTAGTAACTCCAGCCTGAACTACGTGACAAAACTAGACTTCAGATTTGTCGTACTTTTATAAAATGAATTAATTTCAACTTGAGGTGACGTCAATATTTTTTTTACAACTTAACGGAGTTATTATTCCGATAATGTATCATGAGATTCGATACGAGTACAATGTTCATTTGCTTCTAGATATAATTATGCGGGCCAGCTCAGTTGCTTGTTTTCGTTTTTATGATTTCGTAAAATATTTGTTGATACTTTTCTATATTGTGTGTTTATGGAACAATATTCTTTTTGTACCGGTAAGGGTTTTTTTAAGACTGAGGTGACTTCGTTATTCTAGTAGTTGTGTATATAAGCCGTGAACAGAGTTGCCCTTGGTTCAATTCTAAGGTCTGGTATTCTAGGCAATTTATATTCTAATGATCTCATAAAAATTGGCAGTAACTAGAATTTGACTCGTCCTTATAGTCTTGTCCCCTACCATATGAGCGGCGGCAACAGCTTACCTTCAGACAAGCCATATACTCGTTTGTGTATAGCTGAAAATACTATTTATTTTTATTATACTATATTACGAGTATATTCACAATTTTGAGGCACCATCAAAGATCGTATTTTAAAAGAGTACACAAATTATCTTAGTAACCTATCCAAATAAACATAAATACACAAATAACATATAATTATAGTAAAAAAAGAAAATTCGAATTCCAAGTTCCAACCGTTGTATTTGTGAAATAAGAGTTCATTGGGCGATTTCACAGTCTGTAGCGCGTAGCAAATGTGCTACGGTTACGTAGCCGCGCGCTACGTTATTCACGAGTTTAAATAGCTACTTTGGAATCACAATAAAACGCCTATTTATTTTGTTTTACAATAGCAAAAGTGAAAACCAATTTGATTAAATTAAACTTTCGTATTTAAATAGAGATAGTTTGAGGTATTGAGTTTTGTTTGTCTGTTTTGTTATGACCCTTTTGTTATTGACGTTTTCAATTCGAGTTTAGAAGTTTGAGTGTTCAGTTCATATACTTTGAGTCGTCTGAATTTATTCAGCAAATTTTAATTCAATTCGTTTTCGGTTATAAAAGCTTTCGTCACCGAAAGTTAACTTGATATTTATTTAATTAACAAATTCTTACAAACAAATTCCAATTTAAATACCTACTTTATAATAATAATCCAGCCCATATAAGCTACTGCAAGAGCCGAGCCTCCGCAACTATTGAAAATTCTATTGGAAGAGGTTAGGCCAAATATCTGTAGGTTATGTTAATCCACACGGAGAACGGAACGGCAACTCTTGATTCAGAAATCTAACTTTTAGTCGTTGCGCTAATTCCTCTTCAACTTGTCAAAGGCCCCTACAATTTGACCCGGAGGTGGAACCTGGGAACGGGGCATCCTTGTTAGCACACGGTAACGTAGTTAAATGGTCTATAAACGCGATTAACCTGGCTGCTAACGTGCTTATGAAGGATGAGATAACAACTTGGTTAGGTTGAAAGGAGGACGCTGAGCGACGGCGTATTTCTACAGAGGTATTTTCTTTTTGGTTAAAATCCAGTGTTCTCACAGATAAATAAATAAAGATGATATAATATGAGGCTTTATATGACTAAACAGTCGTTTCTAGTCAGTTTTTTATCTGATGATATGATAAGATTTTATTTTTCGACTAGTTACTGCCCGCAACCTTCTTTTCCGTGATTAACTTTATTTGAAATTAACTTGATTTGGAATTTCCCATTTCATCCCATCCCGTCTCGTCCTGTTACACCCCGCCCGTGCCGTCTCAGTCTCACTCAAGGCACATGCCTTGAGTGAGACTGAGACGATGAGATTACATAATCAAGACCCATCCCATCCCTTTGAGTATAAAAAAGTAACAAATATATCGGAATTCCTCCCTCATCCCACGGGAACACTAAATTTTTGGGGATAAAAGTAGCCTAAGTGTTAATCCAGGGTATCAGCTACCTCCAAACCAAATTTCATCGAAATCCGTTAAGCCGTTTCTGAGTTCATCGCGCACAAACGCACAAACAGACAAAAATTCTAAAATTCATTGTTTTGGTTTCAATTACGTTAATACAGGTCCCTCATATTCGTTTTTCTCATTAATCTTCCATGTACAGACATCGATCGGTTACAAATTTATGATATGTATAGATATACAGTTGCAAAATTCTAAGCCAGATCTTTCTATCATATGCACCACCAGCTTACCCTACGTGCTCATGGAATATAGGTAGATACAACAAGACTAAATTTACGCTCACTTCCCGCTTTCCCTTCGACTATAGTGTTCGCTTTAATAGGTGTGGGTAAAAGCTCTTCATTACCGAGCTTTGATGGGACGCTCGCTCCGAGCTTTTATCACTCAGTCTCAATTGAGGTGTGAGTTGTTCTGACCTTAGTATGGAATTGATGTATCGTGTAAATAAATGCGATTTTCCGTATTCAAATTTCCGCTGAAGTGAATATTTTTGAAATATTTTAACAACATTTATTTTGGTTGTGTTTTAAAGCCTTTGGAAAATAGAAATGTAAATCATCGCTATATTATACAAGGGGTAGGCAGAGATGCTATTAATGCCATCTACAATCATCCAAGCTTACTTCCGTACTTAAATGATATAATGTATATCGATATGCAGCGCACAACTGCCATTCCCGGGCAACGTATAATAGATTTTTTTAAACTAATAATCAAACAAATGTTTGTACCCAACTTGGGATTGCAACCCAGGACCTCACGATTCACAGCTACGAGACCAATGAAGCGACCAACTTTGCTATAAAATTATATCTCCTCAAAATCCCATGACGGTTTGAACCGCCAACAATTCGATTAATTTTCTGAATTAATTGACAGAAATTTGTAATTCCAATGAGGGAAATAGCGCGACAGATGAGGAATGCGCCTAATTCTATTAACGCTTGTTTTATGGATGCTTTTAAAACAAGATTGCTTAAGAACGCCCTTCGTAGCTTAGTGGGTAAATTCTGAGCTTACGGAATCTATTTTTGATGTTAAATATTATAGGGGATATTTTAGGGTATCTGTTATAAAATCAAAGTTAATTATGGAATTGGCTACAATTTTATTTTAGTTAAAGTACGCAGAATATACCGTTTGATCTTAAAAGCTCCGTATGAAAGCTATAGCATCTCCCTCTTAGCTGTAGGAAGTCAACTGTTGAACATAACCCTCCCTCAATATTATTACCATGAGGCATTACGTAGGCATCTTTGTTTGATGCTTTAAAGTTATTATTGAAAACATGGATGATAATTTTACGTAATTGTTGTTTGGAATATTCATATTCTTTGTACATTTGATAGACATAATATCAGAAACGTTACTTGTCGATTAGAAACTATATATAATTAAGTGAATGTAGAAAATGAAGCCAGTTAAAATCACAAATCAATAAGTAATACAGCCTTCGATTTCAGTTGAATTCCACGATTTACCGCCCACATGTTGTCGAGAGAACACCTACACTCAATAATATTGTTATTAAACTTTATTATGCAAAGTGGAGGTTGAACTGTTGATAAAATTAACCTTATTTATATTTGGATCCGGTTTAAAATAGAACGGGGTTTTAAGCTTATCATTGCCGGTTAATTTATAGTTTGGTTGTTAGTTTAGTATTGAAATAATTATTATTCGTGTTTGGAATTATGGAGAGCATCGTAGGAGTGCGGAATATAAAGAATATCTTCAAATAAGGGTACGTAATTCAGGCTGGTCAGTTATTGTACCACGCTGGCCATAATTCAGTTTGGTGGCCTTCAAATATAGACCCTCAAAATTCTTTGAAGATAAGAAAACTATCCAAATTATCTTGTTTTAAAAGATAATGTTTTCATGAGCTTTCTCTTCACCTTCTTCTTTGATGAAAGATGACAAATTGCAGACAATCTTCGGATGCAAGTTAAAACTCCTGACTCGACAATCTATTCTGCGTGCAATTATTTTGTAATTTACTTTATGTTATAAATTATTATAAAAGGAAATACATTTTGCTTGAAATATTATAAGTTTTATTACCTTGAATACTTACGGATAAAGGGCCAATTTTCATTAAATTGCAAACGACTCTTTACTCCAGTAGTTCCCAAACTTATTTTTCTCGTGGACCACTTTCAAAATTTTACTGGTTTTGGTGGACCCCCTGCTGCTACATTTCTACCACATTCTTAAAGTCGCCAAAAAATAAAAATTGTGTCGCTTCTGAGTTCTGTCCCTATATTCCGATAGGTAAAATAAAAACGAAAAATGGTACATTTTATAACACTTTATTTATTAAAAGAATAGAATTACAAGAAAAAAATAATAAGGTAATATAGGTTCAGGTCATAATTTTAATTAATGGGAAGGATGTATTTGATGGAGTGTCAGCAAACGATCAATGTTTGGCTTTATTTTTGTGAGCAATAACCGCAAATCCCCCCGCTCTGTGATGTTTAATTTGCTCCTTTTTTTTGTTAAGAGATTTGTAACGGCACTAAAACTCCTTTCGACAAGGTATGACGAGGGAAAAGCTATTAAAAATTTCCTTGCGATTTCCCACAGTCCAGGATATTTTTCGGGTATTTCTGCTTGCAGCCAAAATGTTTGGTAGCCTTTTCTAAATTTCACCTTCAGCTCCTCATTGGTGCTTAGCTCGAGCAGCTCCTCTTGTAATACAACATTGGCCACTTCCGTTTCATCAAATGGATTTATGATCCATGGTGGTATATCCATCGTCAGGATATCTTCAAACCTGGTTTTGAAGTCATCATGCAGGGCATTTAAATGTTGACTGTAGCTATGGATATCCTCATCAATACATTCTACCTGCGACAAGTTTGGAAATTGAGAGAATTCGCGCCGACTAATGTTTTGCTTCATAAATTTCAATTTCCCAAGAAAAGCCGAAATTATCCCCTTTGTTTTTATTAAATTCAGGCTGTCCCCTTGTAACTGCAAGTTAATATCATTAAATTTTTTAAACAAATCTGTCAAATACGCAATGTCTGCTTTGAGTTTGATCAAGTTTTCTTTTAAATCTGGATCTCTACTTTCTAGGAACTCTAATACGGAATCGAAAACAGAGTAAAATCTCGTTAAGCATGCACCTTTCGACAACCAGCGTACTTCAGTATGTAAGAGCAGTCATTGGAAGTCTTCATCATTTTCGTCGCACAATTGAGCAAATAAACGCGTATTCAATGCATTGCTTCTGATTTTGTTGACAGCTTTTATTACAAAATGAAGAGATTGGTTCAACCTGTCACTTAAATGTTTTGCCACAAGATGTTGTCGGTGGATTACGCAATGAATAGCTGTAAGTCCTGGTATAATTCTTTTGAGATGACTTATAAACCCACGATATCGCCCGACCATTGCAGGAGCTCCGTCTGTTGCCACTGAAATAATGTTTGTAAATGGAATCGATTTTTCCGTGAAAAAATTACTCAGGACATTAAATATTGATTCGCCTTTAGTATCAGTCTCCAAAGTTCTGGCAAATAGCAATTCTTCGTGAATTTCTTCCTCCATAATAAATCGGACATATGCCAATAATAATGCTTCATTACCGGGTAACGTTGACTCGTCCAGTTGTATAGAAAAATGATTTTTTTGCAGATGATTGCACAAAAAACTTTCGATATCAGAGCTCATTTCATCAATGCGTCTTTGTACAGTATTGTTACTTAATGGAATTCTTTTTAGTACGTCAAACGGAGATTTGTGCAAAACAGTTTTTAAAACCTCTTCAACAGCGGGTAAAATTAATTGTTCTCCGATAGTGTGTGGTTTTCCAGATTTTGCTATAAGTAATGAGATATTGTAAGATGCCCGCAAGCCATCATCGTTACTTTGAGATGTTGAAGCGAACATACTGTGCATGGTGGGTCTCTTTTCATATTTTTCCTTCAATGTTTGAAAATATTTTAAATCTTTACCTATTTTATCAGTATGACACCTTTTTAGATGATCTTCGAGCTTTGATGGTTTCATAGAGTCATTGCTCAAAACTTTGTTGCATAATAGGCACATGGGCAACTGTTTGTCTGCCTCTGATGGAACAAAACCATATTTCAAATAATCGACACTATATTGTCGACATTTTTTCTTTGCTGTAGCCATGTTTCGTGTCAGTTACCTTACCTGTAAAAAAAAAATGTTTTAGTAACCAAGTTTTTTTCTGAATATAGGTATCACACCGCAGCCTTTGTCAGCACGCGGAAATAGAATTACGGCTTGTAAAGGGACCAACTAATAAACCGCTAAGACAAATACAGACGTTTTCACAAAACGGTATCAATTTTAAAGTACCTAATTTACCACTAATTTTTAATAGTACAAATAAAAATTGGTGTACTCAGTATCGAATACTGATCATATTTGTGTAGGAAAAAATAAAAGTCGAAATCTCAAAATTCCATAAAAACGATAACTAACATTTCATCAAATCAATGAGTTCACGCGCTCCGTGTATTTGCGTATTTTTTGTCTGCGGCTTCATTGTTAAAACGCACATTAAAACGTGACAAACTGGCATCGAAGCCCAAGCCCCGCCCTTTTCCCGTCGCCCGCGCACCGCTCGCTTTTTCCGAAAAGGAATAATTTTGATAAAATATGTAGTTACTTCAAAATCAATTAGCCTCAATTAGTCAGCCTCCGTGGCGCAGTTGGTTAGACGCCGCCTGTGAAACGAGAGGGCGCGGGTTCGATCCCCGCACCGAAACAAATATTTGTGTGATCCACAGGTATTTGTTTCGGGTCTGGGTGTTTGTGAGACCGAAAAGTCTCTCGTAGTTCCTGATACCCACGACACAAGACTCGATCTTAGTGTGGGGTCAGGACTATGTATGTGACTGTTGGGTGTATTTATTTATTTAATATAAAATGATTGTGAAATTACTGTTTTATAAAACTAGTAGTTATTTGCAAGAAAAATTACAATATTAATTGCTCTGCAATATTGCTTATTCGGCCTTTTTAGAGAGGCAGTGCTTCTCTCGTGAAAAAACAATGGAATAAAACGTGCTGTGTTTGTCTTCAAATCGAAAGAGGACAATTAAAATATCTGTAAGTTACTAAGTTACCTATCTTAGATTATATACACGTCTAATCTACCTTACCTATCTATACAAGCAGTTGTGATCAACCGACTAGTACACGGAAACAAAATACTTAAGTACTATAACAAAAAAAAGGTAGGTACTTACTTTTCTCCGGCACTAGCAAACACGGATATAAATTTTCTCACACTTTTTTTCGAAATTCCGGAAACAAATGAATGAGTTTGCCTTTGGCATCAAGTATTTATAGTGGTGATCAAGTTCATGTCTGAACAAGCATTAAGCATTGTTGGGCGGATAGCGCTTTGCAAGTCTGTACACGAAATTGTACGTAATATCGAATACGCAAGTTTGGACAAGTAACAATCGCTTGCCTTATTAAAATATTATCTGCTTAGTTAGGTACTTAAAACAATGTAGGTAGGCCCTTATAAAAACTATGCTTACATTTATTTTTGCTTTTACTATCAAAAGCAGATAAATTTTCGTGGACCCCCATTAACATCTTATGGACCCCCATATTTTGTTCACGCTTACGTAGACCCCCAGCAAGTCTCCCGTGGACCCCTGGGGGTCCACCTGGACCACTTTGGGAATCACTGCTTTACTCAAAGATAATTTATATAATTTACGTGTAAAAATAAACTCATATACGTAATGGAACATTAATAAACTATGTAGTTAATATAACGAGCTCTGAGAAGCTAAAACAATGAGGATATTTGCGCTGGCGGCAGAACAATGGCGATTGGCGGGAAATCCTCTGGCCGTTGTAAAACTTTAACTAAATAGACTCGGGGTTTCTGTACTATGAGTATGTGAGGTATGTAGAGTTAAGTATTTGCACAAAGACTGGATAATGGTCATTGTCATGGCCTCTGGTATTTGAATGTAGTTGTTAAACTGCAATACAATTTGGAGGTGAAGATAATTCATATGTATATTAGGTGTTTTCGATGCAATCTAATTTATAGTTATGATGTAGAATGAATAGTTGATTATTTTATGAGCAGTTGCTTGCCTGATGTCGAACCTCTCTAGAAGTCAGGACTAGTAAAGTAAATTATATTTTTTCCACAATTTTTTATCTTTGTTTTTTATGACCTTTTATGTGCATTTGCAGATGCTAAGCACAGCATGTCTTACTTTTAAAAAGCATTTAACAATCGGCTAGAAAACAACAATGAAACGAAAACTGTGAATATCAAGACAAATATTATATGATCAATGTTGCGGAGCAGAAACACGGCGTCAAAAGTAGATTATGCCTACTATTATCGATACTCGGCTTTCGGTTATATCTTTTTAGAATTTCAGCGTTATCCCTCGACACTAAATTGTTGTCTACTTTACGAAATAGTTTCATAATTCAATTTCACAATCCATAAAGATATTTTGAACGCAAACACGGTTCACCAAAGCGATACGCAATGAAATTACTAAATGCATCTCGTATGCAAATTGAATTCTTAGTATGAGAGCATCGGTTCATAATTTAATGAAAACGAGAGCTTCGCGACAGTTATTCTATTAATTCTTGAACGGTTTATCCAATTGTCTTTATCTAGAACGAGATTAAATATTGCTTTTCATATTCACACAAGACTGTGTTGGCTTCACGCTGTCACGTTGTGATAATTGGTTTTTATCGTACATGTAGAGAATGGCCTGTGTAGCTTTGAAGTTAATATAACTAGACAAATGGAGATAAAGCAATCAGTTCGCTTTCGAGATATTGCATGGCTCAAGCATGTAGTAAGTGAATTATTCTAATCTAAAATCATTTTTTATTGTATAGGCCGGAAATTGGATAAAAATGGTATTAGGTGATTGATGTCTAACGTCGTTATTAAAAATTTGCAAAAATTAAATCGTAGCTCAGTTGTCGGGATTCTCAAGATTAGGGAAATGGTGAGGAAAAAACGAGAAAATGAAAGGCAATATTATCCAGTGAAAAACAGGAGAAAAGTCTTCAATTCACGGTGGTTTTCTGAAAGACACTGACACCACCTCCAAGCCTATTTTTCTTTCCTACAAAACTGAAATTCTTAACAAAAATACTTGTGGATCACCCAAATATTATTCTCGATGCAGGAATCGAATCCGCAGGTCCTGATTTCACATCTGGCTTCGTTTTTAACTGTGCGATTACCAAGCCTATATTTTTTCTTTAACGCAACAAAATTAATTATCGTCTCGTTTATCATGAAATTACTCTATAGCCCACATTTATAAAATGCGTGGTATTTTGACGATTTAAAAATAAACATACAAAACCCCTCGTTGTGACGCACGCATCTGCGGTTGAGCCTCGCGTTTCATAGGCTTTATTTGGACGTGGCTTTAGTGCCGTCAGGAACATGTGGAGGCTATTTTAGCTCTTGACGTAGTTAAATAGATTGGAGTGTGTGTCCGAAATGGTAAATATCCGTTCATTTCATGGGAAGAAATCGGGCCGGTGAAATATAGGTGTTATTAGCGAGAGCTCTGCCTTTTCCTTGATCTGTTTAATCAGTTTTTCCGATAACATAGAGAATCCTGTGCTAAATAAATACACTACGCCGCATATCGTCCTTTTTCTATTTAAGAAGACTTGTTTTGAAACCCTAATTGTTTTATTTCTGACGAGTATCGTTGCATTTTAATATATTTTATTTATATAATTATGCTTTATATGCAGAGTATGGCAGACTGGCATTCTGCCAGTCGACCTTTGGATGGTGCAGAGAAAAAAATAGTAAGCGCATAAATTCTAGAAACTTGAGAATTTAGAGTTTATAATTATGTAATATCCAGGTAATATTCAAAAGACTCTGTGTAAAGTGTTCTGAAAGCGTTACCTTTCTAAAAGCGTTAATACATCAAGCTACATAAATTATTCAACAACTTACCCCACGAATTAGTATAAAAATTGTGGGTATATAAACCGACCTTATAACAGTGACCCGGGGGCGTCTGAACCCTGAATAAATGATGGATGACCGTCGACTCGCGTCAACAACACTGACCGCTCTCGCTTACTTCAAACGTTGGTTTTTCATGGAATTATTGATCATGTATTGATTGGGACAGTTTATTAAAAAGCCAAAGGTTGTATCGAGAGGGGTTAAAAATAAATACACCTATTAATGATAGTCGATAACCTACAGTAAGATATAATTAGTTATTCCTATATCATTCTAGGCCTGCATCGGTGGCGTAGTTGTACTACGGTACGATTACAAAACTGAGGTCATAGGTTCGAGTCCCGGGTCGGTCAAGGTGATATTGGATTTTTCTATTTATTATCAGCCCGAAGTCAGGAATTTGTTCCCGATATAGCGATATGCTCGGCCCCCATCACATTGTGGAACGGAACGTACAAATTTGGATGTCCTCGTAGCACTTCTGCCTACCTCTTCTGGGAAAAAGGCGTGATTTTCGCGTCCACTGTTATGCAGTATGTTATCGTTAAGAGTTGTACCTCGTAGCATAATCTACTGACTTATTTGTTTACTTTATAGTTATTAAAAAGTGTGTTAGTTGGTTTGTCCCAATTTTAAGCAACAATGGACAAAGAACAAGCACGATTATTTGCAAAACTACATGTCATGGAAAAATATATTTGCTACTCTTATGTATACCAGGATCAGTAATACCTATAAAATACTCTACTATATCAATATAAAGCGTAATTTTACTCGAACAAATTCGAGGGAAAAAGCTCTACTTAATAAATTTCAAACCACAAGCGAACTAAAAATCAATGGCTTAATTAATTAAACAAAAACACTAGAACGCAATAGATGGTCCTCAAATGTCAAGGGCAGGACTGGTAATTGACAAATTCAAACTTCTACTAATAAGTTCGGTAGTTGAGACAACCCTACCTCTTTGAGAGGAAGTGGGAGGGGGGGGGGGGTATAGGGTCCACTTGTTCACGTGTGAAACATCATGATGTCTCGTCATGCGCTACTAATGTGTTATCTTTTCATACGGGCCGTAAAAAGCGCTTTAAATTTTTTTTAGGTTACTGTAAGGGATGTCGACTTTTAAAATAGCATACGCTTATTTTTTAGGTCACAGGGGTGTCAACAGTTAACATACTGTATGGTTATATTTTAGGAGGCATGGTTGTCAAGTTATCTATATATGTTTTTTTATTTAGTGTTGATGATAATTATTAATTAGAGTCTGGTGTTGCGATAAGACTGTCTTCTACCACATATTGTATTAGTAAATAAATGCGGTCTTTATATTATAGTATATTCGACTAGAACTGGATATACGTGGCACGTATTAAAACAATGTTTTTTGTTTTCCCAAAACGTTTTTGTTACTTTTATGCAACTATCTGAATTCCTGTCTTTCCAGAATAATATTTATTTCTGTCGTTAAATAAATGGTTATAAATCGATTCAAATATTTTAACATTTAAATTCGCAACAAAAAGGACATTATCGTCCATTCGGGCCGTTACTGGAAATCCCCAAATAAATCACAAAGAAAAACTAAAAGAAAGATAAACGCTTCGACAAACAATAAATAAACTTGCTTCGACTGTCTGTGAAGGGTAGGGCTCTTTTGAAGATACATTTTGCTAAATTATCATGAAAACTTTAACAATAAATGTATTTATTGACATAATACTGTAGGGTATGCTTTGTTAGGACTCTTCCAAGGAATTTCATAGTGAACTTTTTAAAGTGGTCCGCATACAATAACTTCCTGCAACCCTTTGATTAGATCCACGATAACAAATCTTGTTAGTCCCACTGTTGGGAAAGGACTTCCTCAACAGAGATGAGTTTGTGCCTACATCCACTTCGACTAGTACTGGAATCCAAGTACCAATAAACTTCAAAAGTGAGAGAACTGTACTTTAGTATCGAACCTCCAATTCATGATTTATCAAACGGTTCTGTTGGGGACTACCTATCATTCACTTAAATTATCAATATGATACATGTAATGTTCATTGTTCACGGTGGTCGCGGGTTCAAATCTCAGGACACGCCTCTGACTTTTCGGAGTTATGTGTGTATTGATAGTCAATCACCACGCACTTTAACGGTGAAGGAAAACATCGTGAGGAAACCTTCATACCGTAGCGATTTTAAAGAATTTCTACGGTATGTAAGTCCGCCAACCCGCACTAGGCCAGCGTGGTGGACTATATGGCCTAACCACTCTCAATCGATTCCCTCGATTGTAGAGTAGGCCCGTGCCCTGCAGTGGGACGTATATGGGCTGATATAGATAGATAGATAGAATGTTCATTGGTTTTCTTTTTACGCACCTACCACTAACCAAATTTATCGAGTTCAATATTCTATCTTGATTTCACTGCAGGTACTGTCACGTGCATTGTAGTTACTTTGTCTTACCATAATATTAAAAAAATAAACAATGTTCACATGTTGAATGTTATTGAAAGAGAACAAATATAGAGATATTGGTGAATAAAAGGATAAACCGACAAAAATGTGTTAATTACTTTTTTTATGTAGTTTTCGTTTATATCCTTTCTGAAACAACGTAATAAAAATGTTATAATCGTGTTTAAGAAGTATTCCGCGTTCATAATTCCAATTAAGTAAACCGACTATATTAAAAAAAAAGTTTTTCGTTCAATTTTAAGCCTTTAAACCGCAGGACTTGCTTATTCGTTTTCCGGTTTTCATTTTGCTACTACAAAATCTGTTTCAAACGTGAAGGCCGTAACTTGAAAGAGGTTTTGCTCTGTACTATGTAGCTGTCAACAAAATATGTCAACCTCCTGGACTCGCTTTTTTATAATGCTAGCTTTATACGCAATTATTTTACGAAAACGAATAAAAGAGTTATTTTAAAAGAAGTAACGCCTTAGAAGCAAGGATTTGTAGTTTGTACGTCTATTGTAGTGGAAGAGTGCTTAAGACGCCTTTGCCTTCGCTGGAAAAAATTGAGCCCGGGTTTGCTGCATGCAACGGCTCTATGGACTATAGAGTCTTCGCTTGTAATAAAACTAGTTTTTACGGATTTTATCGCGGATTTGTTTCAATTTTTACATTTTTTCACTTCCCGACGTTTCGATTACTTTACAGCTTTCGTAGTCACTGGCGATCTTCTGTTGTATTTGAAGAGTAGAATAATTTGTTTTAAATTGGTTTAATAAAGCATAACGTCTAGTATTTGATCTTTATTTATTTGTTGTTTTCAATTTTAATATAAAAAATGCGATTTACTAAATAAAAGGTCAATGTGTAAATTTATTATACTTATTTAATATATTTCAAGGGAAAAATAATTTCAATTAATAATTATTATTAATCTTACGAAAACATTGTGACGACGATGTGGATGATATTAAAAAAGGTCCATATTTGAAAAATGTAAAAGTGTATTTCTTTTCTAACTTAATTACTTCTTTCAAAACTTATAACATTTGATTGCTGCCTAAAATAACTCGGTCGGCAACAAAAACACATTCAACAATGCCTGTAAATCGAGAGGTTAATAGCTTTTATCGACCAAAAAACGCTTATGTAAAATGAATATGTGTATATGTACGTTAATTGCCCCATTAGTATTTCGGTATTTTACATAGTATCTTGCAACGCTCCATTACAGTTTAATGTACGTGTATAAATTGTATAAAGGCATACAAATAGGTATCTATAGGACTGCGAGTGTACAGAGCGAATGACGTCATTCAGCTCATCGATCTGCCGCCGTTTCTAGATATGGCCCACATCGGTACAATTACATACACTAACTTGCCCCAGCCCCAAATCACAGCGGCCATTTTGTTTTTGAGTTTATGGCAATAGTTAAAAAAAACGTGTTATTAAAAAGTTATGAGTTAGATAGTTAAGAATATTATTAATTAAATTGCTTGTTTTTTTTTCTACACATAATGTACCTAAATTAATTCGCTTAGGCTTATAAAGCTAAATATTCATTTATAGAGGTATAAATACAAAAACAGTTTTATCAATTAATGAAAAAAATTAATGCATTTAAATTATTATTCCAAAAGAAATATTATTTCTTAAGCCATTACATATTATTGGATACATTCAATACTTTGAAAATTACTTCAAGTGTTTTTGGCAATAAACTTACTTCAGTTATTCACAATATTTTATCTCCCGACATGTGTCATAAACTTTGGAACTAGTATTAAAATAAAAGCAACATTATTCAAAACAAACTTATAACTTTTTGCACACATTAAATGTAGATTGGCGAACACAATATGGCGTTTATTGATGAGGTCGATGTACGTACGAAAGAAACGCCTCGGGTTTACTAAACTTAATTTAATAATGATTGATTTTGTTACTCACAATGTAATTTATAAAGTTTGTTTATTATTGCTGAAGTTCTTGTTGGTTAGAGGAGGTTAATTTGGCGAAAAGTTAGAGTAAGTTTTAACAACTTTAGTATTCGAATATTTTACAACATAAGTATAAAATCTATTATTATTTAATTATAGAAGAAATCTTTTTTCCCAGAAGAGAATCGAATTGGATGCCTTTTACATAACTTTCACAGGTGAATATAGCTGTGACTGAGTTGAAAGGAAGATTTTAGTCTGCTTACATTTAAAAACTGCATTTTTGCATTTTTCATTTAAAAACACCCCGGTAGAGTCCTAATCTTTATGTAGTTTAATCAACAATAAATATAAACTAAGAGACTGTTGAGTTAAGTAAACTTTAAAATAAATTTCAAATTGTTGCTTATAGAAAACAAATTACTTCCTAATAATATAAAGAAAACAGGTTTAAACTATCAAGATATACGCCCGAATACTCAAACGCCATTAAAATATTAAGTTGCTCTTAACCAACCACGTCCCACTTAATCAGTACATTTAAGCAGGACTTGCGTAGATAAGTGCAACATAATATTAAAGTGGTGTTTGAGTATTCGGGCATAAGACTGATAATATCGGTCGAACGGGATCTTTTATATGAGATGTCTTTATCCAATGCTTTCCACGTATATGAATAACAAACATCAACAGACTAATATCCTCCCGATACCCCCCGCTAACACCCCTAGTGTAAGAATGAGACGAGGGAGGCTGCGACGAGTGTTGCCAGCTCAACTTATTAAAGATTCTGTATGATGCACGATTGGTATTCCGTATAATGAAGAGATATCTGTCTTTATTTATTTGGATTGGACTGCGATTACTATCAGGTGTATTGTGGTCTTATTGATGTGCCAACCAAAAATATATACGACATAATATTTTATACACTAAGTGGATGTCCTTTATATTTTGCTAGTGATGAGATATCGTATACCCCCATATAGTGACCAGTCCACAAGGTAAAGATAAAGGTGACCTACAGAAATGTGTCGCGTTCCGAGATCTCAATACAGCAGATTTCGAAAGGGCTGGAATCTGGAATGTATTTCGCCGTTTAACATCTTACCCAGACCTCAAAGCACATATCGTCGCGTGTTATATATCGATATTTTTGTGTACTAGTATAAGAAAGGACCTCAGTCTAATGATTTAAAATGCAAACAAAATCCGTACAACTTGGGAAGTTTATTAACTGGTATCACCACTCAAGTCACCTGGCGACAGTCGGGTCATTTATCAATGGAGTCGGCGATAGACCGTGACCTTGGGCGATCGATCGCCATCCTGCCCCAGGCTCATCGTCCCGCCGCGCCGCCCAGACTAGACTAAGCACTAAAATGTCTTAACCACACACACGGACGAAGCTACGCCTCTTTAAAGTATTATATTGGATAGATGCTTGTTTGTGAGCGGTTTTGTGTGTTTTTTCTGCGTGACGGTGTTGGTTTGTTTATTGGGTATTTTTCGAGCGATATAACTTAATAATAGATCGTTTCTATTTGATAGCGGTGCAAGATAATTTGGAAGAATTGCCCACGATCTTACGGGACTTACATGCTAAACGAGGGCTAAGTCAGAATTGCTCTGAATGCATAAGGTAAAGGATTTTTTTTTATTCAATAGGTCCGGCAAACGAGCAGACAGGTTACCTGGTATGTGATCACTGCCGGAGATGAACACCCACAACGCTTTGGTCATGTATGTGTTGCCGGGCCATCAAATTGGGACGGGAAAGAAAATGGATGGGAAGAGGAAAGGGGAATTGGCATCCTTCAATCTCACTCACCAGACGAAACGCGACTGCAAAGCTGTCGTCCACGTCTATCTCCTGTGAGCCAGTGGTACCGCCCCGGACGAGCCTGCCCATACATGCTGAGTCATGACAGACTACAGCATGGCCCTACCACATACTAAAAATTGTTGAAAGTGGATGAAGCAAGTTATAGACGAGGATGGAACAAAATGAATATCCATAGTCTCTGCCTTATGGGATATCTCATAATTAATGATTATGAGTGTTTGTATGACAATATTAAATGTATGACTTAGTTAGGTTGCAGGAAGTCGCTGAATGCAGGTCACTTCTCACAGGTCAATATGGAGATCCATGGGGGAGGCCTATGTTCAGCAGTGGCCTTCTTGTGGCTGAAAAGAGAGAAGAGAGAGAGAGAGAATGTATGCATGCATGTTCAGAGCGAAGGTTACACCTTTACTAGACCAACATCACTCACAATTTCACCTACAAATCTTTTACCATTTTTATATAAACACGTTTCAGCTCTTCAATATTAAAGCGAGGTTTAAATTAAAAAGCCGTGAAACACGAGGCATTCTGGCGTATTGGAGTGGATGTCTGACATACGAGGCTCTAGCACCAGTTGCACCTACTTGACCTCGTCGAGGGTTCTCAACGCAGAACATTTGCTATCACGGATCATGTTAATACGCAATTTTTGAGGTTATGTTTTAATTGCGCGGGAAAGTTTTTTGCTGGTGATGTTAATTAATCTGTGCAAGGTTATGTATGAATGTCGCGTATAATTCTGTGCTGTATTTTTTGTGTTTGTGACATTTATTAGCGGGTGGTGTTTGTGCCTTCGCTTGTGAGATAAATGGAGTGAAAGATAAAAGACAGCTTTTATAATTAGGATATCAAATCTTTATGCATTTGTGTTAACCTTCCTATACTCGCGCCAATTTTTGTTACACCTATACTCGCGCACGGTGTCACAGACCGATAGATTCATACCCCTACAATATATATTTTTAAATATATATTTTTTAAAAATTACCATTATTTTAAAGTTTAGGATATAATTAAACAAAATAGTATGGATAGTACTTAATTTATTAATTATTTTATAGACTTTCAGTCTATTACAAATCAGTCTTCAAATTTGAGATATTTTTCTTAAGTAATAGGAAAACGCAAATAAAATCTGAACTTCTTCTTAAAAATAAAATGAACTTCTAAATAACAATAAAAAACATATCAAAGGCTATATTTATCTATGTTTGGCTTAGTTTGAAGCTTCACCATAACAATCAGGGCATACAGTTACAGCATGTTCCAAACAAAAGTCTTTTTTGCAGGTGGCACAGTTGTAACGTGTCTTGCGGTTTTTTTTGACGAGCAGTATCCACAACGACATATGTCTCTTCTTGTACCTCCTCATGGTCTTCCACCTCACTGTCATTTTCGTCTTCATAGCTAGAGCCAGAACTTAATTCCTCCTCCAGCAACAATCTGATTCGGTCATCGTCCATTTTGATATGATAAACATATAATCTAAAAACAATAACAAAGTTGATTAAATATATCATATAGAGCAACATACATGCATAAATTTTACTATACATAAGTAATAAAGTTTAAAAAATATATAAATTCAATAAATATATAACATTAATACTTACACTAAATCTTGCACCTATGCTCGCGTCGGTCTCACGGACCGATTGGTGCCAAATGCCACCAGACGTACGCTTCGCACGAACACACGGCGTGCACTAAATTGAAGTAAGCCACAAATCCGGCAGCTAGCACAGAACTCGACTTCTCAGGATTATCGTGCATAAAAATAATTACGAAAATGTGTTTCGTCGGTCTCAGAGACCAATGCGCGAGTATAGGAAGGTTAAAGAGGTTTAACTTAGAAAATTATTGCATTACGATGGGTTTGTAAACGGAAGTAGCCTTCAATAGATACATTTTGAAAAATATAATTACATATACCTAATTTTAAATAAAACAATGGACTCTATCAACTTAAGCTCAGTTGTCACAACGCATTTTGATGACATCATTGCATCGGAGTAGCGTGAATTCAATTCCAAGGTTGGGAGCAACCATGTTTGAAGGCAAAAGCCTTGGGTCCTTTCGCATGTCAAAGAGCATTATGTCAATGTTCTGTGTGAGACGTACAGACCGATGAAGAAACCTTTCATGTATACGAAACATGTACATTTACGTATTACTGATATTTAAATCACATTTTCCACCATAAATAACTCCTCAACAATTAATTAAAATCACGATCCAATTAATACAACGTTCAAAACGAAGTTATAAACTGAATCGAATCGAAATACATTTATAAAATAATGAATTTTTCGCAGACGTAATGAAGTTTCCCGCCGCATTGATTCCATTACACACAATTTTGTTTCACAAGTTCAATTTATTGTTTCATACGACTTTGTCTCACTTTCGAAGCGGTTATCAGGACGAGGTAAAAAAAGGGATCGTAAATTTAATTGTATTTAGTTAAAGGAAAATAATAATAATTTGGAATATTTTTTATTTGTTGTCGCGTACGCTTTGTTGATTATAATTGAGTATCTAAGTGTTCAGTGTCAGCGACTGGATGCGTAAAGCAGCAAACCGGGCTCTGTGGCGTACCTTGGGAGAGGCCTATGTCAAGCTGTGGACTGCAACGGGCTGATGATGATGATGATGATGATGATCTAAGTGTTGAATCGAGAAAATCTCACAACTGAATTATCCCTCTCCGAAATTGCCTGATATTATAAATATAAACTTTTGCTTTACATTTCTTTTGGTTATCGAACTATTTGACTGCCTCAGTGGCGCAGTTGTACTACGGTATGATTACAAAAGCTGAAGTCTCGAGTTCGAATCCAGGGTCGGGCAGAGTGACATTGGATTCATTATCAGCCCGGAGTCAGAAATTTGTGCCTGATAGGCTCGCCCCCTATCACATAGTGGGACGGAAATGTGGGTGTCCTGGTGGCCATTTGTGTTAGTTTCTCACTTGTTAGTTATACGAAAATAATAAACTAATATAATATGTATGTCTGTAACCACTAAAACTACCACCTGGCTTCGTTTTCGGTCGCAAGCTTGATATACCCGGTATATGTAGCACATTGAATTTAATTTTTATGGTATATTTAAACTAAAAAGCCCCCTTACTCTTGATTGTAGCGGAGGCCCGTGTCCAACAGTGGGACGTGTTCACGCATTATTGTTGATTAATCGGTAACTCTGCTTGTAATACAATATCTAAATTCTTTGACGTTGCACCTTCTTGAATAGAAATCTCATTAAATATGCAACACAAACTAAATGCAGAAGCATGTTTTTGAACATTCTTTTGATTTTTATAATTTTCTATACATAGCATAATTGTGATTATTTGCTTTTTTTTATTTTTGTGTGTTAAGAAAATAGTGCTGTGTTTAAATAAATCAAAACAAAATATGTAATTAACAAAAATAGAACGACCAACAGAACTTGCGACCACTTCTGCAAGTTGAAGTTCGGTACAATATTTTCTTCGATAATATTAATTGGCTAGCGGCCTGAATTGTTAGGTAAATAGCCTATGTACTACAGCACGAGTGGGTGTACGCAGTTAATGATTTTCTATTTATAGTCGCACGTCCGAAATAAATGATTCGGTGTTTGTATCGATTATGGCGCGTTAGCGGGAATCGCTTCGAATCGAATTGTTTTCACTTAAAATAAACAACGCGTCGGTATTGGTTTTACGTGCTTTATTTTAAACGTCGGCACGTGAAATGCATGTTTTTTAAAAATAAAACATACGTTAGTATACTAGGATTTAGATTATAAGCTCTCACTACTGAATCTATTTTTCAGTTAGTCAGTACGTTTAACTAGGTTTAAGTATAAGTGCCAAAGTAGATAACTAAGAGAAACTTCTAAAACTCAAATACCATCAATTTTAAAGTAAAGGTAACTAGAAAATGTTGTAAATTTCACTCCACCCAATTAGTAAACGTGGCCTTAATTTTGTTTCGAAGCTTTTCGAGGTTTAAGGGATCAAACCTTAATTTATGAGGAAAACTGTTTGGGTCAATTCCTTTACTAATATTTACTACGAAGTGTAAGATTGTAATTGTCTGTATATTGTATAAATAACGTCTGGCTATAGTTTATAAATTAAAGAAAAAATATCGATAGAAAATAAAATAAGTAATTATTTATTTTCTTTTTGCAATATTTATTTTGAACTCCTATTTTCTTCATTATACACTGCCCTTTCTTTCTTCCTCTAATCAATCCATCCAATGGTTGTCTGGTAGAGATTGCCTTAGTGCGATAATAAGATAACAAAGAAGATTTGTTCTTTGTTATCTTATTATCTCTTTTTAATAAAAATAAATAACTGTCCGCGACGAGTTCAATAAAAGCAACAAGTGTACAAGTTTGAAGAGACAGACAGTCTTGCTGTAGCTCGTTAAAGCTACAATACAAAAGGACGAGTTGACCGAAGTGGTATCTCTCAGAAAACCGATAAAAAGGTGCTTTGCTATGTCGTTTCGTTTGGTGAGTTTGCCGAAAATCCTCTATTATAATATTGAATGAATGAATTCCTAGCCTTTTGCGACCTCGGCATCTGTAATGTTGGACACAATTTTTTAAAATAGGACATTATTGTTCCGTCCTCTGATGCGCTCTCGGGTGGGATGCGTACAAGTTTGTTAGTAAAAGTACGATCTCATATTGGCCACTTCAACACTCCTGTGACGTAGCTGTGACTTGTAGTTAATAGCCATTATTATGAGTATAGCGACCACCGTGCACGAAGGTGGAAAGCCCGTCAGAATGGCAACGCAAATGTTTCACGTTTCGTTTTAGTCTTTGTGTGCCTGCTTCCGAGAAGGCCTTTATAATTTAGCCGACCGCCGAGAGATATTCTTATTACAAGTACTGTCAGTTACATTGATGTATCTTTAACGAACTAGTATTCACAACAAAATAAATAAATTCACCCAACAGTCACATACATACCTAACCCCACACTAAGGTCGAGTCTTGTGTGTCAGAAACTAAGAAAGACTTTTTGGTGTAACAAACATCTAGACTCGAATTCCGAAACAAATACCTGTGGATCATACAAATATTTGTCTCGGTGCGAGGATCGAACTCGCGGCCTCACATCCCACAGTCGACGTTCAACCAACTGCGCCACGGAGGCTATCGAAGTTAGCAAAATTAGAAAAGGTCAGGACAAACTCAGGTCATAATACACGGATCATTCTCTCCTAAAATATTTTTAGCCGCTAATCCGCAAGTGAGAGCATGCAAACGATGAAGCCGCTACTCGACATGAAATAATCCAATTTGTGGAGGCGCGCAGAGCATACCTGAAAAGGAAATTTCAATTTAGCCGCAGAATTCTTTCTCTTGCCGTAATTACACGCATGAGATCTTTGCAGCTTCGGTGAGCCACTCTCAAACCTCCGCATTGTATATAGAATTTTCTTTTGTAAATAACTTTGAAGGCAATGTCTTTTGATCATTCGTAATATTGGGGTGTAATTCTAGCGCGTTTCGGTCTGTTTGTACGAACCCGTGAAATAATTTAAGAATAGAAATGTTCTGTTATGTTTAATTGTGGAATGTAATTTTTTTGTATAATGGTTCTGTTTTTGTATCAGTCTCTATATAAAGGGGTGCTCGACACTGGTCTTTAATTTATTTTTAGGTCAGTTAGGTGTAGTTTATAAAAACCAGGGTTTTTAAATAAATTAAGACAATCATATAATTTGAGCGTCTAATCATTCACATGTGAATAGTATAAATTCTGGATGATGGAATAGTTGAAAATACACACGCATTTATGTAAATTTTACATTTCTAACCCCACCAAATATTCAATAATAATTAGATATTATTACTCTTTATTGTACATGAAAAACAAAAGAAAAATACACAAACAAAAAACACAACCTATACGTATAGTACAATTGGCGATCTTATCGCCTTCAGGGATATATTCCAGACAACGTTTGGATGGAGTGGTATATAAAATATAAACCAAATACAAACCACTAAGCAATAAGTATTTCAAGCTTGCAGCGAATGCAGACTAGCCACGTCATGTCAACCCGCTTCCCGATTTAACCTCTATATTCAAAACTATATTCGGAGCTTAGCGTTCGCGTTCCAGATAACCCGATTTAGGTTTACCAAAGATACCTACAGTCATCCAGACCCTGCTTTTCGGACGTTCCGGATAAATTGCACTTATGAATTCATTGGGCGGCGTACACGGCTTTCACAGGATGGTAAAGATGTTGCATAATACAGCGTGATACACACAGTTACTAGCTATAGCCAGACTTTATTATGAATAGGTGGGTTCGGTATGGTGGCCATGTCTTAAAGAAAACATATGTGAGTTTGGTCTATGTGTTTCCCTGTGGTTCATTTCAGTAGTTCATTGCCTCCAGAAGCTATAAAATCCCCAAGAACAGTAATCGCATCAATTGGTGAATTTATGTAAAAATTAAAACTGATCTAAAGTAAAAGAACGTACTTATTCATACGAATTTCAACGTCTTCTATCTTTGTTCCTCCTATCATTTTCTATGTTCGCCCTTATTTATGCTTCCAGCTAAGTTGTTAAGAGTTTTCGAAATCATCACAATACTCCTACAACAGTTCAGACACGTGTATGTATCCCTGAATATGATAAACCTTATCTATCACGTCGAGACGCTCACACAGATTATAGAATAACCCTACAAAACTGTTCTCCAGTGGCTAAATTACATTTGTTATTCCGGTGTGGGCAGAGGTCACCGTTTATTCCTGGGCGGCGCGGCGCCGCGAGTCATCTATTCCATGACGACCCAATTAGAACCGCTAAGTGATTCCGGAATAACTTTATTCAGGTCTTGTATTTCTAAATCCATTTTCGAAGGTGAATTTTTGGGTTCATTAGTTTTGGTTAGTTAGAGTAGGTATTAGGTTACTAATAGGAAGGTAAGTTATCGTCTAGACATATTGTTTTTGTACAGCAGATGACGTCATTGTAAGATTAACAGAAAGCTGGCCATATGATGTCATAGATTTGGTCTGAAAATAAATGAAATCTGTTCAAAATTCATAATGTTCATTGGTCTTTTGGTTTTAGACGCCTAGTCTTTCAGGTTGTGAGACAGTGTTTTGGTAGACGTCCCTGAATGAAATTTCATTTTTCTTTTAATAACAGTTTTGAAATTTTTCTTTTTAGTTTTCTATAAGTTGTGAATACCGAGTCACATAACTAGTTTCCGAAACTCGACACACTTTTGTGGTTCGCAGCAACGGATGTTATTTTTAGTTCGGTGTTTGCTTTCGGTGCGAATTCGAATTCCTATCAACATAAACTACCATATACCCATAAATTTCCAATATCAATTATTTCGACCGTCCAGGCATCAGATTTCCGTTAACTACGTTCATTATCTCAAAATCGTTCGCATCGAAACAGCTCAGCTTAATGGAAACCCTTATGTTTGTTTTATAGCCTCGTTAACACTTACGGTCAATATCGTGTAAATAATTAGGGGCACGCAATTGGCTCGTTGGCGATACAGAAAGTGTAGTGCTCCGCGGATCAATGCCAATGTTCTATTCTGTGACCTCACGTACGTGCCGTTGCTCTGAACTGCGTATGAATATGTTAATTCAACGAGAACCTGTAGTATCGGAAATATCGTGATTTACATTTCCTTCTATTTCCAGATTACCTTATTAACTTGTAATGTATACATTTTGGGTTAGTAAGATGTTTTACCAGTCGCAGAGTTGGTTTTTGATGATCGCTTGTGTGTCGTTAACCTTATGAACCCTTATTGATATTTGTTTATTAGATAGAATATTATGTAGAGATAACCTCCATCTTAGTTCTGAATTTAAAATAACATGTTACACAAATATTGTTTCTTGAGATATTCATAATAAAGGGATAAGGGTCGAAGCAAAGAAAATTAATAAGACATCCAATATTTTTTTTTAGTATCAAAATTGTAAAAGTTGAACTCTAATTTCAAGCCCGATTTAACAGAAAATTTTGACTATGCAGTTACGAACAAATTGCAAGGCCTCCTAACAATGTTGAGATTACAAATTAACTGAATTGAAAATCCCAAATCACTGAATTAAACGAATTAATACTGGCAAAGTGAATGACTTAACTTTGATGTGGCCTCGGTGTCATTCGCGTCACTTCATAAAACTACAGACAAATGTTTTTATAATTGTAGTTAGCTTTTAAACCCGTGTCGCTCTCGAGTTTTTAATTATCCCTGGTTCCATTGCAGGTAAATTGGTCCCTACTTTAAACCTCTCAGACTGATTGAAATGGATGTCGGGTATAACCATTAACGAGATATCTATGGTCTGCATATGATGCTTCATTAGTAATACAATTAATATCGAATTAGGTATAGTATATAGAACGTGGTGGTGGAAACATTAAGTTATTAAATTGTACATAATAACTATCTAGTATCTACTTATCGACCAAAATAAAAACAATAGTTTTACTCAAAGCGAACGTAATATGTCAGGATCGAGCAAAGTGGCGATACATAGTCCCTGCCTACCCCTACGGGATACAGGCATAACGATTATGTGTGTATGTTTTATATAAAGTATATAAGAAAATTAATATCTATAGAAATTTAATCAGTAAATAATATTTAGTGTCTGGTATACATCAAATATTTTTTTTTTGGGAGAAATAGTGCGGTATGAATTAATAACCATTATGTAGGTAGTTAACGCTAAGATACATAACAATTACCCTGCGCTGTAGGGGTAGGTTCGTTAACAGGGTAAGTAACTACCATGTTTGATACCAAAAATCTCGAGCTCAGCGGGCATATTCCTAGCTCTCACCATTTTACATAAAACAGTTAAACCGCATTCGTTTTATAATTCTAACTCTAGGCTGGGCATCATATCAATAAAATCCAGGCACCATTATCGGCCATCAAAAGTGCTAAGGCGATTAAAAATGTCACATAATGTTTTAAAATTTTAAAAGGACTTAACCTAAGTAGACTTTATGTCCTGAATTTACATTTAGAGCACATCATATAGCTATAATCCATGTGATATACAGGAATCAAACAATTTGTATGAAGGGCGGTATGTCATTCGTAAAAACAGAGATCATCGTTCACTGGCAATAATCGTTAAACTTCAGCCTATTTTATAATCCACTTTATTATCGGAGTACAGGCTCGGAGTTCGTGATACGGGTGATTTGTGGGGGTCATAATACTATTCAGACAAAAAAAAAATCAAATGTAATCTGAAAGGCTTTGCAGATTTTGATAAAGAGTTACCTAGAGACAAAGTAGTTTGAATTTATTCATGAAAAAGTTATTCTTGCAAAATTTGTCGTGTAAGCGATGAGGTCCTTTATTCAATGCTAGATCGAGCAAATCATTTTCTCAAACGAGAGAACCAATTTCAAAGATGAAACTCTCCTCTTACAACTAATTATGTGATTACTTTTATTATTATGATTTTCCTTCTATGCATTATTATTATGAATTAGAAGATATTTTACCAACCACGTCGTTCTCGTTGACAGATTCACCACCATGCGGTTGGTAGTACCGGGATGTGTGAACGACCTGCGCTCCATGCCGTGGGTACGAGTCATCGTCATCGGAACTATGATGGCACTTTATCTAGCATCAGGTAAGCTTTGTAATAACTGATAAGACATATCTTATTAAGAAATTTCATAATGCGATATTCGGTCAACAAATTAATATTAGTTAATTTTGATATGTAATAATAATTTTAGTCCCTGTGCAGTATTGATTAGCATTGATATATTAGTACTTTCGGAGCAATACAATATTTCAGTGATTAGAGACGAAATACCAGTTTAGATATTTGATAATGTGTTTGGTTTGGGCCGTGAGATTATCCACAAAGACGAATGTTTGCATTAAACGAGAGCTCTATTCGGCTGAGCCCCATAGACCTTAAACTTCTTTTAGCTGAATTAGAAGTTCATAGACAGGCTCAATAATTAATCTAAGTTTTAAAAGGAATTAAGACATTAAATTATGTGGATGTTGTAATTCTGTGACATAAATATAGACTTCTAATAAGTGCGTTTTCTATGTTAATTCTGTGGTTAATTTCTTTAGTTTTTATTCTTATAGATGTTTTGGTTTTTTAATGTAAAAAATGAATAAAAATTAAATCATTGTCGTGGAACTAAGTGCTCAGACTAAGTACCTATAGACGTAGCCAAGCCATAGCCGAACATGAGACGGATTTATATTTCTTCAGTGTGACCATGTTGGGAAAATTTCCTATTTTTGGTGGTAAATAACACATCAGTGTTGCGAACCGTACGATTTGTAACCGATCGATGTCTGTTCATGGAAGATAAATGAGAAAAACTAATATGTGAGGTCTGTATTATCATACTGAATTCATATAAACATACTGATACCATTCTGATTTCACTGTTAGTAGGAAACCTAAAATAAGAAATAATTTTATTTTTTTACGTATGAATTACGCTACATATTACTTATTGCAAGTATTATCTAGAGTAAATCACTTTTCTTACCATAGTAACACTAAACTTTCAACAAATTGAGGTTATGTTATATTATTTCTAGAAATTCTTAATGTAATCGATATTCCTCATAGTAAAACAATTTGAATTGTCATTAAAATACGACATTATTACCAATAAACAACTTAAACATTATAATGTAACATAAATGAGGAACTTACGAGTAAAATGTTATTCCATCAATTTTTTCTTCACTGCGGCTTTTACAGCCTAAAATACTACAACCCACCATTACATATACACTATAGTCACTAATATTTGTATAAATCGCTGCTTTACACTATCCAAAACTATTAAAATCTCGGTAAAACTGAATGACGTTCATTTGCTTGGCCAACTGCGCTGTTTGCCAACCAAATAAAACCGGCCACGGTGACAAGGATAAAAAATGATCTCCTGCCTTTTTTTCGCACACTAAAGTTGTAACTTGCTATCTCACTCTTACAATTGGTGCTTCAGTGATGGCTACGTCTATAGAGTATTTAGTCTGAGACTAAGTGTGTAAAACCGCTACCCACTTATTGCTAATGTAATTTAACGCGTAAACCGCGATAACTTTCATAATTTCACTTTGATTGCCTCGACGCCTTGGATTTAACTCGATATTAAAGTTAGTGCCTCCACTAAACAATCAATATTTCAAAGAATATATTTTCAAGGTAATTACATTATTTTAAATAATGGGAATGATAGTAAATTTGCTATGAATTGTTATATATGGTGCTTGAAGATTATATTTACTTTAGTAACTATTTATAAGAAACGTTTTCTTATGCTTCTCTTATGAAGGAGCAGAACACGCATCTAAATATTGTTAATGTACTCGTAGGTATATGTAATTGTATCGTCACTCAATCAAAAGATTTCCTATCATTCCACATTCTGTTTCTAATACTAACACTAATTTAAATGTCTAGGGGGGTCACTTCCCACTGAAACTCTCCTATAGTACACACCATTTTATTTTAAGCGTCATAAATCTTTTTGTGCGTTGCAAACTTTTTTTCTTTTCTGATCTAAGAACTCGAATGCTTTTGAAATTTATTTTATTTTAAAAGCTTAAGAGCCATTTAGGTAACTTTTTTAATATATTCGTTTACCCTCCGAAGATTTTGCAAACATTTTTGCCTCAGAAGGTAAAACGGGTCCTTTGAACAAACAGGAAAGTTACTTTTTATATTTTAGTATCGTAAAATGAATGACAATTTGAAGTGAAATTCGGGGATTTCACTTAGAGTGGAAAAAAATACAGTTCACAGGTACCTTAGTTTTATTTATGCATAAAGTAAAACACTTTTGATCGTTTTCTTTGTGTAAGATTTTACGCGAGATTGGATTGTAATGTATTGAATAAATGTTTTTAAATCAAATTTATTAAGCTATTTTGAATGAAGATACGATGAGAAAATATATTACGAACAATTTTCAGAGAAAAGTGCGCTTTGTTGTTGGACGGATTTGAATCTCGAATAAGAAAACACATTTAAGATCATGTAACTTAGATGGGTAGGCAGACTAAGAAGTGCAACTAGTAGATGACGAATCAGGTTTTTTGCCATGCCGGGCAAAAATGTCATCCTCGGGCAACTTTAATAAGATTCCTGATATATCATAAAAGAAATAAATACAAACAATTAAATTCCTGTATTTTAGTAATTTAGATAAAGCACGTAACAAAAATTATATTGCATAAAAATAATGTCGATAATACATTTAATAAAGACATGACTCTTTTATTTCAAAAACTCGCTGCCTTACGTGACAGAGAAATGCCAATATTCCAATAGGTACAGCGAGGAGAGACGTTATATCAATAAAATATGAAAAGGTCATAATTCTCATATATCTATACGTTGTCTATAATAATATTTTATTGGTAGCCTACAAGTGAGTAAGAAGCCGTTTGTGAAATAGGAGGACATAAGAATTCAGAATATAAGTTGATTCTTGAAACGGCTTTTCTATTATTGGCAGTGGGCTATAAAAATATTTCATCACTTATGAATGAAAGTGCAAACAAGGCAATTAAAACATTAATAAGTTTAACAACAGTAATTAACAAATAACTCACAATAGAAGTTATGCCGAGATATTGATCGGTGGTTACCATAATAGCTTTTTAAAAATGGCTAAACTAAAAATACCAGAATGGCTAATAAAATACTTTGATCTGCGTCATCATGCTCAGATTAGCTTACCTACGCATTCGGTACGAAGGCAATGAATGTGCTTTAAGTTTTTTGCCTCTCAATTTTTCGCGGTATAAAGAAAAAGAAGGTTCAAAACTTGACTCAGTGGCTCACCCATTATTTTTAGGTTCTGGGATAAATTACTGAAACATAATAAAAGAGTGTAATGATAATAAACACTATAATGTTAAAAGTAGTTTTAAAAAAAATATTTTTAGAAAAATACCCCTATAGATTTGTACGGGACCGCCTTCGAACAATCCCGTACAAGGGTGTTCAGATGTTCAGGATACGTGCTGGTTGTGTGGAAATAATACCAGTGATTCGATTGGGCAGAAACAAATTTATTTCGTACTGAAAAGTACGTTTACACTCTATTTGACTAGCGCGGCGACAGCACGGCGAATGACGACACGACGGTGACGTCACGGAGTAGCAGCGGTTTATACACGTTGACACGTTCACTTCTTTCTTGATGACTACTTGCTGACTACTTGCTGTTGCTTGAGGTTTTCTTGCTGACTTCTTCTAGTGCGCTTGGAGAGATCCGAACCGAACTGATTTTACCCGGCCCGGGGCTGCTATATTTATTGCTAGTTCGGGCTTAATCCCCGGTGCCGGGTCCGCGCGCGACGGCGACGCGTTCGTCCAATAGGACGCCTTAGTTCGATGCGTCGCTGCGTCGGCGCGCGGGGCGGTAGTTCGGTTCGCGGGGTGCGCGGGGCGTTACCCCATGTGTTCATTTATTTACTATAAATACTACTATTTGACATTTTACATAACAAACACATAATACTACATAACACTGGTTAACACATATTACAGTTCGTTTCTTTTACATAGTTAATTCTAATAAGATGATACAATTCTAATACACAAAGATCTACAATTCCAATAGTTTTAATACAATTCTAATAGTTCAATTTATCTTATATAGTTAACAATTCTTACGCAATGTTATTTATCTATTTATTTATTATATATTTCTATAATCGCAGCCTTTATTTACTTAATGTTTAATCTCTCAGACTTATAAGATTGCAATACAAATAAGATTAAATTTACAATAAGATTTTTGGTACATAAGAAATACTTAAGATTATAATGCAGTCGTCCTGCACAAGATTTAGCTCCGCTACTCACTAGCCGGTCTGCAGCACCGAGTTGGGGTAATTATCTCCCATTAGGGAGAGGTGTGAGACAAGTTTCCAGCTTGCCTCATTGACTTATATTCTACCGATAGACGAGACACGTCAAAGAAATAAAGTGCCCCCGTATTTTAAAAGCACACTGCAATATTACATCACTTACATGGTATTTTATTAAAATATTGTAACTTCAGACGATTTGCTTTCGGTTTGACGGCGAAACATTCATTTATTACTTTTAAACGTATGCGATAAGGCGTACTGCACCGTCACTGTCACGAAGCAAACTGATTCATGTGAGGTGCATGCACCGCAAGTAGGTGGGACACATTTTTTGTACTGAATGTCTTATCTAGTGTAACATTGATATCGATGGCTTGCCTCAAATACCTACCCAAAAATTGATGATCTTGATAGATCTTGGACTACGATTGGCGCCTTTACTGCTTAATTAGATTAAATCGTAATTCTTCAATTGGACCATATACCGGATATATCAAAACTGCGACGGAAAACGAAGGCAGGTGGTAGTTTTAGTGGTTCCAAACATGATGCAAATAAAAATTTTGCCAAAACAGTGTCAGATTTTTTTTTAGAAATTTTCAAAAATCATCGTGTTTGGGTTGTAAATACCTAGTTTTTGCGAAAATACTAATTTAAACCCTTACGTACCATCGCGTGTTTAAAAATAAAGAGGTGTACATCTTTATTTTAGGAAAATTATGTATTTATCACCCAAATACGACGATAAGTAAAAAAATACAAAAAAAAGCTGTCGATTTTTTATACGAAATTTTTACTTGCATAGTGTCTGAAGTCACTAATACTACCACCTGGCTTCGTTTTCGGTCGCGGTCTTGATATACCCTGTATAATAACGAAATATATTGTAATCTTCCAATTCATCGTCCCAGTTCAAGAAACGATGAGTCATACAGTATAATCACGAAGCTATTCTCGTACTAAATTGTCTTACAGACACATTGAATGTAAATATAATATTGAAGCTTGAATTACGGCACAAATATTTACGTGGATCCGTTACGTAAGTGTAGTCGATAAACAACGCCTACATGCCTGTGAAAATATTGCTCAATAGAATTCGACAGGCGCAGAGTCGCGACATTAGGAATATTACGGTAGCTTGTTTTATACAAAGGTCGTAATACTATAATAGAACTTGAAGCTGGGAGATAGAATATATTTTTGTCACCTTTATACGGAATTATAAAGTCGTTTTGAATCCACGATCGGTAATTTTATTTTCAGTGTCGAAAACTCGTAATACTTATAAGACATTTAAAATCTATTGGCCTGTGGCGAAATTTGGAACTATTAATTTTTTTTTTTTTGTCTATTTGACGAATTGTTTGTGTTATGTTTTCATAATATAAACAAAAAGTATGAATACTCGTTATCTAATAGTATTAACATTCCCAATGTAATAAAATGTGAAGAGAGACAAACCTTCTTATTAATTTAACAACAGCGGTTTCGGCGATAGAAGATCGTAGACGAACTAAATGTTGTAATCTGTCAAAAGGTTTAGGCTTCTGTGTTCAGGCTTTATAGAGTCCTAAAAATAACGTTACGCTCGAAAATCATTAAATATCCTCTTTCGGCTGACGGATAATTAAGACGAAGATATTTTGTTTCCAATAAATTCCAAAACTATTAAATCCAAGTTTCGTAATTCCATGAATTCTCCAATATTTAGTCACCAAGATAATTCCAGGAATAGTAATAAGAACTGGAAAGGCATGAACTAGCGTATTTGAATTTAAAATCTAGTCTTCCTGAGATGTTACGTAACCTAATATTGTTATTTGCATGTCATTACACGGACTTCGTCTCGTTAGAACAATAAGAACTGAAGAATATTTTCGCTCCTTTCAGAATACTTTCTGGGACTTCGTTTACCTTGGTAATATCAAGGACTTTATTTAAAATTAACTCAAAACTAAGTATTTTTGCAGAAACTCGGTTTTGCACAAACTTGTTTTTTACTATCACATCATGGGATCGCCCCCTATCACATCATGGGTCGCCCCCTATCACATCATGGGACGGAACATGCAAGGCGAAATGTGGGTGTCCTAGTGGCGCCTCTGCCTACCCCTTTGGGGATAAAGGCGTGAGTTTATGTATGTATGTATATTGTTTTTTACTGGCGTGACATTACTTTACAACCTATATTAAGTGTACTACCATCCAGATAAAGTATCTTACGGTGAGAGATGGTTGCTTCTATTGCGGTAGATATCTGTGCAGATTAAATTATTCTATCAACAGCTTTAGGGCTTCCGTTTTTTTTTACTGCAATTGATGATGAGACATAAGATGTTAAGTCTCATTATGTCCAGTAGTATTTTTTTATTGCAATGAATGACGAGACGAGCCTGCCATTCGCCTGATGGTAAGCAATACGACCGCTCATGGACAGTAGCAAAACCAAACAACACTATGAGTTGCAAGGCAATGCTTGGCATTCCACTGCGTTCGCCATCCTGAGACATAAGATGTTAAGTCTCATTATGTCCAGTAGTTACTCTGACTTCAATGTCTTACAAACTGGAACTGTGCATTAACACTGCTGTTTGGCGGGGGAAATAGACATTGCGGTGGTACCTACCCAGGCGGCCTCTCACATATGAGAGACCTACCAATTACCATCAGTTTTCATTCATCAAACAACAAGAAATAGCAGAGCTGTGATTTATCACCGAATGTCTGTGAGAGAAAGGTACCTACTGCAAGAACTTATCTACTATACAATGTATATTTGTGGTATATTGTTGAAGTGCAATTATACTGTTATTGCGGTTAGAGCTGAGTGTGTCAGTGTTCATTACTCAGTGACCGCTATGCGATGAATTGAAAGTCTTTAAATAGAAAATTAGATCGTATAACAAACTATACATATATATCGATTTATTTTCAAAAAACCAAAAGTACATAATCTCACGCTTTTTTCCCAGAAGGTGTACGCGGAATGCTAACAGGACACCCATATTTCGAATTATATGTTCAAGCATTCCTGACTCCAGGCTGATAATGAATAGAAAAATCCAATATCACTTTGCTAGATCCGGAATTAGAACCCGAGCCTCGGCTTTGGAATCGCATCGCAGTACAATTACGCCACCGAAGGAGTAAAAAAAAACAAAATTACGTAATAAATAATTAATAGGAGCAAATGTAATGGGTTTTTATTCATCAGAGTGATTGGCGTTACAGAATCAATTAGGACTTACGGATAGGCTAACAGGTACAAACTAGACCGGCAAAATAACTGCAATTACTTAACCTTTCAAGCTTCATCATTAATCTTGGTCTAACCTTTTTTATTTTGTTATTGTGCTGAATTGCGAGACGAGCACGCCCTTCGCCTGATGGTAAGTGATACGACCGCTCATGGACAGTAACAAAACCACGAATTTTATAGAAATGCTTCGCATTCCATTGCGCTCGCCATCCTGAGATGTTAAGTCTTATTGTGTCCAGAAGTTACTCTGGCTACAATGTCCGTCAAACCGGAACACAACAGTGCCTTTACATTGCAGTTTGGCGGGAGATATAGACATTGCGGTGGAACCTACTCAGGCGGCCTGTCGCATATGAGAGACCTACCACCTTCCACAATGACTAACCAAACACAGTAAACTATCAAAGTCATAATGGGCTGGACTAAAGATTGCGTGATCCACACCGGGGCTGGTTTGTGAGACTAAAAAATCTCTTCTAATTTCTATTACCCACGACTCAAGACCATCTTAGTTTGCTGTCAGGAAAATGTGTGACTGTAGGGTATATTTATTTGTACAGAGTGATAATGAATTTTAATACTTTAGTTTTGATATCTGTTCTTTGTTCCAGGTGCGTCAATGTTCCAAGCCATTGAGCAGCCCCTGGAGATCGAGCTGGAACGCAAGATGATGCTTCTCAAAGACGACTTCCTGAAAGACCATCCGTGTATTAAAGGTCAGTGATCTTAGAAAATATATGCTTAGTAAGGGGATGCGTCATGATTGATTTAGGTTGGTGTATTCTTTCTTTGATTCAGTGGTAGCATGATATGTGGCTCGTGATTCGTGAGCTTTTGGGCCCTTTCCTCTGATCGGTAGATATTCTTTGTGTGAATGTGGTATAAATTGTCATATGAATTGCCTGATAATCGAATTTGTGCCTTAAATGACTGACGACTCTTATATCTTGACGTGAAAATATGTTTTACGTACTGTAGGTGACACTAGTACTATCTCTGCCTTCCTTAAATGAAAGTATACGTGCTATTAATGATAGTTAAACACATTAACACGCGCAGTCGATATCACAGGGAAATCAATTGAGATCGAGTCGCGACCCTTTACGTACCGCTATCAGCGCCTTATCACCCCTCAAGATAGCTGGTAATTGTGCTTGAGACCCCGTTGTGCATGTCTGTACACACCCCTGTTATCGGGGATTCTTGGAAGAAGTTACGTGTGTTACGAGAGGTCGGTTGATAAAGAAATGATCGTTGACATTCATGCACATATGTGTTACGCGGTGGCGTAATTGTGACGATGCAATTGTTGTTTGAGAAAGGTTGGAGTTGTTTTGACGGAAATTGTTATTGAGAACAGCTACTAGTATTTTGCTAGGGTTCTTTATCTTGATTCAAGTTTTTGTCGTGTATTTTTCAGATAGATTTGGTTTATAGTTGCATGATTTATCGACTACTTACTGCACTAAACATAATAAGAATCATATGCAAATGCTGATTGTCAAAGTGGATATATTATACAAGCTACCTTTTCATTCTGAGAATACTGAATGTCACTGTTTTCACTATGTAGGTTCGTACTTCGTGCCTAGTACCAACGTAATTCCAAAAGTGTAAGATTAAATTGAAAGGATAATTCCAAATGCTTTTATAAAAAAATCGTCATTCTGTCACGCTGTGCAACTGGCATGCAATTAATTAATGGACGCTTAGGTATTGTAATTCACTCTCCTTATCTTTATCTATTTGCATTAGCCTATATACATTCCACTACTGAACTCGGGCCTCCCCCAAATATGTAGAAGCATAGACTCGAAATCTCTGCGCCATATGAGTCATTATAACGAAGTATGCACATGATAAAAACGCTTATGTCACTTTCTAACTCTATAAGGTATAAAGTGACTTCAGACTTCTTCAAGTGCTGAATCACCATTCTGGATGAACACTCCTATCAGCTTAGCGAAGGTGATATTGTGAAAATCTTTCTTTGGATAGGCTGTGATTAGAATCTCATACAAAATCAGGAGCCAGCTGAAAATCAGTGCTGTTGTAAAATAGCATATACTGAGCTGGTATCCTTTCTACGCACATCTTACAGCAAAATAGATATTAATGTAGACCTGACCTTTTCCTTGTATTATATTATTATTTAGTTGTATTGTGTGTGTGGAAGAAATAAATGGTTTAAATGGTTTAAATTGAACTCAACTTAGGAAACTAATGAAGATGCATACTGTTCACAATCTCCATCATTTAGCATAACCAACAAGTCGTATTTATTGATTTTAAAACCACTAGCCAATGGAGGTACATCGGCGACCTCCTGATTGCAACTACGTCTTTTTGTCAACTTTAAGACGACTTTTACTTTACCCCATAAGCGAACGTTAAAGCCACTACAGTCTGGAATAAAAGTGGAAGCCATTTGCTCAAGAGTGGCTTAAGGCCAGGCAAGATTGAAGTTTGTAACTTTCAAAATGAAATAAGAAAGCCGCAATACATAGCTGCTTTATCGCCTTGGCTTGTGTGAATTTAAGCAGGTTCTTGAGAAATAATGTTCGCTCGAAACTGCATTTTTACTCAAGTTTTCATTCCTAATTGCCATAGGATACGTAAGACCTAGTCTATCATAAGACGGAAATTTTCAAAACAAATTGGTTAAGGAATTGATATAGTATAGCCTACAAGTTTATAATAATTTATTAATATCAAGTATAAAAACATTTGTTCTATATTAGCAAATATACGTGCCATTGCAAGTTACGGGTCTTCACTACATTTGAAAGAGGTATAGGCCTATTCACGCTAGTTTATTAAGGGTTGGAAAAATTGCATTATAAAAGCAATTTTCCTTGTCAATGAAGTGTAGTACAAGTATTGTCCCTTCCGGCACTCGGGATATATGGCTATAGGCATTTATATAATCTAGTGGGTAGATGAACTTTAACTGTAATGCGTATCCATTATCAAAGAGTAGTTGCAACTAGATAAAACCACGTATAGTGTTGCCAGTTTATCATCCTCACGCTATTTTAGGGAAATTAGAAAGTGTATTGTTCTACGTTTTGACAGCGATTTCACTCGTAAATGTTTTAATTGTTGTTTGTTACTAATAACAATCAAATTGTATGCCAAATCACTATTACATATTGTTGAAAATCCACGTTGTGCCAATCCTATATACACTTGGAAATAAGGCAGACAAAAAATCGACACCTCCCACGCATAAGGTCTTAACCACATTTTTACTGAAAATCAGATTTTTAACTCATTGTAGTTACGCACATCAGCTTTATACATCCCTGAAATTAAAATCTTCAAATTGTTAATATCTAACGAGATTTTGAAACGCCTATAGTCGTATCTTTTCAAAGTGCCCGCGCATATGGTCCTATCACAAGTAACGACGATTTGCGTTGTACTATTGGCTCGCGCGAAACCAGTCAAGGTTAGTTACCGCCGTCGTATGACACTATCGGCACGCGCAGTAAACATGGGACCTTATATAAAAATTATCAGATTTTGTTTGTGCTTCGTGTTAATTAAGCTGTCATAATAGATTTATTTCTATATGATAGCAAAATGAACAACTTTCGCTCGTCAAGAATCTTAAAATTTGCTCTAAATAATTCAAATGAAAATCTAATCTCCAATGAATCTCATCGATCTGGTAAGTTTTGCTTGGTAAATAATTTAAACCATGAAATATTTGCTTAATATGACGCTATTTTAATTTGATCTATTTTAATCCATCGCGATATTTACGAGTTTTTTTTATGTTTTATTGTTTACATTTTGTTCAGCGCATAACGTCGTAACACGCTAGTTACGACGCTATGCGTTGTGTATTTTTTAACGTTAGGGGTCGTAACTGGTACTTGCGACTTTATGCGCTGGTTTTATTTAACTGAAATGGTATTCATATAGTCGTTTCTAGTACATACAATGATATGCTCCGACCACAATATGAAATAAGACTTTATGCAATGTAACATTTCCTAAATTTAAGTAAAAAACTGAAATGTTTCAACATTGAATGATTGTGTTTCTTAATATTTTTCTAAGTGTCTTTTAGAATCATCTGATTTACTTGAAATGGAGCAGTACTAGAATTTGTACGAATCAATATGCGAAGAATTCCTAATATGCGATATACAGGGTATATCAAGATTACTTTTCCTGGGATGGCTTAAAATCAAAAGTATATCAAACACTCATAAGAAATTTTAATGAATTAAGAAGTAGAATAAACGAGTCCGCAGATGAAATCAGTAGAAATGAGTGTACTAGATCCTTAAAGAGATCTTTCGTAGCAAGATGTAGGACGGAAGTCAAACAATTCCAGCATTTTCTTTGATTTTTTTGTGCACTCTTGTTGTCTTTCACCTTCAATGTATAAGTATGTATGTATGTATGTATGTATATACACCTTCAGTGTATAATTTGTAATAATAGTACTTAAATTTAAACATTTGAACAAAAAAATGATTAAATTTGATATGGAGGGTTTTTGAAATCTTGGGATATTTTCAGTTAAAAGCTTAATATAGAGGAAATCCTCAAAAGAAATATAAAGTGCAGTAGCATTATATAATCTTGATAATGTGCGCCAACTTTGATAAAAGTTGCGACGGGTGGTATAGTACATTTCTTTTACAGTGTGAGGTGTCAATGTTGACCATTTATTAATTGAAAATTGCTTTCGTGAGGAATTTTATCAATTTTCTTATAAAGTAGACCTGTTTTGACATAGTTTAGTATGTAGTTCTAAACCTTAGCTATTGATAATTACAAAACGTGAATCCAAATAATAAATAACACAAACTACTTGTCACACTGTCACAAAGTTTTGCTGAAGGTAATTTTTTTTTGAATTTTTACTAAAAAGGCTTTATCTTGAAAACCATCAGGGATAGGACTATGTTTTTTTTTTTCTTGCTGTGCCGTCATATCTTGGTCTATCCCTGGTTGCCGGTTTGTTGTCTAGTTTTGAGACACCTGTATATTTTTCCTTTTTGCAATCTTTCATACTTATTTCTTTTTAATTTATAAATCTTTTTTAGTTCTTTATAATATTACTAAAGAGATTTTACGCAATTGAGTGCAAATTAAGATTTAAGTTATCATTATGACTGATTATGTGACTAAAGTATAAAAGTTACGATTAATATGTTTGTTTTAGTTACCAAATGATAATTAGGTATTTTAAGTTGATTATTATGCTATTACATCCCAAAACCTAATTAAACTATTTCAAGACTGATTAATTAAGTTGATCTTGTTATTAGGTATGAGTTAAAAATGTTACTCGAAAAATATAATGTAAGATAATATCGTTTATGGTTTATGCCAGTATTAGCTGTAAACTTAGACTATATTAAAGTCGATTGGAAAAAAATAATGGTTTTAAATTTAGTACAATTTCAAACCCATATAATATATTGTATAATCTATTATTAATTTTAATAACCCTGTCCATTGCCAATCATTTTAAATAAACAATAATTATTACAAACAAAAACAACGTCGTTGCACTTGATGGTACTTATGATACATACATTTTCTTACGACCCATAAAGTCTTAACCCGTTGTAACTTGATGGTATAGAATATTTTCACCACGCATATAGTTGTAAGTCGTCGTATCTTAATAATGTGGCAGTTTTATCCCAACGCGCAAAGTCGTAAGTATGTAATTTTCGTTTTTCTCGCTAATTAATGTTTTCATTTAGTAAATAGTCCTTAACTAATCAAGATATAGAGGAACCTTTAATTAAAAACCAGACAGGAACTAAGTATTTGTATTAAATTTTTCATAATCACATAATTAATCTTTAAATGCCCGTACTGAAAACTTGTCATAATCTCGATACGCCTTTATGCGTGGGAGGGGTCGAAATAATAATATTCCACCACAGTTGTATTAAATTTAATATATAACTGAAGCAAAAGTTGGATAATCCAATAAACATAATATAGATAACTACCAATACGGCTAATATTTTAGAGCGGCGGGCGCTCCAAAAATAGCCGGATAAAATGGCCTAGATCTGCTATTCACGGTAAAAATCAATCACAGTAACGAGATTCGAGGGAGGAGAGTATAGTTTGTACATAGCTATAGACTTTCAATTTATAATGGACTATCTACTAGAGCACATAGTTCTTTTACTGATCTGGTAAAGTGACTGCACTGTATGTGATGGTATGCCTAATGCCATTCAATTTTCCACCAATTTTGCACCATCCAAAGGTTGACTGGCAGAGAATGCCTCAGGTTTAAGTCCGCCTTTACAAGTTAAGTATATAAAGCATTTAATTAATAAGAATATGAATTCAAATAGAATATAGATTTGCAACAAAAATTATCTCCTGCCATCCGATACAATCGCGTTGAGTCCGTTGACCTACATAGTTGCTCTTTTACGTTATGACGGCAGAACCCAGGCTTATGAGAATGAACTGTTACTGTTAGCATTAATACGTAAGCCAGTGTAAAAGACTCCATTATTCGGACTGTAAATACTACGGTTAAAATTCCGCCGAGTTTCTGGTTAGGGTCGAAAAACAAGGCTAATAAGATATCATACATCGCTCATAACTTCTCAATGGGGATTTCATTCGTCTTTAAAGTTTTTTTTAATCTTCTTGTTTCTATATTAAAACTAGGGCGTATTACTCCCGGACGTTTGCTTTTGGATTGAATTCATAAGGATTTTCGTATGCTGAAGACGATTACAAATGATAACCGTCATGCATGATATATTTTTATGGTACATGTATTTTAGACGCTCTCGTGGGAAGCAGTATTTTAAAAATAAATCGACTTTCTGATTTGTGGGAGTTTCGTTAGTAATTAAAAATATATTTGATATTTAACTGGCGAATGTCTTTAATAATTAAATTAAATATATGTAAATCCATGCAAGAGGCCTACTTATATAAATTAACAGTGTACTTCCTGTAACTAAAGATAATTATAATTATAAAAAACGAGCGACATGATCACTCAGTGACCAAGCTCATTAAATAAAGAAAAAACTATAAAAAACATACGAGTAGCCTTTCCCTTATTTTAAGTATCAGAAATTAAAAATGTTCTGTAAATCCGTGCATAATTTTGCAGTGCGAACTAAAAATACTATTCATTTCTTAGACTATAGATTTCTCGCCTTGTCACAAAAGTCATAATATTATTGGCAATTTCAGGGATTTTTTTCACAAAGGGCTTTACGCAAATTTACGAAGAAATCTTTATAGATTAAAGTTCGCAGTTTGATCAAACTTCATCTGCAGTTACATTTTGTTAAGCATTACTCTGTTATTACTTCACTTAAATACTATTTTTTCTTAATTAAATAAAAGTATATTACAGGGGAACAAAGAAGGGGAATATGCTTTGACGAATAAAAAATAAAAATGTCGATGAAAAATGTAAATTATGGAATTTTGTGTCTATAAAACAAAAAATATATATACCTACCGATGATATTACGTCTATCAACAAATGAATTACGGCCAAATCTTTTATTAACATAGGTAGGTATAAGTCCCCGTCAGAATATTCTAATTTTCTTCATACTCAAATATTTAGGTTAGACATGGTAGTAAAGTTTACTATAAAAATAAAGTGTCGTGCGATTGTCCAAAGATAATAATCGAACAATGCCGATGTCGCAAAAACTTTACGTCTTTCATAAACCCAGCGACCTATCAATAATTCACGCGTTATAAAGTTTTTTATCGTTATCGTATCTCGGGGTATTTACAAACAAGGAACGACAACACCACGAAGATAGCGGTTAAGTATTCCGGCGATGTCCATCAACACTCAGTCACTCACAAGGCGCAGTGTAGAACGGCCGTACAATCAAAAAGTTAGGGCAACCGCCATAGTTACTTTCAAACGAGATCAACTACAATGCATCAAAATGGTGATACTTAAACTCGAAAATTGTCGTCGTGATACAAATGTGACGGAGATATTCGCGTTGTTCTTTGAACCTAATCACCCTAAAAGATTTTTCAAGTACAGTTGACCAAGATCCCTGACGTTCCGGGATCTTCGGTTTGTGTTTCGGAACTGTGGACTGTCGACAAACCGCTTTAGAACAATCCGCGCTCTGTGCTTTTGAATTTGGAATTATGGACAATTTTTAAAAAGAGGTTTAATTTTTTGTGTTTTTAGAATTTGGAACTTTTTGACGGTATATAATATATAAATTAAAAAATATGGAGAAGCCGAAGTATTCGCGTATTCAGTCCTACGGGAGCATGTGCTCTGGAAGAAGTGACGATGACATGACTGTTCACAGCCAATTGTTTCCATATCCGAAGAAAATGGTCGTTCAGAGAGAAATTTTGTATGAGGAAGAAAATCCGCCGTTTCAACCGTTGTTTGCAACTACCCGCCTTTTCGGGAAGGCGCGGTTCACTTGCTTGCTGCTGATATATGTGATTTTCTATGTCATCTACTTGGTGTCGGGTGCTCTGGTTTTTTCGGCGCTTGAAGCCCCTCTGGAGAATCAGATTCGACTGGAAGTGATCCGAGCCAAAACCGACTTTATGGTGCGCCATCCGGACATCACAGGTACAAAAATCCTATAAAATTAAGTTGTTAAGCGATTTTATTACAAGTCACTTATAAAATTACTATCATTAAAATATAAACATGCACATAACCACGTTTCCTTATCCTCATTAACGTTATTTTTCATAACTTATAATTTATTATTTGTAATTAACAATCAATTACGACTAACCGATTTAAATGCGATATTTTCCTACTAGTTTTTCTTTTATAAATAAAAACAACTTATCATATTAATGAGATATTATGCATAGTTAAACAGTTGTTTCGGCGGTTTCCATAACGACAATCTAATTTAGGAAATATTCCATAGAAACTGGTTTCAACATTATTGGTCACGGTGGGCAGGGAATGTTACGCAACGACTTTCGGCGGTCATACCATGAAATGTGAAGGCTATTTTGTTTTTTTGTTGTTGGATGGTTTTGAAGAACGTTATTTACATACGGATGGGCTTAATTTTTTTTTTTTGATAAAAATAAACTCGTCAAACAAGTCTTTTGATTCGTTGTAATTTTTTTGTAATAGGTCAAGATTATGTTAGGGTTATAATGTTTATCAGCTTCCATTTTAAATATGTATAAACTGTCTTTATTCAAAAAATGTGGATCTGATGTTGATGAAGTTGAAAGCCAACAAATGAATGCGAAATACCAATAATATTGACATTGCTTGGTAGAAATAGCGTTTGTTTTTACGTTTTGCTTACCATTTAGATTTTGTTTAGCATATATCCAATTAATAATGTTAGAAATGTCGGTGAGATTTTTTTGTCTTTGTAGCTGGATGAGAATTTAGGCATAATCTACCCAGGATACTGTTTAATGATTAATCATTTATTTATATATTTCCTTGGGTTTATTAGTAATACCATGAATAAATTATCTTCGTTATCGTCAAGGCATTTCGCCGTCATGTAAACTCCTTGATCTAATTATTCAACACGTGTTTGTAGAGATATTACATAGGTACTAATATTTATCATAGACGGGGCTTATAGTTCAGTCGTTGATAAGTATGGAATTAGATTTTAGGTTCTTATACTGTATCAGCCCATATATCTCTCACTGCAGGGCACGGGCCTCCTCTACAATCGATAGTACGATTGAGAAGGGTTAGGCCATATAGCCCACCACGCGCGCCTATTGCAGTATACCCTATATACTATAATGGTATGCGGTTTTGAAAAGTTCGTGATTATGGAAGTTATGAAAAAAAAACATATAGGAAGTAAAAATACATCGTAGAAAGATACACAAGCGACTTCACAATAAACAATTAACGTTTGTCATGAATATCATCTTTTGTTAAAATCACTATCAATTTGAAAAATAAATCTCGCCCTCGGACCCAACTAATTTGATATTTTTTTATCTAAGTGAAATACTGTCACGCCACCGATAAACAAGTTAGCATACACTAACACGCCGGCTATCTCAATAACTAAACATATTATATTTACACATAATGTATTTACCTTCGTGGTTATGCAAACTCTTTAACGAGTAAATGTTATATCTCGTATTATTATATTTGTGCAAATCAAAACGTTAAAGATCATTTAGGTAGGTATATAGAATGGTTAAAGTATAAGGGCCTTAGAATTTTTTTTTTCTTATTCTTAATTTCTTATTATTTATTCTCTGATAATACAATTACATTGATAACAAAGGAAAGGAATACATCAATTTCAAATAATGAATCGCTTGTTTACTATTTATCTCGATAAACAAGCTTAATTTATCTAAACACACATATCAAAGTACGTGTTGTTTCTAATTCTAATGATAAGGTTCTTTCTCCATAATATTCATATTATCACGTCAAGCGTGAGTGATTAACCTTTCTCATTTTTTAATCTTTTCGACGTTTGATATATAGCCATACATATTTGTATACTGCCCTTGTCTTTTCATACTGCAGATCCTAAGCCACCCCATATATGCAAAATCCGCTGCTTGTATCTATGACCTATCCCAACAGACACAATATCTGTCGTAAGGTAACCATTAAGTACATATTTGTCCCAACAATAACAATTTGTTCAGAAATGAAGCACGCTAGTTAAGTTACGTAAAAGATTGACCTTTCGAGGGCCGCAGAATATCCTCATTAGTTCGCTAATGACCTTGGCGTAGTGATCCAATTAATGCAAAACATAATGCGATTTGTTAAATCTAATGACATAAAACATTGGACACATAATCAACAGCAATGTTCCGTAAGCTGTTACATAATTTTGTGTAAACTAAAACTTAACTTAAATGTGTGCAGATAATGAAGTCCTGGATCATATGGATTTCTGGATATCGAAGGGTCATATTTAAGTGACGTGCGTGGTGGTCTGTTGGTCATCGGACCGGACGCGGCTGCCTACATGTTCACGGTGGTCACGGGTTCAAATCCCATCCTCATCCTCTGACTTTTCGGAGTCATGTGTGTATTGATAGTCCACGCACTAAAAGGGTTAAGGAATACATCGTGAGGAAACCATACCATAGCGATTTGCAAATATTTATACGGTATGTTAGGTCCGCCAATACGCACTAGGCCAGCGAAGTGGACTATATGGCCTAACCCTTCAAAATCGTACTCTCGATTGTAGAGGAGGCTCGTGCCCTGCAGTGGACATGTGTGGGCTGATATTTAGGCATAAATGACTGCTCCAATGTAAATGTTGGATAAGTTTCAAAATGGCATGTACATTATTTATTGATGCCGGAATATCAATGGACATATTCAAATATGGCAAGAAATCTTTACGTCTCTTCTCTTGATAACCGTCTGTGAGACAGGATACCACACCGGTCGATCCGGCCCAGTCAAGTCGGAGGTTTAGATTGGCTGTCAAAGCTTCCGGGTCATATAATTCACACAGTAATAATATTCTCTAAAAAAATTATAATATTGATACAAACTGCATTTTAAACCGGTCAATCAACATAAAAATTGGAAACATAAAAAAAAATGTTTCACAATTTTAAACAATAACAACAATATTTAATTGTTAGACGGGTGTATCAATAATGGCTGTTTCTGTGGAATTTATCAAAAATAAACAAATGACTGGCACACAAAATGACATCACTAATTTCGATTAATATTTGGACCGGTCCTAAAATAGCAACTTAGAGAATGTTATTACAACAAGCTGAAGCAGTCGTCACTGCCGAAAACTTTTTATGAATGACTTAAGAGATGCCCAATTAAATATTGTATTATTGTATCAGCCCACATACGTCCCACTGCTGGGCACGGGCCTACTCTACAATCGAGAGAATCGATTAAGAATGGTTAGGCCATATAATCCACCACGCTGGATTATAATAATAGGTATTAAATATTACACTCTTCCTACGTGGATATCAACTTTTTGGTCGCTATAGGTCGTTAAGATTAAAGCAACAATTCGGGAAATGCTTTTTGTTCTGTATTTTTTACAATCAGATCTTTATCACCTTAAACATTTTATGTTATCGTTGGTATTTATTTTAAAACATATTTGCATTCCCATCAATGATGTGTGGATAAAGATTTTTATTTTATTAGTTTAGTATCTCGTCGCCTTTTTCATTATCATATTTTAATAAATTATTTAAATATATCTTTGTTTTAAATTGATTACAGCTTTTTATGAGGTCTTTAATTTTGTAGTTGCAATCATTTTAAAATAACTTGACTACAAGCTTAGATAAGCATTTGGCGAGTTATGCTAGGTTATGAATTTACGCTTATAATAGTTGAAGAATTAAACATTTGGAGTGCAGCATCATTGTCTTTATTCGATAGTATAACAACTTCATCGGCATCTCCAACATGATTCAGATTTAACTTGCAATTAGAACCGGCGGATTGCTCAACAGCTGCTTTTTTGAGCATAAATATTTTTATCCTTTAGTCCACCCCGACCTATATTCCGTAAATTTAAATTTTAAAGAAGTCACCAGTGGTACAACTACGCTTTAGCCTGTAGTTTAGACTATAGCGTCTATAGTTTGTATGGACGGCTCACTCATGTTGTAGACGTTCGACCTCGGTTTTTGTTGTATTATTTCGACCGGTCAATGACATTGTCCGAGATCTTGTAACAATCCATTTATTCTTTGTACTCCCTCCTATCACTAAGCCGGAAATGCTATATTATTTTCGTAATACGAGTATTAGGTACCGATGCTTAGAGAAGAAAATCATTTTATTTTTATGGTAATTTATGCGTATATTTATGGTATCATAATAAAGCGACATTCCACAGCCTCATTTGGTAAGACGCCGGCTGTGAAATGAGAGGCCGCGGGTTCGCACGCCGCACCGAGACAATTAATGTTTGTGAGGCCTACAAATATTTGTCTCGGGGCCGGTCGTTTGTAAGACCGAAAAGTCTCGTAGTTCCCGGCACTCACGACACAAGATTTATTTGATCTTAACGTGGGGTCAGCACTATGCATATTACTGTTGAGAAAAAAAGCAACAGACCTTCAAAAATCATTAACATTTTTGCATATTATATTTATTTCTTGTACACCCAATACACACGTATTTTTTTCCCACAACAACTAAATAAGTAATAATATGAGTTGCGCACGCAAAAGTGTCTCAGACCGACTGGTAACCCACGGCTTAAGCTTTCAAAATAACCGCCTACAGTGCCTAAATGCCGTCTGGCAAGTCAATATATCGGCAACATTATTCTAGTCTGTGTAGGCTTCTTGTTTCATATTCGGTTTTCCGCCTACACGCTCTATAAGCTTTCAACATACATACATAAACCCAGACACGTTTCCCCGAATTGATAGGCAGAGGCCTACAAATTCATGTGTTTATTTTAGTCCCCAAAATGTGATAAGGGCGGGTCCATTGCTACATCATGCAGAAATGTCATACCATAATATTGAAAGATTTTTCAAATCAAATATTTTATGGAGGATATCCCGACTGATAAATAATTATCACACCCAAAAACAACACTACGACAAAAAACGTTTTAGTCCTAAGGAAACTGAAAATTTGACAATCCAATAAAATAAGGAGTATTTCCCTATCGATAAATAATCAAAGTCTAACACGCTGCCACTGACTAATAAAAACAACTTTAATACATTTTCAATACCTACAATAACACTCGGTTCATAGTACATCGACTTCAGCCGTTCATTAATTAGCACTCAGTAATTAATTATCTCTGTCCAGTGTAACAATGTTATAAATTACGTAGTTGATATGAACTATACTATCAACTTGTACAAATATCACTAATTATCGAAGCACAGTATCGAGTACACACTTTCACTATTCAATATTCATACTGTGTTAGACGTAAAATGTCTTTCTCTTACTTGGCTTGGGTTTTGAAATGCCTTTAGTAGATATAATTGTAAGTCTTATGAACTGTCGTTATTACCAAGTGGGCTTTTTGTTGAATTTTCTGATTAGAAACTATTAATTGCATACACTCACAATCAAGATCGTACACGAATTTTGCTATTTTTTCAGTCCACCTGATGGGAACTAGACACCGCCGAATTTTTCTAGACTAATATTATAAAGAGGAAAGATTTGATTGTTTGTTTGCATTGAACAAGCTCTGAAACTACGGGACTGGTTTGAAAATATCTTTCACCATTAGAATCTTACATCATCACTGATGAACATAGGCGATAGAATAATTTCAAAAAAGTGTATCTGCACCTGGGCGGAGCCGGGCCGGACCGCTAGTCTTAGATAAAGAGGTTGTTACATGCCGGTCAGTAAATTAACTATGCAAATCATGTGATTCCTTTGCGTTGTTGCGTGAGAAAAAAATAAAGATGAGATGCGTATCATAATCAAAGATATATAATATAGATAAGATAGAATATATATTCAAACATTTACGCATCTTTACTAGCTCAAAGAATCTCGGTTTTCTAGTTACTAGTTTCCCACCCACTAAATCTCGGAGGCTGTTAGCTTCGAAAGATTCCACGGCGAGTTTATTATCCATAGATTGAACTTATTCTCGGAAGCCACATCTTAGCTTTAACAAGCAGCGTCTGTAGAATGACCTTTACCGGGACCCAGTAGTCTGCATAGAACGAAGTGCGGGCTTAGGGTTGGTGATTTTATAAGTGTTGTGTAAATTATTTTCGTAAAATAAATCGATTTGGTGATTGGAAAAGTTTTTAGTAGGTTTATGGATTATGCTTAGCCAATTATATTATTTTTGATTTGATAGCGTTTCTGTGAATTGTGACTAAAGTAGGTACTGAATTCGATTCATTCGAAGTCATTTACTTACAAAAACAGCGGCTGTAAGGTTGTATGCAATGCCTGTTTTTTTATCTTTGAGACATTACAATCAGGGTATATAGTTGATAAAATAAACGCAGGATATTGAATCAGAACTTTAGTTTTGCCATCGAACCGAATTCACAAATTGAGGCCCCAAGTTCGGATCCCTGGTCAAGCGAGGCCAATAATTATGGCGGCTTATGGAAACTGGCTGTATACAGCTGATCTAGCTGCATGGAAAACCACAAGGGTCGCAATGACGATTTCTATCCGATACACTTATGTTATCCGGACACAAATATCTTACTAGCAAAGTCACAACTGACAACCCTACCGGTCAGTGCACCCGCACCTTTCTGCTTAAGGCACTCGATACAAGAAAAATGAATAAGCGAAATAAATTTTTAGCTCACGTTATATTAATAAAACCATCTCTTGTCTCTGGTCTTTTTTTAACTTTATACTTAGAAAAGAGATAAAGGTTATGGCCGAGCCGCAGGTGGCTTCAACGTGACAACGACTGTCTGGGACGTTTCGGAGATAACACTTTTGTTTTTTATTTTTATTATTAGGGTTGGTACTTTGCAATTTGCTTGATGAACAAGCTTATAATAAATTGAGCTCAGGTGCCCACGTTACTGCAATTGTAGGAAAAGTCAGAAATAAGAAGAATTAGATATGTTAAAGTGGCAGTTTACGTGACAAGATATTTTATCTATTTCAATGATGCTAGTTGCAACTATATTTGTATTGATATATCTGTATGCATATGCTGTTGTAGCTAACAATGTTGAAAATACTTTTTATTTACAATTAATGCACATCGCGTTAAAAATAAATTGCTTCAATAAATCACGAAAGAAGCAAGCTATTATAAAAATGTTTCTAGAGATACTCACTTAAATTATTTTTAAATACAATTTGTTACAAAAATAGTCTCAAAGGAAAAATAAAAACACGTCTCGTTTTTATTCGACGTTCTTACGTAATTTAAATATTATAACGTTCTTTAACTTAGTTTATTTTAAAAGTATTTCATAAGATATTACTTTGAACCTGAACTTTGCCTTGACTAATATTTCCTCCTGATTGTATTATGATGAGTGAGGTCATGACAAAATAAGACATCCGTATCGGTTGTACTTGATTTCGACAATTTATTTATTTATTACTGTATTGTTGACTGCCTCGGTGGAGTAGTTGTACTACGGTACGATTACAAAGCTGAGGTCTCGGGTTCGAATCCCTTGTCGGGCAAAAGTAATATTGGATTTTTAAATTCATTATCAGCCCGGAGTTAGGAATTTGTGCCCGATATGGCGATAGGCTTGCCCCCTATCACATCATGGGACGGAAAATGCAAGGCGAAATGTGGGTGTCCTGGTAGCACCTCTGCCTACCACTGCAGGGGAAAAAAAGGCGTGAGTTTTAGTTTATGTGTTTATTTATTTATTTAATGCTTCTTATTCACTGTGAGAAATATATAGTAAATGTATGATACACATTAAAAATATAACCAATTCTGATACCCTTAAATAATAAAAAGACCTTTTATTGATACCATCCGGTCCTTTGTACCCACAGTAAACAACCGGTTGCAGTCAATTGATAATTAAGTCACAAAGAAATAAACGGATGTTCGATTAGCCGCAGGGTTAACTTTCAGATCTATGGTGCGATGGCTTAAAACGGTATTTAACTTTTTCGATTGAATAAAATTGTAAATATTACAATGCCGTAATGTTCTTTTGCAAAAGTCACGGAACACGCGTTAATTTGCTCCCGTACGCAAGGCCTTTTACTCTGAAGGGCTGATCATCACCAAATCATGGAAATGGATTCAAATACATAGATCCTTTAATTAAATAAATGATAAATACTTTTACCTCCTGATTACATATAATATAATATAAAATATGCGTGTTTATATCTAAACAGTAATTATGATTCATTTTTTCCACACTAGGTCAGGCTATCTCACTTGCGAACATAAAAATGATTTATGCTCAAACACTTCACATAATACGCTGATAAAAATAACGTAATATTTCCACACATATGAGTACCTATACCTAAACATAATCGTAATAACTTGAACCCAATAACATGAGAAAACTCAATTAGCATATTAGCTTGATATTAAAGGTGAAGAAATTGGTTTCTATTTTTCTTGTTATGCTGGTATTAAAATACGTAGCTTTCACCTAATAAAATTGAGTAATCAGTGCTTCCATAACATATTTCATATCAATTCCATTGAGCATTAAGTTCCTTTACAAAGGTCAATAGCAGATTAGCGGGCTTTTTATACAAACAATAACCTTTTTAATCTATATAGTATACAGAATTCCTCACGATGTATTCCTTCCCCATCAAAATACGCAGTAATTGACTATAAATATCAAAGACTTGTTTGTACAACAAAATCCCATTTTATAAACTTGAATTAATAAAGCATCAAGGACCTTGACAAACGTCTGAATACTTAAAGTCCAAGAGCAAGGAGTGCCATCGAGTTCCTTGGAGTTAATAAATGACACTCGAGCGTGTGTCCCGAGTCCCGACACAAGTATTATCTGACACACCCTCTCGTGTAGGCCGACCCGCGGCCCTATTACGTATTTTGCAATTGCGAAAATTGTGCGATAATTGTACAATTTTTGCTTTAAAATCGCTAATAACGTCAAATTCGTATTATCTAAGAGCAATAACAAAGCAATCACTTTCATAGCACAGTGCTGCCTCTATCGAACAATCGGTTAACTAAAATAGCATTCAATCTCTATGGACACGGCAAAATTTGGTATTACGTATGACTTTTAAGAGCGATCGAAGACCAATCAGCGGACAAATCTAACTGTCAAATCGCAATTGGTAAATGAGTGATTGTTTGGTCGATCGCTAAGATTGTAACGCAGTTTATTAACAGTTTTGAGTTCTTTTTTAAGTGTTTGTGTTCCCATTTGTACTTGTTTGAAGATGGCTCGTTCAATTTTGTTGTTGGAAGCTATGAACGAGGAAATTAGACGGTTAGAAAACCGTAATACATCTTCTCTTCGGCGCAATCTTCGAGATGATGCCAAAGCCTTGGATATGCCTGATAATGAATTCAAAGCTCATTATAGGCTCTCCAAGGAACTATTTCAAGATTTGTGCAATGAATTGCGGCCTTTTATGTCGCAAACACGAAGAAAAACAAAAATTTCGGTAGAGTGTAAAGTGAGTACTTATATCTATTTTTATAGTTCTGTACATTGTCAGTTGATTAATAATCTTAATGTTAATTTTTTTTAATATAGGTGCTAACAGCACTCTCCTTTTTCGCCACAGGCTCATACCAAAAACCTGTAGGTATGAGCTACTTACATGGTCTGAGCCAAGCCAGTGTCTCAAATTCGTTGAATGAGGTGACGAAAGCTCTGAATTCAAGAGAAATCTTAATGAAACATATTCGTTTCCCTCAGTCACGGCAGGAAAGACAAGTAATTATAGATGGGTAAGATGCAAATTAATAATAGGTATAAAAATGTATTTTTTAACTTAAAGTACAATTAACAGACAAACTTAATTTCTTTTAGATTTTCAACCAAATTTGGATTTCCTGGCTGTGTGGGTTGCATTGATTGCACTCATGTAGCTTTAATACAGCCAAATGACCATCCTGAAAGATTTTTTAATAGAAAACATTACCACAGCAGAAATGTTCAAATTGTAAGTTAAAATAATACATACTATGCACATCTATTAATATTTAAAATAATTACTGACTATGAATATATATTTTGTTTGTAGATATGCGACAGTGATTTAAACATTATTAATGTGGATGCATCATTTGGTGGGGCTACTCATGATGCATATATTTGGAGAAACAGTGAAATACAGACACATATACAGGATCTTCAAAGCAGAGGAGAAAGCATCTGGTTATTAGGTATGTAATAAGCTATAATAATTTTGATATCCATACATATTAAATTACTTAATGTGGTGTTAATGAGAAAAAAAATTCAATTGTAGGTGACTCAGGATATCCACTGCGATCATGGCTTTTAACCCCAATTGTGGACGCAGAAACTGGTTCTGCAGAGGAACACTATACCAACATTCACTGCCTCTCCAGGAATACAGTTGAGCGTTGCATTGGAGTATTAAAAGCACGTTGGAGATGTTTGCTAGCACACAGAGTGTTGCATTATGATCATCATATGGTAGCTATGATCATCAATGCCTGTGTTGTTTTGCACAACATCTGCAACAGACATGGGCTGCCTGTTCCTCATTTGGCAAATGAGGAAATAGATGGAGACTCCAATAACCAGGTGTCAGCTTCATCAGATGAGAATAGAGCATCTGATGAGCTCCAATTGCTAGCAAGGGGACGACAACAAAGACACAGAATGGTCCAACGTCTGTGGTCTGCTAGGCAGTTTTTTAATTAGAAATATATTTTTTCTAATTATATTGTATTGTAGTTTTAGAAACTGACCAATATATTTTATTGATCACTCTCTAAACCTTATACAATATACATACATATATTTTTTGCTTTCCAATAATAATAGATTATTATTTTATTCTGTTCTAGTATAGATCTACATGTAATTAAGTTATTTATTAAGTATATTAGTTAGTTATTAAATAAGTATTTGTAAACAACATTAAAATTTAAAGCCCTCTTTAATATTAATTTGTATGTAATTCTCTTTAATATTATTTTGTAAGTTCTCTTTAGTTTTAATTTGTAATTTCTTACATTTGACATTGTTTTGTGTTTTTAATATTATGTAATTTGTATTTTGATATTAATTTGTAAGTTGCCTATAATGTGAATTTGTATTTGTAATTTCTTACCCTTTGACATTGTTTTGTGTTTTTATAACAACTATTTTATTTGAAATTAAGCTGAGAGAACATAGTTCCATTAGTGTCCTATTGACCTATTTTTGAATTTCTGTTTTGTTGTTTGTAATTTCATATTTCATTTAGATGTTATGTTTTTCTTCAATTATATTTCCTATAATTTATGTTAGCTGTGTCCTCCTGTAATTTAAGAAGTATAATGTTTATAATATGTATGAAACTAAATGTATTAGTTAAAGACCAATAAATAAATAAAATATATTTTTAACTTATTATTTTTTATTTTTTGTTAGCTGTGGTTTCCTACAATTTGGAGATCCTTAAATAAGTAAACAATATATTACTTGGCATGTTAAGAATAAAAAGTGTTGTAGCAGTTAATATAATTATCTGCACAAAGAAAATAAAAATCGGATTTTATGAGTTAGTTTGCAGGAAGGAATTTCTGGATATACTTGAACTGATATTAAAAATTATTTTATCAATAGAAAGCTACATTGTTTACTGAGTGACATAAACTTAATGTCTATTTGATGATTATTATTGTGAACTGTACAACACTAACTATAAAAATGATGGGAACACCTGTGATGATAGCAAGGATCAACTTGTTATTAAATTAAAACATTTTTTAAATGTATATAATTTATAGTATATTTAAAAAAAAACATTATAAAATGATAAAAAACAACAATTTAATTATAAGAAATATTACACAAAATAACACATACTAAACCACCTAGGTAACACTAGAAATTATGTGCACTGAGATGTATATTAATTTATTAATGTTGCAATTGCTAAGTTATTTAACCAGGCAAATCTGTATCTTAAAAAGCTGTCTATGATAAGATTGCATATGTAAGTATATTTACTATTGACACAACAAGTTCCCAACATAAAATGGGCAAAGTACCAAACATCACAATATTTCATAGAACCTTTTTTTATATCATCTATATACAATATTAACATGTGATCTATATAATATAATATATTTTGAATGTTAATGTCTTTCAAATGTTATTTATTGATGTAAAAAATAAATACCCCTAAGGGCACAAAGGTCTCAGGTCTGAATAGATCTGAAAAGATAGGTTCAGTAACGAAAAACAGAAAATCATAGATATATCACTATAGGTTACTATAGGCTCTTTTTCCACTAGCGCCTTAGGGCCGTCGCCCAACCGTACCCTACCCTAACGCCGGTACTGGATATGTTACCATCCAAACCTTAAGATGTGGGTGGCAACATATCCTTGGACATTAATAAGGCATGTGCCACCATTTTAAAGCCCTCTGCTTGCATTTTAGAGGCTTCTGCTTGCATGTGCATAGCTTTTGCCATAATGCTGGTGGCATTGGCTGAAGCTTCTGCTAGTATGTGAGATGATTCAGCCATAACGCCCATGGCATTGGCAAAAGCTTCTGCTTGTTTTCGCGAAGATTCCGCCATAATGCTGGCAGCATTGGCAAGTTTAAGCTCAGCTTCCACTCTGTTCTTCTCCAAGTCCTTAACCCATTCAGGATCAATTCTCGACTGAGTTTCTGAAATAATCATTTTATAGTTATTTAAAGTACTTATACCTTTACAATTAGGTATTATAATTTATGAATATTTACATACTCATCCTTGGCTGATTTAATTTATTTAATTTATATTGTGGCCTTTTTGTCCTGTCTCTAACAGTTCGACTAACAGGGCTCTCTAATGCTGAAAAACAAATTTAATTTGTATTAGTTGTACAAGTAATTTTTAAACATTGCAATGAAACAATAATACATACTAAATTATTCTAAAATAATACCTGTGTGTAAGGTTGATCTAGGTATTTGCTGAGTAGCCATTGTAGAACAGCTAGGAGCACCCTCAGGAAGATTTGAGATAGCTGTAAATGTTTTAAAAAACATAATAATGTGTATGATTTAATTACCTAATCAAATAATTCATATCTGTCCCAACAATTTGTTATAACAATTTGTTATACTATATAACAGGAGTGATCCTAAAATTATTAAAACAGAAAACTTCTGTAAACTTACAATATTATAGACACTTGAATCTGCACGTCATTAACAAGTTTATAAACAATACCCTTTACAAAATACTTACAAATATTGCTGGTTTTTCCTCTTGTTGATGGGGATACTGTTTGTAGATGTGGAGCACTTTCTGTTTGATTTTCTAAAAAAATATAAAACAATTTGTTCATTAAAAACACTACTGAACTTAAGTGAGGGCTTGATATTTAAATTATTTACCTTCACAATATAGCAAAATATTAGAAATATCATTATTGCTCTGATCATTATCCTCTGGTAAATTAATTGGTGTACACTCCATCTGGATACAATAAAAGAATAAATAAATAAACAGGACAATATTTATACTTAATGTTCAATCCATATTATGATAAGCATATATTAATATAGATAAAATTTTGGAATATAAGGAAATAATTACATTACATACATTATTAAATATTGGGACTCTGTGTTCGACATCCCCAAACACAGCTTGTTCTCCAATGATAGACAGAAATTTTTTGTCTATTTCTGTAAAATTATCTTCTGTACTGGGACCACCGCCAGTGCCAGAAGACTCCCGTCTATGTTTAGCAAGTCTGGTCTTGCTCTTATGTTTAATATCAGCCCAGTACTAAAAATATATATACAATATGTACAATGTCAATTGGTAAATAGTGATAAAAAAAAGTATAATATTATATTAAACTATTGTATTACCTTTTTCCAACGCTCTCCAGTTTTAGAAGAACCTGAACCAATAGAGTTTAGCTTCATGGCCAGATTATTCCACTGTCTATCAACAGTTTCTTTGGATCTAGCACCGAGTCCAATACCCTTGGCTAAAGAAGAATGTTCTTGTAAGAACTCCAACAAAGCTTCAAGCTGTTCATTTGACACTCTGTTCGCCATGATAATATTATGCTAAAACCATAAATACAATGAATTATTATTAAATCCGTCGTACAATGAGACTTTGAACACTATGTAACAGCATAGGCCTTGCACTAACGTTTTATTTTATGTTTACTTATTTATTACTGGATAATCTATTGTAATTTATTAATGCAACGACATACCTTGATAATTCCCAAAATATGCCTATGCTGTGTAAAATCCAAATTAGCACTGATTCCATCATCTCTTCAACGAAGTACCATGGGGTGGTTAGATTTTTTGTTAAATAACAAACAAACTTAATGTTTAACACATGTTTCAAAGTTTTACCAAGTATTTTGTGGAGTTCCATTATTTTTTATTAAAATTTGAAGTGGATCGTGCCGGCTACGATTTTTTCAAACCTGGGATGAATAAAATAGGAAGAGAGTCGAGAGGGTCATTTTTTACCTACTTTAAATTTATTTTTATGTAACAAACAACGCATGATTTAAGTTTGATGCACAGATTACTTAGGTCACTGTTTGATGGTTCAATAACAATATTTACTAAAAATAGTTCCATTGATTGCCTCTTGATTGTTTTTGGCGCTAGTATCGTAGCAAAAAATGCATTTAATTCGCTTAAAGCGATCAGCGAGCGATAAGCAAAAAAATTGTTAGGTGATACCAAAATTTTAGACAATTTGCAATCGATGGCTGCGGCTTTGCTTTTGCTCTGCGATGGTTTCGTCGATTGCTGAATTATACGTAATAGCCTAGCCGGCGGCCCTATTACGTATTTTGCAATTGCGAAAATTGTGCGATAATTGTACAATTTTTGCTTTAAAATCGCTAATAACGTCAAATTCGTATTATCTAAGAGCAATAACAAAGCAATCACTTTCATAGCACAGTGCTGCCTCTATCGAACAATCGGTTAACTAAAATAGCATTCAATCTCTATGGACACGGCAAAATTTGGTATTACGTATGACTTTTAAGAGCGATCGAAGACCAATCAGCGGACAAATCTAACTGTCAAATCGCAATTGGTAAATGAGTGATTGTTTGGTCGATCGCTAAGATTGTAACGCAGTTTATTAACAGTTTTGAGTTCTTTTTTAAGTGTTTGTGTTCCCATTTGTACTTGTTTGAAGATGGCTCATTCAATTTTGTTGTTGGAAGCTATGAACGAGGAAATTAGACGGTTAGAAAACCGTAATACATCTTCTCTTCGGCGCAATCTTCGAGATGATGCCAAAGCCTTGGATATGCCTGATAATGAATTCAAAGCTCATTATAGGCTCTCCAAGGAACTATTTCAAGATTTGTGCAATGAATTGCGGCCTTTTATGTCGCAAACACGAAGAAAAACAAAAATTTCGGTAGAGTGTAAAGTGAGTACTTATATCTATTTTTATAGTTCTGTACATTGTCAGTTGATTAATAATCTTAATGTTAAATTTTTTTAATATAGGTGCTAACAGCACTCTCCTTTTTCGCCACAGGCTCATACCAAAAACCTGTAGGTATGAGCTACTTACATGGTCTGAGCCAAGCCAGTGTCTCAAATTCGTTGAATGAGGTGACGAAAGCTCTGAATTCAAGAGAAATCTTAATGAAACATATTCGTTTCCCTCAGTCACGGCAGGAAAGACAAGTAATTATAGATGGGTAAGATGCAAATTAATAATAGGTATAAAAATGTATTTTTTAACTTAAAGTACAATTAACAGACAAACTTAATTTCTTTTAGATTTTCAACCAAATTTGGATTTCCTGGCTGTGTGGGTTGCATTGATTGCACTCATGTAGCTTTAATACAGCCAAATGACCATCCTGAAAGATTTTTTAATAGAAAACATTACCACAGCAGAAATGTTCAAATTGTAAGTTAAAATAATACATACTATGCACATCTATTAATATTTAAAATAATTACTGACTATGAATATATATTTTGTTTGCAGATATGCGACAGTGATTTAAACATTATTAATGTGGATGCATCATTTGGTGGGGCTACTCATGATGCATATATTTGGAGAAACAGTGAAATACAGACACATATACAGGATCTTCAAAGCAGAGGAGAAAGCATCTGGTTATTAGGTATGTAATAAGCTATAATAATTTTGATATCCATACATATTAAATTACTTAATGTGGTGTTAATGAGAAAAAAAATTCAATTGTAGGTGACTCAGGATATCCACTGCGACCATGGCTTTTAACCCCAATTGTGGACGCAGAAACTGGTTCTGCAGAGGAACACTATACCAACATTCACTGCCTCTCCAGGAATACAGTTGAGCGTTGCATTGGAGTATTAAAAGCACGTTGGAGATGTTTGCTAGCACACAGAGTGTTGCATTATGATCATCATATGGTAGCTATGATCATCAATGCCTGTGTTGTTTTGCACAACATCTGCAACAGACATGGGCTGCCTGTTCCTCATTTGGCAAATGAGGAAATAGATGGAGACTCCAATAACCAGGTGTCAGCTTCATCAGATGAGAATAGAGCATCTGATGAGCTCCAATTGCTAGCAAGGGGACGACAACAAAGACACAGAATGGTCCAACGTCTGTGGTCTGCTAGGCAGTTTTTTAATTAGAAATATATTTTTTCTAATTATATTGTATTGTAGTTTTAGAAACTGACCAATATATTTTATTGATCACTCTCTAAACCTTATACAATATACATACATATATTTTTTGCTTTCCAATAATAATAGATTATTATTTTATTGTTCTAGTATAGATCTACATGTAATTAAGTTATTTATTAAGTATATTAGTTAGTTATTAAATAAGTATTTGTAAACAAAATTAAAATTTAAAGCCCTCTTTAATATTAATTTGTATGTAATTCTCTTTAATATTATTTTGTAAGTTCTCTTTAGTTTTAATTTGTAATTTCTTACATTTGACATTGTTTTGTGTTTTTAATATTATGTAATTTGTATTTTGATATTAATTTGTAAGTTGCCTATAATGTGAATTTGTATTTGTAATTTCTTACCCTTTGACATTGTTTTGTGTTTTTATAACAACTATTTTATTTGAAATTAAGCTGAGAGAACATAGTTCCATTAGTGTCCTATTGACCTTATTTTGAATTTCTGTTTTGTTGTTTGTAATTTCATATTTCATTTAGATGTTTTGTTTTTCTTCAATTATATTTCCTATAATTTATGTTAGCTGTGTCCTCCTGTAATTTAAGAAGTATAATGTTTATAATATGTATGAAACTAAATGTATTAGTTAAAGACCAATAAATAAATAAAATATATTTTTAACTTATTATTTTTTATTTTTTGTTAGCTGTGGTTTCCTACAATTTGGAGATCCTTAAATAAGTAAACAATATATTACTTGGCATGTTAAGAATAAAAAGTGTTGTAGCACTTAATATAATTATCTGCACAAAGAAAATAAAAATCGGATTTTATGAGTTAGTTTGCAGGAAGGAATTTCTGGATATACTTGAACTGATATTAAAAATTATTTTATCAATAGAAAGCTACATTGTTTACTGATTGACATAAACTTAATGTCTATTTGATGATTATTATTGTGAACTGTACAACACTAACTATAAAAATGATGGGAACACCTGTGATGATAGCAAGGATCAACTTGTTATTAAATTAAAACATTTTTTAAATGTATATAATTTATAGTATATTTAAAAAAAAACATTATAAAATGATAAAAAACAACAATTTAATTATAAGAAATATTACACAAAATAACCACCTAGGTAACACTAGAAATTATGTGCACTGAGATGTATATTAATTTATTAATGTTGCAATTGCTAAGTTATTTAACCAGGCAAATCTGTATCTTAAAAAGCTGTCTATGATAAGATTGCATATGTAAGTATATTTACTATTGATACAACAAGTTCCCAACATAAAATGGGCAAAGTACCAAACATCACAATATTTCATAGAACCTTTTTTTATATCATCTATATACAATATTAACATGTGATCTATATAATATAATATATTTTGAATGTTAATGTCTTTCAAATGTTATTTATTGATGTAAAAAATAAATACCCCTAAGGGCACAAAGGTCTCAGGTCTGAATAGATCTGAAAAGATAGGTTCAGTAACGAAAAACAGAAAATCATAGATATATCACTATAGGTTACTATAGGCTCTTATTCCACTAGCGCCTTAGGGCCGTCGCCCAACCGTACCCTACCCTAACGCCGGTACTGGATATGTTACCATCCAAACCTTAAGATGTGGGTGGCAACATATCCTTGGACATTAATAAGGCATGTGCCACCATTTTAAAGCCCTCTGCTTGCATTTTAGAGGCTTCTGCTTGCATGTGCATAGCTTTTGCCATAATGCTGGTGGCATTGGCTGAAGCTTCTGCTAGTATGTGAGATGATTCAGCCATAACGCCCATGGCATTGGCAAAAGCTTCTGCTTGTTTTCGCGAAGATTCCGCCATAATGCTGGCAGCATTGGCAAGTTTAAGCTCAGCTTCCACTCTGTTCTTCTCCAAGTCCTTAACCCATTCAGGATCAATTCTCGACTGAGTTTCTGAAATAATCATTTTATAGTTATTTAAAGTACTTATACCTTTACAATTAGGTATTATAATTTATGAATATTTACATACTCATCCTTGGCTGATTTAATTTATATTGTGGCCTTTTTGTCCTGTCTCTAACAGGTCGACTAACAGGGCTCTCTAATGCTGAAAAACAAATTTAATTTGTATTAGTTGTACAAGTAATTTTTAAACATTGCAATGAAACAATAATACATACTAAATTATTCTAAAATAATACCTGTGTGTAAGGTTGATCTAGGTATTTGCTGAGTAGCCATTGTAGAACAGCTAGGAGCACCCTCAGGAAGATTTGAGATAGCTGTAAATGTTTTAAAAAGCATAATAATGTGTATGATTTAATTACCTAATCAAATAATTCATATCTGTCCCAACAATTTGTTATAACAATTTGTTATACTATATAACAGGAGTGATCCTAAAATTATTAAAACAGAAAACTTCTGTAAACTTACAATATTATAGACACTTGAATCTGCACGTCATTAACAAGTTTATAAACAATACCCTTTACAAAATACTTACAAATATTGCTGGTTTTTCCTCTTGTTGATGGGGATACTGTTTGTAGATGTGGAGCACTTTCTGTTTGATTTTCTAAAAAAATATAAAACAATTTGTTCATTAAAAACACTACTGAACTTAAGTGAGGGCTTGATATTTAAATTATTTACCTTCACAATATAGCAAAATATCAGAAATATCATTATTGCTCTGATCACTATCCTCTGGTAAATTAATTGGTGTACACTCCATCTGGATACAATAAAAGAATAAATAAATAAACAGGACAATATTTATACTTAATGTTCAATCCATATTATGATAAGCATATATTAATATAGATAAAATTTTGGAATATAAGGAAATAATTACATTACATACATTATTAAATATTGGGACTCTGTGTTCGACATCCCCAAACACAGCTTGTTCTCCAATGATAGACAGAATTTTTTTGTCTATTTCTGTAAAATTATCTTCTGTACTGGGGCCACCGCCAGTGCCAGAAGACTCCCGTCTATGTTTAGCAAGTCTGGTCTTGCTCTTATGTTTAATATAAGCCCAGTACTAAAAATATATATACAATATGTACAATGTCAATTGGTAAATAGTGATAAAAAAAAGTATAATATTATATTAAACCTTTTTCCAACGCTCTCCAGTTTTAGAAGAACCTGAACCAATAGAGTTTAGCTTCATGGCCAGATTATTCCACTGTCTATCAACAGTTTCTTTGGATCTAGCACCGAGTCCAATACCCTTGGCTAAAGAAGAATGTTCTTGTAAGAACTCCAACAAAGCTTCAAGCTGTTCATTTGACACTCTGTTCGCCATGATAATATTATGCTAAAACCATAAATACAATGAATTATTATTAAATCCGTCGTACAATGAGACTTTGAACACTATGTAACAGCATAGGCCTTGCACTAACGTTTTATTTTATGTTTACTTATTTATTACTGGATAATCTATTGTAATTTATTAATGCAACGACATACCTTGATAATTCCCAAAATATGCCTATGCTGTGTAAAATCCAAATTAGCACTGATTCCATCATCTCTTCAACGAAGTACCATGGGGTGGTTAGATTTTTTGTTAAATAACAAACAAACTTAATGTTTAACACATGTTTCAAAGTTTTACCAAGTATTTTGTGGAGTCCCATTATTTTTTGTTAAAATTTGAAGTGGATCGTGCCGGCTACGATTTTTTCAAACCTGGGATGAATAAAATAGGAAGAGAGTCGAGAGGGTCATTTCTTACCTACTTTAAATTTATTTTTATGTAACAAACAACGCATGATTTAAGTTTGATGCACAGATTACTTAGGTCACTGTTTGATGGTTCAATAACAATATTTACTAAAAATAGTTCCATTGATTGCCTCTTGAATCTTGATTGTTTTTGGCGCTAGTATCGTAGCAAAAAATGCATTTAATTCGCTTAAAGCGATCAGCGAGCGATAAGCAAAAAAATTGTTAGGTGATACCAAAATTTTAGACAATTTGCAATCGATGGCTGCGGCTTTGCTTTTGCTCTGCGATGGTTTCGTCGATTGCTGAATTATACGTAATAGCCTAGCGGGTTCCATCTCGTTATCTGACGCTTTGGTGCATGAGCGAAGCGGTTTATACAATAGCTATATGTATTTTACAGTATACGTCCGGGAAACGAACAAACTGCTGAAAGTGTCATTATTTTTTAGTGTTTACCAAATTATACTACTTACTACGTAGTACGACCACTTGTCAAGTGGTTAAGAAGTAAGAATCTGTCGTAGCTACCTACGTATGTGAATTCACGTTGCGATAACCATCTTACGTCGATAGATAGTTTGTATGAATAACACTGCACTTATGGTAAGTGCACTGGCCATACAAAGGCATTGTATGGCCCGTGCATTGTACGTATTAAAAAATAACCTCTACAAAGAAATATAAGTAACCTACTAAATTATCTAGAAACGTATTCAAGAAATCTTATTAAGTATATCGTACACTCGTTATTACGAGTATATATAATATAAGATTACACATCTTAAGTGATCATAGATATGACTTTACTGAATTTATTGATAGATGAAAATTACTGCGTTATAGGAATCAATATTATTTTCGCAAATGATAGTGATTGCTATCCGTCGTAGTATTGATAAGATATCAATTAGGCACTTGAGATTAACGATTTCGTACTCCGTCTTACGAACAACGAACGACATGAAACAGAATAGCATGAATTATGGGCCTTGATACTTTATGATCAATAAATAAATTGCGCATGTAATACAAGACAAATCAAGATATCTTTTTCTAATAATTAATATATGCTAGCTGACTGCCTGCATAGCAAGTTTCACTTATGGTTACGCATAAACGTTTTAAACTGCCAAAAAATTCACATTAAAAGGGCCTAAGTAGTATGTTATACATCTACTTTTTAAGATAAGTCAAAATAAAAAGATACCTGTCGTACGATTTTTCGATCAAAAACAGTAAAGATCCAAATTCGAAACGTGTACTTCTTGTTACACAAATATTTGTTTCTTGCACACTATTCTATAGGATTCATATTATTGTTTTAAATTTGTTCCGCATTTAAAACCCGCCGCTTATGCAGCCGCTGTCCGCGCCTCCCATAACGTTGCGTCGTAGTTTATTGACCTAGCTCCGGGCGTTAGCACAGATCGAGCGGAAAATGCATCGACCCCGTATTACATCTCCAATACTGCACCTACCTACGTATTTGTACTTATTTGTACCTACTATCTCTTTTGTACAAAGTATTCAACAGAGGTACTTCTATAAAACGATGTATCTATACTTGTTTACACCGTTCCTCGCTTTTGGAACCAATTTCTGATCATGGATGACGATTGAAATTTTTTTCTTCATTTTATTTGGTCATAGCTTTTTAGCTGATATGTCATCCGACATTATTTATGAGTTAAACCTCTTTATCTGTAAATATAATCAATATCACAACAACAAAAATAACAAAAATCTAGACATGGGCAAAATGTCCGATTAAAAGACCGCCAGCCCGCGTAGGTCAGCGTGGTAAACTATACGGCCTAACCCCCCTCAATCGTTCTCTCTATTATCGAGAAGACCGGTACCCTGTAGTGGGACGTATATGGGCTAATACAATACAATATACCGGGTATATCAAGACTGCGACCGAAAACGAAGCCGGGTAGTAGTTTTAGTGGTTACAGACACAATGCAAATAAAAATTTCGCAAAATAAGCGACAGTTTATTTTTTTGCATTTTTTTAAAAATCATTGTGTTTATGTAGTAAATACCTAGTTATTGCGAAAATAGTAATTTAAACCTTAACGTACCATTGCGTCTTAAAAATAAAAATTGTATATCATTATTTTAGGAAAACTAGGTATTTATCACCCAAATACGACGATAAATAAAAAATTACCAAAAAAAGATTACGATTTTTTTTAACGAAATTTTTAGTTGGATTGTGTCTGAAGTCACTAATACTACCACCTGGCTTCGTTTTCGGTCGCAGTCTTGATATACCCTGTATATCTATGAAAATTGCGATTTCCTTTTCATCATACAAATGTTTATCATACAAATCAGAGTACGTATTTCTAAAACAAAACACGATATACAAGAGAAAAGATAAACCACGTAATCTGATCACAAATTTTTCCATTCTAGTTGGCTTTGGGTCAAATTGCATACAAACGCTTCATGCAACTTTCTGTGCATACAATAATATTATGGAATAAGAAAAATAACATTATTGCAGTATTGTTAGATTTCTCTATTTTAACACATTTATATGTAAGCTCAAGCCTGTGTTCCCGAGAGTATAGGCAGAGGTGCATAACGGACCATGAGCCGAGCTTTATTTAAATCACCCTACATCGCCTAAATATACACCTAATATAATAATAAGATACGAATTTAATCTCAGTGTTGGCCGTATCTGTTGCCAATTGATTTCAATGAAGATAGTTTTACACAGGATTTACCCAAGTATATAATTTTCCATCGTAACGTTACTAGATCGCAAAACTGTTACATAAAATTTATTTCCGTTAGGTAGTCGTGTATAATGCGCTATCTGATATAGCTACTCCTAACAAGTTTAAGTATTTAAAATGTTACCACATTTTTAATCACTAGGTTAAACTCCTTTGAAACATAATTAAAACTACTTATAACCTAAAAGTTTGAAATTGTGTGAGTTCCCGCCAAGCCCGCAATGTTATGACGTCAGCGGACATGCGACGAGAGGCCACGAGCCAAGTGAAAAGGTTATCAAGAGTACCCCCCGGGTATTACCGTCGGGTCGTTGTGTACACTGTACTGCATACTGTCCACGACACAATGTAATGATTTATTACAGTTTGTATATTACATGCTTTATATGCGTCATATTATTGCAATTAAGTGCAATTATTGTAGGTATTTATTTGATGTCATGAAGGTTGATTACGAGTGCTGCCATCTGTGAGATAAGAAAATAATAGATCAACTAATCATGGATCATCAAATCCAACATCACTTGAATGGAGATTAAAACGTAAACAATGTAAAGTTATATTATATTTTTATTTAATTCTAATTATATTTTAACAATATTAACATAAGCGGCGTAATGTCTAGTTATAAATTGGTAAACGGTTCCTGCTTTCATAAAATAGACATATAAACAATCGATTATAATCCTTCGACACGAATATTACACGAATACGATAAGATATTACGAACAGTTATCAAACTATGTTCTAAACTTCTAATAATATATTTTAGCCTTAGATAGATGTAACTTAAAATTGGTACAATGTCAATATATTTCACTACAACCACATCGATAAGGGTGGATAACATATTGCGATGCTTTGATCTTTCAGAAATCCAATAAATCACATGGAGCAACAATTTTGTTCACTTTAATTTTAGGAACTCCAAATGTTTTAAAAATCACAGTACCTAGGGCATTTTACTTCATAATTAACGTATATCATTACATACATCTGAAAGGATAGATGTGAGGCAGGTCAGTAACGGTTTTATCATAGATTTCTACGGCGCCCTATAATTACTATCCAAATCCAAGCGAAAAACAGTAATTCATAGATATAGATTACAATAAAACCAGTCATTCGGCGCCCTTTCGGCACTGGCGCCTTAGGGCAGTTGCCCAACCGCAACCTACCCTTACGTCGGCACTGAGACAGGGAGCCAATAATAAAATTATAAGCCAAACAATTCATTTCCAACTCCTATTAAATTAACTTGGTGATTGATTTCGTTGCGGGTTAAAGACAAGTTAGACATTTCCGGAGACTCGCTGAGCTTCAATGCTCAGTGTCATTAAAATGCGTGCCACTGTTGATCCTGGCTTACAGGAGTTGCAGTGGCGGGTGTGAGGGACAGTCTCCAGTAAACTATTCTACAATTTGACTGAAAAGCAATCGACTCCATATAAGTATGTGCAGTATAAAGGCGAGACGTACCGTTAAATAGGTTTAACTCTAACCTTTCGTAGAGATCCTTTCACGGTGAACATTAATTAAACGTAAGTATAAGCCGCAGTCCCAGATGTTTCGTACAAGCCGGCTACTTACCGACTCGCGTGAGAAACTTTTAATTAATTTGCTCCATGGTAGTGGCTTGGTACATTTTTTATGCCAGCATTAGTACTGCGGTGTTTTAGGGTGTTTACTAATGTATTTCGAAGCGGTTTCGTTTATAAATAATACATGTTTTATAATAAAATATACAGTCCTCACCCCACAATAAGTTTCATTATGCTGTGGCCAATGAGTATAAGGTACTTATACCTTCTCAACACTCAACACTCGATCACAAAATCTCGTAAAAATCTTAATCTTTACGAGATTTTGTGGTCGCACAACACCCAAACCCTAAATATCTGTGGATTAAACAAATATTTGTATCGGTACGGAAATCGACCCAAAGTTTCTCATTCCACAGTCGGCTTCTTAACTCACTACGCTACTGAGGTATTTCATATATATAAATCTGTAAGTAGGTTTTTGGGGCGACTATGACGACAGTAGCTTAGAATACACTGTCTTTGACGTCATCAACTCTACACACATAATATGTAAAATGAACATAGTATTGAACTATTAATTGTTACGACGAAAGAAAATTATTCTAGTAAGTAAGTAAATAAATAATGCCTACGTACCTCCTATACTTTTGAATAAATAAACATTTCAGCGTATGTTAGTAAATTAGGTAATTAGTTGATATAAATAATGAATACTGGATTTGATTACTAGGTATAAGGTAATATAAACAACGCTATAATTATTTATCAGTCTTGAATATAATTAATTAGTAAATAAAGCTGGTTGGTAGAAGGTCGTATTCTTGGTCTAGACATAAATATACCGATTCCAATTAATCAGTTGATTTCTGGCTAATAAAATTTGTATTCGCTTCGTATAAATTATACCCTGCGTTGGTTGGAGATAATATTTTACATACATACATAAACTCACGCTTTTTTCCAGAAGGGGTAGGCAGAGGTGCTACAAGGACACCCACATTTCGCCTTGTATGTTCCGTCCCATGATAATATTTTTGTGTACCTAATTAAAGTTGCGAGAAATCGTTCGATGCAGACCTCACTTGGAAATACTTGGAATATGACATATTCGATAATAAACTTCTTAACACTGAAGACTATAGTGATAATGTATTTGCCAATCATGAGATATAAATTGAATTGTCTACAGATGATGACCTGGAAGCGCTTCTGGATGAGGTGGTTCGCGCCAGCAATCGTGGGGTGTCTGCGTCGCGCAACATGACGGGCGGGCCTAACTGGAGCTTCGGACAGTCTCTGTTCTTCTCGTCTACTGTAGTTACTACCATTGGTGAGTAATCATGTCGCTTGTTAGCTTGTCAAACTAGCTTTGGATCTACGTTGGGGCTGACTCTATTTCTGAGAGCTCATTTCTAGTTTTATCAAGTTCTTTATAAGTTTGTTAATTTTGGTATACTATGACAAGCATTATGTGAAAAATTGCTTCACTGCGAGTTTTCAAAAATTGTTTCAAATGTGTTTAAAGTTGATCATTCTGCACTAAGGGAACTTTCCACTTGGTGATGTAAAGTCTAAACTCTTAACCCTATCGTAGAAGAGGTCTATGCCAAGCAAAGAATATAAGCTGATATTTAATTTGGAGAATGACGAACCTTCTTATACTTAAGGTTCATTTTTTATCCCGCAAACCTTCAAAGTATAAATTAGACCAACAACTAAAAATCACTCCTTGTTTTTCAGGCTACGGGCACGTAACCCCGCTGTCGAAGCCGGGCAAGCTGTTCTGCATGGTGTACGCGCTGCTCGGGATCCCACTGACGCTGGTGCTGCTATCAGCATTGGTGGAGCGGCTGCTGTTACCAGCCACGGCGATGCTGCGCGCCCTCAACGCCTCGCTGGGACACCTTTACCGCCCCTTCACCATACGGCTTGTGCATTTGTCTATTATTGGTAAGTTTTTAAATTATCACACGTAATATAGGACTGACTCCCTTCTGAGATTTATGTTCTGTATTATATCGCAGTTCGCAGCGTGCAAACTCATAAAAAATCTTGAAACAAAGGGATCAAAAGAATTGTAGACAACGGTCACTGTCGCAATGACCATATAAGAATGATCACTTACTACATCAAGATAAAAGGTGATAGGATAGTGTTTCTTTTTGGACAATTTCATAGTAATGCATTGTGTTTACCACATCCTCCTTCAATATCCCATATAACTACCCGTTATTATGTAAATAACTAAAAGTATTTATAAACATATAATTTGTCCTCAGTGATGTCGCTAGTGGTGTTCTTCCTGGTGGTGCCGGCGTGCGTTTTCGCCTACCTGGAGCCAGACTGGGACTTCCTGGACTCGTTCTACTACTGCTTCATCTCGCTCACCACCATCGGCCTCGGCGACTACATCCCCGGAGACTCGCCCGGCCAGCCCTACCGACCCCTCTACAAAGTCGCTACCACTTGTGAGTAATGTGAAGCCTTATTTTACTTTTGTACCAGACTAGGGTATTGATAACAGAGGTGGTGGTGCTAAAATAACAGATGTTTTAAGTGTCGAATTCTATATAAATAATTTTATTTTCAATGAAAATGAAATTATTGCGTCATTGAAACCTGTCAGCAGTGTTTAGTTTCATATCTAACCATATCTATTAAAACCATAATAGCTCGATAATTTATAAATTATAATAAAATTTAATTCCGTCCAGTCTACTTAATCATCGGCCTGACGTTCCTGATGCTGACACTGACGGTGTTCTACGACATCCCGCAACTGAACCTGAGCACCGTGTTCTCCTCGGTGAAGCTGGACGAGGACCCCGAGAAGATGCGGCTCAGCGGCTCCGGCGTGATGGGCCCCGGCTACGGCATCGGCGGGCTCGTCATGCGCGACGACTACAACCACCACGACCAGCGCCGCTCCGTCGTGCACATCAGACCCCACCTCGACGACAGCCCCAGCCCCGAGGACACCACCCCCGTGCACGCCCGCGACATGAGGGTCCACTAAACGAACGAGCTTCTCCTAATCCGGCTCCTAAACGGTTGGTGCTAAGGTCACGGAACTTTCTGGAATGTTCCCGCAACGGATCTATACGTGTGAATTTAAAATTCAATGTTTCTATGTGTTGTAGTTAAGTTGTGGCTATGTCTGTAAGAATCGGTGTATGTTTAGTTTCAAAATGTAAATTTATCTGAAGAGCACGGAAAGTTTAGTTTTAAGTATTTGCAAGTATTGTATTTAATTTCTTTTCACATTGACTACCGTCCTCAATGTTTCATTGATATATCTCGAAATTTGCATTTAACGTTTCGAAAGCTCAGTTGATAAAACTAACGTATTCACCCAAGTGAATCGTGTTTGAAATAAGACTGACGAACTTTATCAAATTTTCATACTTTTCTAAATTCATTTTTACATTTGAATATTTGCCGCGCAAACACTATGGCGGACGAATTTAAAACCTATGACGAAAAAAATTTATATTTCAACAGACTGCCTAAAATGTCCTTCTATATGTATACGTTTTACACACGTCTAAACTAAGAGTTTCATTAAAGATACACCGTCTCCTATAATATCGAAATCATATCAAAATAATTTAAAAAAAAATTAAAATATCTTCAAATGACAACCTAATTTGATAATTTTATCTGGATCAGTAAGGTCATAAAATTAAATTCTTTGAATATTTTATTTTTTCTTATAATAGAATGTGCATACTTAAAAATAAAGCGTACTCTAATATGAATAACATAATAGCAGAATATCAAAATATCTATAAAATGTTTGAGATAGTAAAGGACAAGATAAAATTCAATCCAATGAGTTTTAATCAAGTCCAAACTAGTGTAAATTATGACGTATCAATTATGTGTGATAGATGACCAATAATTTTGTAGTTTCATTGGAATATATAAAAAAGAAAATAAAAATATATCTTACATATAAAACCCTTATAAAAATATTAAAATATATTAACACTCAAATGTAATTTGGAAAATTATATTAGATTCTATTCTATAAAATGGTAGATTAACTATGCTATAATAAGACATTTATTGAAAATATTATAATATTATCAGTAGCAAAACGCATTAAACCCATTTTATAAAATTCTATTAAAATCACAAGTTTAATATTGGCGCCGGATTATACACAAATGCAATAATTTAAAAGAAGCAAAATAAATAGTTATTTAATTTAATTTAAAGATCATGCACACTCACGATATATTTAATTTTATTGAATGAATTTCATTTGCAAATAAATAGTAACTGTAAGGCTGTGAATTTTATAAACTGAGTTTAAGATTTTTGATTTCCAAAAATATTAATCGGTTTATAGATTTACATTTTAATAAATGATTATGAATGTTTATTTTATCGAAACGCAATGACAATATAATCTAACTTATGAAATGATTATTGTAAAAGCTATTTTTAAATTATGTCTATACTGTCTATACTCACTTGTTTTGCATTTAATTTCATGTTATTTTCGTATGATATTCAAATATCTCATGTTTGTTTTAAGTAATACATAGTTTACAGGGAAGTTTCAGGTTAGCACTACTTGCGTACACAAGTTTTAAATATGAATTAAAATGTACCGTATACAACCTTGGAAAAATGTGAATATATGTAGTTTAAAATAAATATATCCACGGTTCTCTTACGGAAAGTTGATAAGGATATGCTCAATTCTTTTCGTATTTTTCCAACGTTGACTTATCAGAATATTTATTGAATGTTAGATTGAAAATATTTATGTGTAATGTAAGTAAGATAAGCGTGTACTCTTTATTCATATGTTTCAATAATGGATGTACTAAAACAACTAATAGTTATTAGAGTGTAGTGCGTAGTATACAACACAGAATGCCTTGAATGGATGTATGCATAATACACATCTGTATCCGAAAGTAATTCGTAAATAAATCAGCTTGAAAATTAATTATTATTGTTTTATTTTGAATAATTGTGAATATATATTCTGCATTTTATGATTAAAGTATGGTGGAAAATATTAAAATTTACTCTTAATTAGTAATTTGTTTCCATTTTAAAATATCCTAATCGATGTTAAAATTATACTCAATATCTTCTACAAGCACAGATGCCGGTCATTTTTATACACAGACGCGCGCGCCTTTGTGTGCAGTTTAGGAATGGCTATTGATCTTATGGTCGTGTGTATGGTCGTGTGTATTGTCTAAGGTGGTCTAACTCTAAGGTGTATAATGTTCATGTCTAAATCTAAGTATTTTGTTTTTAAGGATAATAATTATTGAATATTGTTTGTATGTTTGTCTGTGCGGCTGTGCGCGATGAACTCGGAAACGGTTTAACGAATTTCGATGAACTTTGGTATGGAGGTAGCTGACACCCGGGAATAACACCGAGGCTACTTTTTATCCCGAAAAAGAATGGTTTTCCCGTGGGATGAGGAAGGAATTCCAATATATTGATTTGGAACGAAGTTCCTTATTGCAAGTTGCGAAAGGGGGCTCGATGGAAAAATTAAGACCAAAAGTTGTAACGACACTTTTATTCCACGGATGAGTTCGACATTCTAAATTTAAAAATTTAAGAACTTATTTTTGTTTTTAATTATTTGCTTATTATTTTATATTTTTAACCAACTTCAAAGGAGGGATTCGATTCAATTCGTTGGGATTTTTATTATATTATATGTATACTGTATAGTCTTTGTATAATGGCTATACAGTGTCTAATGTGTAAATTAATATTTTTATAATAAAGAACTTCGTTCCTATCCGCTGTCCCAGGACACCACACGGTTTTTTGTTACTTTTTTATACTCGCAGGGATGGCATGGGACTGGATTTGGGGGATTGAGGGGCCTTGAGTGAAAATGAGACGGGACAGGCGAGATATAACGGGACGGGAAGGGAGATTCCAAATAAAGTTAATCACGCAAACGAAATTTGCGGGTAGAAGCTAGTTATAAATAAAAGAAGAGTACAGATGGCGGCTTTATCGCTTAAGGCCAGCGTTTCCCGAACTATTTGTCGCGACCCACTGGTGGGCCCTGAATAGATATCGACAAGAGTCCTCCTCCCCCGGATTTTCAGCTATGATCAATATTAAAACTTAAAACCAAAATAAATTAGACGTATTGAACTCACAGGGACTAAAAGTTATTAAAATTGAAGTTAATTCCAAAGCTGTAGTGACAAAAATTAGAAAACGTTTACATACTAACATACATAAACTCACGCCTTTATCCCCGAAGGAGTAGGCTGTGGCGCCACCAGGACACCCACGTTTCGCCTTGTATGTTCCGTCCCACGATATGATAGGGGCGAGCCTATCGCCATATCGGGCACAAATTCCTGACTCCGGACTGATAGTAAATAGAAAAACCAATATCACTTTGCCCGACCCGGGACTCGAACCCGAGACCTCAACTTTGTAACCGTACCGTAATACAGTGCAACCTTAATATAACGTACCTCAATATAACGACTTCCTCGATTTAACAAATTCATCGTAATCCCCTTGAATGGACAATGTTACTAGGTATGCCAAATCGCTTGAAATGTTGTCTCAGTAAAGCCTTTATGTATACAAACACACTAGTTTTTGTTGTAGTCAAAAATACCTAGTAGTTTTGATTTTATAGGTATTCAAAGTTTTGAAAAATATCGAGTCCCGCTACAGTCACGTGATCGCCTGTGACGTCATTTCGCAACGCGCCGCACGGACCACGACTCGCTTCGTATCAAATCGCCAGCGATTATATTAGTTGTAATAGCTTGCGCAGTGTTTTGTTGTTGGTTTTCGTTCGCGTATTACGTTTATAGTTTAATAATAGTAAATATTATTCGATTAATAAAATGGATGAAGGATTCGAAAAAGGGCAACCGGATAATCTACCTAAAATAGATGGATTAATGGTTGCGCATTACTTATCAAATGGCCTGTTGGTAACGGACCAGACGCGGCTGCCTACATGTTCACGGTGGTCGCGGGTTCAAATCCGAGGGCACACCTCTGACTTTTCGGAGTTACGTGTGTATTGATAGTCAATCACCACGCACTTTAACGGTGAAGGAAAACATCGTGAGGAAACCTGCATACCGTAGCGATTTTAAAGAATTTCTACGGTATGTAAGTCCGCCAACACGCACTAGGCCAGCGTGGTGGACTATATGGCCTAACCACTCTCAATCGATTCCCTCGATTATAGAGTAGGCCCGTGCCCTGCAGTGGGACGTATATGGGCTGATATAGAGATATAGATTACTTATCAACAAATAGTGATTTCGTTGCCGCCGAAATGCGAGGAATAAAAATGCAACGGTAAGTGAAATTTCCGTGCTACTACTTATGCTTAATAGTTTATCTGTTCTAAATTGTTTTATCAAAACAAAATATTCAACTAATGTCGTAATGGAAGAATGCAACTCAAATAGTAGAACTACCTACCTACCATTAAATTTGTAAGTTAAAGACAACAAATATGTATGTATTATAGTTTTGTAGCTATTGGTAGGCACGTACAAAATATCTACCTATATTGTAACGCTCTTCTTAGTAAATTTAAATGAATACATACATACCTATATTGATTTATTGCAAACTAGCTTCCGCCAGCAGCTTCGCCCCAGTTTCCCTCAGAAGCTGTACATTTTCCCAGTATTAAAAGTAGCCTATGTGTTATTCCAGACTTCGTCCAGATCCTTTCAGTAGCTGTTTTTGTGAAAGATAACAAACACACACACTCACAAACTTTCGCATTTATAATATTAGTAGGAAGTAGGATAGGTACTTATGTAGATGTAGTGGGTTGAACGTTACAGATGTACTAAACCTTTTTTATTTGTATTTTTTTACTTACAAAATACGTAAGGCCATTTTAATCTCATTTTTATTGCAAATATAGATGTTTGAACAGATGTACTAAACCTTTTTTAGTTATTTGTTTTTTTCTACTAATAAAATACGTAAGGCCATTTATTTTTATTTGAAACTTATTTCAAATCGGCAAGAGACAGCAACAATAAACTGTACTTTTATCTCCAAATGAATCTAACCTCTTCATAGCCTTTATCCATTTTTTCGCATTTTAACGTCCTTTGGAACTATAAAAAACAACTTTTCTGGCGAATTGGTATTTGTGTTTGTGCATTTAGGCACAACACATGATTTCCTAGTATTTGGATTGGACATTGTTAAAAGTCTTTAGGTATAAACGTAATATTATAGTACTCTGTGGGTATAAATTCAACGGCACGGGCGCGCGACCACGAGCGGACTGAGTGAGCCAGTGAGCGTGTTGTGGTATGACGTCACATCGTAACCGGCAGCCCGGGTCGTACGGTTACAACTTGTTTTACTTCTAAATCGGAAACTAATTGACATATCGAAGTAATTCTTTCACTAGTATTTTTTATTTTTGCCGGAGAATATGGAGTGCTAATAATCAAAATTAGTTAACATTCTTCATTGTCCATAAGAGTCAATATAAAATATACCTTTACATTGCGAACATTCTTTGCGTACAACCTCTTTATAACGAATTTTCAACTATCAAGAAAAAGTATTCATACCTCTAATTAACGAATTTTGCCAACCCAAAACCTTTATATAAAGTTTCCACCAATAATATAACTCTTAATCTTATAATGTGATTCATGTCTCGACATGTTTCGACACGCTTTTGTTTGTAAAGTAATCATTGTTGTTTTGATGGAAAGTAATGTAAACACCTCTGCTCGTCACTATTGTTAAAGATTTAAGTTAAAATGGCTCAGAAACGTAAAGTAATATTGAGGTGAATAAAACTATTCTTTTACCTCTTTATAACGAATTTTAGACCAATCTAACCTCAACATAACAAACCTCAGTTCAACGAATTACTTGATATTACGAATATTTTCTTGTTCCCCTCCGATTTGTTATATCGAGGTTGCACTGTACAACTACGCCACCGAGGCAGAGGCGGGAAACATATACAGCCTTCTCATTACAATTACCGTTCTTGTAACGTAAATTACTAAACCATTTTATTGCAAATATGTTTTTTCAATACCTACTTTTATTTTCCCTTTACGAACAAAAGGTAAGTACCGAATTTGGTAGATTTTGTTAGGTTAGTCGATCAGCATTGGGAACCACTACTCTCGCCGATTTCTTACAGACAACCTTTGGATGGATCTATGAAAGAGAAAAGAAGAGAGGGTAGTCTAAAATACGAGATTATAATAAATAATGAACACCAATTTTTATATTCATCATTATGAACTTTAAGCGGGTATTAAACAATGTAGGATCAAAAATCCTAAAATATGTATTTTATTGAGGTTTGCACGTAGGGATCAAGAACCCTAGTCCTCATTAGTCTAGGGTTCTTGACTACAACTTTCACTACTTTGGACGGAGGTAATTGGTACTTAATGAATACCCCACCAAAAATGTATGTTTTGCCATCCTAATAGTGTTGAGTAGGACATGACTTGAAAAAGAGTTTGTAAGAGTAGCCTCATTTTTGTACTGAGCTAGTACAATGTCCCACTTCAATTGAAGTGAGGCGTACTAGATAGTTTGAAGGTATTAGTACCTCTCGCTCTCATCCTATAGTTAATGACGTAGTGTAACGAGTACCGGGACACAAAATATGAAGTAGTACATTTCAAAAAGTTGAGCCGCTCTTACATTTTGACGTCATGTACGGGACAAATGTACTACCTCTTGTATGTCCTACTCAACACTACATCCTAACAAAAATCGTAGTATGCCTCAGCAATGGTTTAAAGAAAAAAAATGGAGTATACAGTTCTCTAATTAATAATCTCATCTTTTTTATAAAGCTTTATTTACATTATGAGTTTATGACTGATCATATTTTTTATTTATTTAAAGGACGTAAATAATAATATTTTGTGAATAGGAACGCATGTAATTTTGAAATGACAGAAAAAACTAACCTAAGTTTTTTCATGTGACAGATTTTCGGATACTGAGGTTCTGTAAACGAAACCAATTTAGTTTTTAAGACACTGCCTATAAATTCCATAAAAACAAAGTAGTTTCAACATCGACCTTTAATTATAAAATGATAATAGCATTTACTTAAATATTATAGTTATTGTGTACCACAAAAAAATATTCACGTGTTTACGGAAATCATGGAAGAACTAGTGTCGGCATTTTCTATGTACAGCGCTAAGAAAAAGTTGAATAAAGAGAAGAGACAAAAGAGAAAACAGAAAAACCAAAATAAAACAGTCACTTCGCCAAATATTGTGGTTAAACGTATATCAGAAGAAACAGAGAAATTATTAGCGCAAAAGGTTAAAAATCAATTGAAAAAACAAAAAAAGGTGAGAAGTATTGTTAAGAAAGAGACCCATAAGAAGAAAAAGGCGAGGATTCAAAACAATGGAGTGCATACGAAACAAAGGAACACAGTAAAACTAAATGTAAGCCAAGACTCAGATGGTTCAGACTATGACGACATTCCAGTACTAACCACCGCAGTTTTACCGTCTCGTCCTGAATATGGTACTGACGACACAAACTCACAAGCAAGCAACGCCTCTTTTGAATTCACCCCAGTGCAGACTGAGAGTTCGGAGGAGGGCTTCAAAGTGTTCAAATGGATGATAGCACCATACAATCCAGAAAATTTCCTCAATAAAGTTTGGGAAAACAAACCGTTACATATTGCGCGCGAAAAGCCAGGATATTACAAAGAACTTATATCAACACCAATAATAGATAACATGCTACGGAATGAAAATATTCAATTTACCAAGAATATAGACATTACATCCTATGTGAATAATAAGAGGGAAACTCATAATCCTGAAGGCAGAGCTTATCCACACACCGTTTGGGACTATTACCTGAATGGATGTAGCATTCGACTGTTAAACCCGCAAACATACATACCAAGACTGCATTTAGTGAATGCCACAATGCAAGAATTTTTCAATTCTTTTGTTGGTGCTAATGCTTACCTCACACCACCAGACAGCCAAGGTTTTGCACCACATTATGATGACATTGAAGCTTTCATATTGCAAGCAGAGGGTAAAAAACGCTGGAAAATTTATAAACCATTGAATGAAAATGAAGTATTGCCCCGGGAGTCTTCAAAGAATTTTGACCCAAGTGAAATAGGAGATCCTGTCATGGAAGTCACTTTGAAAGCTGGTGACATGCTCTACTTTCCTCGGGGATATATTCATCAAGGGGTTACAATAGACGGAGAACATTCCCTCCATGTCACAATCAGTATGTATCAGAAACATTCCTGGGCTGATTTGTTTATGAATATGGTACCTGCAGCATTAGAAATGGCCATTAATGAAAATGTTGAATTTAGACGTGGGTTACCTTTTGATCTGTATGATCACTTTGGTCTAGTCAACTCAGACAATAAAACTCCAAGACGGGCTGAAATAACAGATTTAATTGGTAAATTGTTTGATCAGCTTAGAAACTATTTGCCTATTGACAATTCTGTTGATCAAATACACAAGAATTTCCTGCATGCTGCCTTGCCACCAGTATTAAATGACTTGGAAAAATCTGTTACTGTATTTGGAGATACTGATGTCATGGTAGAAAATGGAAGAGTAACGAACAGAGTTGAATTAAGCCTGGACACGCGAATTAGGTTACTTCGTAAAAACATACTTCGGATGGTAATAGAAGATAAAATTAAATTATACTATTATGTAGAGAATTCCTTGGAGTATCATGGACATGAGTTAAACTATTTGGAAATTGAAGATGATTTTGCCCCAGGTGTAGAAACATTGATAGTTACATATCCAGAGTATGTGGCTATAGAAAACCTTGATATACCAAATGATACAGATAAATTACAGCTAGCAGACACTTTGTGGTCACGAGGATTAATCATGACTGAGTATCCTCTAGAAAATGTAGATGATTAGAAATAAAATGATTTTTGTATACTCTTACATAATGCTTTTATTTATACCAATTCTAATAAATCCAATGTCTTTTTAAGTACAGTAGAATGTAGTAATTTTATTAAAGTAGTATTTGATATTAAAAGTGAACAGTAATAATCATAGAAATTGTTAGCTTAAGACTGTATATTTTATACTGGTATATCAGTTTTAAATAAAAGATAAAAAATAAAAACACTCATAATTTTTCTTAAATTATTATATTTATTCTGAATTGCATATAAATTTGTGGACTTTCTGTTACAATAGTACTCTTGAACTGATATCAATAATTTTTGTATAAAACGCTTAAAATATGTCATACACTATTGTACCAGAGTGCCAAGACGTGACACGTACCACTCCTTTTGCGTTCACGCTATGAACAGAAAATACACACACAATAATTTATAACCTAAGCTTTTATCTCTTTAGAATTTAACCTATTCAATACCTATTTTATGATAGAAATTAGGTACTTAAATTTTCTAATACGTCCCACACACACGCACGCGTTCATCGAACGTGCCAACATAACATAATGAAAACATACGACACCGTTACCGTCTGACATTTGTGTAAACAACCACAAAACTATAAAGGGCATTTCAATATATTATCATCTCGTACAAAAGTACGCTCGATGAGTTCTGCGGATATTGATTTTTTGTTAAGGTAATAATGGTATTTTTTGGCAGATTAATACAATAGTAGCAACATGCTGCCTTAATACGCCCCCCCCCCTTTAAATTAAGGGGCATTTAGGTCGCCCACAATAGGCTCAAATAATGTCAGCCTAATGCGCCAATTATTTTTAAGGAATAAAATTTAACCAAAAATACCCACTAAACTGAATCGTCATTGATAGGTTCCGTGTAACAAGGGTAAGATTTGATTTATCTATAAGACGTTTCAAGAGATATTTTAGAGGAGGCAGTGATTCAATAACATTTTGGTATTCGACTGTACATGATATAGTGAATTGATCACAATATGATTACATTTTTGTTACATTAAAAAGCTTGGTCCAGACCCCGAAAGTAACGTATATCGATGAAATTTTTGAAACCTCAACGACTTAATTTTACACAAAACGTGACAGAATATCCCACGCGCCCGACATCACACCCCACACGCCTTAAACCCAAACACTGATCATATCAAAATATATTTTATGTGAAGCGAAAACGTCCAATGATAAAAACATTATATGATAATTTTTTAAATTCTTTGTACTGATATACAAGATTTCCGTCGCAATACCTAATTGAATACTTTCGCAAAATTTAGAATTTTTAGCCTAAACTTACAAAAAAAAACTAAAACTATTACCTAAAATTTACAGAGGTAAATAGTACCTCCTCCCGTCGTCGCGTGCAGCTGAATTAAAAGGATGTCTACATTTATACGCAGTTCTAATCCCAGTCGGTTTAGAGTCCTCACAATAAATGAGTCCCACATTATAAATGCGGCAGAGCCTAAGTAGTCACCACAAGGGCGATTTCTACAAGCAATACACAATACCAGATTTATAAATGTTCTTAGACGATACTGAATAAATGTAACACCCTTAAAACAGCAAACACGATAAATTGTTAACTTTTGTTTGTTAATGTATAATATATTTACAGGGATCTCTATAACTTATCTTAATAGTTAGTTCACGTTAGTAAAACTATATTAACTTCCTATTAATTCACTTTTCAAACGTTCAAAATACATTATTAGAAAAACATTGTGATGTTATAGATTTTCAATGTCTAACACGGACGCCTCCACTCGGTAGCGTAAAATCTGCGTCATTCAACAAACGTGGAGGCGGCCTAACACATAGTTATTGCTTCACATTACAGTTTTTCAAAATAATAAAGAAATTACACTTCATACATGGCAACACTTATTCGGATACCAATAAGAAGAGCTAAATATAAACTTTAATTATTCTATGTAGTTGTAACATGAGACACCATTAAAAATGAACATTCAACAGTGAATTTATCTTAATATCAAATTAATAAAATGATTAATCAAATTGTGCTACTTGTTTAATTATAACATGTACTAAATTAAAAGAACATACATAAAAATAAACTTTTTTTACAACATTCATACGGAAGGTAGAAATTAGTAAAACAAACTAAGACTATTATGCAGATGTGAATAATACACCAATACAATGAAATAAATATAAATCTAAAAAGATAAAAGGTATTAAAACATTACTGCGATAATTAGTGAGCACTTTCTTTTTTTGCAGTTTTGAAAATATAAAATTTTATTAGTATTATTTATAATTTGTTTATACACAGTTCATATGTATAACATTTATTTAAAATGTAATTGAAGGTGATGAAAAGATAATCGTCTCTTGTATATTTTGCCTATTTGGCAACACAGTATTTTGTGAGTAGTAATGATTCTGCTAAACACACAACATTTTCATTTCAATTCTATAAATTGAATTAAATAAAGTTGACCACCTAATTTATTAATTACACCATCAATTATTAATTTAATTTCATTTGGATCTCATGCTCATAGACGGATTGAGAACCTGTTAAAGGTAACATTGCAACTACTGGGATATGGCATGATAATTATTACAATACCAGGTTATATGGACATTTAGTTGTCTGTACGATTTTCTTTCTCATTCCATCATGGTCTGAATGCTATTACATATTACGAAACACTAGTGTATCTTATGCTAAAAGCTCAGTACTCACCTATCATTTCAGTGATAAAGAAGGAATAACAAATAAAAATAGATTTTAACCTACATTTCACGCACTTAAACGACATTGTGTCCTAATAAATTTACTCTTACAACACCATTAATATATCGATGTCGATAGATCGATTCTACTTGATTATCGAATATCGATAAAACTTGTAAAGGGGCTAGAGCGAGCACAGAGCGTATGACAGTATATTTATAAGAGCGCGAATAATTACAATAACGCGTTTAATATTCGTTGTTGCCTTTTCGTGGAGTCAAGGCACAATATTTCTACTAAACATATGGTTATCAACCACACTTATTTACCAACTGAAGGTTAGCAATATAAATATTCTTTCCCATTATTATTTTGACTTTATTAAGATTTGTAAATACATATTAGCAACAAATAAAATCTCGAGGATTAATAGCGGAAATACATCAACGCATACAAGCTAGTAAACATTTTATTTAATTATCCATTATTTTATATTAATTCAATTTGTTTGGAAAACTGTTAAAATTAAAATATCCTCGAATACTTAATCGACATTAACTTCTATTTGTCTCGCCAGTCGCTCTAACCCCGGCAATCGACATATCGCCTCGGACGTCGACATTGCGGTACTTATTTTAATATCAGGTAAGACACTTAAAGTACATATCCGTTAGGTGAACGTGTTAGGCACAGGTGTCCGTACACTTGAACATCGTCAAGGCGAGTCGATGTATTATTTCTTTGCGGGCGGTTTCCGCGGCGTGCGCGTGGTCTTGCCCGTGGAGGTCGACGGCGTCGGCACTATTGGTGATGATTTCGACTCTGTGGAACGAAAATAGTACTCGTTAATTCATCAAAACATTGTATTTTTTACTGCCACGGCAAATATATAAGGCATCTCATTTGTAAAGTGGAATGGAATAGAAATGCGGCCTTATTCATACAGATTTAAAACATATTTTATTTATCGAATATTTTGTCTTCTTCGCTCAAACTGAATTCAAAAGCCGTTCGAAAGGGGCAAAACATTCGATAACTAAAAGAGGTTTTAAACTGTTGATAAATAAATACACCCAACAGTTACATATATCATTGTGGGTATCAGAAACTACTGTCTACGAATAAGGCCGATAGAATATCTATTAAATTAAAAAGTAAAATTAAATACAGCTCGTGTTAGCTTAAGTTCTGGTGTGCGTTGGATGTGGTTGTACAACTTTCGTTAACCAAGTCAGGCTTATCTAACCACGAAGGTCACTATCACTTTGGTTGAGTGATGCGGTCTACGAACTTACTTGTACTGGACGTCCGCCGACTTTGATGCATGCCGCCTATGTATTTAATGGTTGAATTTGCTATATAGTGCTTTGTGTATCGATATTGGTTCTAATAATGCAGATTACAGGAATAACATTTTTTTGCTACAAAAAAAGTGATCTTTTTCTTTGGCAGGATTTTCACAGCGACCTGTTGAAGCGAGCTAGAACCACTGACTTTCTGCAATCTTATTACTTTGCATATTTATATGAGAACAATGAACAAACCTCTGGTTGCCCGTCTTCCTTTGCGCGTGGGCGTGGCTGCAGGCTCGGGTTTCTCTTTCTGTTTGGCGGGTGTTCGCTTGGCCGGTGTACTTTTTGATTTAGCCTTTTCCGTTACCGCTGTGGCCGTCTGCCGATAGAATCATATTTAGAATTACGTAGCTTTGGTAATGTTGCACATTCAAAGCAATTCAAAACATTCCTTCTTTTATTAACATCCCTTTATAACCGACTAGTAGATAGTTACTGCCACTTTTTTCAATAAAATATATCTTTTAACACATTTCTTCATTGTTTAGGAGTAATTTACAATATAAACTTATTAAATTTCGATACAAAAAATCGTTGATAAGACCATCAACTTAGAGTAGTAACTGTGTCTGTCAGAAATGACTATACTATGTGTTTTTGTGGCTATGGTAGGCATATTAAATAATCATCGTTATAACCTTGTCCAACTACAATATGCAACACCATAACATGAAATCTCTACTGTTTGAAAATATTGTACATAAATATGCTTCTTTATTAAATTCTATGTTTATTAATAAGCTTTATTGCTACTGTATTATATCTACTGTTGGTATTTCATATTAATAAATAAACATAATTACGGGCTTTATACAGGGTATATCAAGACCGCGACCGAAAACGAAGCCAGGTGGTAGTATTAGTGACTTCAGACACAATGCAAGTAAAAATTTCGCAAAAAAAATCGACAGCTTTTTTTTGTAATTTTTTACTTATCGTCGAATTTGGGTGATATTTACATAGTTTTCCGAAATAAACATATAAACCTCTTTATTATTAAACACGCAATGGTACGTAAGGGTTTAAATAAGTATTTTCGCAAAAACTAGGTATTTAACACCCAAACACGATGATTTTTAAAAAATTCTAAAAAAATATCTGTCACTGTTTTGGTGAAATTTTTATTTGCATCGTGTTTGTAACCACTAAAAGTACCACCTCGCTTCGTTTTCGGTCGCAGTCTTGAGATACCCGGTATGTAATAAAATTACAAATATTGTAAATTACCCCTTGGCACATAAAAACCTTTCAAATCACATGTTTATAGTATAACACATGCAAACATATCATGCCTTATAATTTCGGATAAAGAGCAAATAAAAGAAGAAATAAGGCCAACATAGAGAATCAAAATATAATAACACAAAAGCAAGCGATGATGGTGGATGACGATGAGTGGGGTGGAAAGATTAGATTAGTATCCGAATGTGATGTGACGAATATCGTATTTAAAAATTATTTGTACGTAATTACGTAATTTCTAAATAATAACATATTAGGCATCTTCGTAACCCTGAATAATGTGTTTAAGTTTTTTTTAAACTAATCTGTTGTATTTATTAATTTGATTTGACAAAACGATTAGTAATGCAAATTCAACTGGTGGTAGGTCTCTCATATGTGAGAGGCCGCCTGGGTAGGTACCACCGCAATGTCTATTTCTCCCGCCAAACAGCAGTGTAAATGCGCTGTTGTGTTCCGGTTTGAAGGACATTGTAGCCAGAGTAACTACTGGACATATTGAGACTTAACATCTTATGTCTCAGGATGGCGAGCGCAGTGGAATTCCAAGCATTGCCTTGTAATTCATGGTGTTGTTTGGTTTTGCTACTGTCCATGAGCGGTCGTATCGCTTACCATCAGGCGAATGGCATGCTCGTTTCGCCATTTATTGCAATAAAAAAAAAAAAAAATGTTATAGCCTCAAAAGATATGTTTTTTGAAGTTGTGTGAAACGAAGTATCGTTTCATTTTTGTTTATGTTAGTTCTGACATATTAATTTACTCTTATTTTGTTGTTAAATTGTTTAACTTAAGTGATTTTGAAATATCATGAGAAATTCGTTACATCACGGACATCAGAATAGTCTAATATCTAATAGTTTCTGCATAGATTCATAACTATAAAGGTTCTTATAGAAATTCTTGTTACTGGACTAAACTTTATATAGATATCCCTAACAACGAAATACATGATTATAATTATTCTAAATCTCAGTAATTGATGAATAAACAAATAAATTAAAATCTCGTCGTGACAATGTTGGGGACAATTTTGTGTAAATTTTGAATAAAAGCAGCTTCAATATTCAATACTTTCGTGCATATCATGCATCCTTCACCTAATTAATATAATTTTTGTCCAATGCAATGCGAGAATTTCGCAATGGGCTCCAATGCATGAATGGGACGTGAGTAATAAACAAAATAATACCTTGACCCAAATAATAAAATATTTACTGTATTATACCACGGTAACTTAAACTCCTCAATACAGTGCCACAAACGAACAGTGTCAATGCACTCCGAATTGTGGCCCGTACTAAAATAAATTGCATGCATACCGTAAAAATAAACCATCGATAATTCGTCATAATAAATATAGTTTTTCGCATTCATATCTAACTAAGAAACCTTAATGAACCAAATACAATCTGCGCCTTTGTCCTCGAACTTGGCCGCCATTTTGTGTTCCTAACTATATCACACTACACAAAATGGCGCCTTGGGAATAGACAACTTTACTCAAAATAAATCATAAACATAGAGCATGGACTGCGCATTACTATAAAGCTGTCTAGTATAAAATCTTAGTTCAAGACTGGAGAATGGTTTTTTTAATATCTTGCGCAGTCCATATAAGAATGTTCGGAGGACGTGTGCGCGTCCCGCAGTGCCTCAGGCTTGCGGCACGCGCACAGGCGCGACATCCAAACAGCGCACACGTACTCACTCGCCTCACATGAATGTAGAATGGGTGGTGGTTGCGGATACGTACATTTCTATATATCCGTTGTACTATGCCTACCTTGCTTGTGGTCGCCACTACGGGCGTACTACCTGACGATTTTCGCTTATTGTTTGTTTGTTTAGCCTGTGAGGGCGACGGTTTTGTTTTGCGAGCGCTTTTCGGACTGCGCTTTGGCGTCGTTCGCGCCTTTTTCACGGGCGACGGCGCTTCCTTCGGGAACAAGCACGGGGTTAGAACGTTACATTACTTAATCTGTAAATACATCCATTTAAATGTCTAATCTATATAGAAATCGAGTCAAGCCTTCGTCGTCCAAAAATGGAAGTCTAATATTTTTATGCTATTTTCATAGTTTATAAACTATATAAATGGAATCAGGAACCAGTACCGTAACATGGAAATTAGATGATACATTCAACATAATTCACTATCATTCACCATGTAATTGAATGGCATCCCAGTGTCAATGGACAATAATTGATACAGTAATAGTACCAAAATTGCACCATAGTATTATACATCTTGAAATTCGATAGAGACTACTTTAACAAAATTAAACATTGTAGATTATATTTAAAGGATGTAAATAATTAAGGATCAGCAATAAAAACGTAATAGATTAAAAATTTTAAATGCAAAATAAAAACAAAGTAATTTAAACGTATACTGCTGATAAGAGTGACTTACTGCGGCGTCCTCCGAGTTGTCGTGTTTGTTGCGCGGCGACGACTTGGAACTATTCCGTTTGCGCGACTTTTTCTCCAATTGGGATTCGTCTGTGTATAGCGATAGATCCACTGAACAAAAACCATTCCATTAATCTCACTTTTTTCATTTTTCTAATTTATGACTAGCATTTGTACTTACTCAAAGTATAAATGTTAGTGCAACTTAATTGCTTTTGTGATAACAAATGAGTGCACGTTTCAATGTTATTTTGAACGGTAATTTATGCGTTGGTTTTATTATGTTTTATTACTGAGGAATTCATAATAAATTACACCATTTTGGAGATCGGAAAAAATAAAACTTATGAACATTCAATAACACAAATAAAGATAACTCAAATGAGGGTAGATATCTGTATTTTTTTGCAACTATGATTTATAAGACCAACATAATAATTTTTCCATTATTGAGAATTGTGCAAAGGTGAAAAGATATAATCTAAAAATGATAGTGCTAAGTTCTAAAGTTGAGTATTAATGAAAGTTTGATTAAATAACTAAGATAGTCTTCGTAAATAGTTGTGTAAAATATTTTTATTTACAAAGACTATGTTAGTTATAATAATAAGATTAGTACAAAAATATAATGTAGTGCATCAAGTATGAAACATATTATATTATAAAATTTATAAGAAATTTTAAGTTCATACAATTCTACACATAAAAGTCTAAATAAACTCGCTACAAGGGGCATAAAAATTGTTTTCATGCTAGATGCACTGTAATGAACAGAAAAATATATTAGAAAAAAAAAAGAAGAAAAAAAGCCTAAATGATTTTGTTACTGATTTGTGTGACTGTGTATGAGTGTATAAGATAGATAAAATTTACTAGCTTTTAATGGATTAGTGTATAAATGTCTGTGGAAAAAGGATGTTTTGGCTGATCTTTGGCATTCTCGACTGAAAACCACTTAGTTTCCATTTCTTGCTTGATATACAAAGATTTCCTTGAATAGGATCTAAGTATGAAGTTATAAATGTGTTGTTGGTGTGGTTGATGGCGTATGTCCTGGTTTGGTATTGATTAGAAATGTCTGTTGACACATTTCTTGTTGAATTTCGAGTAAGTGATGTGCGTGTTTAGCTGCGGGATGGAGGTGTTACTGCGTGTGTGTTGGAGCAGTACTAATGTTAGTTTCTGTGTTGTGCGAGGTTTATTTGTTTGTGGGTGGTGTTTCTGTGGTGTTGTCATGTGCGAAGTGGTGCTATGAGTGAGTTAGTGTGCGCGTGTGTTGTTGTTTGTGTGTGTGGTGGAGCGCGGCTGCAGGGTGGAGGTGTAGTGTTGTTAGTGAGTGTGGGTGTGTGGGTACTGACGTCCGTCGGGGTGCTCGGGCGTGGGCGCGTGCGTGCCGCCGCCCTGCTCGGCGTGGAGCGCGGCTGCAGGGTGGAGGTGTAGTGTTGTTAGTGAGTGTGGGTGTGTGGGTACTGACGTCCGTCGGGGTGCTCGGGCGTGGGCGCGTGCGTGCCGCCGCCCTGCTCGGCGTGGAGCGCGGCTGCAGGGTGGAGGTGTAGTGTTGTTAGTGAGTGTGGGTGTGTGGGTACTGACGTCCGTCGGGGTGCTCGGGCGTGGGCGCGTGCGTGCCGCCGCCCTGCTCGGCGTGGAGCGCGGCTGCAGGGTGGAGGTGTAGTGTTGTTAGTGAGTGTGGGTGTGTGGGTACTGACGTCCGTCGGGGTGCTCGGGCGTGGGCGCGTGCGTGCCGCCGCCCTGCTCGGCGTGGAGCGCGGCTGCAGGGTGGAGGTGTAGTGTTGTTAGTGAGTGTGGGTGTGTGGGTACTGACGTCCGTCGGGGTGCTCGGGCGTGGGCGCGTGCGTGCCGCCGCCCTGCTCGGCGTGGAGCGCGGCTGCAGGGTGGAGGTGTAGTGTTGTTAGTGAGTGTGGGTGTGTGGGTACTGACGTCCGTCGGGGTGCTCGGGCGTGGGCGCGTGCGTGCCGCCGCCCTGCTCGGCGTGGAGCGCGGCTGCAGGGTGGAGGTGTAGTGTTGTTAGTGAGTGTGGGTGTGTGGGTACTGACGTCCGTCGGGGTGCTCGGGCGTGGGCGCGTGCGTGCCGCCGCCCTGCTCGGCGTGGAGCGCGGCTGCAGGGTGGAGGTGTAGTGTTGTTAGTGAGTGTGGGTGTGTGGGTACTGACGTCCGTCGGGGTGCTCGGGCGTGGGCGCGTGCGTGCCGCCGCCCTGCTCGGCGTGGAGCGCGCGCTGCAGGATGGAGGTGGCGCGCGCCGCCTCGGCCGCGCGGAGCAGCTGCGCGCCGCCGGAGCCGCGCGACAGCGACAGCGTCGTCAGCACGCACTCCATGTCTACACACACACATATACACACTTTACTGCTGGTCTCTCATATGTCTCCCGCCTAACACCTTTGTAAATGCAGTATTGTGTTCCGGTTTGAAGGACGTTGTAGCCAGAGTAATTGTAGTTACTCATGTCCATTGAAACTTAAAATCTTGTCTCAGGACAGCGAACTTAGTGGAATGCCAAGCAATGGTTTGTAATTCATGGTGTTGTTTGATTTTCTACTGTCCATGAGCGGTACAAATGTATATTCCAAAAATTACTAACGAAAATATCCACATTTTTACATCAAATATGTTATAAAACTTCATACAAACCCGTCACATCATAGAAGTCTGGTCTGTAAGTCTCTCCAGTAGGGTCCACTACTTTATCTTGCGACAGCCAGCGGATCTTGATCTTGCGCGTGGTGCGATATACATTCTGCATCGCTTGGCACACGTAGAAACCGCCCTCGGCATTGCGAACCGCTAGGTACTCATTCCTGGGAAAAAAAAAAAACGAATTTGTTGATACCTCGTAGCCTATTGTGAAAGCACATGAATGGGCTAAACCACAATGACAATAGAAAAAATCGAGGTAAAATCACAACTTTACTACCAGATTTCCACCAGAAAGTGCGCTTGTCTAATGGCCTACTGTTTTATTTTTATGGTTCGTTCGGTCAATGAGATTGCAGAAAATCTTATTATTGACTTTCCTCTTTGTATCCTCAATTGCTAGCAACAAATTTACAATTGCATGTGTAGAATTACGCATCAAAAAGTCTGGGAGTACCCTTGGATTCTTACCAAGGCAAAGTGAACATAATAATTAAATACAGCTAGAATCATAGAATACTTACTTGTAGAATACGATAAGTTTATCGTCATTGGGTTTGGTGGGCGTGGAGCGTCCCGCCGATGCGGACAGCTTGGTGGCCATCGCGAGCTCCGGTGTCGGCGACTGATATAGTTGCACCTGCAACAAAACATCACATTACATATATACTTACACTTGTACCTATGAAGGGTAGATAGAGGCCATTTGTGAAATATAGGAGACACCGCGAATGAAATGTATGCAACAAGGAGCGTTTGTGACCCTGTGCCTATCACTCATCCGCAATGACAGTATATTTTCTCTCGTTGTACTGGTTACTCGCGCTTTTACTTAATACATAGGGACTTTGTTTGCGACATCTGATAGTATAATACCTTAATAAGTGCAATGACTGTTACTGTTCTTAAGTCTACTCAAAAATGTGATATGATGTGATTACACTTATTTTTCTGTATTTCACTCGGAAAATTAATTACACTGCATTATAAGTGCATGGTTGATAGTCTCGACTGGCGACAGACGATCAGTCTCATCGTTAGGCACAATTTGCCGGCTTCTATTGAGATCATTGTCAGATTATTGTGAATTGGAATGTTTATAATAAGATAATTATTACCTTAAAATTATCGGTCAAGTAGCCACGATAAGTTTTACCTTATCTATGTTAACCTATTAAATTGTCTGAACTATTGTTCGCAATTAATATAATAATTATTACGGTTACATTTGTTTTTCTTTTTGCAAGAAAAAACCACGATAAATTTTCATAATATTAAGCGTGGCTTAGTTACCTAATCAATCTAGTGGCTGTGTACTTCGGAAACAAACCGTTAGTTCCATGGTTTGAGAGCCAGATGGTCTCTCCATTTTGTGCGAGTTTTTCGGAATGGTAAATTTCAAGTGGTTTTCACGGTACTATAATTTTTGCTCGGCATGGCAACGGTATATTGAACTGGGCTCGCCGAAAGTGGACAAATCATAAACGTATGAAGAGTCTAAATAATAATAGGCATGATGACAATAATTGAAAATCACTAAAATGATATATTAAATGAATAAACTTTAGTTATCAAATTCGAAACACGCATTTATTTTTTTAAAAGAGCGAGATCCCTATGTAATTATTTTGATTAAATAAATCTACAGAATTTCGCCATTTTGTATTGAACGGCACATTCGTAGCAAACGACGTCAGTTTTGAGTAAACAAGCAAACAAACGACTGGTTTGCTGTGGTTTTAATAACCGTTGCGTTGTTTTTCTCTTTCTCTCTCTCTCTTCAGACACAGGGTATCCCCTGTTGAACATAGGCCTCCCTCGTTTATGGAATATCTAGTGTTGAAGTTGCATTAACTCAAATGGGACGTCACTAGCAACGCCATAACACTGATGAGTGTTATGGTGAAGTTACTACAACCAATCTTGGCGCGCCGCTCTATGTGTGCGTCAAGAATAAAAAATACAAAAACGTATTTATTAGTTTATATTTTCATTATTTGACTAATTCGAATTCTTAAATATTTTGAGCTACGTAACATTTTATCGTTGACTGTACCTGCATAAGAGAGCGTTTAAGATTCTGTGGCGTAAGGAAGACGTCTTACTCGGGCAACAACTGTCGCAGCAATAACACCAAAAACTTCATATTTACAAGCACACACACACAGAGCTGCGTGCCAACATGAGTTGAAACATGTATACACGAATTTGAAATCTAAAAACTAAAATGTTAATTAATATTAAACCTTAATTGTTCGCAGAAATATGTAATTCCTCAAAAATAATACACGTTTCAAAACATAATAGGTCAGTTTTTCAAAATCTATCACTATCCATATTTTGATTTGATTATAATTTTTTGATATCATCCGGAATGTTGGATTTGGAAAGGACGAATTTGGAATGTCTAATCCAAGCGAATCTTCGACCTTTGTGTCTATCTTTCACTGCGCCGTCGTCATAGTTTAATGCAATCCACGCATAAGCTAGGCGTAATCTCAAGGTTTTGTACTAAACACCTTCATTGAAATTCTGCGTTCTTTACGTATTATTGCATGTAAAGCTATTTTTAACGTATTTTTGTCCAAAGAAAATACTTTGGTGAGATACAAAAGATGTAGGTTTGATACTTACATGGAAATTAACAATCTCTAACGGCCTTATTCATCGATTTCATTTTTATACCTATTTTAGTTATCGAATGTTTTGTCATCTTCATTCAAACTGAATTCTTTCGAAAGAGACAAAACATTCGATAGCTAAAATAGGTTTTAAATCTGTCTATGAATACGGCCGTAAGTATTTGTCCTGCATATGTTTATTAGACATATTCGCATAAATTTAACCATCGGATGCGTTACCTATGAACGGTGGTTTTACTAAACATGGTCTCAGGCATCTATTGTGATTCTGATTTTGTTAAACACCGTTAATTTTAAGGCGGACAGCTCTATCTGTGTGTAAGCAATATATTCGCAGTTCTGCTAATCAAGTATTTGTTGGGTAAACCTGGGTGTGTATGGTGAGCAATCAGGATTTAGACAGTAGTGGGCGCTCCCCATATTATGAAATATCAATAACAAAATGAATGTCATTGTATCGTGAAAACTATAAAATGTACGTACTTGTTTTTAGAAGTAAACTCAATTTGAACTAGTTCGATTTGCGTTAACTAAGCGTGTTGGTGTTGAGTCATTAAAGTTTATCGCACAATAAACTATTCGTGTTTTTGTGTTTATACCATCACACATAATTTCGTACAGCGACATCTATGATCTAATATTCACAACTTCTTCATCACTATTGATCGCTTCAAATCTAATAAGATATTATGCATGTTTATATTTAAAGATAACCTAAGTCAAAGTAACATTCCAACGATAATTTTAATTCCATACACGGTCAATAAATATTACCAAACATTACTATTTTTTTCACACGGGTAACCATTAAATAACCGTAACTAATTGGGAATGATATCAGTTTTATCCACGTAAATCTGTTGGTGTTAGGATACTTGTATCCGGTCAGATAACGACCACCGTATGCTGTGGTGGGAATACTGTGATAGTGACCCACGCACCGCGCTTGGAGTACAGGCTGTGTTCGAATTCCATCTAACTTATCATTACTGTCGACCGATGAGGTGGTTATCGTTCGCTAATGGAACTATCTTGCACTAAACTTATCTTAAGGTGCATTGTGGCCACTTACTTGTGCCGGTAAAAAAAAACACTAAATATTTATATTTTTTATGGCAAACAGTAAACCATCAAACGTATTAGGATGCATCTATGAAATAAACTTGTCAATAAAACGTTTTTTTATTAATACCATAAAGTGTATAGATTTAAAAGTAAGTATGCGAACAGTGTAGGGAAAATGCAGTTATGGCGCGAAAAACTTGCCCGGCGGAACTTTCTTCCGCCGTGCCCACCGCCGGCACGCGTTTGCGTTACATTGTAGCGTTGTTTTATTTAGCACTACTGTACTAATAATAAACATCGTGTATGCTTTGGCTCGCGGCGTTGCTTACGCTTCCGAATAAACAGTTATGTTTCGTAGTATCGAGTAATTATGTGATAAATTCAATATAAGAGCGGATTTTTTCCATATAAGAAACAACATTTACGTATATTTCCCCGCTTGAGAATTATGATGTATAACGAAGGTTTATTCACAATGAGTCATATATTTTTCTATAGTTTTGAAATAAACGGCTTCATAATACAAAATCCAATATTTTGATTTCCATGACTTGTTATGATAAGGTTTAGGTGTCACTTTAAGTTTGCCTACTCATTTCGGGTGTAAGTGCAGTGCAGTTCTTACCCATACACATTATTATTTCTATGCACTATTACACATATACAACAAATACAAAAATTGTTTTGAAAACAATTGAAAAGGTATATTGATCGCGCCTCAAGAATTCCCGCCATAACGCCGAAATTAAACTTGGAATATTAAAATATCATAGATAATTTTTTTTGTCATATTCTTTTTGTTTACTTCGGTTTTTAAACTCATAATACCATCACATTTTACCGTGTTATATGTAGTTTAAAGACAGCATGCAAACTGTAATCTGTATGTCTATTAACATTCTTTTAAACCACACTGAAAGGTTTATTACTGGCATGGAATCCAAAACGGATTATTTATAAAAATAAGTTATATTGGAATTGGGAATTGGTTTCACTGGTTTTGTTTTTCAATGATAAATTAAACAAAGTAGTTTTTAAAAAAATTGGTTGAAATCTTAATGAACCTTTTGTTTATGGGTGAGTGTTTTATAAATAGCCAGTACCAGCTTTATTCATTTTTAGTTCCAATACATGAGACTATACTCAACTTTTGTTAAAATATGTACAAATTACAACTTTTCTTTGTAATTTGTATATTTTATTTCGTTGAGTTATAATATAATAAGTTAATTAATAATTTGTTTTTGTAACATTTATAAGCTTTCTAAACAAAACATGCAGCATATGAGTTTCAGTTTATGCCCTCAGTTAACCATAATAAAGGCTATTCTTTGCTATCAATGTATATGAATATGAAGCTAAGTTTTCCCTCCAAAACTTTTGATATATATATTTTTACCTAAAAATGTGTGAAAATAGATATGAATTTGATACTGACCTTAGTTCTATTCCTCTTGATTCTTGTGTCTGGAGTACCTTCTAGATCATTTGCTTTTTTGGCTGTACTCAAACCATCAGTCGCTTTGCTTGGAGAAGCTTGCCTTCTCTTTCTCATTGGAGGAGTGACTGTGGCCAACTTCAATGTTGATTTAGGTTTAGCCTCAACTTTTACAGGCTTGGGCTCTGGTTTCTTCTCCTCAACTTTTTCTTCAACACTAGGCAGTTTCTCTGGACTCTCCTCTTTCTTGACTGTCTCCGGTTTGTCCTTCACCTCCTCTGGTTTACTTTCCTCTGTTGTTTGTGGTTCAGGTTTAAGTTCCTCCTGGGTTTCTTCAGGTTTGGGCTCAGGTTTACTACTTTCAGCCACAGGTGCATCTTGCTTAACAGGTGTGGTTGCCTTTTCTTGTAATTGACTGTCATTTGCTGTTTCTGGAGGTTTGTTGTCACTTTGTGTTGGTGCAACATCTGCAGCCGGAGATGGTTTGAGCTCTGTTGGCTTAGATGGGGACTTCTCAGGTGCTTCATTAGCTGTAGCCACTTTAGGTTGAACTGGGCTGTCAGTCTGATTAATAGGGCTGGTCGTTTCAATCTTCTGCGGTGTTGTTGTAGTGCTAGATGGCTTCTCAGGTGGTTTCGGAGTACTTGGTGAGGTTCTAGCAATATCTTGCTTATCTTTATTGGTCTCTGGGTTCTGAGGTTTGAGTACACTGGGCACATTGGGTCCAGATTTCGGTGAATCAATAGTACCATTAGCGGGACCAGTAGAGTCGGGCTCTTTCTTCTCTGGAGTCCGGGTTAGAGCCAAAGGTTGTGATGCATTGGCTTTCTCTTGAACTAAACTGATGGGGCCACCACTACTGCTACTACTTTTGCTTGGACTAGGGGCGTTTGTTGATGTTACGGAGTTTTGCGTGACGTGAGACAAGTTGCCATGGTGACTCATGTTCTGCGCCATCTGGGCCATGTTGGCGGACACTGGCGCCATAGACGGCACCGCGTGAGGGGGCACCGGCACGTGCGGCGGCGGCGGCGGCGGTGCGTGATGCGTCAAGTTCTGTCCGACCAGATTGTTGGTACCGTGATGCAGGGAGTTCTGCGCGCCCTGAGGATGGCCTACTGCGTGATTTACACTCGCCACGTTACCCTTAGCAGGGCTCGGCTGCCCACCTGGTTGAGGGACCCCCGGCTGTGGTAACACCGGTTTGAGAGCAGAATTCATTCCGAACGCGTCAGCGTCCACAAAACACGAGCTGAAACACAAAGTTAACTCAAGTTTATGACGCTGTTTTCGTAGCACGTTAACGCATCGCGATGTCTTTGACCCACAACAATAATTCATATATAATAGAGTTAAGTATATGGAGCGCGCGCGTAAGAACGCGGGCAGCGCTCGGCCCGCCTCGAGCCCGCTTTCTACGTGCCGCGGTGAAAATCAACCGTTTGAGAGTTACCACTAGCTGTTGCGATGACAAAGGCCCATGAAATATCCGAAAGTGGCGGCCCGCAGCGGAGATAGCCGCAAAAAATAATGCGTTGCTATAGTCAAGAAACTTCCGCAAGACACCCGCCGACGACCCTTACCGCGCCAACGCACTCTGTCTTTCGATAACACTCAAATAACGCACGATCTCACTCGCGATTAAGTAATTCCATGATTTATTCACACTTTTAACCACGAATTAGCATTCACTTTACTCTACTAGAACAAGTACATAATAGGCACAGTAGTTTCAGAGATGGCGTCGGCATAACGCGCATGCGCCACCCTCTTCCGATTTCGGCCAATGAAAGCTTGTGACGAAACAAGATTCAAACGAATTTTTCCGAGAAGTGTTTCTCTTTTTGTCACGTTATAATGTATAGCGCTGTCTCGATTTTTTATTTTTATTTTCGTTTCGGTAACGTTCATATTTTTTAAAGGATATTTTATTCAGTAAAATGTAAATGATAAATTAAATACTATATTTGAATCATAGTAATTTATACATGGTTCATTTAATTTTTTTTTGTGTCTTGATAAACTGGCAATTAATTCTTATAAATATTTTGAACAGTTAAATTCAAACGCAATGGTTGTATAACTTTTCTAACACTGTTGGTAAATATACTTTTGGAACGTTCCTTGTTGAAACCGAATGTAAATGAAAAAAGAGTGAAAAGGATGCGAGTATCTTTGATAAATATACCTATTAAACTATTTGGAAAATATATGGCATTGAATGATTATTTTATTGGCATTTCTTAACAGGGCCTTTGCCACTAAAAAAAAAATACTGACAGGTCCAGTTCCAGTTCATTCACCTTATATTTTTAGCATTTCATCAAATCGTAATCTTTCATTTTCACATCAGTAATGTTTGTGACGATGAGATGACGTGAGCAAATGCATAATGCTAAAAATCGAAAGTCACAAGAAGCGTCAAAATTGCTTACTTTCAGAGTTGTGCTTTAAATTTTTTTATTGCTAAAAAGTAAAAGCTTAAAATTTGTGTAAAGCAGCTGAAATTATATCATAGTCTAACATATTTTTATAATGGTGAGTCTGCTATGGTGTTTTCTTAACGTACATTAAGATTCACATCTATATATATTTTTTTAAATATAGGTTTGGATGCCGCAAAAATATTGTTAGGTTTTTGCTGTATATCGCTATAATTTGGTCTTTTACAAAGATTTTTACTATATTGACGATTATATTTACTTAATTTACAGTGATAAATACAGTTAGTAGCATATATTTATTCCCGGTTAACCTTTTTTCTATGCACATGTAATGTTGTGTATTGCTCTCAGGACGTGCTATCGAGGCCCGCGGAAGAGTTCGGCAATGACGAAACGTTGGAACATTTATGGGCCGCTAAGGCCATGGAACACAGCGATATTTATTTCAATGTAAGGATTTATTTTATGAGCAAATTTTGTATAGCAATGCTTAGACCAGGCTGAGCTATCATTATACATAAACTCACGCCTTTATCCCAGAAGTATGTTCCGCTCCATGATGTGATAGGGGGCGAGCTTATCGCTATATTGGGCACAAATTCCTGACTCCGGGCTGATAATGAATAGAAAAACTCTATATCACTTTTCCCGACCCGGGATTCGAACCCGAGACCTCACATTTGTAGTTGTACCGTAGTACAACTACGCCACCGAGGCAGTCATGTCATTATAAGAATAACATATACATTTATTTTCACTAATAATTTCAGATGCTGTGTTCTGTAGACACAAGATTACTCCAACTGACTCCACATGATGACCTTATCTACACACACTTCAGACAAGACTTTCCAGACATGGATGTATCATTCATCAATGAGAATGAAATAAAAAACAATATCAATAAAGCAAAGTGGAGAGTGTTTTGCGAGAAGTTTAAAAACATTGTAGAGGACTACAGTTTTGGTACCTTAATGAGAGCAGACTGCCAAGGAGATTATTCAGAACAAAACACTATATTGGTAGCTAGAGTGCAGTTTTACGCAATTGAAATAGCAAGGAACCGTGAAAATCTTAATAACAATGTTAAGAAACTATGCAAGTGTGCGTCAAAGGCTCACTTGGAGAATCAGGAAAAAGCTCAAGTTGCTGCATAGATTTAATACAAATATTGCCAGCTTTCAATTATAATATATGCCTAATTAAGTATACTCATAAAATGTTGGTAGGAGTCATTGGTTTTGGAAATATGAATGGGATGTTTAGCACTGGTTGAGTACTTTGCATGTAAAAGTATATGTTAAAAAATTTGCATTAGTGATATTGTTTAAGTAATTTTTACTTTGGAAATAACTGATATTTTTTACTTGAATTTAATAAGTAAATAAATTATAAAGAGGCCATTATGGTGTCAACAATTTAGTGTATGTGATGAGATTTCTCAATTTAGTAGTATACCATGAGGCTTGAGGGTGTCCAATTATTAAAGTTGTAAAGTACGCCAGCCAGTTGGATTCTAAGGAAGGGTTCTAAAGTCTTGAATTATTATTGTTGTATCTCAGGAAATAATCACAGTTTATTGAAATAATTGAACAGGCATTTATATAAAAAGAGGCAAGAAGATGTAGTTGATACTAGGAATTGTGTCTGGATTTTACTTTTATGAAAAATGTCTCTAAAAATGGAAAAGTAAAAATTAGTTATGAACAATATTTAAGTGTTAAATATGTCATTTGTATTTTTAAAACTGATATCATAATTTTATGATATGGTAAGAGTGTGTGTATTTTATTATGACTGCACTAAGTTGCATGTATTGGAGTTGAACTATCTGTATATCACGCAAATAGCAATAATTAATATTATTTGGACATAATATGCAATACAGTTTAAAGAAAGTATCTGTACACTTTTTATCAAATAATTTAAATGAAGACCAAACAGATCATAATAAATCATCTCTACTAAGCACAGCAAATTGCGAAGTAGTTCAGACCTATATATACCTTGGTTCCACAATCTCAAATAAAGGAGGCGATAACGAGATTCGTAACGTTGCACCAGTTGATATGCCGCAGAAATGCTGGAAAATTTTTGGAAAGACAAATGTATCAAAGAATTCAAATCTTTTTTTGTTTATGATGCGGAAACCTAGTCACTGAGACATCAAAACCGCTGCAAAATTGACGCACTAGAGATGTGTGTTGGAGACGTCTCCTGCAGATCCCATGTGCTACCTTCTGCACCAATGCGTTAAATAAATTAATATCCAGGCTAGACTGACGTCATCTGTTCAACAGCGTATCCTAAAGCTCTTCGGACACATCTAGAAACGAAGCTTCTATAGAAATACTTGTGGTCCAGGGGCGGGTAGAGGGAAAAAGGTCTAGAAGCAGATCTTGCATTCTTTGGACTGATCTAATAGAGGCATCAACACACTGCTAAAACAGAGTGCATATGGAGCGCCACTAATAGAAAAAAGTGGAGAAGCCTTTGTAGCGTTATGAACATCGACGAGGGGACGGACGACGAAGCGAACTCTCCATGATCCACCATCGCGGCAATCACGACCATTTGCCAAGAGTTCTCGACTAAGAAGAAGACTCTTTTAATCATCAGTAATACATAAAAGCTAAGTTTTTCACAGGATTTCTTGTTGCGGCCCAGGGATTTTCGTTTTTGCCATAATGGGTATGGTAAGGAAATGGTTCGATATTTGAGCCTTAATGTTCTGTAGTCTAATCATAACACACCGGCAGTGTTATTGATCAATGTAAATGAGCCGTTGCCTCTATAGCAGCATTTAATTTTCCAAATAATAAACTGTACTGCATATTGATGTACTGTTACGTTATATGTTATAGTTAAGCAAAACAGAGTGTGGAATATAATTATGTAATTCTACTAGGTAATTACATACAGGGTATATCAAGACTGCCACCGAAAACGAAGCCAGGTGGTAGTATTAGTGACTTCAGAAACAATGCAACTAAAAATTTCGCAAAAAAAAAATCGTCAACTTTTTTTGGTAATTTTTTACTTATCGTCGTATTTGGGTGATAAATACATAGTTTTCCTATAATAATGATGTACACCTTTTTATTTTTTAAGACGCAATGGTACGTTTGGGTTTAAATTACTATTTTCGCAATAACTAGGTATTTACTAACCAAAACCAATGTTTTTTAAAAAATTGCAAAAAAAAAACTGTCGCTTATTTTGCGAAAGTTTTATTTGCATTGTGTCTGTAACCACTAAAACTACCACCCGGCTTCGTTTTCGGTCGCAGGCTTGATATACCCGGTATAATCACGGGTAGTGTAAGTTTTCGCGCGGCTGACTAATGATTGATAACAAGTGTGGATAAAAATGAATGAGGTGCTCATTTTCTCATACATTTTTTGATATTAAACTTTTGTAAACTGCATGAAACTTTTTATTTATGCTGTGTTTAGACTGCCTTTAGAGTTTTGCCGTAAGCAGTACGTCGTTAAAATTGGCTCGACTCTATCTGGGTTCTACCCAGAGTGCTACCACTGTCGTAAAGAAAATCAACGTGAAATCACAGTGAAATAGTAGCTTTGCTCTTGGGTTTCATGGGGTGTGTGAGATTGATGAAGGGAGCAGAATCTAAAGTTTTTTGTAGGGTATTTGTAATCGGGAAAAGCTGTCGTACTGATGACCTGATGCAATAGTGGTATCTCTAAGTCTCACGTCTCTAGATGCAGTAGTAGTTTTCTACAAGACCCAACTTCACAAACCCTACAGCTACGGAACAAAGCATAGCATAGTCCTTCCAAAAAGATACTTCTATGTACATAGTAGAAAATATAAGGTCTGCTCTTATAAATTGTGTCACTAAAATTTCATGAAGCAGCCAAGGTGTAATTTGTCACTTAAGTTAAAGACACTACTACGTCTAGAAAAATTACGCTTAGACAGTTCTTCCACTTAGTTCGCGGGGTTCTTAGCACGTGCTGCTTCTGCTATATGGCTATTCCGGCACTGTGTTTAATGAAGTCACGGAAAATAGGGTCGGTTCTTCATAGATCAAGGATTGTGATCTAGTAACTTGCTTTGTTTTTACATCAAATGTTTTTGGTGGAATTTTGTCAGAAAAATTTGTTAAGTGTTCCATGAAATGGGTAAGGAATTAAAATATTGTACATACTTACTACTCTTTCAAACTTGAGTGGATGGCAAGGGTCGTGACAGGATTGCATGCTTTTCGTCATAGGACAGAACGGCACTGGACGGGAAAGGCAATATAGTCGACGGCGGTTACATTGAGTTTAAATTTAAAACAGTACGCGCAATATTTTGATGTAAACATACATACATAAACTCACGCCTTTATCCCAGAAGGGGAAGGCGAAGGCGCCACCAGGACACCCACATTTCGCCTTGTATGTTCCGTCCCACGATGTGATAGCGGGTGAGCCTATCGTCATATCGGGCACAAATTCCTGACACCAGGCCGATGAAAGAATAGAAAAATTCAAAATCACTGCCTGACCCTGGATTCGAACCCGAGACCTCAACTTTGTAATCGTATCAGAGTACGACTACGCCACTGAGGCAGTTAGATGGAGACTGGACTCAAAAATTATATCTATGCAGGCTAAGCCTGGCTGGGCCGCTAGTAATGGAATAAAGACTAGATTAAATTGTGTAGGTCTGTTTCATTATATAGTAATCTGCATTTGAGAGTACCAATAATAGACGAAACGCTTGTATCAAATCAAATTATTAATTAAGATTGGTAGTGCCTATTATTATTAGCTTATGTTAGAGATTGAAAGAAGTGTATAGAATAGCAGGGGTCAATGCCCAGCAGCTATTTTCGAATTTAACAACAATGATGGCAAAATATCTATATAAATAAAACAAAGTGTGAGTTTTAGATTTTTTATATTTCTTATAGTCTATAAGTTTAAGATGCCTCCATCGCGGTGGCGGTTTCTTCAGTGTACTTGCCCTTGTCCTTGCCGAGAGCAGCCAGTCTGCCCTTCGCTCTGCGGTCAAGGATGGCTTTACGATCCTTGTTCATCTTCAATTTGACGATGACACACTGCAAGAAAAACTTAGTTAAGTCTATGTATTTCTTTTGGGGCATAGATAAGGGAGATTAAAAGATAATCAGAGCCATGGAAGTGTTTCAGCAAAAGCAGTGCCGCTGCCTCGCGTCAGCCGTCAGTCGCAACTTAAGGCGTCTTTCGAGACATGACAGCAGAGTCTCAGTTAGAAGGTTATCATCATTTTAGTAATATTATCTGCTGATTTGCTAAGTATGTCGTTAATTTATATATTAAATTGACTGGCATGGGATTAGACATACACAGTTACGAATTTTATGTGCCACTAAATATTGAGCCAGCAGTAGAAGCTATTTTGTCCAAATCAGTTATAGTTTCAAACAAATATTTTTTTAAACATGCATTTTTTTACAATTTTTGTGAGTGGTTAATAATGTTAACTAAAAATCCTCACTATTACCAATTTCACATCTATCAAACATTGTGAAATATGTAATGTTATAATAAATTTTACATGAATTTATTGTCTGAATATACCAATTTCATCTATAGTTATTTATATTATTTCAAAAATCTATTAAATATTCAAATACATGGCAGTAAATACAAAATCAATTCATACCTTTGAGGGGTGGATGCCGACATATGCACTGGCACCATTGGCTTTCTCACGCTGGATCCTTTCAATGTAGACTACGAACTTCTTACGGTACACTTGCACTACTTTGCCGACTTGTTGGCCTTTGTAGTGACCGCGGACAACCTGAAAATTCAAAGATAGATGTAGTTTCTCAAAACAGTTTATAAGAAAATAGCAAACATTTTGCTATTTCTACCGACAGGAATGATATTTGTCTGAGAGAAATACTGTAATGATACTTATATGCCTAAAATATCAGAATATAAAGAAATAGTGGTAATAATTTAAAGTAGCATTGAAATGCACAACTTCGCAATTACCAGAATGTTCTAAAGAAATACATCAGTTTAAAGTGGGAAAAGTTCTAAAGAAGAAATACATGTTTTTAATGTTGGAAAACTAAATTCAATATCATCTGCATGGTGATTTTGTTTGGTATAATTTGTTGTCATCATATGGGGTTTTACATTTGTTACACAAACAACATTGCACTGCTGAGTGTACTTTTAAAATTGTCAATACTTGACTTGTTCAAGTAATACATTGTTAGTATTGAGATTTTATTAAATACCACATTGTTTGTTAGTTACTAGCGTTAGAATATTTTTACTATGTGTTGAAAAAATAAATAACATATTTTAATCAAGATATAATACGTAGTAATATACCATAAAATACTGTTATGCAGTAAAACTCAGTACTTGGTACACAGCTGAAATTATTTCATATTCAAAACATGTGGTAATTATTGTTTTTGCGTACATTTACCAAGAAATAACCTATAAACGATATGTTTAAGAATTATTAACCAAACTTCAGTTAATGTCAAACAAAGATTATCTGTTTAATATTGTGTGGTGCGAAATAATCAGAGCCATATTTTGAACCATGGCGCAGGTCGGCCGAAGATGCCCGGAACTCGAAGGAGAAAACCTCCAACTCATTCCTCGCACGACAGCAGTTACCTACGGTCTGTGAATGGTTTGTCTTCATCATTTCACTTCGCTACCACACATGTTTACAACATAAATACCCATTTTGAATATTGTTAAAAGGTTTTTCAGTATAACTTACTTGGACTTCGTCGTCTTTGCGGATAGGCATGGATTTAACGTTGAACTTTTGTCTCAACTCCTTGGAAAGGGGTGAGGACATGAGTACTCTTCTGATGTGCGAAGGGGCACTGAAATGCCTCTTCCTGTTTTTCCTCCTCGAGGACGTGACGAGCCTATTGTACTTCATTCTGTCGCTCTTCGCTGTAACACGAAAGTACCACGTTTATTCACAACTTCAATGTTTAGGTTATTGTTTCCTGCGTGCTAAATGTCAGTTTGCCGCGACAAGTTTTGCAAACACCGAAATGAATATTATACAAAATATCCATTGCTAAGGGCGTGGAATATATTCCAGTATTTAATTTAAGCCACTTCACAAAAATAAGTTAGCGCAAAACTAAGATTTACGTGGATAAAACAACCTACCCTAAACGACACGGCAAAGAACCGAAATAAAAAAGGAATTTATGTTGTGTGTTGCCATGAACTGAAGGTTTAAAGTTACTATATAGAATAAAAATACGTTGACAATATTTTTAAATATGATGTGGCAAAAAAATGTTAGTTAAAATTAATTCCTTTTATATTCATAATACAAAAATTATAGTAATAAAAACAGAAATAAAGAATGTGCTTTAAATTAACTATAGTTTGTAGTTATTAAAGTACTATTTGGTAGTTTATTACTAACCTGGCAACTTTTAACAGGTGACAATCAATTTATTTGAGTCGATCATTTTACCAATGATTAAAGAATATATTTTACGCAATAATTTTATTTGTGTTTATACTGTTAGTAAGTTTTACTAAGAAATATAAATAGTATTAATCCTAAATTTATATCATGTTTTAAATACTTAATACAAAAAAATATTATGTGTTAACTATTTGATTTTTAACAAATAACATATTTTGTGCTAGATGGCGCTGTTAAAAGTATCAATCTACGAGTTACGACAGAAAGAAATATTTTGGAGTGAGTATCAGTGAGTATTACAATGTTCAGTCATTATTTTTATATTCACAAAAAAGTGGCTATTCCAAAATATTAAACTGCATAATAACATGACTATGGATTTTGGTTGTGTAGTATAAATCTAAATGCTTCATTGATTTTTGTTTCACCGTTGATGTGAGCGATTAATAACTATGAACCATTGTTAAAAAAACTGAACATGCGAAATCTCTTAGGTGCGTTCCATAAGCTCGAACCTAGTTTTATTATGTAAAAGGTTGGGTTTTTATAAATGGATATGTAACGCATAAGTGATCACCTCTATCAACAATTACTTTTTTTTTTTTATTATTTGGGTGTATTGACTGTGTCTCTGTTTGGTGTTATGTTTAAGTATGTGGGGTGTCTAAACTGACAACAGGGAGTAACCTCGCTATTTGATACGATGGTTCTCCCCTAGTCAACAATTACTTATTAGTTATTACCCACAGTATTCGTCGGAACATTGCCACCCTTTGATCGTGTAGGCCCATTGCTTGTAGGTCCTTAAGTCATAATATGGATCGGGACAATCACAAAAGAAATGTGGTTTCAATTTTTACAGTGAGGCTCATGGACATTAGCAAAACAAACAATACCATGAATTACAAACCAATGCTTGGCATTCCACTGCGCTCGCCATCATGAGACATAAGATGTTAAGTCCCGATTACTACAGTCTTAATAGCTAGAGATGTAAGCAATTTGTCTATAGATCAAAGTTGAGTCGCAAATACAAAAAATACAATACAAAAAATAGTTGCAGATACTTTTTATACACTTACAAAGTTGTTACTAGAAATAAATAGCAATTGGTGTCATTGGAAGGCGCCGACGTCTAAGACACAACTCAGGCTTTAACGAGAGGAAATCTGTTAATCTTGCTTTCCGTTATTCCGGGGAAAGATACAGACGCGACCAAGCGTACCCGACACTGTTTTCAATAAAACCTGAATTTTATTTATTCGTTATGAATAAGTCTAATAAGGAAGTTATTTTATAAAATTTTATATGATATAATATAATTTAAGTATTTTGATTGATTTAAACACAGCAAACTAAAAAAAACAAAAAAGTACCCTTAGCTATACGGAATCTTTAATCAGGCATTTTGATAGCATAGATCTGATAAACGCAAAGAGGTAGCTCCTCCGGTAGCTCATATCGATGTAGATTATTCGAATCGAAAAATGCAGAAAATGGATTGTTAGACTTGGACCAAATCTAGGATTGCCGGTCACACCAGAAAACATATTATTTCATATAAAATCAGCGCATAAAACAATGAATCGTGCTGAAAGTTTAATACTTTTAATGAAGTAACTTGATTGTTTTTCATGAGTTCAACAAAGCTCCATGAACTTTAGATGCAAGACCTGTATGTTGAGAACTTGTGCGTGGAAGCCCGTGGAGTACTAGGTACACGCTTTGTCAAGTCTCTTTGCATTATATCTGAGTTAGCTCCTCGCGAGCTTTTGAGCTTAAATCATGTGAGCAGTACTACTGTATTAGCTTAGAAAATATAGGCAGGGCGTGGTTGGGTGTTATGGTTTTACATGGATATAAGATAGGGGGCATTGTGACAATCTTTGCTCAGGGTGCCCTTGAAAGGGCACTTAAAGCGCAAAAATCAGCACCGAATGTGAGGAGAATCATGGGAGGAAAGGATTAGGGATTATTCTATCCTCTACAAAATAAAAGAAAACATAATACCTATACTAACCGAACTTAATTCCTTAACTTTTGTACCTAATCCACATTTACAAGGGGTCGACACAATTGACCGAACAAAACGCGACTGTTACCTACTTGCTTCTTCATACACTTTTTTGTAAAAAGTATCCATATCCCAGTCAGGCATCCAGTATAAATTGACTACCACTACGCCACAAAATCTACGCTACAAATCATTTATTACAATATTGCTAAGTTATTGAACACGGACGTATCAAGTGACGTAATTGACAAGGTGAGGTAGGTGGGCGTTGGGTCAAGTTTGTACCGATCGGGGACTAACTTAGACTATTAGTTTTCGACACACGCGTCTGCAGTATTGATTTGGACAGTTTGTTTTAGAGCCGTGATCGAATTACTTAGGGTTTTGAGTTTGCAATATTATTAATTACTATTATAAATAATTATGACGCCCGTCAAGGTGGACCGACGATGGTGGTTGCAGGAAGTCGCTGGATGCACGCTTCCAACAGGTCGATGTGGATATCCTTGGGGGAGGCCTATGTTCAGCAGTGGACTTCTTATGGCTGAATAGATAGATATGACCAACTCATCTGATGATTTGATTGGTTAGGCCAATGATTTGGTTGATAGCCAGCTTTTACTAGTGACTATGTCCGCGTGGAATTGCCCTCTAGAATTGTAGTATACAAACCTCTTCCTGTAAATCCATAAGCCCATCGATATTTAGTTCCATTACTTCGCAAAAGAAGAACAAAGAATTTTTTGAATTTTTATTGTCTGTAGCATCGTTATCTGCGGTTCTATAAAAGTATATTTATTTATTACCAACTTTTATAGGGACGTCGCGCCTTTAATGAAGACATTGCTTAATGATGCCTCTGGTAATATAAATGTCTGTAAGGAACAAGAGTTTTAAGTACCTACTTCGATTGGAATGATCAATTGGAGCGGTAAGAAGTTTAACCGAAACTCCCCCCCCAAAGATTCCCACAGCAACCTGTTGGAAGCGGCTTGCATCCAGCAACCTCCAGCGACCTTTTATACAATGTTTCTCTACCTGTCGTAGAGCTCTAACGCTATGTTTGCAAATTATACGACTGATACTCCGGAATGTAGAAAGCAAACTAATTGTGTTTTCAATGCAATACGTAAACTTGCACTGGGATACTAATGTAATAGACTTTAATATTACAGCGCTGTAATCTCCAAGTTGAATAATGTACCCGGTGTAAGGTATTGACGTGGCGACGTGAGCGTACGGATTCCGACTTCCGACAGGGGACAATGGTCAACAACTGTTTACACTAGTGGCGCTATCAGCTTACCTACGACCTTGTGACCTCTGCCCTCGCGGCCTCGCGCCCGCCCTCAGCATGCGTGCCCGAAACAAAACAGAGGGAGCTAGTTGCCCTCCTTAACGCATGTCCGAGTCTGCGCAGTGCGCGCCCGTCGCCCGGGCCGGCCAGTGAATGAACCGCTGCCGCCGGGGGCGCTCGCGGCCACTGTCGCACCCACTGATGGACCTGATATGAGTGACGCCGGGCGCTGTGCGTAGTGTTGTGATGCTTAGCGCGTGATCGGAGCGATGGCCGAGTGCTCGTTGGAGCCCGGCCACAACACACGATGCGCTGCCCCGTAGGTAAGGAATCTCCCCGGGCTTCAAGGTCACCCCGTAAACAATTCCCTGGTGACACCCCTCCATCATTTTGGCACCATTGTGGCCGGTTTACGGCCCTTCCGACGCTACATTATCATTTCTCTTGGATGTTGAATCTGTACATTTATTATTTATACGCGATTTGTGTTTGCAAGGTGGTCTTCGGTGGGGTCTGCCACTGTTGCTTTTCGTGTTTCGGTAGCGTCTGTGGAAGGTGCCATTTTAATTTCTCGAGTCCTTTTCATACACCTCAGTTGAGTTTAATCGCAATTAATATCAAAGATATGCGTTTAAGTAAGAAGCACCATGAAATATATTTAATATAAAATATATTTAAGTACATAGGTATTCAGTTAATCTAAGCATTTTCACATTGTAAAGAACGCATAACATCTATACAATACGCGTTACTATCCCATGCAACTCTTTAAGCCTTTAATTATTTCGCAAAGTCATGTAGCGTCCTTCATTCATTCAAAAGAACCTTATTTTCCTAGTTCAAACTACTCTAAAACCAATTATTTTTTTGTTTATTTTACATTACAGCTTGCAAGATGTAAATATACTATTAATCCACTCAAATGTACTAAATATTATCGAAATCTGTTCACAAAAGCGTCTAAATAATAGATTTTTGTATGAAACAATGGTTAGGACGCGTTGTAGGCGCGTATAGACATTTCGGTGGTTGAAGTCTCACCTTACGCAGGGCGTCGTCGATTTTCGGAGTACACTGAACCTAACCTCTCTTTACTTTATTCAATGAAAATGGACTCATTCTTACTTCAATTGTTACATTATGCAATAAAACTTGACAGGTTTTTATTATTATTAGCTTGTGAATGAAATATATAATTGTCTTTTTTTTAGGAATCAAAAATTGTTGATTGGTTTTCATTGAGTGACTCGCACACTTTTGTATATTATTATGAAGGTTTTTGTAGAGTCTTACTTGATTTTATGATGATGTAGGTGTAATTCGCATGATCAGTTTTTAAAATTGTAACAAATTTTAAATTGTTTTAGGGGCAAGTGATTACGTTCAACATTCCAATACCACTTTCAATCGATTCCCTCGATTGTAGAGTAGGCCCGTGCCCTGCAGTAGGACGTATATGGGCTGATATGGATAGATATATAGATAACGTTCATATAACCTAAAATAATAATCTATTAATTTATAATTTCTCTCTCTTAACTCAATCTCTTTGTTATCGTTATTAATTGCGGATATTTATTTATTTAATTAACAAGTTTACTAAAACTATACTATTGTAATTAGAATTCTTTATAATTACTTATAGCAACCAATCTATGGTGGATTTTCCTTGTATCTTTGCCGCTTACGTCACGTTATTTCAAGCAGTTTATTTATTTTATTACCTTTTTATTTTATGAAATAAATTACATGTTAAAATAAGGAACGATATTTTAGGAAATGTTAGATTTATGCAAAATTATAGTATTATAAAATAACTGACATAAAAAAATGAATATGTATGAACTTTAACATCGTTGTGTAGAAGTACATATAACCAATTGAGAGAGGACACCATTCCAAAGCTAAAAGAAACAACATATCAAACAAATTTCCTTCCAACACGAAGAAACCAATCGAATGGCACGAAGATTTTAAAATTAGATATCTACTCTCTCTTCAGTCGGTCCCTCATTATTGAGGATCGTGACTCTCAATTGTCTTGATGACCTCTCTCCACCAGCTTCGGTCTTCTGCTTGATGTAATGCTGTGTTAATAGGGACCTTCAGTGTATTGGCAACCTGATCTACCCATCGTTTGGGAGTTCGTCCTCGTCGTCTTTTTCCCTCTAATTTTCCAACAATGAGCAGTTTTTCCAGGTTGTCTGGTTCGCGTCTGGCGATATGTCCGAAGTATTTTAAGGTTCTGTGTAGGCAGGTTGCAGAAAGTTTTGGTCTTCTTTCGAGATGCAGTTGTTTCAGGATGGATATGTTGGTTCGATGTGCCGTCCACGGTATTCTCAACATCCTGCGCCAGCACCACATCTCAAACGCATCTATCCTCCTTTTATCTGCTGCTTTGACGGTCCAGGATTCACAACCGTACAGAAAGATCGGTATCACCAAAGTGTCAATTATTCTTATTTTTGTTCTATTAGAGATGTTGCTATCCTTCCAGACTTTTTGGAGTTGAGTCATTGCAGCTTTGGCCATTCCGATGCGTCGTCGTATCTCAGGTTCACAGTTACCCCTGTTGTTTAATACAGAGCCGAGATATAAGAACTGGTCTACGGTGTCGTATTCCCCAAGTATCCCTGTGTTCCCAAAAGTCTCTGAACGGTCGACTAGCATTAGTTTGGTTTTTTCTTTATTTATTGTGAGGCCAAAATCTTTGCTGCATTGCTCCAAACGTGTTAATAAATCCGCCATTTCTTCTTCTGTGGACGCGAAAAGTGTAGTGTCGTCGGCGTAACGAAGATTTGAGATAGCAGCACCGCCAATTTTGATCCCACCTTTCCACCCTTCGAGAGTCTTTCGCATGATGTGTTCACCATAGATGTTAAATAGTATTGGCGATATGACACAGCCTTGTCTAACACCTTTCTGAAATTGGAAATGGCCCGATGTTGTGTGTGCCACCTTAACTGTTCCATATCCCTTTTCGTAGAGGCTGCGTATGAGTAAAACAAGGTGTGCCGGAACTCCGGCCTCAAGAAGGACTTTCCATAGTTGCTTCCACCTCACACAGTCAAAAGCCTTTTGGTAGTCTACGAAGCACATAATTGCAGGGATACTAAATTCATAGCACTTTTCTATTATCTGCCTGATGTTTAAAATTTGCTCCCTTGTGCCTTTGCCGCGGACAAAGCCCGCCTGTTCTTTCGGGATTTGCCAGTCAAGAAAGGATCTAAGACGATCATTGATGACATGCAAAAGTACCTTGCTCGCATGTGAGATAAGGGAAATGGTCCTGTAGTTACCACAATTTCTAGCAGATCCCTTTTTGTGCAGCGGTAATATAGAGGAGTGTACCCAATCCCGAGGCCACTCGCATGTTTTCCAAACGGCGTTGCAGATCTTGTGTAGCGCGGCTATTCCAGAGGTTCCTAGAGCTTTTAGCGTTTCTGTAGTGATGCCGTCTGATCCCGAAGCTTTGTTGTTTTTAAGCTTTCCCAAGGCTTTCTCGACTTCCGAGAAGAGTATATCAGGTTCCGGGTCAAAAACAAGAGGCGATGTAGTTGTTGAGTTTTGTTGTGGTTCATCCTGGTATAACTCACTGCAGTATTCCTTCCAGCGATCAGCAATCTTGTCCAGATCATGTATTGGGTTTCCAGATTTATCGTCGATCACCCATGACAAGGGCTTGAAGCTACGCGTGATTTGTTTGATTTTCTTGAAAAGATCAGATGTTTGGTATTTCTTTGAGTGAGCTTCTATTTCAGTGCAAATCTCTTCGAGGTGTCGGTTTTTATCCCGTCTGCATAACCTTTGGATCTGTCGGTTAAGTATGGCGTAATCCTGTTCAGTTGTTCTCAGGGCCCCACTTTTGATGTTCTTTCTCTTGATAATGACTTCCCATGTTTCGTCCGATATCCAATCACGTCTCGATTGTAGAGGTTTACTAATTTCCTGAAGTGCAGTGGTTAACGTGAAGTGAAAATTGCGCCATAATTCTTCGGGATGTGTTTCATTCCGAAGTCTATCACTGTCCTGCATTTGTGTCAGCCTGGAATCGACCTGTTTCTTTACACATTCCATAATAACTGACTGAGTTGGTCTGATTGTCCTTAAAGCTTTCTTGCGGACAGATCTAAATCGTATACGTAGATCTGCAACCAGCAGTTGGTGGTCACTGCCGCAGTCCGCTCCAGGAAAGGTTCTTACATTAGTGACAGATGATCGCCATCTTTGTGCTATGGTAATGTAGTCTATTTGGTTTCGGTATCTGTCTCCTGGAGAAATCCATGTATAAAGTCTTCTCACATGGTGTTTAAAACAGCTGTTTGTGATGTTTAAGTTGTTAGTCAAACAGATATCTACTAGTATACTAAAATACAATTTTCAACCGCGAAAGCATTATAATTGTCTCATAATATAAAGGGAAACAAGCAAGCAAGGAGACATAGAGCAGATGTCTTCCTAGCAACGCACCTAGGATCCTAACGTAAGGGTTCACAGGGGCGGTATATCTTACATCTTATATCTAGTTAAGCCATTCGTTTCTTTACTAGTTCTACGCAAAAAAATGACGTATAACACATACCGGTCTGTATAATCACTCTCAATGACCAAAAACGTCGACCACGTATGTATATTTTGCAACCCTCTTATTTTATACAGGGGTCCACCAATAGTAAGTAGGGGTCCACCCTTTCATTCGCATGGTCTTATTGCATTGATAATCCTTTCTCTTTATTGCCTTACCCACCACCCCCGCTTTACGGCGCGTACTACTCTATTCAGTATAATATTTTAACTGGACACGAATTAAAATCGTTATTGCTATCAAATGAATACTAAAATCTAATTAATAATTTCTGAAAAAGATTAACTGAAATTGGACCAGTAGTACTGCAGTTATAAGCTCACAATAAATCTTGTAAATAGAAAATAAGTACTATGTGTATTGACTTGTCATAAGAGCTATTTGATTGCCTACGTGACCAATAAACGAATTTCATTTCATTTCATTTCACAATGGGACAAATAGAGCGAATTTAATACCGGATCCTTAGCAAGCGTAATGAAATTGAATAGGCTGACGTTGTGTCAAAGGGCGAGATATTATCGTCTATCACCAATCAATTAAGAACTGCACAACCACTGGTGCAGTTTAATCACTTTACTGATCAAGTATACATAGATGCAGGTACGTATAAATTAAGGAATGAACGCAATCTATTTTCTAATTCCCAATTAAAATATTTCAACAAATTCTAATTCAAAAGCGGTAAACGTGACGAAATTGAAAAGGCATTTAGTCTATTAGTACGATATTTCCAAGCAATCGTTATAAAGAAGGATATTAAAAGGTTTTTAAAATTCTCCCCGAGCGTTGATTATAAACCCCCTTTTAATGCGCCCCGCCGCGGCACGCTCACAATCTTTAATCTTTTAAAATATAAATTGCTGTCAGAGTTTGCTATTTCTGCTTGTTACTTTATTACTTTTAAACGACGTAATGTATTTTGAAGTGTGTCATTATGTATGTTGCTTAACATTATCTTTAATGCCCCCACTGTAAAGCAACTAGTCTAATATTAAAATGGGTTTAAGCTATAGTCCACAACGTTACTTCACATATTTTTTGAATTCTTCTGAAGAATTGTGAGTATACAGGTTTCCTCGCCGTCAAGACGTGATAGATTCTGATAGCATGGTGATGTAAGGTGTAGTATGAGAGGACGTAGTTACACCAGTAAAGAAGGGTATGTTAATGTTGTTTAAGCATGAAAAGTTATGACGAAACAGCCATACAGGGTGATGGATGAAAGAGTCTTTTTACAGGTCGATTGCATCGAACATTATGTCAAACAAAAAGGAACTCTTCGCAAATATCTTAGAACTGCCCTTTACAGACGAGCGTGCATGAAGATATTGATGAAATAGAATGAAGCAAACGTGATATCTTAGGATCGAGCAAAGTGGAAATATCCGGTTTCGAGGTTACCTCTCGCCGGTTGAATTTCTATTTGTATTGCACTGCATTTACCTAATATCAGGTGTATTGTAGTGACTTTGTCGTGCCAGTATAAAAGAATCCACAATCCATCAATAAAATAAGGTACATATTTGTATGTGTAAGAAATACAGTTACTGAGTCAAAATTAATATAAAAATTATTGTAGTTGTCTTTAATTAGTTTAGTTGCAAACAAGTAATATTACAAAGCCTAATACTCGCAGCAAAAACGTTTATTTATCTTGGCTGCCCAGATAGCAGTAACTTGAATCTTAAACGTAATCAAAAAATCTTCTACATTTTTAGCTTAATATACAGTGATTTTCGATCTAAGTCTTCAACAACTCAAACCGATAGCAACGTACCTACTTATGATTCATTAAGAATTTTAGAGGATTATTTTTTATAATGATCAACAGCTATACTGGTTGTGGTTTGCCATTCCTTTACTCTGTAGCCTAAGCTAGCTCAAGAGAGGTTGCTTGTCTGGTCGGCGATAAATAATAATTATTATAATGTTACAAATTTTATAGTAGCGATAGATTCGCTCCCTATGAAATCAAGTGACGGAAATAAGCTAGGCGAAATGTGGGCACCACTAGTCTCAATTCGGTCTACCCCTCGGTGTTAAAAGCGTGAGCTTACGAGCATACGTAAGTATACACATATGTATGCAGTATATTAAAATAATATGTTTTTACATTTCGTGTTCAGTTGTATTCTTGTATTGATTTATAGTCATTGACCACACCGGGATCTGATGATATCTAAAGTGCCTCACGACGAGTTCTAGTTTGCTACCATTTTACATTATATTTTATGATACAGAGTCTCTTCCGCCCACACAACCTTCACTGCAACTCCTGTCAGCCAGGATGAACAGCGGCACGGAAAGTATTGGCACCGAGCTCCGGAGCTCGGCGAGTCTCTTAGGGACACTAGCATGTCTTATATTTTATGATATAGTAAACTGTTCTTTAAAGTTTTAGACAGTATGATAACGTTAAATCCACTCACAATAGCTTCTCCGAGTGAAGTATAGCACTAGCGAACGTTCCCACCTAAGCGAGGCAATTTATTATTAACCAACCTGTGCTACGCTCCACATTTTCACAACACATACCGCACTTAGTTGAATACATCAGTTTTTAAATATTCATGCAGGGTAAGTTTTAAATAATATATTATAATAGATATAATATATATAATAGATTATCATATAATATTTATAATAGATTTACTATAGTAAATCTCTACGTAAAACACATTCAGTTACATATTATTTTTGTTGAAATTATGCTTATTTCAACACTTTTAAATTCGACAAAGATTCCAATTCCTTCACCCGGCTGTGAAACTTGAGACTGCAGGTTAGGTCTCAACAAAAAGGCAAATGTTTGTGTGACCCAAAAATATTTGGGAATGGGTGTAACGAGATAAAAAGTAATATCTGATATTCATGACACAAGAATTAGGATCTTATTGTGAGGTAATTCAAATCGGAACACAACAATGTTGCTACATTGTTTTTAAGTTGGAGAAATAGACAAGCAGTGGTACACTACTTAGACGGCCCCTGGCATTGCGCCCTGTGCCTCAGTATATAACCTTGTTTCCTTCTAGAGACTGATCATTTTTAAATGTGCCTAATTCTTCACTTTTCTGTCACGAAGTTTTAGAAAGGTACCTAATTAAAGTATCGCTTTATAGAAAATCTTATTATTGTGTAGAAATTGTATAGAAGATAAAAAAATGCGAATAAACTGCACTAATTGTTAGCGCTTTCTATATGCTGTCTGTGATCAATTGTATTGTTAATTTATGTAATAAAAAAACATTAAGAAAATAAAAGAGAAATGGATAAAAAAAGGAGAAAATAGTGTTGATGAGGGAGTTTGTAGTACTGTTTATAATTCACAGCTTTTAAAGCAATGTTTGTTTTATCTATGAATCCAAAAGATCTTTAAAAAGCTATTGCAATACAATATTTTAATTTTGGTATCCTCTTTACAAAATCACCAAAAGGCAAAAAGTATGAAACAGCGAAACAGGCCAAATCCACAATACGTAAATTACGTCGTTTAAATGTAAAAATTTAATAAATGTATGTAGCTTAAAGATTTTTTGTAATGTAAGTTAACAACTGTAGGTATTTTAAAATGTTGGGTGTAGCTGTTGCGGGTTGTATATTTTTTTAGAACCTGTAAGAAATTTTCTTGTGTGCTGGTGGGAGGATGTTTGTTTCCGTTCAGAAGGTTATTGGCGTTTCGGTTTTCGCCCGTGTATATCCCGTTTCGCAGGCTGGGCGAGCGTAAATGAATTGTATCACGGGCTAAAGGTATCCAATTCTTATCAGGTATACGTTTAGGTATATTGTAATCACATTTGCAAGTATGTAACTACGCTCGTACTTATATGGCATATACTTTAATTCATACTAGAACACTTTCATGTCTACATTAAATATATACACTTTTATACTACATTCTTGTTTTGTATTCGCGTTTTATTGCATTGATAATAATATTTTTACAAATTGATCTTGTTAAAGCAAACATATTATTGTTATATTAAAACTTTACTATTGTAATAAATCCTTCTTAAGTTCATTCATAATTGAACAATTATAATAAACAGTATTTTGATGAGTATGATTTGGCTTCGAAAACGAATATTTTTAATTTATATAAATTATTTTGCTTATTGTTAAAAGACACATGTATTTAGTATGCAAATCGTGTCATAAAACCTTTATCAGATAGACTCTAGTGCTAATCCAAACTGTATCCAACCATGTATTACAAAGCAATGCTAGGCATTCCACTGCGCTCGCCATCCTCAGACATAAGATGTTCAGTCTTATTATGTCTTCTGGCACCTGGCTTCGTTTTCGGTTGCAGTCTTGATATACCCAGTATAATATTTAAACAACCCATATTTCATGTAAACATTGCTATTGTATGCATATCGTGTCATAACCATTATCTGTTCCGATATGCTAGTGTCTGTTAGAGAGCTATAGCGTGCCGAATTCCTGAAGCTCCCCGAATCGTATGTATAGCGCATATAATTCGGAGACTTCAGAAATTTGATGAGCTATACACATCTGCTGTCAGGGAGTGAAGATCAAGCAGCAAGATGTTTGAAGGTTATGGTGAAGAAATAGAAGAAAACAAGAAGAAACTTAGTGATTATAAAGAAAATTAGTGATTATATTATTGTTATAACATATAAGTGGCTGGCCAAAGCAGTATGCCTTCTTAAAAATTAAACGACTAACAATTTTACATATTTAGGTGTATATTTTAAATTGCTTTTAGTTTTAGTTCATGTCGGGATGATACTCTAAGAAAATGGTCAGTTTAAATTATGGTCATTTTGGTCAACGGCATTACAATAATGTGTTGAATTGAGTTAATCGAAAATTGTTAAGAGAATGTACGAGTATTGCATGTTTTATTTTCACACTGTTTAATATATTATATTAAGTGCTCATTTATAATGGCTTTTGCGCTATAAAACACAACATTGTATTCAAATCTCATCCAGAGTATGATACATACATACATAGCTATAAATTAAAATTCGAAACTTGAGTGTCATGGTTGCACCTCTGCCTATCCCTTCTGGGAAAAAGGCGTGAGTTTATATATGTATGCATGTAATAAAATGAAATAATTACATGTCGTCACCAAAATCTTTATTAGCAAGAAGTTTAATGCTGAGAAGAGCTATGTATGTATGTAGCTATAAATTAAAAATTCGTACAAATATGAGTTCCGCAACACAATAAAATTTTCACTGTCAATTAATTATCCTACACAAACGTACTTGAAAAAGGCGCGGTCCATTAGACCCGACATTCAGTACCCGGCACACGCCGGTTGTCAAAATTTTAATGAGAATCTCTCCACGGCACGGAATTAAATTTCGAGGCTTATTTTATTATATCAGACATCAAAAAGAGATTCGTCGGTGCAGAAAATTAGGTGGCCTCTCTGTAAAGGGGCGGTGCGGCCGCGCCAACCCCGCTTTGTGTTATATTCCAAGTTTTTATTCTACATAATTTAACGCACATGAGTTCGTGTTAGTAAGTTTTAAATGTAATCGTAATTTGGGCAGATTTAAATGGGGATGTAATGTTAGGTATTAATATGTATAGTATAAAGGACAGTTGCTGAAAACTAAGTAGGAAAGTGATTAGGGATACGTTTGTTCGTTCTACTGGGCGTTATCCCAGCCTGCGATAGGTACCTTGTGTCTTTATTATAAGAAACTATGATGATTTTTTTAATATCTAAACACCCAGACCCGGAATAATATCTGGATTACACAAACATTTTTCTCGGTGCAGAGTTTGAGCCCGCAGCCTCTCGTTGTACACCCGACTTCTCAAGCAAATGCAGTAATGATACTGTCAATGTAGTATGAGTATATGCACAATGCATACGTTTTTTAATAACCGGAATTTACTATAAACGTAGACATTTTTTTTACGTCCGTCAAGAGCTACCACGTGGTGTCGAAACACCCAACAGGCGTAGTAAATCCACTTTTATATCTGAACCTGTATAAAATACCATCATTAATACATTATTGCAGTACAGTTCACAGTTCACACACCTTTGGGGTCTATGAAGCCTCGCAACTGGCCCGGTAAATATACGGCTTTATGACCTAATAAACTTTCATCGTAATCAATATTGCGATCACAGAAATATGTGTGCTTTACTTCCCGCAGTAAACAAACCACCTGTTAAACGAGTTCTTGTTTTGGTCATAATGTTTTAAAAATTATTTTAAAATTATTATGGAGAGTGCTGTGCTGACTAATATCTTTACTAATATAGCTCGCAGCTTTGCCGGCGTGAAATATAATTTCCAGGATAAAAGTCCTGCTTTATATTTTCCGGGGATAAAAAATACCTTATAGCCTGTTTCGATAAATGAATTATCCTACACAAAAAAATGTTTCATTCGAATGAGTAGTTCCTGATATTAGCGCATTCAAACAAAGAAACAAACAAGATCCTTCGTATATCCGGATGCAATCTGGCCGGGATAATTGTATCAACTGACTAGAGATAAAAATCTTACTATCAGAAATGTTGTAGTTATTTCGTCGTACCAGAATACTATACATACTAAAATAAAATAAAAAAACTACCGGGGATTTCACAATTATTACTCTCGTAAGTAGATACCATATTGCAAAAAAGGTCCACACATACAAACATTATTTAAATCCCAAAATGGACATAATTAAAATACTTGAAGGATTTGATACATGGGTAACTTATTTCTAAACAAAAGCGTTAATCATAGTTAATCAGGTATCAATATATAAAAAAGTAAATTCGAACCATCCACACAACCATATTTCTCTAACTTCGCTTGTTGCCAAGCCTTGAAAATTCTCCATATTTCATAAAGTTGTTTTTAAGCCCAACTAAACCTTACACATAGAATATTTGATATAAGACTGGCATTAACATACGCTGGGCCGTCTCAAGGAGAGATCATGTAAAATTCAAGTTTCATAACATCACAGTGAATTTGCATGTTCACGTGTGACCGACTCCTCGTGTCTTTTGATATAGATCATAATAGTAAATTAACATAATAGAATAATGTTGTTTGGATAAAGGTAGCTCAGTATTACTACTGTGTTTTACTGAAACTAAAATTTAACTTATGTACCGTATTTCGCAGTTACACAGTGATCAAGGTGTTTAGATACTTTATTGAATGTCAAACAATTCTCGGTACTTGAACAAAAAAAAATATGATCAAACAATTTGCGAAAATCAATTCATATTCTTTTATGGAGTGTAGACTATATGACTGGTGACTATAAGAGCTAAACATATACCTGCTAAGTGCTAATGGAATTCTATTAAATTCCATAATGACACAAGCTGTCTTAACATCTGTCACAAAGACAAAGACCGCTAATAACAAGGCGACAAGCATTGTGTAATGAGGTCGCAATGCAAGTAAGGGCGTCTTTAGACACAGCTGTAGTGTTGTGATTAAAAGCGCAAAGTGACTCGGACACGATATTATCGGATTTCAAATAGTTCTCGCTCCTTTGACAATGGGGAGCCTTTGTTCGTCGCCGAGTGCACGACTTTGTTTTAAATTACACAAGTGGATTACTTTGTTATGCTTGCTGTTTCAGAGTTTGGATTTTGTGTTTTAGTGTTGTTGGAATTAGGTCGTTTAATTAGTTCAAAAAGGCTCGTGGCCCAACAAAACGGCAGTAAAATGCAGTTAAAATAAAATTAAATAAACTAATTTAATTGACAAGTTATATGAATAAGTACCATTTTAGAACTTCTGCTAGATACCGATAAGAAACTATTCATAACTGTTTAAATGAAATTTCACTAAGCGAATAATTCGAAGCGAGGGATTTTGATTAAGATATGCCTCAGGCATTAAGTCCGCTTTTATACAAATTGTATATAAAGCATAAATAAATAAAATAAGATAACGTTTAACCACATTTAATCCCTGTAAAACTGACAACTAACACTTCCTGGGGCCTAATTTGTAATCTACCCACGTGTTCCTCATTCTCCCTAACACTATAACTATTTGTTCGGCCTTCATATAATTGTGTGGAATGGGCGGATACAGGTAGAGTGGGCCGGGGCGTATTGGCTCAACTACATTACTCCACGTGGGGCAGAATACGAATGAACTTGGGTGAACGGATCGCGAGCTGACCAGCATTATGGGTTTTATTAATATGGATTTTGGGCTTGAAAATTTTATGTAGTATTTAGATCGATTTTATTTCTAGTGATAGTGTATTAGTGAAATGGCTTCAATCCCTATTCAGGTCCGATCAATATTCATACAACGTTTTAAAATTTTTGATTTTGGAAATGTATTATGAATTGCCCGTGACTGAACTCTGCCTCCGATATTTGGATGGTCTCGCCCAATAACCAATTATTCAGACGCCCAGACGGTCTTCGTGAGATGGAATTATTGTATCTGTATCAGCCCATATACGTCCCACTGCAGGGCACGAACCTCCTCTACAATCGAGAGGACGATTGAGACGGGATAGTTCATATAGTCCACCACGCTGGCCTATTGTTGGCGGACTTTACATTATATGGAATAACTATACCTATTTTTATAAAGATTATACAAAGCTATTCCTTATTCATCTTTATGACCCGCTCCCACCCCGGGAGCATCAAGGAACGCGTCTCTGCGAAGCTCCATCAAACAGGCTGTAAAGTTTACAGGGTGTGTAAAATTTTCACGAGATCTCGTTTTACAGCGCTTGTTTGGCTGTTACTCGCTTTTTGATGATTTTCGTCTTGGGCAACGTCTATAGAATCTTTATCGTTATTAATGAATGTTTATTGAAACCACTGCCTCAGTGGCGTACTATAGTACGATTACAAAGCTGAGGCTTGGGCTCGAATCCCGAGTCGGGCAAAGTGATATTGGACTTTTCTATTAATTATTTGTCCCAAGTCAGAGATTTGCGAAATGTGGGTGTCCTGGTAGCACCTCTGCCTACCCCTTCTGGGATAAATTCGTGAGTTTATGTATGTATTTAAACGAGATGTATTGAATTAAGTTATTCAAAGTGGTGGTAGTTGGTATGGGGTATATGTTGATTATACAGGGGATTTAAAGTCCTCGATTCAAAAAGCAGGTACTTTTGGAAATGACAAATAAAATATACATTATGATATCTTTAGTTACGCATTGATGGGAAACATAATGGTTATTTGATAAAACACTAAATTAGATATCTTCGTGACGTTACGCTTGTTGAATATCAATTGATAAAAGCGCTAAGCATTGTGCGCCTTGCCATTAAGTTTTGAAAGTTTTACTTTGTGAACTTTCATTAATATCTTATAATTAAATAGACCTTTGTTTCAAAAGCCAGTTCCACTTATAATTTTAATTAATGTAATAAGTTAAGTTTCGCATTCAAAACATTCAAAAAGTCAAAACGTGTCCAAACCATACTGCTGGCAATAGTTTACTGTAGAGATTTTGAGAGGCCTAGAAGAGATTCAACAGTGGACTTCTCGAGGCTAGAACTATGTATGTGACTGTTGGGTGGTCTATTTATAGTATTCGCAGGATTTATCATCTATACCTAAGTTCAACTTGAAGCATTCAAAACCGTCACTGTTCATATATAAGCGTGAATCCAATTGAAACTGGCCCACTCATTCACAACGCTTATGCATAGCGTCGGGATTGTACCGTATTGGATTCGACGCTCGCCTATCCCCTAACAATAGAACCGACAGCTTAGACAGGCCTTTGTAGTTCTTAAGACTTTGCACGTGGTGCATTAATCCTTCTACCTCTGCAACTACGACCTAGCCTTAACACGCAATGAAAGCTAAGCGAATCCTTTAAGGATACTTTTTAATCATAACGAAGGTAGCCACTTAGATGGAAAATTATTGGGAGTTGGAAAAATATGATTCTGTTTGTTGTAGAAATACATGAGTATGTTAACGCTTTCTTTCCCTTGGAGGTAGGAAAGTTAGGTCTAGTGTCATCCTCAGTTATCCGAGCTTTTTTGTGTCCCAGAAATATGAATGTGCGAATCTATTACTATCCCGGAGGTAAATATAAAAGAAATGAGGTATAATATATCACTGTCAGTCAGACAAAATATTAACAATACTCACCTTTGTTTTTTGTCTACCATTCCACATACAATACCAAAGGCTGGTAACGAACCTATGATTACTAAGTCTTTGAATATTCATGGATGGCATTGTCCACTGTCCATCGATAAAATAGGTATTGTTACGTTTTCTGTACGTAGTTTCCATCATTTTATACTTGATACGTTCATACCTTTATCACGACACAATAGACGACCATCCAAATAAGTATAATACAAGAAGCACTATTTAGCCAACTTGCCCTTATGTATAAATTAATGTAAACATTGATCCTACAAACTGTTTGTAGTTTGCGTAGTTTTGTAGGACATTCTACTAGCTGATAAGTTTATTCTTTTTTTGGAAAGTAAAAATATAAGTAAATAAGAGCAGTTTCACATCAGTTTAAACGGTTTAATTTCATGGGTAGAAGGTTGCACAATACTGATGTAACCGACCATCCTGATTGGCTCCGGTAAGTGCATGCCAGCCGCTGCAGCGACCCTGATGACCCCAATTCCTCACTTGTTATGTAGGGACACTTGATGTATGTGTGTCTTTGGGAGACAATCTCAGTTGATAATAATCTTTGTAGCTACATCAAACTGTATACTCCTACTTGAAGACATTACTTACGGTACAGAAGGTTAGAACTTAGTTGGTTGATTTTACATAGTTTTGAAGTTGGTTTTACAATAATACTTGTAAAAAAAGTTAATATCACACAAAGTTCTGATCTCACGTTAAGATGAAACTATAGTGTTGAGTGTATAAAAAATTACTAGAGACTTTTTGGTTTCATAATACCAATGAAAGAAAACTTGAAACTTGAAAATTTAAAACAAATAATTATCGACAAATGCATCGAATCTGCATAGGTTCCTCACGGTCTTTTGGATAACTTCATTTAGTCGTGTAAGTTTTCTTACGATGTTTTCCATCATAATTACGATCATAGTTTACAATAATAACGATTATCCACATAATTTCCAAAAGTCACGAGACGTATATTCGGCTTGAAACTACTATTTTTCCTTGGAGTAATAAACTAGTTATATATAATACGGTAATCATTATGAGAACCAATTTAGATAACGTGGAGAACACAATCAATACCGTACGCAAATGACTTAAAGCAATTTGTCAGTTCGATAATATCAGAGACAGCCATTCGCAATTCCGAACACGCAGCAAAACGATCTGTGCCACAGAAATTTGACACCATAAATAAAAGAGGCAGTTTAGCTTCCCTTAGTTGGCGCAAATCGAACAACAAGCTACGAACGATGTGGCTTATAGAGGCGAATGTGCGTTATTTAATGCTCGTTTGGGGGGTAATAATCTAGCGGCCATGCTTATAATATAATTTAGCGTCGCAGCTCGTAATTACGTTATTAGCATTTGTATCGTTTGGCTTCGGTGGCGTTTTTTGGAGATAGGTCAGTGACTCGGACGATATGACATGTTTTCCTGGTTGTAAACGTCCTGTTGGATGTATGCAAATGGTATTGCTGTTTTTGTGTGGAGTCAGAGGAAAAATTACACTTATAGCTGTTTGGCGCATGTATTATTTGGTTTATAGCGAAGTTGACTGACTGTTATATCATTAAGAAACTTGATGGGATTTATTTGTAAGTAAAGATTTTTTGGCAGTGCTAGAGTTTACCTTAAACTATGATAAATATTTAAGTTATTTCATCTACGCGTTTATGAGACTTAAGATTTTTGAATTTTAAATATGATTTTCCATGATGATCCGATTACGTTGGTATCTTCATATTATGTTTGCTACAGTTAAAGGCATTTCTGATTTGCCGTATCTCTGAAAATTTTCTTCAGCTTTCAATAATACATAAAAACTTTATAATACTTTAGAATATTATTTTTGCTACGAATTATTGCCTCTTTAAGGCTGATTTATTTCACCAAACCCTTACTAACAATAAAGCTATCCCATGTTTGGAGAAGAATTTGCTTGGATCATGAGAATATTTTTTACTGTCACATTAAAACAATTTCGATAGCAAAGCGATAAAACAGTTCAACCTCAGTAACTTTATAATCAAATCTGTCGACCCAAAGATTAACCGTATAAATTGGAACGACTATCGTAGTATTGGAGGTAATAACGAATTATAGACCTACGTAAAGTAGCGCATTAAATTCCCAATTATACCTCTTTATTGATAGTTTCTGTTTGAAGTCAGTTTTAGAGTTTTGAGACTAATATTTTTGTTGTAATGAATAATTTATAGATTGTATTTGAGTTTTTATTTACAAATTTATTTATTGATAGTAGGATATTCGTATTCGACCAACGTAAAGCCCGGAATAGAAATATGACAAAAAGTTATTTACCAATTTATAAACGTGTTGTTCTCAATAATATAATGCACCACAAAATTAATTTGGGTTAACCTGTGGAATCATTTATTATAATTCGCATCTATGTAAATAATAATTTAATAATGATAGTGTTGCGTTTCGAAATAATTCATACATTCAGTTTCGAGCAGCGTCTAGAATTACGGGATAATCTCATTTACAAGTGCTTCCATAAGTCAGAAGATCACATTCCAAAAAAATTGCGCCATCCATTATAGTGTTTTACTCTGCTCCTAAATAAGCTATCTAGATTATAAATAATATCCAAGAAACGTCATGACGTATTCACCCACGTTACGTTAATATGCATCGAGTGACGTAAACGTTACAGTTAACTGTCCCAGATGGGCATCTGCGTGAAGATGCGTCACGGCTATAGGTCGTTATATTAATAGATCATAAAAATAGAGTGTGCCGGTTAGCCGACCTGGCCTGTGACGTCATACGTGAGTTCATCTCATGTGGATTATTGGTAATTATAAAATTAATATGTGTGTAAAATTGGCTATGAGACTAATCTTAGAAGCTCTTTCTTCCACCTTGGTTTTATCCAAGTCGATGCTACGGTGATCTCGCGTATTTTATTCCTCTTCGCTCGATCATTGCCATTGTTATTCCTCAGTAGTAAAGCAATAGACCGCCGTATCTTCCGTGACGTTAGAAAGTCAGCGTTGTTTGATCGTTGATGTGGAAACTCGGAATTGATAGTTTAAAAAGTCACCAGGTTCATTAAAAATAATATTATCTGTTTTGGATTACAGAACACGTCATTTTCTCTTTATTTTTTATTATGCTAACGTCTAGTTAGAAATAAATAAAATTATATAGTCAAATTCGATACTTAAATATTATGTAAATTGCATCTATAGCAATATAGATGTTAGAAATAAAGTAAATCGAAACGATAAATAAAATGTGCATTTTACGAATATACACATCACCAATATACTTATTGGATACTAAAGTCACGAAAGAGTCACGTCACTAAGAGCTACGAAATGTCGCTTGAATTTTCCATTTTGGGAATATTAGGCAATGTGAATTCAGTCGCCGATATTCGCTCAATCACCAGTGGATTGTCTACAAATCCGTAGCCGCGCTACGGGCTACGAGCTACGTCTGTCCTACGGAAGCGCTACGGTATCGAACGCTCAACGTTCTACGGATATTGTTCCATTTTGACGTTTATTTCAGTCATTACTCATTAGATTGGTCATTTGCATAGTCGTTTGGTTATGGTACGAACATTTGTTTGTTATAGTCTATAAACTATAGACTAGTAGTTTTGCTACCTTACATATTATCAAAAGTTGAATGCGAAAGACCAGAGAGGATGGAAGCGGTGGTAACACAGCTTTATCTATATCTGTCGTGCACTAAAATGTCCAGTACTTAGTAGGTAAGTTAAGGGACATGCTGTTTACCATGAAGCCAACGAACTGCTCGGTTAGCCATTATCCATCCCTAATAAATAAATTCCGATAAAGAATTTGTAATTATTATTATATGAATAATGGTGTATAGCAATAAAAATACTTTGTTGTTTATGATATAAATCTTATTTAAAAAATGAAACTATTAGAAGCGCCGCCGATAAAATCATTCCTATATTACCTCTCTCTCTCTCTTCAGCCACAGGAAGCCCATTGCTGAACATATGCATCCCCTTGGATCGCCACATAGACCTGTTGGAGGTGTTATATTACCCCTATTATACCTATATTACCTAAACAATATTAATTCACTACAACACCATCATTTGTTTAGAACATATATAATATTCTACCTCCTGGTTATTATCAACGGTATATACGGCACGTGTCGAGGCGTCGTCGGTACGTGAACATGATAATGGAGCTCGGTTTATCTCAGCACGTGAATGGATTGAGGATTCATCTCGCTACTGAGGTTGATATTAACTAATATCAATAACGGTATGAGTTATTAAACATTTTGATTGTTTCGATAGATTCATGTAGTAAATAAATACATCTGACCCAGCAGTGTTTTGTTGGTAACCATTTATAAGCGTAAAAGGCTTGAACCTTAAATAATACAGATTACGACGCAATTTTCAATAGCATAACTATGGTGCCTGGAAGAAATATCGGTAGATCACGAAACAAACCCGTTTTGTTTATTTATAAGATTTACACCAGGGATGATAATATGACCAGTAGGAAATATTTATGTACTTATTTAAAGCTTTATTGTACACACTACACTAGATATACAACAAAAAAGTAGACAATAAACAGAAATAAACTTACAATTGGCGGTCTAATTGCTTTCTTCAAATACTTTAGCACCTACTCTTAATTCTCTTACAGACAAACTCAAAATAAAATAAAACAAAGATCTTTTTTACCAAAATTAATCAAATGGCAAACAAGGGGGGGCTTGATGCCCACGACCGCCCACCAAATCCTGCCGCCGCCCAAACGGTAGTTGTTTACGACCGCAGACAATTTATTAGCTCAAGCATATTGCTTCTGCTGACATAAAAGAGCGGAACCTCCGATACATCCATCCCTCACGCGGTTATTGATCCATTGACTTCTCGATTAGATTGTACGTGCGGAATGCAGGATTGATTTGATTTTGGGTAGAACACATAATTATTGTAAAAAATACAATACAATACAAAAATATACTATTTTAAATGCTTTTGCAAGCTTAATATGTTATGATTAATGTTTAAGATAGATGGATAGATAGAATGTGTAAGAATTACTTGAATCATTATGTAGATATTATTAATTTGCTCTTTCACAGAAAATAAAATTAAGTCAGTTTATTTATGAGCTTGTTGCTCTTAGATTTATTTGCCTTTCTTTTATAAGATTCCCTAGTAACAGAGACATAATATATTATTTCTAATATAACAAGGAGATCGATCTGAGAATGAAACGGGCTCTCGGCCTTGTACACTATTCCTAAACCAACGTTCGAAAAACATTGAAAGAATAACAAATATCAAAGAATTGAACAAATTTCACCATTCACACTCGAGTGGAACAATTGTGAAATATTCAGAAAAGCAATCATTTAACCGAGGCGATATAAGATAAACCTTTAAAAGAGATCCCATAAAGCGTATAAACCCAACATCCATAGACAAAGAGCTTTCCGAATCCATTTATTTATTGTTAGCAAATCGTATTAATGGAATTCCAACAAGCTTCATGTTAGCTGTGTATTTGATTAAAGCAGAAAAACGATAAAATATTATTTCACGATAACTGCTGGGCGGATAAAAAATACAAAACTCTGAATATTGGAAACGGTTGACTATTTAATTAAAATTTGGGATAAACCGTCCGTAGCTCCCACGCTTTGGGCGTCAGTGAACCTGCATTGCCCATTGCGCAGGGCCGGAGTGAAGGGGTTTATGGGTGCGTTATCATTATGGGTTTGCACGTTATGCGTGTCTGAGAGGAGCATTACGTTTTATGATTTAACGCGTGAGGTTATTTGTTTCTATTAATACACGAGGAGGAGAATAAGAGCTAGCAGGTGGTTGCCGGATGTTACTGAATTCTATGGAAGAGGTATAAGCCTCTATATGGTGTACATGTATTATTACGGTTTCGTGAGCAATAGCCATACTGCTCGTGGTAAAAATACCCGTACATGTTATAGACAAAACTGTTTATAAAGTACCTTCATAGCTCCTATATATTTATGCATACCTACATATTTGCGTACTTAGATTTGCGTAATAGAAAACTTCATAAATATGTAACGCATTTCTCAGCTGCAATTTATTGTAAATAGTTAACATATGTCTCCCGCACAACCTCTGAGTGCGTTCCCTCGTCGGCCATTTTATTATTTCGTAGGTGTTTTTGCAGTGGCGCTGGTCTCGGGATTTTGTTATGAAATATTGTGCACGGAAATATTTTTGGCTAACTTGGATTTGTTTCATGGGCAGTGAGTTTCCATGGTATTTTAGTTTTTTTTTTGTGTATGAACTGAATTTTTATTGAATATAAGTATTATTTTTATTAAGAATTTTAAACGGAAATTACGTTGTTGTATAAAATGTTAGTGTTCTACAAAATGCTTATATAATTTTAAGCTTATTACATTACTTATTAAACCATACCTAATTTATTAAATAATTAACTAATTCGCACTTATTGTAATACATATTTTTAAAACTATCAACATTGGAGGCTCTGGCGAAAAACTCACCAAGACGCACTGGCCAGCGTGGTGTTTTATGGCTAAATTCCTTTTTTATTATTAAGAGCGCAAGATAGAACAAACTGGTGCAATAAAGAGGAGGCATATGTCCAGCCGTGTATGAATATGGGCTGAAATGATGAATATTAGAGTGAAAGAATTTTTCGTGCAACCGTAGATTCGAGTGCACTCAATACTTCGTAAAGTAAGTTTTTTTTTTATTTATCTGCGGTATGTAACTGATACGAAATTAAATATTTCCCTTCAAGTAGAAGCTTAGTAATTCAAATTAAATGGAAATCTATCGGTCCAATATTCATTTGAATGGATCTCGAAGGCACAAAACTGTGGGCATTCCTTGGACTTCTATGAATTGCTGTCAGATGCTTAGTGATGAGCAAGGTGTATTGAATATCGATACAATTAGAAAATAGTGATTCATATATACGTGGGAATCAAATCAAATGTGAAAGAGAATAAGTATCCCCCTGGATAGCAACCATATAAATTAATGATAGAAAATCAGGCACAGCGACTGATGTAAATGAGTGTTTTGAGTTTTGCTTCAGTTTGCGTATTGAGCAGTCTGGTATAATAGGCGAGACGACAGTATCAAAAAATTAAAGATTTTATGTTTTTAAGGGAAAATACGTATTACAAGGATTTCAAATGATAATTCAGTTTTAATCTATACTTGGAGATTAATAAGATTTTAAATAATATCAAAGTACAAAATATAGCAATCGGCCATTTTGACAAAAACGCTCTTCACAACGCATGATGTCACGCCTATGTAAAAATGACGCATTCGCTGCGCATAGACCACAGATTTAGTAGTACGCAATGACATGTTTACCTAGTAGTGACATCAAAGCGGACGCCATGACACCTACTAGCGTTTTTTGTGCACTATTGAAAAATTATAAGAAAAATGGCTTAAAACTGTGTTAAGCCTTTGTTAATTCTTGAAATATAGATTTTTTCGTATATAATAAATGTGTGCCCATATTTTAGAATATAATTTGAAAATCATTCGTCTCGCCTATTGTGTCGACCTACAAGAGATTTAATTCTTGCCTGGAGATATCTGTCCTAATAGGATTACACTGTATTTATCATTATTGTAGCCACTTTATCGTGCCAATTTAAACCAACGACTGTAAAAGAAAGAAGATAGATAAATATTCCCCCATGGAAACCTCAAAAGTTCTGATTAAATAAATAAATAAGTACACCCAACAGTCACATATACAGTACTGACCCCACTCTAAGATCGAGTCTTGTGTCGTAGGAATTAGGAATCACGAGAGACTTTCGGTCTCACAAACACCCAGACCGAAACAAATACCCGTGATTCACACAAACATTTGTCTTTGTGCGGGAATTGAACCCGCGGCTTCTCGCTTTACAGCCGGCTTCCAACCAACTGCACCACGGAGGCTGTCAGAAAGATTACACTACATATGTTTGTATGATGTAACAAAATTGCAATTTACCACGTTATACGAATCCAATACAGGGCTATCATCATTGTTATGCTCCCAAAACGACGTTTGACAGATTACATAATCGATACAAACCATCGATATAGTCTGCATACGAGATCGATCATCCCTAACGTTCGTGAATTTATTACGGAATACGGGAACGCAAAGTCGGTCTACAAAGCGGATTTATTACTATCAAAGTGCTTTGTTATTATAAAAGCGATATTGGGGGATTATCCGCTATATTATCTAATCGACGTGGGAAATTCAGCATGCATTTTATTAACTCGTAACATAATTGGTGGACATTTTTTTAAAGTACGTAAGAGGTTGACTTCATTTATTTATGGCAATTGACCTGGGTTGAAAACACACATCGTTTTGTGTTACGATTTTCAAAATGTAAGTTGTCCGGTTTGAAATAACTGACAGCCTTCGCTTCACTTGACTCCACTCCTTGTCGCATCTTAGGGCTGAAATAAGATCGGCGAAAAAGTGACATTACTGATCTGATCTGATCCTGTCTAAGCATGTGAATAGATATTGTGACAGCGCCATTACTAATCATTATTATTAATGTAGTAGACTGCCTCGGTGCCGTAGTTGCACTTCGGTACGACTACAAAACTAAGGTCACGAGTTCGAATTCCGGGTCGGCCAAAGTGATATCGGATTTTTCTATTCATTATCAGCCCGGGGTCAGGAATTTGTGCTCGATATGGCGATAGGTTCGCCCCGTATCCTCGCCACCTATCACCTATGTTCATGGGACGGAACATACAAGGCGAAATGTGGGTGTCCTGGTAGCACCTCTGCCTACCTCTTCTGGGAAAAAAGACGCGAGTTTATGTATCTATGTACATATTTATGTATGTAGTAACTGCAAATGTAAAATTAATAAATACATAAATAAATACATGGATAACGCATAATCATTTGATCAAACAACATTAGAAATAATATTCAAATCTTATCACCTTGAATTTGTTACATTTAAATATAACAATTACTGAAAGATCTAATCAAAAGAGACCATTTACTTTTATTCCATTACATTGCTTTTTATTTGCATAATACACAAAAGAAGTACAATTAGCAAGTACAATTCGCTTCCTTATTAAACTTTTTCCGTGGAAACGAGAGCGTGACCCGTAAACGCGCCGTGTAGGCAAATCGTAAAGCTTCCTCTTTATGTTACGTTGGGGCCAACTTGCCAATATTGGACTATGTTTGCTCCAGTATAACGGTAGTAAACATACTGTAGAGATGTATCAATATTTATTTAGAAAAAGGCCATGGTGAAATACTATTTTTGTGGCGAGATGTGAAAGCATAGAATTTCGGATCCTAAGGGTTTTCTTATACCCCACGGTTTTATAATAATTGTAAAGATAAATTTTATAGTGAGGATTGTAACTTAAGGATAAAGAATATGCAAATAATTTAAACATAATTAACATTTATGATGTTGTGTGTAACAGCAGGGTGCGGACCGAATTAAACAATCAGAGCAGTGGTCTGAGTCCAAGGAACACACCTAACTTTCCGAAGTTACAAGTGGTGAGGTTGAGGTAATCTATATTATTTATTATGTATGTATTTCCTACAGCAATCAAATGAGGGACATTGAATAATGGCTTAGTGTATGTTTAACTTGTGTCACTAATATATCACTGATTTCATCGAAACTTATTTAATAGCCAAGTTAGATAAGAAAATCTAAAAATTGCGCGAAAGCTATTATCGGTTATATTAATCGTAGGATTTACATATATATTATCATTATTTACATTCATATTATCTAGGAATTTTCGTCTATTAAGATAAAATAAGTTAGTAACATTTTAGGGTATTGTGTTAATACCCTCCTCCTTGCCTCCCGGCAACATTAACTCAGTACTAAGTCTAGACTCTAGACTTTGCATAGCGGTCTACTTAACTGTAATAAATAGCCGCGTGATGTTCACAGGGTAATGTTATCAAAGTAGCATACATATACATATACATAAACTCACGCTTTTTCCCAGAAGGGGTAGGCAGAGTTGCTACCAGGACATTTCGCCTTTTATGTTCTGGCCCACGATGTGATAGGGGTTGAGCTTATCGCCATATCGGGCACAAGCTCTTGACTCCGGGCTGATAATAAATAGAAAAATCCTATATCACTTTGCCAGATCCGGGATTCGAACCCGAGACCTAAGTTTTGTCGTCATACCATAGTACAACTACGCCACCGAGGCAGACAAATAAAAAAAAACTATATCAAAAATAATGTTTCATATACCCATATACCCATATTATCAAATATTTGTCATTATCTCGTGTAGCTTCTCTGTGGGATGCCTTACCTTCAATTATTGGCTGGCATGTCACACACATCCAATATTTGATCAAAGCGATGTTATTCCCATCCCGTGTAATGAAATCACCTAGAAGTAGGGTATTTTACGAGCTCCGTCCAACTTCCACGGCGTAAAGCAAACAGGTCAATAGATGTTTTTATCAATTGTTTTCCCCTTCGTGCCCGTATGAGCAGCGAACCCATACCATTCGTCTCCTGAATATACGCCGGAAATCTTAAGATTTTATATGACAATAGTATTTTTATGATTTATCATATATGTAACCTGCCTCGGTGGCGTAGTTGTACTACGGTATGATTGTAAAGGTGAGCTCTCAGGTTCGAGACCCGGGTCGGACAAGGTGGTATTGGATTTTTATATTAATTAACAGCCCGGAGTCAGACGGAACATACAACGCGTAATGTGGGTGTCCTGGTAGCACCTCTGCCTACCCCTTCTGGGAAAAAGGCGTGAGTTTATGTATGTATGTGTCATATGTGTAGAAAGCAGCACAAAGTTGGAAAATCTGTGATAGTCACTCAAGAAAGTGTATGAATGGCAATGCATTCAAAATTTCAGGAATTTTGTTGTAATTAATAATAATAATTGACAGTGAACAACTAACAGTTGGTGTTGCTGAGAGAGCTTCTTGCGTAGTTTTTTCAAGCCTACGACACGTTCTGAGGCAGTGGTCATTTAAAAACAATTTAACACAAGCATATTTTAAAGAATTTCTACGGTATGTAAGTCCGCCAACCCGCACTAGGCCAGCGTGGTGGACTATATGGCCTAACCACTCTCAATCGATTCTCTCGATTGCCCGTGCCCTGCGGTGGGACGTATATGGGCTGATATAGAAGATTTAGCTTTCATATTTTTCGTTAAGTGGGGTCATTTGCTTTGTAATAAGGATAACTAATAATACGACTTAGCGGATGACAAAATTTTTATCGATATTATAGATAAAAGCAGTTCCAGTAAATATGTTGTTTTACCGGCATGTGTTATTGCGATGATACATCCGGGCTTCAACTTATCGAGTATTAGTGAATGTCCGGCTTATGCATGTGATAATGCATATATTGTGCATGGTGTTATGAACATAAATAAATACCTTAAACAACCTTAAGTTTATAAATTGCGATTCTCCATTACGAGGTTAAGCGATTACTCGTTTTTCCGACCTATGCTGTATTTTAATACATAATTAAGTTGCTAATGGTTGCATACTTGTATCCATCCGTATATTTCCTGAAAAAATAATTAAAATTGGGTAATTTTCACTCAGCCGCCTTCCTTTGATAAGCTACCTCCAGATAGACGTTTTTTAGTAAAATAAAAAAATAATAGTTTGAAAAACTAAAATACACGCTTTAGTACAAGACCCAACTAAAAAAGTAAAAATAATTGATAATGAGTTTAAGATTAGAAAATGTAGTGAAATACATTCATTTCATTATTACAAAGCGTGGGATGCTTACAATTACTTCTTTAGTCGGGTCTTTTACTAAAGCGTGTATTTTAGTTTTTTTAAACTACTATTTTTTTAACCTACCTACTTCCATCGCTGGAAAACTTTTACAATTTACTCAACCAGTCATTTTATGATACTATTCCCTACATATCAAACTATTTTTCAACTTATGAAGAATTTGAGTGGCAGTTACAAGAATAACAGCTCCAATATTGCTTGTGATTTTTGTCACCGCATCGGCAGATGTCGGCGTCGCGTGTCGCCCCAAACACCGAGGAAACAGGCCAATTTGAATACGATTTTCGTGTTTCTGTGGGCAATATCTTGCAAATTGTCTCTCACATAGCCTAGGGGCTCAAATAAAGAAAAAAATATAAAATACTCGTCATCTAGTTGGCTTCTTGGTGCGATATTATGCCGTGAGGCCATTATTTTGATTACGAGTTTGGAAATTTTACTTTTAGTCAGATTTTCGTAAATCATATAGCTCACCGGGAAGCTGAATTTGTCACCGAAATCGGGATAGTTTCGTCGCCTAGCCCATTTTGAATGAAAGCTCAGCAAACTCTGGGTAATATTGGTGACACCTTTGCCTACCCTTTTGCATACAGGCGTAAGCTTAATACGTATGTAATCTCTATTAATAATGTCTTGATATAAAGTTCCATTGATAGAAGCAATTCCAGAGACTAATTTTGTGTGATTTTTTAGACGGAATTAAACATGAAAATGTTCCACGCAATTCATGCAACAATTTCCTCACCCTTATTGTCTGTCGTGTCCTCGTGAATAATGCATTGCATATCGATTTTGTACCAACATTCCGTCGCATTGCGTGCGCTTTGTTATAAAATATATTCTTTGAAGAAACTTGTCTCTCGTGATACTTCTTTATGCGCTTCACTTTATAAGGGGTTTATTTTGCTTTTATTTCTTTACTATTTCCAATAAGTCTGGTAAGAAACGAGTTGACCATCGCGCTGAGGAGCAAGTTTATGTAATTAAAAAGGGGTTTGTCAAACCTGGTTGTTAGAGTACTGGAAATTTCCTTATAGTTTACGGTACCTACGATGACTGGCATGTATCTTTAATTATTTGAGAGATTATCTTGTGACTAATCACAGTATATTGACTGAAAATTGCAATGTAAAGAACTAGCGCATCTGATGCTTACCCCCGTTCATTTACTTTAGTCAGGCGCTGTGTGTTTGCAAAAACAGTAAACGCATTACTGGCTTCATTAACAAAAGGTATAGTGGAAAGAGTGGCGAAAATTGAGCCTCTGCTAATTTTATACCAGGCATGACAAATTGACGAGGAATATTATAGCAAGTGCCGTGCATTGTAAACAGACTAGTCACGAGTCTGAAAGAAAATTATTAATCAAATGCTACGTCATCGGAAAACGTCAAATGAACGCCCAAGAAAAGTTGGATTGAACGGTTCACGTTGTATTTCTTGGAGACAGACGGAGCGCAGTGTTTTCCCACCGTGTGTGCTAGTTAAACTTATATTTACTCGGCCCTAAATAAATATTGACTGCGGTAGACTTGTTTGAGGAAACGGGGCAGGTAGAGTTTTTGGTCGGAGTTAATTTTTCATTGGGGTCTTGTTTACGAGATCGATCGGTGAGGCCTGGACATCTATCAGCGTCAGTATTTTGTCAGTAGAAAACATTTTATATGATATTGTTCAAATGAGAATTGGTGCGTGTAGTGGCAGCGTATGGGTTGAGTACCGTGACGTTCTGGGATTGACTTCCAAGTCGGGCAATTCACTTAATATGAGATTCCCGACGTGAAAATCTCATATGATTTGATAGGCTCGTCTTCCCTTATATCTTGGGAAGAAAATACGCTCAGTGATCGTTGGGTCTTAATTCGTATCTCTCCTTACAGACTCTCTTACTTGTGGTCAGACAAAAACGTAAAGCGGTATGATTATTTAAAATTCATACACTTCAAAATTTAATTGAATGTGACTCAAACACTTTTCGTACAAATAATTATTTTCATTGCACTGTTTTCGATTTGAATTTTCGAAACCTCCACTATTGAACATAATTTATTCTATTACACGACCAAGATGCATATGCTACGAAACAAGCATCGTAGCACACAACAATCAAAGTTTTACATTCCGCTCCGCTCACATTCCAAACAAATAGAGTGAAACAATATGCATCCCGTAGCGAAACGGTCGCCACACTGCATGTTGAATTACGCGCTTGTTTTTTCATGGAAATACAGAGCGTAGCAGTTGCTACGAACAGCGAGTAGCATATTTTACTGATGAGCAATTTTTATGCATTAGTGCGATAAAAGAGCAAAGAGATCTCTGATAGTTAAATGTACTTCGTAGGTGCGTTGCTGGCGTCTCAAAGTCAGAACTGAAAAGGAAATAGTGTGTTGAGCTATTAAATATTCTTAATATGAAATTGAGTGGAATGCTGCGGACTTAACCGTATTATCATCAGTTGGTGACGTTACAAATTAATTCATACATACCCTTTTTGCCTCATATGTTTACTGCACGTTTATATGTTACACTGTAGAACAGGAATGCAGAAAGGAGTTGTGACTTTTCATATTGTAATAATAGTATCCAAGGTTCGCGTGTACATATATTTATATATATAAACGTACGTTTCTGTGAGTTTCTGAGCTTGGTGTGGATTATTACATTCCGTCTGGTCTGGCGAGGTGCAAACGTGATTTATTCTGATTGGCTATCAACTGTGCCAGAGGCTGCGATCTACACAAATATTTGATTTCGATAAGGAAATGAGATATCTTTGGATTTGTCGATAGGTAGAGTGTCTTACTTTCTATTCGAATGAAATTTGTATGAGGTTGAATTTTAGGCATGATGTTATTTAGGCTTAGAACAGGATAGACTATCTAGAAATTAGGTAAGGTAGACTTCAGTTAATGACTTTAAATTTTATAAAATTATCTTATTCACAGTAATCTTATACGTGACATTTTATTATTTTAAATACATAGATAGTTTGATGTGTATTTTATTATAATCTTAATTTTGTCGACCACTGAGAGCTAACCATTTGTTTTCGGTAGAAACTCTATTGGGATTTTACTGTGCTTACCATTAGAACTTCAGGTGCATTATTGTAATATTATTGTGCTAGTTGAAAATAGCTCTCTCTTGCTAAACCTCTATGTCTATATAATACGACTGTAATTGTGACTAGGTACTTCCGTGGCGCAGTTGGTAAGACGCCGCCTGCGAAACGAGAGGCAGCGGTTTCGATCCCCGCACTGAAACAAATATTTGTGTGATACACAGGTATTTGTTTCGGGTCCGGATGTTTGTGAGACCAAAAAGTCTCTCGTAGTTCCTGATACCCACGTCACAAGACTCGATCTTAGTGTAGGGTCAGGACTATGTACATATGTGACTGTTGGGTGTATTAATTATTATTAAACTGAAGGCTTTGCGATTTTTATATTGTGTGGGTTTCTTAGATTGTTAATTCAACGGAAAGTAGATGAACGAAAATTCATTTTACAGTTTTTGTTTTTAGCGGTGTTAAATTTTTACAGCTACAAACCGTTCTGTAGCAGATGTAGTAGATTCTAAAGATATTGTATAAAACAATTTTAATAAAGAATATTTTAATACGATTCTTGTATCACTCTCGCATGATTGGATTTCGTCGTCATTGCTGACGCAGCGACGTACTAATTTGACTAGTTATGAAGTAATTTCGCAGTTAAATTAACTTGTTCGCTGTTCGGAGCTGAGCAGGCGTGTGTTTTGAATGGCAGACAATAAGGCGCTGTTGCGTCGCGTTTCTATCTTTTTAATTAATTTCAGCTTCCATAACGACAGTAATTAAGCCGCGGATTGGAGTTTTTTCTTACAATATTCTCATTTTATTGCGTTCTCTTAGTTTGCTGTTGGGTTGTATTTTATTATTTTTAATTCATACTTTGTATTTTGTACCATTTTTATTCGTTTGCATTTATGTTGTAATTTTTTGTTCTTTTGAAATGGAACTAATTGCAATGCGATTTATAGGACAAAATTATCATTCTAGTTACAATTATTACGTTGCATGACAATATTTAGGTCTCTAGTTATCTCACTTTCCAGAAAGGTTCTCTAATATAAAACCTATTAAATAACAAATAACTGACTACATCTGCATGGCAGTATATCGTTTGTGACATCTGTATACTAGTTTTGAGTGACCGTTGTTTAAAGTTCAGTGTAATATCTGGTACCCGTGACAGCGCAGCGCGAGATTTATTACCTGCGTTTCAACTTACGAAATTATTGAATACGAATCGTTTCGAATATTTTGCAGTAGCCTCGAGCATTGAAGAGGCCTATGTTCAACAGTGGAATTCCTATGGCTGAAAAGAGAGCCACCAGAATTCTAGAAGTCACAATTACAAGCCAAGGGCGGGGTGGGATTAATGAAAGGGGTTATAGATCATGTTTGATGCAATTATAATACACTATATTGAGCAGTGTCTGATAGCACTGATAATGACCATGATTTACAATTAGAGCCGGCTGTGATTATTCACTGTGCTTAGAACACAGAACCTGCGGCCTATCTATAGAGGCAGGTTCCATCCCTCCATACCAAGACAAAAGTTTAATGGGCACATTGCGGACGAATAAATATATTTTCTAACATTGCGTAGAAACTGTTTGAGATGGTACTGGTGTCCAATTTTTACCAATTCTTATTGTTTTCACAAACTTTTCCCATGATTATTATTCGTAATGTCTCAAATAACTTTAAGCAATAGAGGAAGGAAAGATTTTGGGACTCCTCTACGGTTTCAAAGGAACGTCTTACGCGGTATCCTTTTTGTTATTTGATGCGCGGAGAGTATTTTATTTTAAATGACTTTGTCCAAAGTCGGGTAACATTTAAAATGTCACCGCCGTAGAAAAAAAAAATGCCGCGATGTAGTAATGAAACATGTTGTATTTATACAATTGATTTTATAAATTATACGAGTATATCGATCTTCATACGTGGTACTGAAAAAATATGTGTATCGTCCAGTTCTGTTCATTTGTTTTCGTATATTATCAGTAACATTGACAGGCAAAACGTAAGCTCGTATAGGATAAATTGGAAACTTATCATAACATTGAATGCTCGGCCAGTGATGTGATAATTCTTTAAATTGAATCATGACACGGCGCGGACACACAGCGTGGTCCCTTGTTTACTGCGCTTTAAGCGGCGGAGAAACACAAACAATGCCGTCAAACTTTTGTGTATATTTTATTTCGATAAAAATACAAGCTATTCTAGGCCTGTGTTTTATTTTGCCGGCGGAGGTAGACAAACTAGCGACTCAGTAAGCTAGCTATGGACTTCTGCAATATCAGGATATAGTCTACTGTCTATGCGGTGTCGTTTATTTTTATTCTGGCACGGCACAGTGGCTGCATTGCACCTAAGTGCTAATGCCGTCCAGACAGAGTATCGAATGGCATCAGACGGTGGCCCCATACCATTCGACACAATCATGCCGGTCCGCTGAGATGCCTCTTCACGCTTCACGCATGCCGTTTTCGTAAAGCACGAAAGTAACTGCGATGAATATTACGATTAATGCAATCTAAATAGAGTGTCCATTGGGTGGAGCATAATCATTACGACATAGTTCGATGTTGGATTTAGTAACAGAGTTCGGGGAATATAGCGTGGAAACTGATAGCTAGCGGGGTTAAAAGTTCTCGAGCATAGACCTCTTAGGCAGGCGTAGTGTGGGATGTGCACGCGTACCTACTCCCATAGTTTTTATTTGGACATGATAGCTGCTTTCTAGACCAACATCAGCCGACATTCCATAACAACTCATACAATATTTTGTCTGATACGTTTATGGCACTGTTATGCTATGTTGTGTTATAGCACATTCGCATAAAAAAGTTTGTCATCAACATTTTGTTTATCCAATGTTCAATATACAAGAAATTTAAAATAAAATTCCGCGTTGTATATTCGCGGTGGCGGCTCGCGTATCGGAAATGCCATTAGGGTTGTCACCGCTCAATGCGAACGTAATATCCGTTGTAGGTGCGGCCAAGTTTAAGTGGCTGCTCCCGACTGCCTCTATCGAGATTAAAAATGTCCGCCAATAGAAATATATTTGGCAATGTCTCGCGATGCGGTTGTTTTTGAGGCAAGCGACGAGTCTAGACATACGTAGTTTTGATTAGTGGTAGTAGTTTTAAATAGTGAGGTTATTTATCTGTCGGTTTATACAAACAGTGTTGATTATAGCGTTAACAAGTCGTTTTAACCAAAGATGTGCTAGGGTCACACACCATATACGAAATTGAAAAAAAATATTTATCCCTGGCGAGTATTATAATCTGCTTGGTTTGACCATTACCACTATTCGGTTTCTGGATGACAATAGCAATCCATTAAAATGCTCTTTTCAAAATCTATTTATTACATGATAGATCACGATACGTAAAATATTACGTAATACAGCCTCCGTGGCGCAGTTGGTTAGACGCCGCCTGTGAAACGAGAGGCCGCGGGTTCGATCCCCGCAACGAAATAAATATTTGTGTGATCCACAGGTATTTGTTTCGGGTCTGGGTGTTTGTGAGACCGAAAAGTCTCTCGTACTTTCTGATACCCACGACACAAGACTCGATCTTAGTGTGGGGTCAGGATTATGTATGTGACTGTTGGGTGTATTTATTTATTTAATACGTTCTACAAAACCAATAATTAAGTATGTCGGTAAATATAGAGTGATGCTTGGGTACACATTTTTACACAAGCTGAAAGCTATTAATATTTTTCAACAAACATTTAAAGTGCCTGCAAATTGTATTTGGCATGGTCGCTAGCGTGTGTTACTGGAAATTTCCAAACGAGGCTTTGAACAAACGTTTGTTAGTCGGGTTCGATAGTTTATCACTAGGGAATATTCATGGCAGGCGACGTCCTCGCTTTCCTTTTATTTGACTCTAATAAAAAAAAAACAACTACTTTTAAAAAGGTTTTTGTATAATATAATTGGTAATGCGCCTTTGACTTTTAGACCCAAACTGAAAGCAATTAATATTTTGTGACAAACGAAGTGCCTGCAAGATTTCCAAACAAGTTCTGAACAATTGATTAGTAGCCGAGTTCGATAGTTTATCACTAAACAATATCATAAGTAGGAGACCACTTGTTCTCTTCGTTTCTAACTGATTTTATTATCAAATATCATGATCCAACTACTTTTCAAAAAGTTTTTGCAATTAGTAACCTATTGAAATGCACTTTTGACCTTACAAACCATAAAACAATATTTTCGGGCAATCCAAGCCTACAAATTCGTTTGGCTATTGAAAATTTCCAAACAAGTCGGAACAATCGATCGTTAGCCAAGTTCGATAGCTATCGGCGCTGCGAATGAATTCCCGCGGGTGTGCCGGGAGCAATGTTCCGGCTCCGAGGCGGCTACTCAACGAAGTTATTAAATTTCAATGGAAACAATTATACCGCGGCCGAAGTGCCTAAAAACCAGCGTGGTTTTGGGTTTTTAATGCTTGTAAGGAGGAGATTTAGTCTTTTTTGGTTCAATGTAGGTATGACATTTGTTATAACATTAAATAAATAATAATACAATCCTATATCTATATCAGCCCATATACGTCCCACTGCTGGGCACAGGCCTACTCTACAATCGAGGGAATCGATTGAGAGTGGTTAGGCCATATAGTCCACCACGCCGCTGGCCTAGTGCGGGTTGGCGGACTTACATACCGTAGAAATTCTTTTAAATTCGCTACGGTATGCAGGTTTTCCTTCACCATTAAAGTGCGTGGTGATTGACTCTCAATACACACATAACTCCGAAAAGTCAGAGGTGTGCCCTGGGATTTGAACCCGCGACCACCGTGAACATGTAGGCAGCTGCGTCTGGTCCGTTGCCAACAGGCCACCACGTACTTTTATAATACAATTAAATAAATAAAAAGCAATGTCCAAATCAGGTTAACTCCTGAGAAACCAATAACAATATGTTAGCCGTAGGATTGTGCATAATAATATATTTCTAAAGATTAGATGACACACTATCTTTAATGTAATTTATCCCAAATATTTAACGAAAAACGAAAATAGATGTTAAAGTATAAGGTAAATTTTAATCTATTTTCACATATTCTATACGGTGCAATATTAATATGTGAAATATAATCTGGGCAAAGACTTGGGCCGAAATTCCTTTCCGGACGTCCGAATCGGCTATTGGCAATATCGGGCGTCTGACAATGGCTCTCGACCTGGTGATTAAATTTCCAATTAAATCTCGGCTTGTGCGTGACAACCCTAATGGGTCACAAGCGCCACTCGATCATTGCACTTAACGTTTTTAAAACGAGATTGGTAATTTTTGTATGTGCGTTTTGCGTTTTTATTTGTGCGTGAAAGAGACTATTTACGAAGTGTAATGTCAGTTACAATCAGTCAATCATGCTAGGCTAGAGCCAGTTCGTGGCGCTAACATTCATTGAAATCGCTTGTAAAGTTAGAGGTATCTTTAGAGTCATCTCGTGAAATTACATAACTTTTATATAGTATCTTCCCAGGATAATCATTTTATATTTTCTGTGAAGATTCCTTGTTAAAAATTTTAGTACCCAATCGATTCCAAAACTACTGAATAAACATTTTATGAAAAAATTCCATTGATTTGTAAATTGGCAATTTAAACCTCTTGACATTATTGATTTTCATTATTAAAACTGCTGGTAGGCTCAGCAGTACGTATCATTAGGTAATACATCTGTAAAATATAATGTATACTACTATAATAAGACTGGCCTTGGCGCTTGTTTGTTCAAATAAGAAATATAAATGATGTATATTTAATCGAATATTAAATATTGGAGTACAGCTGTTTACATTTTACATATCAAAGTGATTTAATGAGAGGAGAGACTGAAAACCAGCGCTGTTCGGTACCTATGGTCCGGTCAGCACGAGCTGAGCCACTTCCTCGTACCTTCAACATAATTTAAGAACATGCTTTTGTAGTATATTGGTGATGTAAGAAAGCATTTTTTTATTTTTTTTAATGGGCTTTTAAAGCGAATGTTGGTATCTATTTGGGTTGCAGTAGACTTGCCATCAGGCGCATTATAGCCACTTTATAGTAAAATAAAATTAAAATTAGCGTATATAAATCACACCACAGCACTGTGGTTTCATCTTTATTTGAGAGAAGTTTAGCCCTTTGTCTTAGTATATGTTGACTCCACACACCTTTAATTTTTGTTTATACCTCTCAAGCATACAGACTTTCTTATGAAGAATACGTTCAAACAAACATTCCCAGGGAAAACAGACAATAAAAAAACTCATTAAGTCGTACGGAAAATTTATTAAATTAATTTCTTCTTAACTCTGTGCTCTTCTAGTCATGTGCCTTGTTCTATATCCGTGTAAATATTGAGGAACATACCTGCTGAATATATCTTCCCAGAACAGCAATTCTTTTAGTTCAGGTTCTCTTTTCGGTGTGAGTTCATTCCCAATGTCTAGATAATGTTGTTGTTCTATTGTGTACGGCAGCCATTTTACACCCAAACTATTGTCAGGTGTGGGATTCCTAGAAAAATAATAAAATAAAATTGATGGAGTATTATTATAATATAAATTTTAATTCTTCTAATTTAATCTAAATTCTCAAGCCATATAATGTGTTTTGTTTAATATAATATCTCTGCTGATTGCTTTGTTCTGGTAATAAAGATATTTCACAAGATACTACACACACAAGCATTTTACGGCTACATACGTCATAGTGGGAAGTCAATTAATTTTAATAATTAGTGACATTTCCGCATATTTAAAAAAACTTTAAACAGCATTAGGCATATATATGAATAAAAGGTTAAAAAGGTGAAAATGAATAAGGGGTTAGTAGGTTTCAAAGTAAAACTTCAAGATTTAAGGGAATTTCATAAGTAAATATTTCGGTAAGATGAAGCTACTTTTAGTTCCACCACATTCAAATCTATTAATTTCTCATACTTCAGTACAATGCTCGTTTAATACCCGCGGCCGTAAATCACCAAATATTTGCCAAATCTGTTATTTATCAAACCTGTTATTTCGTCAAATCTGTTATTAATGCAATGTCGTACTAACCCGTATTTAGAGAAACTTGTAAAGAGTTTCGTGACATTGCTAATCAATTTGTATGTTTCAGAATGGACATCGACTTTGTCCATGACTTTCGCGTTGAAAATATATCCCAGCTCGTCTGCATGTGAAACTACTTCTTTTTTCCTCGTGGAGCTAAAGAGACCGTGTCTCGATGACATTATATTCCTCTCAGACATACACGTGAATTTATACAAATACACTTTATTTGTACAGTAATACTTTGTCCATTGCATGACGTCGAACACAAACGTCTCCATTGAGAAATATTTGGTCAATTGTTGCCAACATTCTCTGTCCACGTGAGTATTTCCAAAGTAATATTCTTTCATCTTTATGTCCACCTCTTGTTGTTCTGTTATGGAACAATTCTTATAAATCAAAGTCGGCACTAACAACTCATTGTTCAAATTTATATCATCGACGAAGTCATCGTAGTCTTTTACTTTCGGCACTACAATTATGCCTTCATCAGCGTTGTAACCAATCATTACTTCAACGCCTTCGTGAATATCATTAGCTACTAAATTGTAAACATCGCCTTGTAAATAGGCTTCAGTGTTATCAAATTTATTTTCACTGACTATGGCGTACTGGAAGTAAGCAAATATATTTAAACGACTTGCATTGTTTCCTATAGTTAGTGGTATATTTGCTTCCACCAAAGACGCGGCAGGTAGGTCTTGAAAGAATTGACAAAGTTTGTCATCGTTGTCTGAATGGAATCCTAATTTTTCGGCTAATGCTAGCGCTCTTTCACGTGGATTATCTACATAAGCCCACCAATTAGAAGAACATCCACTTATAACAATAGCTCTTTTGAAAAGACCTTTCGTCATTGGTGACACGAGGTGGCAGCAAACGCAGGTCGCACCAGCGCTGTTGCCAAAAATGGTAACATTGTCCGGATCGCCGCCAAAGTTTCTGATGTTTTTTTGCACCCATTTTAGTGCGCAAACTTGGTCTTTTATGCCAGCATTACCAGGTATATCCTCTGTGTGGAGGCATAGAAAACCCAAGGCACCTAAGCGATAGTTGCAGGTGATGAGAATAACTCCTTGGTTAACGAGGAATTCCGGAGCGAAAATGTAGTCGTTCCCACTGCCTTCTTTGAAGGAGCCTCCATGAATCCAGAACATGACAGGCAATGGTTTATCAGGTGACATGCTTGGTGAATATACGTTGAGATATAAGCAGTCTTCACTTCCACGCATAAAACCTTTTTGGCTGTCTTGAATACAAACGTTTCCAAATTCTTTAGCTGTGCGAACGCCTTCCCAGGGTACCGGTGGTTGTGGTGCCTGATAACGAAAAAAAGTTGGTTATTTCCATTTAACTTTAATTTTCATAATATAAAAAAAGCATTTATTATAGAATCGTCAATCAAAAATCTTTTTATTTTTTCAATGTCTCTCATTGCTGTAGAAAGGTTACGACAAAGTCATTTGTAATTTTAGTCAGTTAGGTACTAAATATTAATGTACTATTTAAAAAAAAAATACTTTAAAAATAAAACAAAGAATTTTTATAATTGCAATTTGGGTAAAGGCAACTAAAGTATCTGCTTTGTTTTTGAAAGTAAAATTCGAGATTTACGATGAAAATCAATTCCGTCACAAACATATTTTAGTAAAATTTCTAGAAACCTTACCTTAAATCTTAATTTACCCACTGGCGGTTCTGCGTAAGGTATTCCTTTGAAGCTGTAGTAACTCCCTCCATACTCGTTCTGTATTATCTCCCCTTCTAGCACCCCCTCACTCACTGTCACTTGCGCCATAATCAAACTTATTTTGTAGAAAATAAATGTTAACTTAAATGATTTTTTTGATCTGCACGGTATGAGTGGTCAGTCATTAATGGACATGGCGTAAATATTTTGTACGTTTTGGTTTTATTTTTACCAATGTGTTGTATGCTAATCGGAGTATTTTCATGTGTTAACACTCTATACACGATGGCGGTCTTGCATACCCCCATTTTTTTAATAACCACTAAACTAGACAATAACTACAAAACTACTATTGTTCCGCGCTTCAGTCATAGAATTTTATTTATTTAAGTTTGTTAACAGCTGTACAATTGTTTTTAAAATTTTACAAGAAGAAAATCAAAAATAAACTGGCATAAATTGTACGTCTAATATTAAAAAACACAGCATGCGCATAAAAAAAAAATTGTATTGGTAACGTTATTATCAGAATGTTATGCAAAGTTATTGTCAAAATGTTATATTTTTAATTTTCAATATTCATATGATTTTTTAAGTCCGATGAAGAATCATGGTAGATATATTTTTTTTTGTAATGAAGTACTCTAGCGTGATACATCATTTGAATAACAATCTAGCCTTATGACTAATAAGTTATTTAAATCTAATCTAAACTTCTAAAAAGACTATGACTAAGAATATGTCCAATAACACTTTTCTTATTGTCTTTATTAAGGGGAAGACACAATGTTCGCGTGTTCTGTTTCAATAGCACTCACTGCACTATAATGCACTAAATGTTCATCACTAACTCGAAGGGTTTTGTCCTTTTTAGTCTTCTCACTAAGTCCGTGTTGTCAAGGAGCTGGATCGCCTCGACATTCACATGATGATGAAGTCTATGTTCATGATCATCTGAATATAGATATATGTATATATTTTTTGAATGACGGCATAGAATCATGATAAATATCAAGGTTATTTAAATTATTAGCAAGCTTGCAGAGAGCACATAAACGAGGGATGGGGGAATGTTTTCCTACATTGGTTCTACAACGGCGGACATATTGTAACAGGGGATGAAGCTATCTGCGAGGGTGTGAGGGGACTTAGACACTTAGACTAAATTTGGATAATAAAATGGAATAGTCATATTTACTTATACTTTCAATACATACCGGTCATATTATATTGATTTATCTGTGTATGGCATTGACCCAGCCAAAGGTAACTTACAAAGAGTTATTGATTGGCTCTTAGGTTGTTATCTAAGTAGTACATAATCCGTCGTGTAATATTTTTATTTTTTGCAAATAAACATAAATATATTTGTTAAGAAATGTTTTTTTTATCAGTTGTTGTTTATCTTGTTACGTTTTACACTGGATCTGGCAGACAGCGCTGCGATTGCAAAAAATATATATGTAAAACGGATTCCCGGTGTCAAAAAGTATCTACACCCGGGCGAAGCCGGGCTGGGCCTCTATTTCTTGTATTAAATTAGTGATACATGAGACCGAAGGTGCCATCTCACGTTAAAAAATAAGAACTTAATATGTGAGGGTTAACTTATACGCACTAGCTATTTTTTTATGATATACATGTTGGTAAAGTGCATAATTATCATTATTACCTAAAATTCTGGTGTGATTACGTAAGATTCTATTGTTTCATTGCACTTATTTTTATTGTACGATGGCTTATTTATACGTCGGAAATAAAACTATGTGTTAATTATATTGAACCAGAACAGTGATAGGGGCACCGGTCTATATTCGTTTATTATTCATTATTGCTATCGAGAGACGTTTTAATTAACGGATAAACGACTTACATACATACATAAACTCACGCCTTTATCCCCGAAGGGGTAGGTAGAGGCGTCACCACGACACCTACATTTCGCCTTGTATGTTCCGTCCCACAATGTGGTACGGGGCGAGCCTATCGCCATATCGGGCACAAATTCCTGACTCCGGACTGATAATGAATAGAAAAATCCAATATCACTTTGCCCGACCCGGGACTCGAACCCGAGACCTCGGCTTTGTAACCGTTACGTAATACAACTACGCCACCGAGGCAGTCGATAAACGACTTATCCGAATATTTTCGACAATTGGTTACTTTTAAGGTAACGCGCGGATATCAATGTTTCACTGGCGAATACTGGATGTAGAATGCTCCTTCCTCGGTTCCGAGGCGGTTTATATTGGAAACTGTCATGCTCCCACCACTACTGTAACTGTGGGTATAGAAATAGATCCACAACCGGGTCTACTGAAATAAAATTACTTTTCCAACTACCAGTAGGTTGCTTAGGGCTTATTTACAATTGTTTTAAAAATATTGTGAAACATTTCCACTGTACATAAAACCGCTCCAACATATATAAATATTTTTGTTAAAAATATTTTTTTATTATTATTTTATCAGTTGTTTATCTTGGAACGTTTTTCATTGGATCTGGCAGACAGCGCTGCGGTCGCAAAAAAATAAGTGCAATAACGGTTTTAGCATCAAAAAGTATCTGCACCCGGGTGAAGCCGGGCCTGTAGTTCTTGTATAAAATTAGTGATCAATTAGGCCGATGGTTCCATCTCACGTTTCAAAGCAACTTAATATTTGATGGTTAATTTATGCGCACTAGCTATTTTATTTGTAATACATGCTGGTAGCCTGTGCATACTTATTTTTTTATTACTTACAATTTTCGTGTGGTTACGAAGATTCTATTGTTTCAATACAGTTATTTTTATTGTATGATGACTAATTATAAATTAATGGGTATTAATCAGTGAATATTACACTAGTGTGATGAAATAACATCTTTTTCAAAGAGATTCACCTTGATGTTAAATAAAATAATAGGATTTTTTCACTAACTCTAGGAAGTTTTATTACTTCAATCGAAAACATTGCTCGCGCTACTGTATTACTTTTTAATTAATTTGATTAATTATGTATAAGGAAATTACAAAAACATCATCATCATAAACGGGGAGAATTTATTGCTTCGCAAGCGGCAAAGATACGAGGTCGCAAATGGGAAATACGTAAAGCACCTCAAAATATATGAAGTCACCTATTTACAAAACTCCCGGACAACTACTCACACTTCTTTCCTAAAGGGGTAGGCAGAGGTGCCACCAGGACACCCAGGTTTCATTTTATGTGTTCTGTCCTACGATGTGATAGAGGGCGGGCCTATCGCCATATTGAGCACAAATTCCTGACTCCGGGCTGATAATGAAAAGAAAAATCCAATATCACTTTGCCCGAAACGGGATTCGAACCCAATTACAATCATACCGTAGTGCAACTACGCCACAGAGGCAGTCAGACGAAACCTTTTTCTTATTATTTATTAGGTAGGTCCAGCGAATATACCGCTAGGGTAGAATGGAGAAAGAACTACCTAGTTAAAAAATAGAGAGCGAAGTGTTCATCATTCATGGCAATACAAGATCTCAGCGTTACTCCGAGATTGATTATAAAAAGAAAAAGATTGGAATATCCGGTGCAGGTTGTGGTTTTGTTAATTTTAAAAGGTACGCTGCATTGGGAATGGTATTTTACGAGCATTGGCTATGAGTGAGGGAAGATAATTAATCTGGAAAAGAAACAAGTATTATTTCAATATGGAATTTCAGTTCCGAGCACTGCTTCCGCTTAATGAAGAGCTCCAGCTTTATTGAACGAATGACAGATTTAAAATTAGAACATAATAGAATAGCTCATAGTGCTTTATTGTTACTTAACTGATGAGAACCGTAGATACTTGGCCAAAAGTATTAGACACCTTCATTTTTCTAAATATAATTCAACTTATAAATAGTTAAAAATATGTTTATACTAGTGGCCCGACCCGGTTTCGCCCGTGTACCTTTTAAGTCCGGTCCACATTAGACACATCTTATTATATCGAATACTAACCGTTTATATTTAAACTCAACGTGACTGTCGTCCTTCATATTGCTATTCAAGTTCCATCCCATTAAACCCTGTCTCGTCCCGTCTCATTCTATTCCATGACTTGACATTTGACTTGACTTGACATTGCATCCTGTCCATTTACAGGTGTGGTACTCACTGGTGGTAGGTCTCTCATATGTGAGAGGCCGCCTGGGTAGGTACCACCGCAATGTCTATTTCTCCCGCCAAACAGCAGTGTAAATGCGCTGTTGTGTTCCGGTTTGAAGGACATTGTAGCCAGAGTAACTACTGGACATATTGAGACTTAACATCTTATGTCTCAGGATGGCGAGCGCAGTGGAATTCCAAGCATTGCCTTGTAATTCATGGTGTTGATTGGTTTTGCTACTGTCCATGAGCGGTCGTATCGCTTACCATCAGGCGAATGGCATGCTCGTCTCGCTATTCATTGTAATAAAAAAAAAATATAAGGTGTCCAATTTCATTTTGATTATTGTAATGAATGGCGAGTAGACAGTAGCTAAACCAAACAATACCATGAAATACAAACCAATGCTTTGCATTCATCCGCCCTATATTTTATCTCATCCCTTTTTGTTTGAAAGTACCAAGTATAAATTTAAGAATTCTTATGGCGATAGGCTCGCCCCCTATCACATCATGGGACGGATACATACAAGGCGAAATGTGGATGTCCTGGTGGCGCCTCTGCCTACCCCTTCTGGGATAAAGGCGTGAGTTTATGTATGTAATATTATTGCAAGGTTTGTTTTTAACCTAATTTTTAGTAATTTATTCCGATATGTTTTCGCAATGCTTTTCTAGCAAAACTAAAAGCTTAAGTATTTAGTTAAAAAACAGTGTTGTGCCGTGTAGCGGAAACTGGCTCACTTAGCTTACAAATATAATAGGCACTGTTACTTTTTGTTAGTATGTATACTCGTAATTGTACATATAAGGTTCCTCATCGGAACCAACTAATGTAATAGTTTACTTTCTATTTTTCCTGTTTCTTTTTAAAATTTAACAACAATGGAGCTATCATATTTTTATTTTATATGTTTCTTTTGTAGAAATATTTTAATAAGCTTTGTATCTTCGTATAGCTATTATGTTAGAGAGACACCCAATGACGCCACTTGGCCTAGTATGTAATTGGCAGATATGTAATTAGGTACCAGCAGAATTATCAGCGCTTTGCTTTTAGGAGCAAAGTATTATGCTGAGCTGGGGCCTAGTTTCGGTTGCAATGTATTACATTGGACTAAGTAGTTCATAGTGTTTTTGTTTGTTCTAAGTTTCACTGTGTGTGCATTGTTGCCAAAATAAACTTTTTATCTGTCTATCTATCTATATGTTTAAGTCAGTATCTATGTAGAGATAGTTGTAAAGTAACATAAAGGTATTTTTCTTCCCGCTCTCCTAATTTTATTGGCCAGCAACACATCCATGATCCAACGTTGTAGATCTGTATGCTCGATGCCGAACCTATGCTATAAAAAATGAAAAAGAAAAAAAAATCAGTACAAAAGAAATAAGGAGTAATAAAAAGATTATGAATAAGGGATTCAGACTGTGATTAGGAAATTAAATGGCCTGCGCCGCCGGGAACGACAAAGTAATGAAGTAGCGCTTCCATATTGAAAAGAGAATAAATATAAATATAGAATGTTCAAAAAACCGAGCTTTTAAATTCAGGTTTAACTTCGTCTATAGCACCAACATTATTTTTGAAAATTATTGATTAAGATTTGTAAATATGAAATTGATAGACTTCGTTGATAGACGCTTCAGAAATTTTTGATTGAACACTTCGCCAATGTTTTTTTTTTAAAAATTACTTGAATAATGAATATTTTTATTTTTATTCGCATTTATGGACAAAGTTAGGTGCGTATTTCTTGAAAAGTTGTTCCCAGAAATCAATTTGCTCTTTATCTGGTTGCACCGCCGAAAGAAGTTCGTTGCCGATTTCCATGTAGTCTTCGGTTTCTACGCTGTATGGGATCCATTTTGCTCCCAAGCTGTCGTCCGGAGTGGGATTTCTGAAATTGAGAATATTTATTATTCTAAATGCATCTTTGGTATGGTGGAATTGCACTTCGGATCATATGGCCCTTGATTAGATTTCCAAAAAAGATAATGTACATAATTTGTTTTAAAAATGATTATTTTATAAAGGTTTTGCCGACGTTGCACTAAGATTCGCAGGAATTAGGATTATAGATGTAGAGATCATCATTGTTATCTTCAGGCAGTCTTCTCCTGAACATATGCCTTCTTCAAGGTCTTCCAAAGTAAGTAACTACTCGTTTGAAAGGGCCTATATTCAGCGACTTCTTGTAATCCGTATTAGGTCTCTGTTTATTTTGTAGATAAAAACTGGCATACCGTTTATTGGTACGTGGTGTACTATTGTGGCTTTTCGGCTCTATCAGACGTCCAGACATAAGAGATAAATAAATATTACCTAGTAATTGATTCAAACTTGGGAAAACAAGGCATACATTTATAATGTACTTTGCCACCAAATTACTTCTAATTTATCAAGCATAATTTTAATATTCTATCAACTTACCCATACTTTGCAAAGTTCGTCCAAATCTTAGTGACTTTGTCGATCAATTCAAATGTTTTAGAGCCCTTTTCCACATTATTACAATTTATTTTTCTGTTAAATAGATAGGGAATGTCATCTGCGTGGCACACGACTTGTTTATCCTTCACAAGGTCCTTCAATCCGACGTGATACGCAAACACATTCAGTTCAGATTTACAAGTGAACTTGTACAAATAAACTTTGTTCTTCTTTGCATTCGCGCATATTTTCGCAAACTGTATTATACCGTACACGAACACTTCCATAGAATAATATTTCACAACTTGCTCCCAGTGTTCGGTCGTTATCGGATTTTCTTTGAAATAGAACTCTTTGATCATCTTACCGACTTTCATTTGGTCAGAAACGAGGTTGTTTCGTACTATAGGCTCGGGTACAACGTATTCGTGTAGTTGGTTCATTAAGTCAAGCTTATTTTGTACTGGTATGCCTAGAGCAAAGTTCAAGATGCCTTCATCTTCAGTGTACCCAGTCATAACTTCAACTCCATCGTGAAGCCCGTTAGCAACAACTTTATAAACATCTCCGTAGAAAAATCTTTCGTTATCACCAAAGTCCTTTTCGTCTACTATGGTGTATATTGGTTCGAAGGCGGCTTTTGCTTTTTCGGCCAATGTTAATGGTGCTTTAGCATTGACAAGTAATTCCAAAGGCAGCGACAGGAAGAATTCGTAAAGTTCCTTATCATCTTCCGAATAGCAGCCTAAACTCCTCGCTAATGCCAATGCCCGCTCTCTTGGTTGGAAGTTCTGCGCCCACCAACAAGTCGAAGCTCCACTTTGAGCCACAGCACGTTTGTAAAGCCCTTTAGTCATCGGTGAAACCATCAGCCATCCGATACTCGCCCCGCCAGCACTCTCCCCAAAAATGGTAATGTTGTTAGGGTCACCACCGAAATTGCTGATATTTTTATTGACCCATCGTAGTGCTGCCACTTGGTCTTTCATACCAGCGTTGCCTGGTACGTCTGCCGTCTCCAAACTGAGAAACCCCAAGACCTCAAGCCTGTAGTTGATTGTGACTAGTATTACGTCATGTCTGACGAGGTAATCGGGGGCATCGTCATTCCCACTGCCGGCGACGTAAGCTCCTCCATGGACCCAGAACATCACTGGAAGGGGTTTGGCGGGTTGGAGGCTTGGAGTATATACGTTCAGGTACAGACAATCTTCGCTGCCGAGAGCTGAGGGACTAAATAGACTGGATTGGTAGCAAATTTGACCAAACTCTTTTGCGCTGCGAATTCCTTCCCATGGTTTTGGTGGTTGCGGTGCCTGGAAAAAAATATCATACAAGTTTATCTCAAATTATTTACATATCCTACAAAATTGGTAGAAAATAAAACAATTGAAAGAACATATTATTTTTCAATCGATTGTTAATTAATCGGAAAACAGAAAAAAAATATATAATTAATAAGAAAATATATTCATATTACTTTATTCGATATGAGATGAAATACAACACAATAGTATTGTTATACGAGTACTAACATGAAAATGTGAAATTTGAAAATAACTATAATATACAGACATATTTATTCCAGATAATATACATATTTAAAATGCAAAGAATGTGTATAATGGATGTTTTGGGACAAAAAGGCGTATCATTCAAGGTAATATGCTAAGGGGAGTTCACACCACAAGCTAAGCCACGCTCGGCAACTAACGAGCATAAAAATCGAAATAAGAATACAAAGTTCTACGTTTCAATAGTACTTTGATGATAGTTGTAAGCAAAACGTTAACTCTTTTATGTATAAATAATAACTAAACATGGACTTTAAGGTCTTTTTGATCCAGTTTCCTAAATTGGTTATTATAAGATTAGCTACGTCTCTAGTTCTTGCGATAGCTACTATTATAAATTAATCAAGGAGGTCAAGACGAGAAATCTTTAAAAGTCGAAAACTACCAATTTTTTATTATTTTTATTTATTAAAGGATTTCCAACAAAGACAACACACAAAGATAAACCACTTAATACAAATAAAATACAGTAAACTTGTATAATAATATATTACCCATAATGGTCACTGTATGAAATAGCAATCTTTCCAACTACTATTGATCTATCCCAAAAAAAACACAATTCAAATTAGGCACTAGACTGGCTCATCAATAAAGTTAGGTTAGATAATCGCACACAATATAGAACTGAGTTGCAAGACACAAACACATGTACAAATTACCTTAAATCTAAGACGTCCGACAGGCGGTTCAGCGTACGGTATTCCTTTAAAACTGTAATAACTCCCTCCATATTTATTTTCTGAAAATTCTCCTTCCAACGTGCCTTCACTTACTGTCACTCTCGCCATGTCAAAACAGAGAACACAAGTGTCCTTGTCCCACCACTATGCATTACTAAATGTACCGGCTGTTTCAACAATTTGTTCGCAGATTGTAAAGATAATGTGTAGTGTCATTAGTTGTACTAATATTTTTAAACTTGTTTGTTTGTTCAGTGTTCAGTTGAAAACGATTGATCAGACTTTAAAGAAAATCGGAATTAATTTCGTGCATGGGCTATGAACCCTGAGGTTCCATTTTCCAATGCCAGGTTGGGTAGCCCACTTTGAGTAATTTAAGTTTTCCAGGATAGGAATTTTTGGCTCGACCCTGATTAAATGTTTGAATATAAATTAGCCTCTAGATAGCCTCTCGTGTGTACAGGTGAGTTTTTAAATTTGTCATTGCGTATCAAATTGGATCTCTACGGGGACCAAGAGATATATATTTTTTGTGACATATATTACTTCTGGTCGCATTTATATTTTAATAAATAAATTATTATTAATTATTATTTATCAATGAAGGACGAATAGAATAAAAAGAAAATAATAGCACGTGAGCAAAGACAGACCGATAACCTAGTCGTAGATAAGATTGTATACTGAATGATAGCGAATCATGCCGGGAAGGCAAAAAAAAATGACTTTGATATTTCTTATCGCATCATTGTTAAATGAGTGCTGCACACATGTCTCTCCAATAGAGGTGTTATATGGATTTGAAATCGCAAACAAAATCTTTGTATATAGTGAAATTGCCAACAAGAACCGCGGGAACCCTGTGGATACAACCAGGTGTAGCTGTGCTCACCGCCGAAAGAGCCGTTGTGTGTCGATGGAAACTATGTGTGGACTACATGTACTACTGTACATAGGGTACATTGTAGTCACTTTGCCGCTATAAAAATGTAACACGAACAATTATTTACTAGCCTAAAAGATCCCACTGCTGGGCAAAGGCCTCCTCTAAGTTTTTTTTTTAATAAGTACACCCAACAGTCACATACATAGTCCTGACCCCACACTAAGATCGAGTCTTGTGTCGTGGGTATCAGGAACTACGAGAGACTTTTCGGTCTCATAAACTCCCAGACCCGAAACAAATACCTGTGGATCACACAAATATTAACCAATTGCGCCACGGAGGCTGTCACAGTTCTTCCATTAATTTTTATTCACAGCAATTTTTGTCCACGTCCTGTTAAAGCTCGTCCCGCCATCGTTTTTGAGGTCTGCATCTTTGCCTATACCAGTCTTGCGGCATCCATTTGCCGATGATTTTGGCCCATTGATCAGGGTGCACCCTGCAGACGTGCCCGGCCCAAACCACATCGGTCTTTTTTACCACTCTGTTGCTTTTGTTAAAGAACATAGCATTGTGTTTTCGACACGATCTTGTCGTTTCACTCCCACCATACTTCGAAGGAACTATATTTGCTTATAATATGTTAATTGCAACTTAAATTCTGTCAAAGGTTGAGTGCATGTTACGGGCGCTTGTCAATACGTTAGATCCCGTAGGAGAGACGGCTTCCCGGAATTAGGTCAGCGAGGTCACGGCTGCTCCCGTGATACCCTGCAACTGTTGATTTTATATCTCCAGTAAAATTGAGCGTTGTTGTCAAGATAGTGATGAATTTATCGGAAACCGCTTTGGATTTCGATGAAGAGATTTCGATGTCAAGTGCTATGTGAGTATATAAGCATGCGAAACATGGTTGTGGGCTGAACTGTAAAACTTAGGTCGAGGATTAAAGACAAGTATACACTAAATAAATATTGTACGTATGATTTCTTAGTAAATTATTATTAATTATTGCTCTGATGAAGGAAAAAATCCTTGAAAACCTGTATAATTGAGAAATCTCTTTAATTTTTCCGCAAGCCCAATTTCAATTTTATTCTTTTCTTTATCATTTTATTATGAGAGGTCGGTAACTCACCTAGGAGTCAAATATTGTTCATGAGCGGCGGTAGTCACCATCAGCCATCAGGCAAGGCCCTTTCCTCTTTTTCGCTTGCAATAAAAATACTAGTAGCAAGATATTCGCTTTGGTGACGGTAAACAAAGAGTACTACTACACGCCACAGTGGCCAAAGTGTTAAAGGCGTGAAGCGTAAAACTTTGCACAGTTTTTCATACAGCGGAGGTGATTTCTGAGAAAAGATGCTTGGAAATTTCTTCTCTAGTTTGATGGAGCTGAAAGTTTGTAAGTAAGTCCGTCACTTTCTAAGCTGGAAATATGTCAATAATTATTCTCCAGTCTTTTGAATTATTATACTTATTAGAAGCTTAGCTTTATCTTTATTTCGATGATAGCGAGCATCGTTCATGATAATAGAATATTTATCATAGTAAGACACTGTACTATCTTAGGGTAGTGGTGTGACTACATGCGTCACTCTAACTCAATAGAAACATGAAAATACTTTCTAGAAATCTTACAAGTCATTTATATTATTAGCCATACTATCCTAAAAGCATAATATAAACTGAGCAAACGGTGAAAGTATCTATAGTTAGGCTAGAGACCGTTTCAAGTCCCATGTTGATTGAATTTCGATCTGTGTGGCTCAGTGATTATATCATAAATTACACGTAAATACTCCCTTATCGGCAATAACTTATCGCTGGCAATTGATAACAATAGATTACGTGATTATTAGATTACACGTGATCGTGTACGTATCTGCAAATTGCCTTAATCTTTGATGCTGTCACGATATGTAGTAATATTAATTGTATATTTTTCTAATACCACTTTATTTCGATCATATTTTCTTTCCGCTCTCCTCCCAATTTAATGGGCCGGCAACACGTCCATGATTATGGATGTTCATAGGTGAGAGTGATCGCTTATCATCAGATGACCTTTTTGCTCGTTTGCCTGACCTGTGCAATAAAAAATATGTAATTAATACTAACCCATTGATAAAATAGCGCGCGTAACTAATTACCGATGGAGTTAAAAAAATATTCCAATCTTAAAAGTTGGGTGACAATGATCAGATGACCTGTTTGATCGTTTGCCTGACCTGTGCAATAAAAAATATGTAATTAATACTAACCCATTGATAAAATAGCGCGCGTAACTAATTACCGAAGGAGTTAAAAAAATATTCCAATCTTAAAAGTTGGGTGACAATGATCAGATGACCTGTTTGCTCGTTTGCCTGATCTGTGCAATAAAAAAATATGTAATTAATACTAACCCATTGATAAAATAGCGCGCGTAACTAATTACCGAAGGAGTTAAAAAAATATTCCAATCTTAAAAGTTGGGTGACAATGATCAGATGACCTGTTTGCTCGTTTGCCTGATCTGTGCAATAAAAAAATATGTAATTAATACTAACCCATTGATAAAATAGCGCGCGTAACTAATTACCGATGGAGTTAAAAAATTATTCCAATCTTAAAAGTTCTGTATGAAGTAGTGCAACTTATACTATGGTTACAGACCATAGCTACAATTTTGGAAAACCTGGGCTTAAAGGATTTATCCACAAACCTGCCACTTTTTTTTTTTTTTTCTCGCGGGGAAAATCCCTTTACGGACCATCCCACCCCCGAAGGGGCGAGGGTGTGTCGGACTCACCGGCGCCTTCCGAGCCCTGCGAAGATGTTGTGCCGCCCGTGGATGTAGACGGGCGGCCGCTGGGTCGGGTCCCTACCGTAAAATCTACGCGCCGAAATACCGACTAAAAACCCCGCGTCGGCCACCATCGGTGCACTTCAGAGACGGCCCCGGGATACCGCTGATACAGAGCGCGCCGGGACCGCCTCTATGTGCACTGCCGCTGAAGCGACGCGACATGAGACGCGTGTTGCGTCACGTCTCGGGGGCCGCCAAGGTAGGGACGGCGGCCCCGCGTGGCCTCCCCGGCGCCGGGTTAGGTGACATCCCGGCGCCTCCTTCGTCTTCTGTGGCGACGAGCGGGGTCGGTCTGCTCCCGATCCCGCTCGGCACTCTCCTTCTGCGACATGACACATTCGCAGAAGGAGAGCATGGCTCGCCACGACCTCTTACTGCCGACCATGGCGGCGACCACGGCCGGCAGCGAGAGGTCTCTTCCTACGACCGCGATGAGAGCGCTGCGCTCCTCGTCCCAGGCTGGGCACTCCTCCAGCGTGTGCTGGGCCGTGTCCTCACGACAGTTGCCACAATGGTGGCACACGGCGGACTCCTCCGCTCCGGCTACGCGACACAGGTACGCACCGAAGCAACCGTGCCCGGTGAGCACCTGCGTCAGCCGGTATGTCGGCGCGCCGTGGCGCCTGTCCATCCACTGTTCGAGGACAGGTCGCACTGCCGCGACGGTCCTCACGCCAGCACTCGGGCTCTCCAGCCTGGAACGCCACTCCTCCACGGCGGTCCTGCGGAGGGAGGCCAACATGGCCTCGACCTCTCTGGGGAGAAAACAAACCTGCCACTGCAATATCTGGAAACTAACATTATTGGTACACAAAAAAATTATCGATCACCAGGATTGCGAGTCTCTTAAAGGCATTAGCTTGTCTAGCTCCCTTGTCTTGTCAAACAAGCGAGTTTGTGACTATGTAATGCAAATGAGCCATGAAATAGATCTCTTAAAACGATTTGCGAAAATGACTCTTGAGTCTGAATTGTTACTATATTATAAATAACAGTGCGAATTAGATTTTTTTACGTCTCAAGAATCATGAATTTTTGTATACACATTTTTTTTTTTTTTTATTGCCGTTATAGGCAGACGAGCTAGCGGCCCGCCTGATGGTAAGCGGCTACCGCTGCCCAGAGAACTTCGCAGTGCCAGGGGTCCAGCACAACAAAATCGCTGCCTACCTTAAGGAGAGTACTCTCTTTAAGCCTCTTTTGAAGAAGGACAGGTCATAGCGCTCAGGGAACACCGATGCAGGGAGTTCATTCCAGAGCTTGCACGTACGTGGTAAGAAAGAACGCTGAAAACGTACCGTTCGGGAGCGGTACGCTTCCAATAGAATGGAATGAACTCTGCTGCGGTGACGGGTGGTGCGATGGTAGAAGGGCGACGTTGGTACCATCTCAAACAATTCCTCGGAGCACTCCCCATGGAACAGACGATAGAACACACAGAGAGACCCGAAGTCTCTCCGCAGTCCTAACGGTTCCAATTTGTCCGTAAGATTGGGATCATCGACTATTCGACAAGCTCGTCGCTGTAAGGAGTCAAGTGGGTTGAGCTGGTATTTTGGGGCACCTGCCCAGAGGTGAGAGCAGTACTCCACGTGGGGCCGGATTTGTGCTTTGTAGAGCGTCAATCTGTGACCGGACGTGAAGTACCACTTGGCTCTGTTCAGGATACCCAACTTTCTGCTCGCCAGTTTGGCTTTGTCCTCCAAATGACTCCTAAAGTCGACATTGCTTGATATTTCGACGCCGAGGATCCCAATACTTTCGGATCTTTGGAGAGTAACTCCTTGGAATTGCGGCGTCATGACAAAAGGGTCCTTCTTCGCAGTGAATGCGCAAACTTGTGTCTTCGAGGGGTTAAATTGAACTAAGTTCAATTCACCCCATTCGGAGACCCGCCCCAGAGATCTCTCGACTTCAGACACAAGTTGAGACCGTCTTTCCTCAATGGAACCTCGAGAGAGACTCTGATGGCCGATGTATCGCGCGTCACACGTACTATCATCCGCATAACAATGCATGCTGTCGGTAGACAACATGTCATTGATATGCAGGATGAAGAGTGTAGGCGATAGCACCGATCCTTGTGGAACACCAGCGTTAATGGTCTTGGTCTCGGAGCAACAGCCGTCCACTACGACTTTTATGCTCCGACCATCCAAAAAGCTGGCGATCCACTTGCAGAGTCCCTCAGGGATACCATACGCAGGTAGCTTCGCTAGAAGGGCGCCATGCCACACTCGATCGAACGCCTTCGCTATGTCAAGGCCGACCGCAATCGCCTCACCCCCACTCTCCAAAGCCTCCGCCCAACGGTGCGTGAGGTACACGAGGAGGTCACCAGCTGAACGACCGTGACGGAAACCGTACTGGCGGTCACTAATCAGCTGGCGGTCCTCAAGATACCTCAGGAGCTGAGTGTTTATAACTCGTTCCAAGACCTTGGAGAGTAAGGATGTGACAGCAATCGGCCTGTAGCACAAAGGGTCCGATCGGTCACCCTTTTTGGGTACTGGGTGGACATGGGCGACCTTCCACGAAGCCGGACCCCGGTTGGTTTTGTAGGAAAGACGGTAAAGGCGCGTTAGCACGGGGGTCAACTCAGGGGCGCACGTCTTAAGAACCACTGCGGGGATACAGTCTGGCCCACTCGACTTATGGATGTCGAGAGCCATGAGCTCCCGTCTGACAGCACGCTGGGTGATTTTAATATCAGACAGGAGACTCTCACACCAAGGGATGTTCGGCGGTGTGGCTCCCCCGTCATCCAAAGTCGAGTTCGAGGCAAAGAATTGGGCCAAGAGATCGGCCTTCTCCCTTGCACTATGGGCCAAACTGTTATCAGGTTTACGCAGTGGTGGGAGACTGGATAGGCAGAAATTGCCCTCCACAGCCTTAGCGAGCGACCAAAAAGCACGGCTCCCAGAGGGATATCTTTGGAGCCGCTCGCCAATTCTGCGGATGTGCTCCGCCTTGGCCTTAGCTAAGGCTCTTTTGTTGGATCTAGAGGCGGCATTAAACTTCCGTTTCTCCTCCTTCGAATTTGGATCCCGACGCCTCCTGGCGTCTTGCCACGCCGCGTATGCGGACTGCTTGAGGCGCGCAGCAGCGGCGCAGGCACGATTGTACCACGGCTTGCTGCGACGCCCTGCGGGTATTTTTGAGCTGGGTATGAATGTCTCCATACCCAAGCTAATTGTCTCCGTGACGCAGTTCGCACAGGCGTCAGGATCATCAGAGGAGAAGCAAAGCCGCCTCCATGGGTAGGACGCGAAGAATTCTCGGAGTCCGTCCCAATCTGCTGACGAATACCGCCAAACCGTGCGAGTTCCAGTTATTGAAGAACGACTGGAACTCGCTGCAGGGGCCCACGAACGGACCAGGCAGTGGCAGTTTACTATCCAGACAGATAATTACTTTGTATTTTTACATCAATACTTCCTGCAATACAACTTGAATTAATTGAAAGAATCTACCAACGTAAGCAAAATCGAAAATAAAAGCTAATTTGTAATTAACGTACAAATCCTGGCTAGGGGTACTTTTAACAGCGTCCCCCATACTCAGAGTAACATCGATCGCTAAACTCAATTTGCACGTTTGCTTGCGGACAGGGAGAGCGGAGGGTCGTGGGCGCGCATATTTTATACCCCGCTACATTCCACGAATATTCCAAGTGTGGTGCTGTCTTTGTACACATACATATATACATAAACTCATGCCTTTATCCCCGAAGGGGTAGGCAGAGGCGCCACCAGGACACTCATATTTCGCCTTGTATGTTCTGTCCCACGATGTGATAGGGGGCGAGCCAATCGCCATATCGGGCACAAATTCCAGACTCCGGACTGATAATGAATTTTAAAATCCAATATCACTTTGCCCGTCCCGGGACTCGAATCCGAGACCTCAGCTTTGTAACCGTATCGTAATAAAACTACGCCACCAAGGTAGTCTTTGTACACGGCATGGAATATTGTGTCCTATAGAACTACTAGAATGCTGACGTGTGCTCGAAATACATAGATATAATACTACTTACTAGGGGTGGACACCGTAAACAAAATGTGTAACAAAAAAAAAGATACCTAAATGTACGCTTCTTCTATGTTTCATCTCCCTCCACTATGTTCTATAAGGATAATTCGAAGCGAAATATATTTTTCACGGTTTCGGTCACTTTTTAAACAGAATGAAAAGAATACGTTGTCATTATTCGCGGAAGAAATAAATTCTTAAATATTCAAGTAGTACCATGTTCAAGGTTCTGATGACTATTCTCATCCTTTTATTTTAGAGGTTATTGCTTTGTAGCTAATTATTGAAATTTAAAGTAGATTATTATTAGATACTGCCTCGGTGGCGTAGTTGTATTACGGTACGGTTACAAAGCTGAGGTCTCGGGTTCGAATCCCGGGTCGGGCAAAAAGATATTGGATTTTTGTATTCACTATCAGCCCGGAGTCAGGAATGTTTGCCCGATATGGCGATAGGGTAAGAGAGATGAGAGACCTAACACCAGTGAAACATGTGAAGAAATTACAGTTTCAAAACATCTACGCCCAGAACAAATACCTGTGGATCACACAAATAATTGTCTAACCAACGCGCTTCTTCTTGTATCACTGCCGGTGTTTAACCAAATCCCACGAAGGCATTAAAAATAGCGGTGCATGATCGCTCTATCGTTAAATAAATGTCCTCTCTAGCATGTAGTATCATATTCAGTTCTGCTGAATTTCAAATTATTTAATGTTCAGACTATACGTGCACCTGTCGCCTCGCCGGAAATATGCAGCAGGCAGTAATGAATTTGTCACTTGTTCAAGTAAATTTGCATGGCCAAGTAATACGGGAGCGTGCGCATAATTTTCCAAGTCGAGTGCCGCCTTTGTGATCGAGTTTTCGAATAATTAACAAGCTCATTAACAAAGATAATTTTTATACGATGTTTCTATCGGATTAATGTATTAATATTCATGAAATCATTCTATGGAATGGGGAGGAATACTTTTTAAAATTTGATTAGGAAGTTGGCGGATTTGATTTTAGTATTGTTGCAGTAATATTTAAAGCAAAGATGCTATGTCTCACGTATTACTTACTGTTCAGTGTATTTAAAGTATAGGAAGTAAAATTCTAGCATTTTCCAGGCAACCATTAGGTTATTGACGCAGATTAATGACCGCTTCACAACAGCCGGGAGTGACACATTCATTAGAAGGACGCGAAGTAAAATCATTGCCTTTGTGAATTTGATTTAAATTTAAAAGTATACTAGTCTATATAATTGCTGATTGCTGTAGACCCTTTAATAACTGCCAGGATATTCAATTTAAATAGCAACCACCTTACACGAAGGCATACAAGCCACCCACGCAAATGGGCTCTATTTCAGATTTATATTTGGTTTTTACGACTGCATAATTATCTCGACGGTGATTGTCAATACTTGGAGAAAAAAATACGCGACTAAGAAGTCAGATTATATCACACTCAGATTCTTGTGATTCAAGGTTTCTAAAGCGCTTTATTCGTGTATAACAACGCAACATCAGCGAAGAACATCAGACATAATATTCGGTGTGAACGCACTGAATATTCAAGGAATGTCTGAATTGTAAACAGTTACAAGCTAAGTTCGGCTAGCTGAAGCTGACAGGCCAACATCAGCTGGCATGCCACAAGTTACAAACTGACGCGATTTGAGGTATAATAATATTTTAGGATTCACCGGGTACATCAGTCTCACGGAAAAACGATGTATTATACACTGTCATAGAAAATTGACGAAAAGCGACAACTTCGCTGTCGTGTTTCGCTCAATGTGTGCGATTGCCAGAGGTCTAATAGTCTATACGTTTCCATCCCTTAACCTTCCCTTTCCGCTTGTATTATAAGAACATACATACATACATACATAAACTCACACCTTTATCCCAGAAGGGGTAGGCAGAGGCGCCACCAGGACACCCACATTTCGCCTTGTATGTTCCGTCCCATCATGTGATAGGGGGCATACCCTATCGCCATATCGGGCACTAATACCTGACTCCGAACTGATAATGATAATCTATTTTAAGATGTTGGTCGAAATTTTAACAGGCAGCGTTAATAGGCTTGTATTAAGTAAGCCGTTCATTAATATGTAAAAGACCCTCATTCGGCCCTTTTCCCGCCAGCGCGCATTAATGTCGATTTGCAACTTTTCTTTCCTATATGGGATATATTTCCCATCCCATCCAGTCCACCTCTTCTCTCCCACATCTTGGACCAAACTTCACGATTTAAATTCCCTTAACGTTTGCGGGAAGTGGGTCCGTACAAAACCATTAATTAACTAGAGGCATTGGGTAATTTCGCCCCGAGTTGTTTCGCGGAAAACTCGCTCTGATACAAAATCTATATTAATTAGAACATCACACGATTAAACATGGCGGGGTTACGTTTGTGTTGCGTTTATAATAGATTCATTTATCTAAGTTAATATTAGAGGTATTTGAGCAGTCTCTCATATTCATTAACAAACACAAATATACAATTTAATTTGCGTGACTTACTTTCTATTAACATAATCGAGGTATTTGCGCACAGGAAGTAAAGCAAAAATATCTACAGATTTTAATATCTTTACGTAGACGAAATAGCCAGTGAAAGCTTGTTTAAAATAACATTTCTTTGTTGAAGACGATAAGTCGAGTAGATGCAGCAACTTGTTGACATCCCTTCAACAGCTTCTCACTTCTAGAAGCAGAAGGAAAAGAAAAAAATAAAAGCTGGTTTCCAAGAGAAAATGTCTTTGAGTGACGTATACTCTGTTCCGAGTAAATTCGCTTATGCGTTTGCAGTATTTGCAGAGTTGTAGTGGGAATGAAAAGAAAATGAAACACAGTGGTTTCTATGAAATAATGCCGCTTGGAAGCGCTCTCAAATGGACAGTTAAAGTAAACATTAAATTTTGCATTAAACTAGAAAGTTTTTAATCACAGTGAAATAAATATGTTTGAGGAAATGGGTTTGAAATTTGAAGTTTATTAGAAAAGTACATGGGGAATGACGAAAAAAATAATTATACGATTAATTATTGTTTATTAGTAAAAGGCGGAAAATTGGTCGCAATGATCCACGCAAGTATATTGCGGGTCAGCCTATAATTATATGTCATGTTCCAAGCAAAGCGGAAAAATTATAACGATAAAATAAAACTCCTCTCTTATCGATGTTTACTAAGTTAAATAAATAAATAAATACACCCAACAGTCACATATGTACATAGTCTCGACCCCACACTTAGATCGAGTCTTGTGTTGTGGGTATCAGGAACTACGAGAGACTTTTCGGTCTGACAAACACCCAGATCTGAAATAAATATCTGTGGATCACACAAACATTTGTCTCGGTGCGGGGATCGAACCCGCAGACTCTCGTTTCACAGACGACGTCTAACCAACTGCCCCACGTAGGCTGTCAAGGAGGCTGTGCAGTTTCGATTGCATTGTACTTACTACTTACCATTTCGTGAATGAGTTGCATTTCATGGCAGTACACAAGAAAGGTGAATAACGTATCTATGAAACCTTCATTACACACAGAAATATAGGCCGATTTCGATTAGAAGCTTCCATAAATGCTGGCTATAAGCCACTGGTTGATGAGAATCTGTTTTATGAGGTATTATCCGAGCGCGGGGCTATCAATACTGCGATATGAGTAGCTTCACATAGGTAAGATTGCGTTGTGTGTTATATTATGTTACCGTCCAAAACAGATTTTAGGTTATATTAGGTAGCTCTGGATGAAACCAGATTTTAGACCAAACTTGATTAGCCTAGGACAACCCGTATAATATACTGGGAGTAGGTTTCTATCTGCCCTGACTTGCGAAGGATAAGCCGATATAGCCTGAGACGAAGTTGTTTCGCTCGACTTCGGATTTGGGCGGTATTTATATGTCTAAAAAACATTGAAGTTGTTTGTAGAATCTGTGAGGTCTGTTTAGTATAACAATATAACACCATATGTAATTTACATATTATTTATTCAACAATAAGCTAAGTTCATTACGATCACACTTCCAATGGATATGATGTGCAGTTGTTAAAGAAACTATGTAAGAGCAATGCTGTTCCAGATAAAGCACCGACGAGCAAGAAATTATTATGTATTGTGGGTTGATTGAAGAGCAAGTACAATCTATTTTATCAACAAATAATAAATATCAGTAAATACTTTTTTGGAGAGAATATTCTCTTGGGTATTGAAAACTAGCAACTTATGCCTGTTCCAATGGTTGCATACAGCTTATAACACCTCAGATTACCTGTGTTAGTTTCAAACGTTCTAAAAGTTTAACTTCATGTGCCACTTAGAGTCACGGATTTGTGTGAACTGCTACAAACTAATTACCGTCTATGTGAGTGAAAAGGGGTGAAAGAGGGGAAAGGGGGTGAAGTGGGGAGGGCGGAGGAGTGGGATGAAGGCGAACGTTGCTCACCTCTCCATTGTTAATAAGTTCTTAGAAATATTTGCTTGTTTACACACTGAACCGTTTGAGTTTATGTGAGCAAGTTTGAGAGGACCTGTTATGTTTCCTCTTAGTTCCCACCTGCTCTTTTCCCGTGTCTACTTTATTTCTTTGTTTACTTGAATATCTAACACGAGGCACATGAGCCGCATGGTAACACAGTAGTTCAAAAATTGTGATAATATACTTTAGATTAAATACTTTCGTAATAATTTTAACTAATAGCTTTTATGCTGCTTGAGTTATTATTTATTTCTAGTCTTCATGTTTTAAAGTACACGAATGAACTATCATAAAAGTTAAATTTCTTTGCCTATCGAAGCCATGTAGTCATATAATTTTACAATCAATAAGATGTAACTGTTAAACACTCTAGAAAGAAATGTTGTTAAATTCGCGACTGATTTACGGAGCTCGGTGGCTTGCAAATGGAAAGGCCATGTCCAGCAGCAGGCTGCTATGGGCTGATGACGATGAGTAGTAATAATTGATGGGTTCTTATATAATTATGATAGAATGGGTGTAACGTGGTGGTGTTGTCAGCAGGCGAGCGCGCGCTCGGTGGGCGCTGGCGGCGAGGGCGCGGCGCAGTGGGCGGCGCAGCGGGCGGCGGCGCGGGCGCGGCGGGCTCGCCCAGTTGACAGCATGCTGAGCGTGTCCAACTTCTCCGACAACCTCACCGACCCGGCGCTCGGTCTCGACCTGCCGACCAGCCCCTACAGCCTCGTCCAGAAGATCGCCATCGCGATCGTCGCCAGCGTCCTCTCCGTGCTCACTGTCGTCGGCAACTCCATGGTCATGATCAGCTTCAAGATCGACAAGCAGCTGCAGACCATCAGCAACTACTTCCTGTTCTCGCTGGCGGTGGCCGACTTCGCCGTAGGGCTCATCTCGATGCCGCTGTACACCATGTTCACCATCTACGGGTACTGGCCGCTGGGCCCGCACGTGTGCGACACGTGGCTGGCGCTCGACTACCTGGCGTCCAACGCGTCTGTGCTCAACCTGCTGATCATAAGTTTCGACAGGTACTTCAGTGTCACCAGGCCCCTCACGTACCGCGCGAAAAGAACTACGCGCAGAGCGACCGTCATGATAGGCGGTGCGTGGGGGTTCAGTCTTGTGTTGTGGCCGCCGTGGATTTACGCGTGGCCGTATATAGACGGCGAGCGGAAAGTTCCGCCTCACGAGTGCTATATTCAGTTCATAGAAACTAATCAGTTCATCACGTTTGGGACGGCAATAGCCGCGTTTTATGTGCCAGTGACTGTTATGTGCATACTATACTACAGGATATGGAGGGAGACGAAGAAACGGCAGAAAGATCTCCCTAATCTTCAAGGAGGGAAGAAACATGATTCATCAAAAAGATCAAACTCCAGGTGAGTACGCTTGGTATTGTAATAGAATAAGCAATAGCAGTTTTAAGATGACCGGTCACTGGTCGAGATCTGTATTGCACGCCCTCTTTTCTAAGCAAACCGACAAGTTCAGTACTTCGGTTCTCCTTCATTTGTTCGCCTTGCGCTGTCGCCTACCTTAACGCCGGTACCAAAAATAAGAGGATATTTTAGGAAAGAAAGCGTCTAACTTCAAATTGATTAATGCGTTGAGACAAAATACAGTATTTCAGCAATTTCAGCCTTCAAGAAAATATCAAATAACTCCTCGAAATTATTAACATCATATCGTATGGTTTTTCTGTATAGAATATTTACTGAAGCATAGTTCCGCATTCCCATAAAATAAATCCAATGTACAATAAATAAGGTATGACATACGATGTTTACCGTGATGTAACTTGTTTACAACATATCCAACTCGCGCCATTTCTGTCTCATACAGTGATATTTCTTCACAAACGGCTTATTCACAATGCCGAGGTTTATGACCTCAAGGTCATCTTTTTTCATATTTGAAATTTCCTGTTCCAACACTAAATTTAGGGTCATATAATCGTTTCTCTCGCTCTTTTATCTTTTATCAACTATCCTTAGTAATTGACAATGAACTGTTCAATTTCTGATGTTATGGTTGCCATTGGTGTGGTAGGAGATCCCTCTTATAAGCTTAATAGAATCATGGTGCTGGCTTAACAAACTACTGCTTGGTGGTCACCATCTTGGGCCTTATAAAGAGGTTTGTCAATTATTATTTTTGCTGCACCATTTAACCGTGGAATACTTTCACGATTCAATTGTACCCTCCTTTCTAATTTTGAGTCCTCCCATCGTAGTATGAAAAAGCAGTTAAGTGGGCTGGCATTTGAAATCAAGAGATTATTGTCTCTTACCAATCGATAGTATATGTAACAAGCATAAAATTATAAGGTACCGAGGTCACTGAAGCTGGGCACAGGAGAAATTATCCTAAAATTTTTGGCAAACCATACATAATGCCTTGTCCCGGGAAAAAGGATCAGTATGTTTAGCAAACTTGTCTCCTTAACAAAGATTAACTGTGCGTTTAAAAGCTTTTACATGTACAGAACGCCGTACATCGTTTGGGCCGCTTCGATAAAGAAAATTAAAGGCAACATCAGATGCTGCCTTAATACAATTGACTTTTATGGATTTCTGGTAAACGGTTGTTGGAGAAACTAGCTTTTGGGTTCAATTATTGGTGACGTAACTACTGGACATAATGAGACTTAACAAATTAATTGCAAAACAAATGCAATTAATTTGCAATCAATGTGTTAGTGTACACAAAATTAATTGTTGATTAAAATACGAAGCTAATTAATTTGATATTCTTCTATGGTATAAGAAAACAGGTGCAAAAGCAAAAAGCGCGAGTTTGATCCCTATACAGAAATGAATGTGTGATCAAAATACGTTTGCTTCAGATGGTGATGAATCTAAAAAGTTTCTCGTAACTTATGATGCGATAAAAGATACATACGTATTTTACCGTTGAGCTGAGTCTACCTGGGATTGTTGTGTGCATATATTAATTTATTCATAAACTCTACCGTGAATCCCTTTAGTATCTGATATTTCATTTATGTAAATGCCTGTTGACCTCATATTGAGGTGTATAAGGTAGGTTAATGATCGATTAAGACGGGAGATAATTTAATATCGGTTATGCTCCACATATTAACTAACTTCTACTCGTAACGTTTTCATACATAAACTCACGCCTTATCCCCGAAAGGGGCAGAGGGGCCACCAGGACATCCATATTTCGCCTTGTATGTTCCGTCTCACGTTGTGGTAGGGGGCGAACCTATCCCAATATCGGGCACGAATATTTGACTGCGGGCTGATAATGAACAGAAAAATCCAATATCACTTTGGCTGACCCAGCATTCGAACCCGAGACCTCAGCTTTGTTATCGTACTGTACTACAACTACGCCACCGAGGCAGTCGAGGAGGTTGTAACGCTTAGTAATGTATTTAGAGTTAAATAGCCGATTTATAAAATGTAAATAGTTAGATACATTAAAATTGTCTAAAATTCATGGTTTTTGATAGCATAAGTCCGGAATACAGTTCACTTGTTAGTTAGCGATCGCCAAGGTATCACGATCACCAGGAATTTGTAAACTGCTTGGCAGCCTTTTGGATAGACGCTGAAGAAGGAGAAAAATATCTAAGAAAGGTTTTAAGATTGATCATATTATTATAGATCTCTTGATTTAAAGTCAGTGTTATATACAGGGTATATCAAGACCGCGACCGAAAACGAAGCCAGGTGGTAGTATTAATATAGATTACTTCCAAAACAAGTGCTTTAAACGTTTTTTACCATTTCAAATAAATCCCAGCGCTTACTAGAATGCATGCACGTCGTGTAAATCTAAACCGTGGGCTTAATGTCTTTCACTTCACGTGGGGGTTACTCCCCCCTCACCTCTCGCAGGGAGGGTCGGCGTGAAGGTGAGCGGACGATGAAATTTTAAAAGACTCTTACAGAGTCAGTATTTTTATTAGATCCACTGGATAAAAGATGTTCGGGTTAAAATTGTCATTTATAAAAATTTATACAGTGTTTAGGAGTAAGCGATTGGTGGTATATTTGTGGAAAGCGACCATTATAAATTCAAAGTTGGTTCGTTTTGTTAATGACTCAGCTCTAAGTAATTAGCTGCTGACATTCCTCTACAATCGGCGGGTCCATTGCGAAAACATAGGCCATAGTTTACCACGATATCCTAGTGTAGGTTGGCAGACTTCACGTATTATAGAAAAAATGGTACTGATATCTGGTACTGTCTCTGCCAGGATTTCTCTGTGCTAGGGTCCGCATTGATGCTTTGTTTCCATCACTACGCCCAACTTATGGTGTTCTTACTTATAACACCATTGACTCCCATATGTTTTTGTCGTCCCGTTTTAGCCAACCGAAGTCACAGTCCCACTATGTTATCATGTTAATTACATTTCCGAAGTACATCTTTTTTAAATATGTGTTCGATTGTTCTCTGCCAATTGTTACCATTATTCAGCGATAGATCTTTTTCATGTCAATGTATTTTTTTTTGTAAATATTTAAATTCATTAAAGCTTAAGATAAATATATGATACATTTGTAAGCAAGCAAGCAAAGTGTCGGATGCCCACTCACAAGGTGGACGAACGATATGGAAGTCGCTGGATGCAGGCTGCTTCCAACAGTTATGTTTGGCGATCCATGGAGGGGGCCTACGTTCAGCAGTGGACTTCCTTTGGCTGAAAAGAGAGATGGAAAGAGGGAGATCATACATTGAAAACAGATACGTGAGCTAAGTAATTTTTACCCTCGTATGTTTGACGGTGAAGGAAAACATCGTGAGGAAACCTGCATATCGTAGCGGTTTTAAACAATTTCTACGGTATGTAAGTCCGCAAACTCGCACTAGGCCAGCGTGGTGGACTATATGGCCTAACCACTCTCAATCGATTCGCTCGATTGTAGAGTAGGCCCGTGCCCTGCAGTGGGCTGTATATGGGCTGATACAACTATAACATGTTTGACGATGATATCTCACAACTCTATATATTGGAGTAGTCTTACAAAACATCAAAAAATGAATTCCAAAGGCTGGCTTATCGGCTGACACAGCTGCGCAGTGCGTTGTCATTTTTGATAGTCGTTTGCGAAGAGATGCCATCTCTTTATTCCGGCGCTTTGTGCCGACGGCTGCAGGGTGTAACTGTACGGGGCTGATGCTATGACGCAGCTCGCAGCTCGCAATCAAATCCTGGTGTTGCAGTGTGAAGGAATTTTATTGGATCGACGAAATTAAAAAGCGTGTACTGTGTGAAAAAGATTGAGCATTTTAAAGACTAAAAAATCGTAAATCGGACGTATGCTTAATATCACACGATAGGCACACATTATAGATATTAGTATTTCGCAATTGATCTTGACAATTCGGAAAAAAATATATCATAGTTTTGTTTATTCAGAATACTCTCAACAACAATTCGTCTTTGCCATTCGACTCATTAATTATCAGAATTTCATGTAATTCGGAAGGTTCCTATCCTCAACCAGTTTTTGGCGGATATTACAACGTTCGATATCTTAATTTTAACCCAACGCATGGCAATAAAAACGCGAATCTCCCTCGTTTGCGAATCGATCCATTTAGGGTTACACTACGTGTCACCGAACATCACCCCTTTGATAAACCCTCAATATGGGGTTGTGTAAAAATAGTCCACAAAACCGTCCGAGTACCTGCCCGCTCTATCTGCGCCCTTCATGGAATATTAAACGGGCTTACGAGACATTTATTAATGGAAACATTCTTGATTATGACGTGAATGACAGTGTGATATGAAGTTGGATATTTTTTTTATTGCGATGAATGGCGAGACAAGCATGCCATTCGCTTGAAGCGATACAACCGCTCATGGACAGTAGCAAAACCAAACAACACCATGAATAACAAAGCGATGCTTGGCATTCCACTACTGTCGCCATCCTGAGACATAAGATGTTAAGTCTAATTATGTCCAGTAGTTACTCTGTCTACAATGTCAAGTCTGTGGAGCAGTTACGTCATCAGTGAAACTAGAGACGTCGTAAGCAATTGATCTGGGGTTGTGAGACCGAAAAATGTCGCATAATTTCACCATACAAGACAAGTGTCTTAACGTGGCGTATAGACATTGTGTGATTTTTGCCACTGGTATTCTATTCTTATTGAGAATGGTTCGGCTTAAGTCCTATGTGATGGCCTTATGTGAGTTGATAAACTTATCCTATCTTCGTTTCTTCATTTTCTGTAATTTTATTCGCTGGTATTTATTCATTAAGTACGCCATAGTTATTATTGAAACAGCAATATCTCTCTCTGTCTTCAGCCTCAGGAAGCCTACTGCTGAACATAGGCCTCCCCCAAAGATCTCCACATCAGCCTGTTGGAAGCCGCCTGGATCCAGCGACTTCCTGCAACCTTCACTTGGTCATCCGTCCACCTTGTAGGCGAGCATCCGACACGTCACTTGCCTGTCAGTAGCCTCCACTCCAGAACCTTTGTCAGTTCAACTTAACCTTTATTCTCCTACAGATCTCCTAATTCCCGATTCTCGTAAGAAGGTACCGAAGATAGCCCTCCCCATAGCGCGTGGAGTACCATATTATAAATAAATAATGAATAAATACACCCAACAGTCACATACATAGTTCTGACCCCACACTAAGATCGAGTCTTGTGTCGTGTGTATCAGAAACTACGAGAGATTTTTCGGTCTCACTAACACCCAGATCCGAAACAAATACCTGTGGATCACACAAACATTTGTTTCGGTGCGGGGATCGAACCCGCCGCCCCTCGTTTCACAGCCAACCTAACCAACTGCGCCACGGAGGCTGTCAAATTATAAATTAATAAATTATAGCCTTCGTATGAGGCCCATAGTGAGAGGCCACGTTTCAGTGCCGTATGTCGAGAATGGTAACACAGCAATAGTAATTGTTAATTACTAGTAAGGATGTAAAATGAAGTATTAGATATTGTACAGCTCTAGCTGAAACGTCATGTCAGATTGCAATCTTGATGGGAAGTCCAGATTGCTTGTACGATTGTCGGCGGCAACAAAAGACGTTATTTAGATTAAGCATGGAACTGACGTTGATAAATGTAATGCTGATTTAAAGAGAATTGTTTGAATGCATATCTTTTAAGGAAATTATTGTTATGCTCTATTGTGTGGAAATATGTAATTTTATATATTTTTCTGTGTATTACGGCCTTATTCATATGTATAGATTTAAAATCTATTTTAGTTATCGAATGTTTTGTTCTTGTTTCACAATCGCCCCTTATTTCAATTGCACTATATAGCCGAAGAAGTTTGAAGCGTGCAGATATGACCCAGGTATTCCCTTTTTATACTGGCTTGAAAAATTATTGACAATCCGTTTAAATCGGATTATAAACAGGACAAATTCGAAATTGTATACTGCGCCAGATTTTTTTAGTGTTCCGAAATTATTTGAAATGTAAATAATAAAATATTTCTTATAATATTTTGCCTACATAACTTTATGCAACACAAAAAAGATTTGGGTAATAACTTTACGAGCGTCCGCCTCGTTAGCGTCCACCCTTTTGCGTAAGTATTCAGTGTTGTATAAACATTAACTATGAAATCACACAGAGTGATGCAATTCAAAATATTACGATAAGAGCACCATTTTATCTGGGACCGCGAGCAGTAAAGTGATGCAGGATTTTTAAGACGGGCTATATTGCATTGTATATTTATACATAAATTATTATTTTTATATGAAATCTATATTTTCTAAACATAGCCAATTTTAAGTGATCAAATCAATAAGTACGTATAACAACATACTTGGCATTCAAAACGCCTTATCTCTCATCCAATCACACCATAAATAAAGATAAAAATCCACCAGGAAGTCCAAGTAATGCCCCACCGAAGCGCCATTTTCTTCGCGTTTTAAACTGAAAGGCAAAGGAAACGGGTTAAATTACCCCAACATAATTACGTGTAGCATTGACAGAGATGGATGGGGGCCGCCCCTGCAACGTAGCGCCCTCTCGCGGACCGTTGCGAAACGCCGACGTGTTTGAGATAAAATAGGGTTTAATTCTAGCTTTTGCTACTTTCGATTGGACTGAGAACGGTTTTTAAAATTCTAGCGATATTTAGTGTTTTATTTTTGTTCAGTTAAATTATAATGAATAATGTGTCTATATGATTTGTTAAAGTATTATAAAGACCACAAGTAACATGGCTTGTAATTACCTTAGCCCACTCAACATCCTAAACACAAAATCTGGCAAATCATTTTGTCATATTAATTTATCATACCTGGCTCCCTTTTCTCCTGCGAGGTTCTATTTGATATTAATAAAGTTGACTATGTGCATAAAAACTTCAACAAACAAGTTCAAATTCGCATTTTTAAAGTAAGAATTTATATACTGCATTTCAAGTAGGTAATTAATTTCTTATTATGCAGAAAAAGTGTGACCATGAGATTTAAATTCTGCTCCCAATTATATATCACATCATGGTTGTAATTGTCGTCACTGATTCAATCCTTAAACGTCCCACTTCTTTCTTTATTCATTAGTCTTTCTTCCATATAAAAAGAGTTCGGCCGTAGTATACCACAGTTTATTGCGGATCCTCGTTACATAACTTAAGATTCTCGTTCAAAAACAAAAACAAAGCCTAAACACATAAAATTAGAAAATCTTGGCATATTTACAGTACGTATTAATACATCATGGATTAATAAGCGTGCATTAGCCGGGGTAATTAGTCGTATTATAGCGAAGCAGACATGAGAACGCATCGTCGGGCGGCCATTGTTCGCGTAATAACAACGTGGTCTTCACTGGCAACTGTTAGCTGTAGTGACGGAATAGCAGTCTTATTAAACTTCTTTATAGGAGGTTTCCTATAGGCTATGATTATGTTATATATTAAAAATAATTTTCCATTTTAAGAGGAACGAACGATTTTGATTGGCATACTAGGTTTAGTATGACTGATAAGATTATTAAATTAATGTTTCATAAGACTAAACACAATTGAATAATATTGAATATTTTAATACTGTTTCATTAGTTTTAACAGTCAACCATGTTTTATAAAGAAGTTTTATTCTTGTGACTTTTCTATAAGTCAGTTTGAAAGAAAGGAAAATGTCGATCCGCGATATCTTATTTATACGCCAATGTTCATACTTCCAACTTCAAAAGCAATGAGGTTGCACAGAAACACCAATCCCACATCTAACTAACTTATGAGATATTTAAACATCCTTCCTCGTTGAATCTCCCCTGAGTTTCTATAAGTTACTTCTAAGCAGCTACTGCGTTGCGCTATGCGTTGTCTGTCTGATATTTTGCAATTAACGGATAGAGAAGTGCAATAATTATTATCAATGATATGATAAATAAACTCTAAAACAATCCATGAGGCATGTAATTGCTCTCAAAACTCAAAGCCGATATTAGCTCCAGCATGCTCGTACACACTACACAAACCGCCGAAGTACAAAGGTCAGGAGCGGTAGATATTCGCACTGTCGATGGCAGTTATCAAAGCCTGTACGAGCACTTCGGTTCGAAGTGGAGGCGATCATTTGCAGCCACTCAAAAGGCTCTCAAGAGCTCCTTGGCAGAAGTAAGGCCCGTTCGTAGTTCCGATTTCTTATGTAAAGGCAAATGTTTTGCGTGGAATTATTGTGAAAACATTTTTAAAGCGTTTATAACCTGTTAATGATGATATTATAGCGTTTTATTACATAGAAATAAATTATTTCTGATTCTGATTCTAGATGATGAATTACGTTTAAATACTCTAGTTTTTATGCGGAAGTTTGGAGTTAATTATTATGTTTTTGTTGACGTTATACTCTCATATTCTTAGTCGGATCATTCATTATCATCATCATCTATAAAAATATTTGTATATGTATGTATATTAAGTGTATTATTGAATTATGTATCATATATTGTGTATATATTCACTATAAATAATTTGTTTATCTATTCCCTTATAAGAGCATGTTTTTCTTTAAATTCTATACTTCCCACTATTCTTATCCTTTTCTTATATCCATCCACAGGTTGTCTGTAAGAAATCGCCTAGGGCGATAAGACCGCCAACAGTACTCTTTAATTTTATCTGTAAAATATTGTATGCCTTTTATTTTCTGTGTGTGCAGTAAATAATAAATAAATAAATAAAAATAAATATCATTTGCAAAGCCATATTATTATAGTGTTACGAATCATTGCCTTTATCTATCTCCACATTTATGCTGCCGTCAGTTTATCAATGGTTGAGAAAAATAATTCTATGTCAGACAAATAATTAAAAAAAACTTGTGAATTGTCTTACTTTAGAAATAATTCTTAGACCTTTCGAGTCACAGTCAATATACTGGTTCGCTAATATTATAATATTGACGATAATAGCATACAACAAAAATCGATAATAATTAAAACGTGTCTTATTGAAAAGCGTGAATTATCATGTGTGACGTCACAAAGGGGTCCTTTACGATCCCTTAACTCAGCGCTAAAACATCGGGTCCCATCAAGGGGAGCACCCTATACGAGGGTGGCAAATTGGCGCTCCCCCGCTGTCTCACAGGGGTCGCGTATTGTTAAGAAATCGAAATAATAATTCCATATTCGCTATATTGTAAATGATCTCGCTGGTGTCTTAACTGTAATCAATACACCCAACAGTTAAATACGTAATCTTTACCCATCATTAATCAATTTAGTTTTGTGTCGTGGGCAGTTGTTGAAGGTATCAGAAACGACGAGATTTTTCGGGTTCACAAACACACAGACACGATGCAATTACTTGTGGAGCACGCAAATATTTGTCGTGTGAGGGGATCGTACTCGCAATAATAAGAATAATTTGTCGTGACGAGGGTCCTCCGGAAAACTGACTCGAAGTTACAAATTTCCTATTGCGTTTTATGCATTCAGATCTCTACACCACAATCAATAGTTGTGTGGCACGTGTATACAAACGGTCTTATGCATGGACAGTTTTAAAACCTATTTTAGCTATCGAATGTTTTGTCTTCTTCGCTCTAACTGAATTCAAAAGTCGTTCGAAAAGGACAGAATATTCGATTGCTAAAATAGGTTTTAAAACTGTCTATGAATAAGTATGTAAAAAGTAAAAACTAACATCAGTGCTATAATTAAAGTGACCCAATTCTGGACCTGGGTGTTATTATAAGCAAGAGGTGAAATTGTTTTGGTTGCACTGATCTAATTCAAGTTGGTCAATTTTAGATACCATACGAAATTCTTAAGAGGAATTCAGAGACACAAAGGTCACCTTCGGTTGTTTTTAACAGTTTGGAGTAACACAAATAAACCTTCTGTATGGGTATTTTACACATCGAGTAAAATTGTGTAAATTATCTGATTTTATTTTAATAATTTATGGAAGCTTGGCAAGCTTTTGGGAAAGCGTCTGCCTAAGCTTATGAGTATACCAGCGTGAGCATATCAAACTAAAGTAAAAATTCTACTGCTGCATTCTATTCAATCAGTAAGATTACGGCAGGCTTATTCTTAAATCGTCTCTCTTATTTGTCTCCCTATATCTGTCTAAGTTTATTACCTTATCTTCAATCTCCTAGCTCCCGATCCTATGTCAGTTTCGAAATTCATAAAGCGTCTATCAAACTCTTATCCTCATAAAAATATTTCGAGCAGAAATAACACTTTCACATCAATATTTACATACATCGAGCGCTGAAAATGATATTAATATTCACATAAGTCCGTTTGGACAGGTGCTGACACGGGTTCCGATAGGTAATCATGGGACTGAGGGGAAATACTACTTTTCCAACTTTATATACGTTTGATTATGAACTCTATTACTGGGTGGTAAGGTTGGGAGTCTAGTGGTGGAGTTCGTAACAAAGTATAATTGGATGTGACACACAGGGTGACGCGAGAATGTTTTTAAGCGCGAACTATATTTTATTTGATTGGTTCGTGTGATGGGTGCTCGGCAGTTTTGCCGATATATGTGAAAATATTTGTGGCCAATGTGATCAATATGTTGTAGGCGGGTTTGCGATAGGCTTGGTTAGAGTGTTTGCCCAAATGTTGGCGTAACACTTGAATGGTGTTACATTTGAAAACATAATACGAGTTTTGGTAGGGTATTGGTGGAGTGATAGCTAATGTATTGACACTTTAACCGCTCGTTTACCAAAACCATTGACACAATAATTCCCCAATGGGAACAAAACAGTAATAATGTAGAATTTTATATGGTTTTCAAATTTTATAAAAACCAAATATTTTAGCAGGCACCCGTGACGTCGTTCTATAGTGTAATTCACATATTAGTGTCGGATGTGGATGTTGTGAGACCAACAAGTTTCTGATAGCTTATGATGCTCACAATATACCACGACACAAGAATTGCAGATTATTATGATGCTCACGACATGCCACGACACAAGAATTGCAGATTATTATGATGCTCACTACTTGTCAAGACACAAGAATTGCAGATTATTTTCGGATCAATTTGACAGCCCCCAGGGCGCAGTCACAAGACTTATCTTAGCACACTAACAGTGACCAGGACCCCATAGGGTCAGGACCATGCATGTGACTATTAGGTGTATTTAGTTATTTATTTATTTTCTTATTATCCCAATCTTAGTTTTTACTTCAAATGCACTCACGTTAACGTTCCTACAACTCTTGGTTAAACTAAGTTTAATCTCAGTTCCGTAGTAATTATATGTTAATCTACGAAGCATTGTGTTAGTTTTACAAACTGAGCGCGCATTCATTTAAATAGCATTACATCTGAAGACGAAGCTTTCTTACTATGTAAATAAGAACATGCTTTGCGCTACGTGGTTAAGAAACGATTACGATCGGCGCAGTGGTTGAGAATCGTTGTGCTGAATCCGAGGGTGTGGGTTCAATCGCGGTACGAATAAATTATAATGTCGAACGGGACAAAACTTTTTTTTTGCGATTAAATGAAATACACTGATCTCAATAACAGACTTATCTGAGTGTTTGTGAGACAGAAAAGTCTCTCGTAGTTCCTGATACCCACGTCAGAAGACTTGATCTAAGTGAGGGGTCAGGACTATGTGTTTGACCGTTGGGTTTATTTAATAAATATTTATCAACTACTGCGCCATCAAGACAGTCGTTAGATCTCTATGACTGAATTTGTAAATCCGACATAAATACATTTGAAAGTATAACAACCTGTCATAGCGAGGGTGACAGTAATAAATAAATGAGGAAAGAATAAATTAAAATAAACACCCAAAAGCTACACACAATTTAGACCCCATATTTAGAAGTTCCGTTCACAACACCCAAAACTGCGAGAAATCGTCTTTGAACACATTAACATTTTTCTCAGTGCAGAGATCGAACCCACGGCTATACGTTTCACGACCAGCGTCTTAACCAATTGCGTTTCACCTTTACGGTTCCAATGGTGGGTAGGCCAGACAGTTATTATTCAAATTCTCGAAAACCTTATGACCTCGATTTGTATAATTTTGCTCGTTATTCAAAAATTATTTTTATTTGAAAAATTATTACACTATCCTATTTAGCGAAATGGCATATTCTACTTTTTACACCTCACTACGATATTTATCAATTTATCTACGTCATACCATTTGGAATTTATCTCATAGAACAGCGATGCAGATCCATTGACACCGCGCTCTATTCAAGACGTATAGAAATCGCGTGACAACCCTCAGATATAATCTACAGTACCCGGTCCGTGTCTATTATAGTTCCGGAAGGACGTGTCAGTGAGCGAGACGCCATTATGCCCGTGTCTAGAGAGTGAAAGGGAAGGACATGTGTCATTGTGTTGCGGCTCGATTGTTACTAGTTTGTATGCTGAGAGGAAACTCCTTTTATGTCTGCTCGCCTAGTACTCTGTGTGCGTTACAACTACAAAACTATGAGTTAATTTTATTTTCATTGCTGACATGGAGAATTAATTTGTTCCTATCGCATTGTGTTTTAGTTTCCGAAATGCATTTATGTGGTTTTTTGTTGCACAAATAGTTTTTCTTGTCCATCATAACAACGATTTTGTCTTTTTTTTTGTCCTCATATTATGATTGTAAATAAATATAGGCACTTCACAATTAGCAATTTCAACACTAAGGCCAAATGCATTTACATTTTAAAACACATTAATCAATCATAGGCTGAGCTTGGAAAGGTAAATAATTATTAATGACTCATTTTGGCTGTCAGCGGATTATAGTCTTTTTGGACTCAACTCACCAAGAGTAAAGTGCGTTATTCTTTTATACTATGCATTCCTGGTAGTGTGTATGTGTATAGGTAACCACATGGCTAACTCATCTGTTTCGTTTGATTTTTCGGTAAGCTTTTATAAGTGTGAATCGTCTGTGATGATAAATTCTGGCCCAAAATAGTTAGAGAAACGCTATGTATTTAATATTCAACAAATAAATCCAGTGTCAAATTGATTTTTTTTTACATTTTTCTTTATAAAATAAAAATAATAATGATTACAAAATTAAGTTCACAGTTACAGATAGCCACAGTCTTAGAGAAGGTGATGAATAACTTAACAAAACTAATATTTTCCGAACGCGAAAAATAATAACGCCTAATTCGCAAACGCGAAATCGAAAACACATCCAAACACGGGCGCACCGCGTCGCTGTGGAGCGGCGGGTGTCGTTTTTTCAATGTTTTCGTTTTCATTTATTCATAGCTTTTGTTTGCACTTTCATTCGTTTGTTCATCTACTATGCAAAGATTTATTTTGGTTTATGTTTGACTTACTTTATAAAGGCTTACGCGAATGAGCTGCGTCCGTGAAAATGGCGCTGGTGCTTTTGTTTCGTATTTTCTTTTATTAATGTAATGGGTACCTGATAATACTTTAGCTTTTGTGCATGACTGTGATGGAACGGGTTTGTCAGATGGGATCGGAAAGTCGGTCATTGGGTTACTAGAGCGAAGCAAATATTTCATCAACAAAATATTCGGTCTGTTTTTATTTTAATTCTAACACGATGATGTGACAACTATTAAATTCATAGTAAGTGCAGTGCCGTGCATTTAATTTATCCGTGACTGCCGCTTACGGGTCGATAGCGTAATATGGGTCTGTTCGAAAAAATCAAATCGTGGCTCACTATGACGGGTTCCTATCCGAAATTCCAGGCAGATACGAAAATCTTACCACTTGCAAAAAGTCGCAAAGTTTGAATTACTTAGTCTTTCGTAGTTTTATTTCTCCCTGGGAATTTAAATATGGGATTATTAAATATGATATTGGTATATTTTCCTCATCCCATCCAAAAATCTTTACGTGTGGGTATACTTTCCAATTTGTTGGGTCATATCCAAGTCACATCGGAAACATTAATATTTTATCCTTTCACGTAAAAAATCCACAAAAAAGAATTGTCTAGGGATATGTTTTTCCGGGACAAAATATGATGCGTGATTGACGTGACTTATTTATTACTCCTGGGAGAAATATCTAAACGAAAACCCAAAATAAATAAGGGAATGAAAGAAAGAAATACCCATCAATTACTATTGGTCTACAAAATTGTTCGGAAATGTGTGAAAATTTAAAAAGTACTCGAGCTCACAACTATCGCTGTGTATTTAAATAAGGTATCTAAATGAGAATACGAGGAATTGTAGCCATAAGATCTTTTATTCCTCACTATCTTTTGTAGCCCTTACGTGGCGATAAAGCATACGTATCGCGCCGAACGTCTCACATTAAATTGGGTTAACCTTAACAACTTTATCAATTTATCAGAATATCCAACGGTTCTCCCATTATCGAAACGGGGGGCACATTTGATCCACACCCTCCAACCCCATGCGTCGAGAAAATGTACAAGTATTTAACAGGGCTCCCGCAACAAGGACCCCTATCCACTCCACTGCACAATATAATACTCTAACTCCAAGTAATAGAGTACAAATTTCCTCAATACCCTCACGTCAACGGTGACGTTTCTAAATGGATAGCCTATTCAAGCAGCATGCAAAGAAGAATAGACGCTGTGTCGACCGCGTCAAAAACGATATTCGCTTGCGGTACCTGACTTGGATTTGCACGGAGTATTGCGAGATGGAAATTCGCGAAGGTATTTATTACGACTCTCGCTCCTTCCGTTTAGTATCACCGGAGCGAGCAATGTAATATGTACTTTATTGTGTCGAATTAGGTTGTATTTTGGAATGAGGCTATTAGCAAAATGATTTTCTGTACAAGATCCCTGTGATTTTGCCATCTTTGTTTCGATTCGGCTGTAGTGTTGAGGCTTGTGTTTCAGACTTTGTTCTGTATTGGAACGATTTTAGTTTGCTTAATGGATAATCTTTGGGTACTTGAGGGGGCATATTAATAGTCTGTTTCATGAGTGCCTGCTATTTCTCATCCCCAAAGATATTTTGTTTTTATTTAGAATAATATGTTAGTTGTACGCCGCGCGTCAAATTAACATTTAACGCAATGAATGAATCTTAAATAGGTAATAGCTCGGGGTCTATGGTTATCCGAAGGTCTCATTAGTGGAAGGAGCGTATATAACTCGTGAAAGGTAAGGCTCAGGTTCGATTTAGTAATCCGGGAAGTCATTTGATTGGAATAAAATGTTCTTGTTATTACGTCAGTTCGGTCCTTACCACGACATAATGATCGAAACAGCGACCAGCAGTTTCAGAACCTCTAAGTCATCACGAATGCTATCTCTTTATTTACCAACGCGAAACTCTAAAGATCCCCTCAGTAATAATTCAACTCGTTGCAAATTTAAACTTGCGTACCTTCGCACCGCAATTACATGAAAGTTTTCGCGAGCTGAAACGCTTGAATAAATACGCGGTTTCAGTTAAAACGGTTTTGAATTAACTTCGCTGTTTATACGGTAGCTTCCTGGACTACTATAGGAATGGGTGGGCCGGAGTGGTTCCACTGTCTCACTGAAGACCTTAGATGGAAAACAACCGATTTAAGACGTTTGAAATAAAATGTTGCCGTTTTAAACCCCCAAAAAACGTTTTAAACGGTTGAATACTGGTCTACAAAAAAAAAAAAAAACTGTGTTTTACGCTTCATTATGGACAATTTTTGGTCATGTGACGTCGTGTATCGTTATAATTAGTTTATAGAAAATTAATATATTATAGTACCTACCTACATAACCTACGACACGAAAAATTAAGTTTGTAATACGTAACTATACTTACTCACTAACTATACAGGGTATATCAAGACCGCAACCGAAAACGAAGCCAGGTGGTAGTATTAGTGACTTCAGACACAATGCAAGTAAAAATTTCGCAAAAAATATCGACATCTTTTTTTTGTAATTTTTTACTTATCGTCGAATTTGGGTGATATTTAGATAGTTTTCAAAAAATAAACATGTAAACCTCTTTATTATTAAACACGCAATGGTGCGTAAGGGTTTTAATTAGTATTTTTGCAAAAACTAGGTATTTACCACCAAATAAGCATGATTTTTAAAAAATTCTAAAAAAATATCTGTCACTGTTTTGGCGAAATTTTTATTTGCATCGTGTTTGTAACCACTAAAAGAACCACTTGGCTTCGTTTTCGGTCGCAGTCTTGAGATACCCAGTATATTACACACTAAATTAGAAGACATCATTAACACAATAAAAAAATGTAAAAATTTAGAAGTATTTGTAATTAAGAAAAACATAGTTACCAACACCAACCGTTTTAAATCGATTTTTTTGTGAACGGAATAGATTAAATGTTTTTAAGCTGGCCTTCCATCTGGCCTGTCATACGGGAGACCGACGTGAAGCGACGAGTTGGTTGGCGTGGTTCGTTGGGTGAGATTGTCGGAGTCTTAATATGCATTTTTGCCTTCGACATTTTTCTTGCCTATGCCCTTCCAATTTAGAGAAGCCGACAACGCACCTATGGTCTAAGTGTAGTGGATCATATAACTCCAGTTAATAAAATGTCTAGAACTTACTAAACTATTTCCATTTTGCTGACCTACAATTTCTAGGAAAAATATGAAGAGCTTAGTGTTAAAAAGCCTGTTATTTATAATTTATAACCATTTTAACACTTTGTTGAAAGTTAGAAAGCGCGCAATGTGCGGAAACTTTTGTATTGCGTTAACTCATTTCACACTAACTTTGGCGGCTGGAATCGAACACGCTACCGCCGTAAACTTGTGAAAGCAAACAATTAACGCGAATTTTAACGATTTAAAGTTATCCAGGAATATAAGGAGTTTGTATTTATTCTTCTCCGGCGACAAATAGGGCAAAATGCGGCTTGTATTCTACAAATTGACTTAAGTTCAAACATTATTTCATAAAATCTAAGGTAAATTGTTTTCGTAGATTTATCCTCGAGTACCCTACCTGCTCTGATGTGAGGCATTGTTGCTGTATACCTATCATCTCTTCGTGAATACAGGTTTTCTTATAATAAGGAAACTAGAGTCTTACTTACGGCAAAGAAAAAATTACTCACCAGTAAACCGTACTACTTATAACGAATCACATGAATACACGATGGAAGGATAATCGTAGCTCATACTATTCCTAACTTTAAGCAATAAGTACGCTATCTTTTATTTTCTTTTTAGTTTTACATTTATACATAAATAAACTCACGCCTTTATCCCAGAAGGGGTAGGCAGAGGCACTGGTAACAACCAGTACACCTACATTTCCATGATGTGATAGAGGCGAGCCTATCGCCATTCGGGCACAAACTGACGCCGGGTTGATAATGAATAGAAAACCCTATATTACTTTGCCCGACCCGGGATTCGAACCGGAGACCTCAGCTTTGTAATCGTAATGTAGTACAACTACGCCATCGAGGCAGTCTTTGAGTTTTACCAGCTAAATTCCACAAAGAAAGGTCGATTCCACAAGAACCGCGAAACAAAGGAAAATGAAGAATAAGGTAATTCAGTTCCCTATACAATGAATTTCAGCCGATTGACCAGAACATTTAGCGAAATTATAGTGTTGTTCAGTTCCATCTGGCGCTGGATGTTGGATGCAGACAATAAAACGTCTGCAGCGAGCTAATCTCGACGCAATTTAGTACCAATTTCACCACTTGGAAGGTTTTAATTTTGTTGGTGCTGGTTGAAGGTGACAGCGTAGGTGGGGCTTTATGCGAATCGGAGTTGAAACTGTTATCTTACTTATATACCGGGTATATCAAGACTGCAACCGAAAACGAAGCTAGGTGTTAGTTTTAGTGGTTACAGACACAATGCAAATAAAAATTTCGCAAAATAGATGACAGTTTTTTTGTACTTTTTTTAAAAATCATTATGTTTGGGTGGTAAATACCTAGTTATTGCGAAAATAGTAATTTAAATCCTATCGTACCATTGCGTTTTAAAACATAAAAAGTCGTACATCATTATTTTAGCAAAACTTTGTATTTATCACCTAAATACGACGTTAAGTTAAAAATTACCAAAAATAAGTTGACGATTTTTTTTGCGTAATTTTTAGTTGCATTGTGTCTGAAGTCACTAATACGACCACCTGGCTTCGTTTTCGGTCGAAGTCTTGATATACCTGTATATATATATATATATATATATATATATATATATATATACACAGGTATATTATTTTTTTCCTACCAATACCACTTACAGAATTTACCCCAATGCTGCAGTGTTGTTCCATTATGACAGACATTCAGTACCGAGTACTTAAATCTTATTGTTAAAAATGAATAGTTTCTAGCAAGTAAACGAATTGACCCAAACAAATCCGTTGAGGTGGAGTAAACAATCATATTGAATCAGGTAATTTATTGACTAAATAGAATTATGGAAATAGAACGTGTTTGTACAAGAATAACCCTGATGTGTATCTAGTTTTATTCTAAGGTAATACCTTTAAATCCCGTCGACCAAAGAGATAGACAGTCCCTATAGTTTAAGATATCCTTTCTGCGTACCGAACTGCAAGACAAGTGACCTCAACTTACCTACGTCTTTCCCCTTTACTCAAAAGAATTATAATAAGCTTTCATTTCCTTTCATATATGAAGAGCTCACTTCACTACAAAAGAAAATGCTTTAAATAAATTCATTTTATCAATGAATGAAAAATGCTGACGCGGAGACTAAAATCGCTGAAGCTTATGAATGGTGCTCTGTCATAGAGATTGGACGGTTCTGGCGCCATGCCAGTGTATGGTCTAGGCCCATCACACCCGCTTTATGTGGTTTTGATTAACCCATTCTGGCGTGGTTAAATTGTATCACAAGTATTCTTATTGTTATTACTATTATGATTATGTTCTGAGCGCTGAATTATTGGACTTCCTTAGTCGGAATTTTAGTAAATGTTCTAATTGTTAGGAGAAAGGATGAATAGAAAGGGACGTAGTGTTTAAAACGAACCGTTTTATGGAATCAGAGGCGGGCTGTTATTTTGCTTGTTTATTTTCTAAATTATTCATCATAATTATAATGCCCTCGATGATAAATGCAATGCGTTTCGATAGAATATGAGTATATGTCTTTGGCCACCACAATTATACCAGCCTACTCAATACCGGATAAACACAGGTTAATCCCAGATCGCGATACACTATGTCAGGTCACTATGTCAGGTTTTAAACATGTTTACAGTGGTCACTTCCCAGGCATGTACAAATATCCTATCCCTGAGAAATTGGGTCTCCAGCAACCCCACTCGCTAAACGAAACAGAAAGCCTTGCTTAACATCTTTTTTCTGTGAGACATGGGAGTATGTAGTTGGAGCCATTTTACTTGCACTCGTGGTTTTAAGTCTTTGAAATAAGTATAAATATAATTACATATGTCTGTCAGCAGTGACGAGACCCGCGACGTGGACGGCCGCGCGCGCTCCGAGTCGGGCGACGCGGACTCTGTGTACCACGTCAGAGGCGCGCTGCACGACAACCGCTGGAGAGACAACCAGGTGAGACACTTGTGATTATATCCGCTAGTGAAATAATAAATCTTTGTAAGTCTTGGAATTTTTTGGAGTGGAGACCGCGTCTTGGCAAACGTAGCGTGGGTCGTCCTCTGGCCAGATGGCGGGATGACAAGCACAAAGGGCATCGACTGGATGCGTAAAGCGGCAGACTGGGCTCTGTGGCGTACCTTGAGAGAGGCCTATGTCCAGCTGTGTACTGCAACGGACTGATAATGAGTCTTGAATATTTGTAGTAGTGGACTAACTGCCTTTTTTGAGCGTTAAGGCTGAAGGGCTAAATGTAGAGATGCTATTGAAATATAAATAGATATGTAGGTAGTTCTGATGCCTTAATAAGTATGTTTAATATGATGTATTTATGTACGAGGGACTACTTCTTAATAGTGATACTGGAAATAAAAATAAATCATCATAGTCACTGGATTATGCTAGTAAGCCCTCGTTTTACAGTTAGTTCTCTCACAACGTCACGGAGAATGCCGAATATTAAAAATAATCAAATTATTTGTAAAAGCGCTGCCTACATACATATATTATTGGACATTGTTTTGTTGGACTAATAACAGCGTCTATAGGCTATGAGGTCCAGGTTTCGAGTGCTAGGTTGGAATATCCAACTTGTACGAATTTTGTCGAAGTTCCGTTATTGTTTTGAGTCTGAATAATTGCATGAAAGAGTTGATGACCGACAAGCGGCTGGCATCATCTTAATTTAAATCCTTTTGCAACATACACAAAAATAAATTATCTTACTCCAATTTTAAGTAAATTTAATAAGGGTACAGAAGAAAAACATAGAAAGAAAACACACGAATATAATTTCAATAGAAGTTATTTCTATCTACTTTACAGTTGCCTCTAACAAGCATAAAAACGCGTCTAACGAACGAACAGACGTGTACACGTCAGAAACAAATGTTTTTCCTTTTTTAATGATATGCAGCTGAATTAATTCAATCCCGGTGAGTGTTTGTTTGTCGTGGAGCTCTGTAGCGCTGCGCTATAACACTGCGCTATAGTACTGCACAGTAAAGTTTGGCTGCTCGAGCGCGCGAGAATTCTCCTCGTGCGATTGTGCTGGAGTTATTAAAATTATTCCCCGGTCCCAGTTAGTCGACTCGGCTCGCAAATTGTTTGGGAAATTGTGATTTTGTATACGTGTAAGTGGGAATGCGGCTTGGGAAGTAATAATTTGTGTAGTGACTGTGCTCGCGAATGTGAAATTTTGCGGAAGAGGGAATAGGATGTTAAATAAGTCCATGGTCATAATTTAATGTTATACTAGTAGATCATATAATTTGTAATGGTGTGTAAGGAGTCGCAACCAAACTTCAGGATCCAAGCCTACGTATTGGTATCACCATGCACTTTTGTGGTCAACAAACGAGGTTCTGATAATAGACAGATGACAAATTCTACGAGAGTATCTATTAAGAGAGACAAGATAAAAAGGCCATAGATAATGTGTAACCTATATTATTAAAGACAAAGTTATTATATTGCAATTGTAAATTTCCAAGGATTATAGTTTATATATCGGACGACTCAGTGCACACTAGCTAATATGTATATTTAGCTTAACGACAATTACGCAACGTTTACGTTACCATTAATGATCTAAATTGTCAAATGTCAGCGCTCTAGTCATTGGAATACGCAATGAATGGATTCCAATTCAATAATCCCGTTCCAGAGTGCCATTTACCGACATAACCTCATGATAATACAGTGTTAGTTGGAAATTCTAGATTGCCGCATGAATTTTAGCGATCGATAGATGAATTTAGGCCATTTTGTTTTATGCTGTGATGGTTAAAGTGACATACGAGATGGTGATTTCATTCTGAACTTTACTGACTAGTTGCGTTTCGAGCGGCTTTAAAAAAAAGGAAAGAAAGAAAAGAAAAATAAGCAAAAAAAAAGAAGACAGTTCGTGTTGCTGAAGGAGTTTCATGCTCCGTTTTTTCTTCGCAGCTACAACACGTTCCGAAGCTGTGATAGCAGTAATTAACAATACGAAAGATCTTGTAAAAGACTATTTGAATAAAGAATATTTTGGTTTTATTTGAGTGGGAATTGATAATGTTACAGTTTCAACTTTCGAAGCGTTGATTGGATTTCTTTCTTTATTATTCGTTTATATGCGCCTATTATCAGTACTAATGCAATTATTTGATTGTGAAATTTTAAGTCCAGAGGTTTTGGCAAATAATGTTTTCATATTAAAAAGGACACTTCACACTTAATACAGTGTTTGACCTATGAAAGACTAGCATAATGTTTGCTAAATAATCTGTATTATTAGAACAAAATCAACTGAAATGCGAATACTTTCAATAGATGCAGAGAAATTACATATTATTATTTACCATCCATGTCTCTATAAGGAAGTTGATAATCTAATTTTAGGAACATGGAGCTAATGATTAAAATCCTACAGAGGGTACTGAAGCTCACTGAGACGGTATAAATGGGACAATGTCTGCACTGGCTGCGTCACAGTGGACGCGGCGAGCCAGTAATCTGCGATGATTGCTGCCTGCTCGCTCCAACTCATTTTAACGTTGATAATTTAAATGCATCGTGGATTGATAATATACATAGTTGTCAATAATATCTAAGAAGAAGAAGCTAATAATTAAAATGCCACAGAGGATACTGAAGCTTACTGGGAGGCTATAAATGGCTTAAAGCGTGGACGTAAGGACTTTAGAGACTTCTGCATGTAGCTTGTGATAACAATGATATTATTCCATCGTGAGTTGATGATACAGTTATCAATATTTTCATAGAAGGAATAGAAAATAATTAAAACGCCATAGAGGGTACTGAATCTCACTGTGACGGTATAAATGAAACAAAGCCTCTACTAGCTGCGTCACAGTAGGCGCGGCGAGCCTGTAATCTGCGATGATTGTCATTTAAACCTTGTTTGTGAGACTGTAATGGACTTAAACGAACTTCTACATGTAGATTATGATAGTGATAATATAAATGTATAATGAGTTGATGATACAACAATCAATATAATTTAGGAAGATGAGAGTAATTATTAAAATGCCTCAGAGGTTACTAAAGCTCACTGGAACGGTATAAATGGCACAAAGCCCCCACTAGTAGAATCAAAGTGGACGCGGCGAGCCAGTAATCTGCGATTATTGCTGCCTGTCCGCTCCAACTTATTATAACCTTGATTGCGAGAATATAAGGAACTTTAAGGGAGATGAGCGTGCAGATTGTAAAAGTTCTAAACTAAAGACGATTAGGTTTGAATGTGTAATGCTAAGAAATAGTAGCACAAATTATTATTATTATAAAAAAAATCTATAAAGCTGGAAGCAGGAAAAATTATAATTTTTAAATGCGATGTCATTTGCAATCAGTGCATTGTCAAATACCTGTTGCTGGATATCCAATATGAATTTCAAAACATTTTCGTACAAAAAATATTTAAGCATTTGACTTATGGTCTTGTTGTTACGCTTGTTAAATGTACCACTATAAAGCGAACGATTATTTTGTATCAAAATATATATATATCAATTAATACTATTGTTCTACATCGCCAGTAAAGGAGCTTAACAGAATAACATTTTTTAATACTTTTAGTCATAAGGTTTTGCGAGAGCATCGGGACAAAAGCTTTTTCACGTTGATTTTCTTTGTGATTCGCTCCCTTGGCTTTATCTTCGTCTGCTAATGGCTGTTTCAATTAACTAAAATCACTTAGATCCTATCAAAGAGGATGAATGGACCCGACTTGTTTTCCTGGGCTATAGGGGAGACCAGGGACGAAAACAAATGAATTAGTGAAAAAATATGTTATCTACACCGATATGCTGTATGACGGACTTGAGTCATTTCGAACTCACCTATATCTATGTTGCACTTACAGCGCTGTGCCATCAGGTTTTGGTTGTAGCGAGTAGATTTTGCAAAAATAGCCCCAAAGTAACTTTCCGCCGTTTTTTTCTACTGCGTTTATTTGTATTATGGTAATTTTTATATTGCGCGTCATGTGTCAATGAAGTTAAGTTGGTGTTAATTGATAGCTAAAAGACCAATATGTCATGTGTAGTAATTATTATTTTGTTATCAAAGGCGCCATTTACATGGGATAAAAATTCTCGAGAATCGTATGCCATTATCGCTTGACATAACTGCCATAAGATTATTGTGTTCTGACAATGTTTACACGATGCAACCTTTTTATATCCTTACGATAATCGTATCTTTGAGCCGAGAATCTCTCGCCGTGTAAATAGGGCTTAATAAGGTATGTGACATATTACTAGAAAATTTAAAATTGATATTTTCGTCCCTGGTCTCCCCTGCGTGTTTGAATATTTCTTTATGTGTTATAAAGGAAAGAGCTGGGGTGAAGAAATTGATCAAAATACACATAGAAATTACTAAAAGTCTTTTTAACATGTTTTGCACCCTACCTTATTCGTAAATAATATAGCTAATAGACAAACATAGATAATATAGCTAGTTGATAGCGATCACCGTGCACAATGGTGTAAACCCATAATTGTGTATCAGTGTATCTCGTTTTGGTTCAACCTACACACCTAGGTACATTACATAAATTAAAAGACAGCTTAAGCAAATTACTTTTATTTTATTTTAGTTTATTATATTTGAATGGCTCACAGCTATCAATAGCCAACGATCATAACATATATTACAAATTGTATACAAAGGATAGCTAATTACGAGCTACCGCAGATAGGAATTACACAAACTATTGCTCTGTTCACTACAAACAACGGCCAATAAAGGTTAAACTTCAACGTTCATATCAGCATAATTGTCACGGATCAAAATACACTGGTTGTTCAGGAAAAACTTCCCATTTTAGCATGCGAATTCCCAAAACAAAACGTTGGCACCCGCAGTTAATAAATGTCACGGCATGTATCAACATTCACGGCTGAATTTTGTGCTAACCGTCCATTGAAGACTGGACAGGTGCCATCTATCGGCTAACGTTTATAGGGCAGTGGACGGGACAAAGTAAAGTCGTCTGATGGAATATGTGGGAGTACTATTTTCAGTATTCGGATTTATACTGGCAGATATTATAGGTAAGTTATTGTTGTTATAGTTTTGAATACGTTTCGTTTGTTACACAAGAAGACAATATACGCAAATTCCTTCTTCCTTTTATAAATCGCAGTCTTAATCAACATATTATTATGAATAGATGTTATGACAATATGATCTGAATTAGAACTATGCTCTAAAAACCCTTTAATCTTATATAATTTACATTGTATTATCATCATCATCATCATCATCATCATCATCAGCCCGTTGCAGTCCACTGCTGGACATAGGCCTCTCCCAAGGTACGCCACAGTGCTATGGAAAGAGTTATGCTCGGAGTTTCTCTGAAGGACAAAATCCGGAACGAGGTGATCCGTCAGAGAACCATGGTGACCGACATAGCTCTGAAAGTTTACATTGTATAGTAGTTACAAAGTACTTTAGTGTTGAATCCTACCCCGGGTCGCTAAGTGGACCCATACCTTTACCAATAGGGTCGGATAGTGAATTCCATTTTGGACACATTTCGGCCCGCTCATTCGATTATTGGCTTTATCCGTACAAATGTGCCCGCGGAACAGCCATTCCAACTTGTTAGTGTATGTAAAATTGTTTTCATTTGGTCATGCGATGTGTGACTGCAAAATATGTAGCACTACGACTGAGATATTTAAAATATTTTTTGAAGATATTCCGTTTTTTACAAGGATTACTATGATGGTAAATATGTCAAGAGGGTTTCAGCAGTCTACTTCAGGATTTTAGTCCCGCTTTGCAATGGAAAATTGATAATAATTGATCTCTCTCTATACATTATACGGGTATCATTTTATTAAGTTAGATGCGGGTTGAAGACAATTTAAATATTGCCAAAGACTAGTTGAGCTTCAGTGCTCGATGTCAATAAAGCCGCTGCCAATCCAGGCTTACAGGAGTTGCAATGACGGGGCGGAAAAGAAAAAAGAAAAAAATGCCTGCTGGGACCTTTGACATCGTCATAGCTCATTCAGTCATCTGCATTGTACTGAAATAAGTGCAAAATCTTTTTCCTTATAAAAAGGGGTTAAGAATTGTTCGTTTGTTTCTAAATAAAAAACAACAACTAAAAACTAAGAAGTAATATAATCACCAGTTAATCCGAAACTTTCCGATTCCAAAGTATATTCGCGAGTTTACCCGGCGGCGTTGAATCAAGTATAATTCGATTGTTGTGCAAAAAGTAATGTAATTACTGTGAACTCGCCGCGTCTTCTACAACTTCGTATTTATCAGTTGTGAAAGTCTGTTAATTGCTATAATCGAGTTTGTTTTATTGCGGTTTTTAAATGACTTTGTATGGAATTGAAGACAATTTCTCTAAGAATCAAGTAGAAATGACTACTAGGTATTTATTTATTTATTTATTTATATATGAGGTTCACCAACAGCGCCACATATCATACAGTGTAAAAGAAACGGTATCAAAGTTTTAGTCCGATATGTGCGCTAATCACAGGTGTACACAACGTTCATAGAAAAAGAAAACAAAAACAGCTCAACATAATTACATAAATAAAATTAAAATTAAAAACTTATCCACAGAATAACAAAACAATGTGCAGTCTTGAACTACAAAATAACTAATTCTAGGAAAAAAGAATGATGAATACATTTCACATAAATAATAAATAATGTAAATGTAAATAGGTATGCATCTGATAAGTGCTGTGTACCCCAAATTAAGTATTTACTCGCCAGAGATGGCGATGGTCCGAGACAATAATGTTGTCCTGATGAAATAACAGATACAAAAAGCGTGGGGTGCTTGCAAAATTTACTTATCCTTAAGCACTCTCACTTTTTAACCTAAATATAAATGTATTTCAGTCCACTAAAGCGTGTATTTTACTTTCTTCAACTTATGTTTTTAAATTTGCCTATCTAAAATAAATGAACATTTTTCTTAAGGACTTTATTAGATTAATTTACTACAAATCTAACGGCGATGTGTGACCATCATAAGTGAAGATTTTAGCATAGAATCCCACATTACAATCGAAACACGGCACACTTAAATAAGATCATCGTTAATGATACGCCACTATACGAGCACATTCTAACATCACTCTTCAAGTTTCTTCAGGCATTACAGATCTGCAAACCCCTTATACATTCCCAAACCTGCTAGACAAGAAATCTATTATACTAGGGTATGTATAACTATCAAAGGTCTTATGTGAACTTCTATATTTGTAAGAGTTTCTCATTTTAACATTAAAATTAAATCATCACAATCCAGTTACTCTAATTCAAGTGCTTCACATTCCTGGTAAATCATATCAGAGTGCGAGTAATGAGGTTTGGATCGCGGAGTGCGTCCGCAGTACATTAAGCATTCATTACAATTAACTGCGGATCCCTCTCGTGTATCATACTTAATGTTACTCGACAGCCTCCGTGGCGCAGTTGGTTAGACGCCGGCTGTGAAACGAGAGGCCGCGGGCTCGATCTCTGCACCGAAACAAATATTTGTGTGAACCACAGGTATTTGTTTCGGGTCTGGGTGTTTGTGAAACAGAAAAATCTCTCGTAGCTCCTGATACCCACGACACAAGACTCGATGTTAGTGTGGGGTCAGGACTATGTATGTGACTGTTTGGTGTATTTTATTTATTTATTATTGTGAGGCCTTACTTGGTTATGTGGTGAACTTAGTGCAGCTTATGTCGTATATGCAAGTACTATGTTGGTACAATATAGTGATTAAAGAAATTTACCTACTCACGTTATGCTACATATACAGGGTATCTCAAGACCGCGACCGAAAACGAAGCCAGGTGGTAGTATTAGTGACTTCAGACACAATGCAACTAAAAATTGCGCAAAAAAAACATCGATATTTTTTTTGTATTTTTTTTTATTATCGTCGTATTGGGGTGAAAAATACATATTTTTTTCCAAAATAATGATGTACACATTTTTATTTTTAAAGACGCAATGATACGTAAGGATTTAATTTACTATTTTCGCAAAAACTAAGGATTTACCACCTAAAACGATGATTTTAAAAATATTGCAAAAAATAATCTGTCGGTTATTTTGCGAAATTTTTAGTTGCATTGTGTCTATAACCACTAAAACTACCATCCGGCTTCGTTTTCGGTCGCGGTCTTGATATACCCGATATATAAAATTACTAACGGCCCGTCCCAGCTTCGGCTGGGTGCAAATATTTACATACCCGATACCTACATGTTATTTTCGTACAAACTCTTGCATACCTACAATCGATGTAACTGTCCGACAGTCCCATTTTCTTAGCTCCATAACCTGTCCTGCTCAATCCCTGCACGTCCCGTTTATTCCGTCACTTCCCGCTCCGTACCGTGCCGTACCTTCTTGTTCCATCAGGTCTCATCCCGTGCCTTCGCATTCCGTTCTTTCCTATCAAATAAAGTCTGCCGTCCTAGTCCCATCTCGTCTCTTCGTCTCTATTCCACCTCATCCTTTCACATCCAAATAGTGTGCCCTTATTTTAACCCCTTTAGGGCTAATTTTAAGCAAACAAAGTATGCAGTTAGTTTTTTTTATCGAGTAACTAGGATGCCAAGTTTGACATCTGCAACATCAACAGTTTAAATGTTCTATTTAAACTTTCATCCCTTATTTCAACCCTTTTAACCTTTTTTTCGCAGTAATAGGTAGCCTATGTCCTTTCCCGAGGTCTAGTTTATCGCTGAACTAAATTTTATCAAAATCAGTTGAGCCATTTAAGCGTGAAAGCGTAGCAGACAGACAGATGTACTTTAGGATTTGTAAGATTAAGTAAGGAAGTAAATATTTTAATCAATTCTATTGCAAAATTAATTATATACGTTTTAAGAAGGCTTGTATAATGTTGTCGCCTTGTTAGATAAAATGTCTATTACAGATAGCGCTGCATCCGAAGATTTTTTTTTTATTATACTGCAACCACAAAGGAACTCTGTACTATTAGATCCTTTGCATCTAATAGTACATATATGTACTTAGTACAATAAGATATCCACTGGCGAAAGATCATAATATGCTAAAACTCACTGCAAAATTAATAATTCATACATCAATGAAACCCAGATTAAATGCAATAGTTGTCACGTTTGTTGCCACAGTCGCAACCCGGCGAGCATGTCGAATGGATTTTGTTAAATTGGATGGCATCCGTCTGCGTCCGAACGCCGTTGACACTGCCGTTTAGCATCACGTGGATTGGGAGAGTTTCACGCAGATTTCTGTGTCTGTGTTTGTTTGTTGGTGTAACTTTTTTGTCGCAATATACTACGTTATAGAGGTAGTGATGGTAAAAAGGATTTCAAAGTGGCGGAACTACATTGTAGTTAGTAGTTACCTAGGACTACAGAAATAATGAAGTAATTCGACGGTGAGGGAACCACTGTCGGAAATAAAACTCTGGTAAATTAACAGTTCTGCTGTCGTATTTCATTTGATTAGATTGGTGGAGGCCCAATATATAATTTTCTTTTATCGTCCTTTTTTCTTACCTTTTCCTCCCATTTACTCACATTCATACTCGCCTTGTATATGATCAAAATTGAAAGAAATACCATTACTATTTATATAATGTCCCTATAAAATTGGCTATTTAACCGTACTCCATAAGGAAACATATTCAACGACACAAGCACTTTAAAAAATGACCATCCATTTATTTACTATAAAATTTCCTAACTCCCGTACAATCGCAAAATAGGCATCAAAGCCATGCCCATTCAGCACCCTGATCACGTAGACACATGGTTCATTTTCGCATGAATAAACGCAGAGATAAGTTGGCAGGTTGGAGTCTGGAAAGTAGCCAAGTGCGACTGCACCGGGAATCATTTGGCACGGAGGCGCCCGGGACAGGCCCCTTGTAAATCTATCGCGAATTAATATTAAGTTTCGCTCGACAACTAGCGGTTTGAATGCTTAATGGTTCTTGATTCTTACTTCCCGACGATAGCGCGTTGTTCTCGCTCCATTAAGTGAAGTTTTCTCAGTAGTCGTGTATTTATACACTGACATTGGCGGAGTCCCAACGGTCCTTGCTTTTATGTTTATACGTTAAAGATGGTAGCGTTTATGATCTCCAGATGTTTTAGAGGTAGATGACAATCATTCACCATCACTATAATCAGTAAGCCACACGGCGGATGTATGTTAAAAAAAGGTTTAACAGAATATTCCATATTCAACAACGGCCATATTTATTAAATTTATTTTAGTTACCCTATTAATGTTGCAAGGTAATGTAATTATGTAGAAAATGTTTTCTCCTTATTCGTTCTTAGTCTAAAATTTTATTTCTTACAAAAGGAACAAAAAGACCAAGGCTCAAAATTACAAATCGTTCACATCTAGAGCAAGAGCAGAACTAAAATAATTAACCGAATCAACCTTTATCCAGGCCTCAAGTTCCCGAAGACCAAAGCGTGGCTTGGGAGCGGTCAGGGCGTGGTGCGTCGCGTGGTGGCACTCCGGCCGGGAGGACACCGAGGACACGGAGCCGGAGGAGGAACCCTCTGACCCTGGGTACGCGACACCGGTCTCCGTGGAGACGCCACTGCAGAGCTCTGTGTCCAGGTAAGCATATTCCAGGACCTCTAAGTTTCAATAAGATTTCATACAAAAAGTGTTATGTATCTTCTTAAGAGGAATAAAATCTTAAGTTAGTAAACAGAAGTATCCCAATTACTTTTAAATTTCCTTCTCCAAATTTTGTTCAGATGATTCTTCATCTTAATTATAACTATCTTTGTCACCAGGTGTACATCACTAAACGTTATCAGGGATCCATACGCGACGCGCTCCAGCGGGTCTGGAGACGGGGGCACCTCCCCCCTGCGCCGCACGTATGACCCTCCAACAATCCCCGCGGCAAGAGACAGTCGCTCCCTCCCTCCAAACACACGAATCAACGCCACTACCTCACCAGCGCCGAAGTCCGCATCAGCTGACTCCGTATATACCATTCTCATCAGATTACCCGATGTAGACACCGAAAGACCAACTATCAAGATGATTACTGAGGAATCTCCACCTTCCGCCCGGACTCATTTCCGACCGACGCGGGGAGATTCCGAACTGAATCTACATCCAGCTGGCCATGCTGCGTTGACGAGGAGAACGTCTCATATACAAGACGTCAGAATACCTCTGAACGCGAAAATAATTCCCAAACAGCTAGCTGGGAAGGGAATAGCTAAGCAGCAGAAGAAAAAGAAGACTCAAGAAAAGAAACAGGAGACCAAAGCGGCTAAAACGCTATCAGCTATCCTCCTATCTTTCATCCTAACTTGGACGCCTTACAACATTCTCGTATTACTAAAACCTCTTACAGCATGCACGAAGTGTATTCCAGATGAGCTATGGTCTTTCTTCTACGCTCTCTGCTATATTAACTCCACGATAAACCCAGTGTGCTATGCGTTATGCAACGCCACCTTCAGGAGGACGTACGTGAGGATTTTAACTTGCAAATGGCACAACAGGAATAGAGAAGCGATGACTAGAGGCGTTTACAATTAGTCGTGAATTGTGATGAGCTTTAGCACAGGTTTCGCGATTGGAATCATGTGATTTTTAACAGTACCAAGACTTAATTGCCCGGTCTTGGTACTTTGTTGAAGTTAATTCATGCAATCTGGTATAGAAACTAAAAAGCAATGGTTTCATTTGAATTTAAAATGTTATATAAAAAGATTACAGTGTAGGTAATTACAGAAGGAAAGGAAATTAAAGATCAATCGCAGAAATAGTTTACATATTTGATTCTAAATCAAACCGTTTCAAGCCAATCAACACCGTTACAGTTTGTATTAGCATATTGGGGTTAATATTTGTACCAATCTCAAATATTTGCTCCTAATTTAGGTGTTGTTGGATTGCTATTGGTCTAGTATTCTGTATTACACGGCGAAGTTTAGACACGAAATGCATTCCAAGTGGTTACTCAACATTCAAATTGCATGCATTAAATTGGAAACTTCAACTAGTTTGAAATTAATTAAATGCGATATAATACGAATAATTTAAATGCGGTGGAAACTGAAAACTTTACCCGTTGATTTTGTTGAAAGCAATTTATTGTGAAACAATTTAATTTCCATTAGTGAGTTGAACATCCCGTCCATACGTAGTTATATTATTTGGAACGTTGTGTGATATTTGTTTTTACGAATTTATTGTGTTGAGTTTATTCTTCATAGATACTTGTATTGTACGTTTGATAAAGTTTACCAAGTACCTTGTGATTTAGCTTGGCTTCGTTAGGGTATATGAAAGATCAAGTTAAAGTTTTTGTATAGTGACTTGTTTCGGCGTTCCTTTGACGTTTCCTTTTATGTAGGATACAATAGAAAAGTTTCACCGTTTTCGTTTGTTTGTGACATTCCCGATATTTTCAATGCAATCGTTTGTTTTTATTTCCTTGTGTTATGAATTGTTTTATAAAATTTGCTGTTGTATATCATGGTACCGCAGTTTTGTTGTTTTCTATATATTAACGGTGAGATGGTTAAATAGAAAATCATGGTAGGTGGTTAAATAAAAAATAAATTCATGTTTAAAACAATATGTTTACCCCTTGCTTTAATTTTAGAAAGGAAGAAAGAAATTTCTTTCTATCTTGCATCAATTTTAATATTTTAAAAGTAAAAATAACCATAACCGCTGGACATAACAACATTTTAAACTTCTACTAAATAGCTAATAAAAGTAAAAGATTCATAAAACAATTTTACAGTCCTTTTATCTATGGTTCTGGAGAAAGGCGAAAATATTTCTCATACCTATTTAAAGTTGATAGCAGTTGGTTCGTAAACAGAATTTAAATACGATTTTTTACGGTTGAATTAAAAAACCAACTTTGAAATTTTCCCTGTTAAGAGTTTTAGTATTGAATAACTTTTCCCGTTGTTTTACAAGCCTTTTGATTTGTTTGTGAATAACAATATTTCTTTTCACAAATGTTTGGCCAAAACAAAAGCAAGATTTTATTCATTGGCTAGCCATAAACCTCTGTTTTGTATGTGTTTGTAAATAATTCGTGAAAAGCCTGTGTCCTTCCCGGAGGCTGGGCTTTGAGGCCATTCTCGTAATATGGCCGGGTCAGGGCCAAATGCTTTGAGATTTGACCTATTTACGTGGCTGAGATTCTGTGATGAAATGACACCGTTATCCATTACCTTAGATATAGAATTTCTTAGATTGATGTTTTTAGTGAGTGCAGGAAATGACTTCTCGACTGTTTTATATAGATGAGTGTTTTTAATTAAAACAAACAGCACTTCGAACGAAATTTCGTTAATATATTTCTTTTGCGTAAGAAACATCGGTTCTTGTAGTATTGTAATATGTATTCTTATATGTTTTTATACATAAACAGGGGATTTTGAAAAAAGATTTGTATCATTATATGGAGCAAAGAACTTTATTACTAAACAAGTGGGAGTAATTATGATGTCATGTATGAAGAATATTAAACAAATCAGTTGTTATAGCGTTAAGTCTTTAATTCTATTCGTGAAATCTTTTTTATGCCCGTTCTACACACAATGTGCAAAATCTACACATTTAAAAAAATAACACAATGAAATAAAAATGAACAAATGACTGTTAACATAAACTTATTAATATAGAGAGAGAATAGTCTTGCTTCAACTTGCCGCCAATAGATGTCGCTAAATGTAAATGTAAAATATAAATTTCCACCGCCCCTCGATATGTGTGAAAATCAAATCAATCAGAAACGAATGCCCAATTGCATGTAGTTATTCATCAAAGCTTAAATTTTAACCATATCAATGCCATACACTTGAGATCCCAAATAGGGTTGGCATTTTCTAAGCTAAAGTGGGGTCAACGTTACTAGATGCAACTGAGCCTGAGGCGCTGAAAATGAAAAGATTTCCTTACATATATACAAGTGAAACTAATGTGGATCGTGTAAGATTCTTAACAATAAATCATCTCGAAACGTGAATTGTGCGCTGTATAATTTAATGAATCCGACATACCTATATAAAAGGGAGGGGGGATGCGCTTGGTCGAGCGAGGGTTTATGTGAACACGTCTTATTGAAAGGAATGTGAATACGGTACGATTTTATGTGTACTTACTTTAACTGTTACTCTTAACGGTTATGCTTCGCGACAAATATCTTAATTGTTGTGGAGCTATTTAGCAATAAGTTAGTGTTTGACGTTAATATGTTTAACTAAACCTTTCTTTCTCCTTCTCATAAATCCATCCAATGGTTGTCTAGTAGAGATTGCCTTAGGGCGATAAGACCGCCTTTTGTACTTTTTTGTTTTATTGTATCTTTATACCTGTACTTTTATTTTTATTGTGTACAATAAAGAATAAAAATAAAATAAATAAATAAATAAAGGTTCTGGAGTGGAGGCCACGTACAAGCAAGCGGAATGTCAGACGCCCACCCACAAGGTTGACGGTCGACCTGGTTAAGGTCGCAGGAAGTCGCTAGATGCGGGCCGCTTCCAACAAGTCTGTGTGACTATCTATGGGGGGGAGGGGGGAAGGGGGGAGGGGGGAAGGGAAGAAAGGGGAAGGGGGGAAAGGGGGAAGGGGGGAAGCGGGAAGGAGGAAGGGGGGATATGTTCAGCAGTCGCATGTGGCTGAAAATATAAGAAAGAAGAAGAAAGGTCTCTTGTTAGTTAATATTTTTTTCACACGCTGGTTTGCATAGATGACGCATCCGTGACAACTTTCAAATTGGCAAAGCAAGTTTTGTGAACGCACAAAAAAAGATTTGGTTTGTGAACTGAAAAGCACTGTTAGGAAGAAAACATTTCTACGAAATTGTATTGTGTGAGTGAAACAGCTGAATCAGGGAAATAATCATCGGGGTAAGAATTGTCGAAGTCGCCGAAAGTGCTTATTGTTCAGTAATTTCATTGCTAGATCTCTATACATAAGGTTTTAATTCTTCTGTAGGTAGTATTCGTAAAAATTGATACTCAATAAGACATGTTCGCATGAAACAATAAAAACGTGATTAAAATAATACAAAACATCATACAACGAGTTAAGATGTGGAAATTCTTATATCCTAGTCATTTAGATTCTCCAGTAACTGAGCATAAGGTGTTACGTCACCGATGTACATTTTAATAAAAATTAATGTCTAAAATCGATGTGATTTTTATCTAGTAAATATGTCTCAGAATAATGGCTAGTAGTGTGTTTTATTATGGATTTTGCATTTTATTATATAATTTACTTGCAATATTTTTTAAATCCCTTTTCAGTTATTTCATAAAATTGTTGTTTAGTCATAATAATGTCCTGGTTTTTGTTTAAATTTTATATTAGACGTTATTGTCACTGCCAAATTTATGTATTTGTACTGTGATTTGTACATATAAATTGTTTACCCTTTTCCCCCTTAACGTTTGAGTGTGTTATATTTCCACCGATTTTTAAAAAATAAATATCTTTTCTTCATAGTATAGGTGAGTCATAATTAAATTCTAAATATATGTACTTATTTAATATAAATGAAAATGTAAATAACTAATTCTAGTGTGTTTGTATCGCCATTAATAATTAGGTGATAATATTCATATATACAAAAATATGGGTGTGGTATTATTGCGATGGTTTTGAAAGAACTATCTGTCACATTTTGGCCGTTTTCGAGGGTCCTATAAGAAGCAGTTTTCTTTCAAAACGATCTTTTAGTGTAATATATTATACATCAATCTATGTGTCGTGCAACGTTCCTTTGTATGTATTTATACATATATATGTGTAGTAGTAGTTACATAATATCATGTGGTAATTATATTAAGTCTTAGAAACGAATGTTACCAAGTTTTATACCAATATACGGAGATTTACGGGTTTTGAGTGAGGCATTTTTGTTTGCACATTTTCTACATTTATTACTGTGGATTACTTCCGACTATCTGTGAAAATTGTGTAAACTTTCTGTTGTATCCAAGCCATTTATTGTTGTTTTGTAATTCATTAAATAATTGGAAGAAAATAACAGTAAACAATTCTCATACACTATTCTGTATCCCAATGGTAAAGGCTATCCATAATATGTACATACTTTTAGTGTATAATTTATACATTTTTTAATTGTCCCAAAAAGTACACTCATCATTTTACAGCCTTAATAAATATAGTGTGCTTGCATATTCACGTGAAACAATCGAAATGCGTAATTCTCCTCATTGGGGTGATTTTTTCTAAAATATTTTTCGCTTTGTGATGTATTTTACGTGGAGTGAATTTTGTCAGATTCAGTGCCAAACTCTGTTATATTCCGAAAGCAAATCAGTAGCAATTGTGACAAATTTGGAAACTTTTTTAAGAAAAGTTTGAAGTTTGAATTTGCTATACCAATAAAGTATCAAAATTGAAATATATTTTAATATATAGCAAGTCTAAATAAATGGAATGATTGTGAAAATATACGTAATGGAAAAAATCACCCCGCATGTCGACTAACCGAATAACATTACAAACTTTAAAAAAAGGAAAGAATTAAAGATTTACTTTAAATTGTAAAGAACTTGATCGACGGAGTTTGCTAACTAGCTTCTTAGACATTCAAAATTGTTTTATGAATTAAAAACTTTATTAAATTTATATGAGTTATTGTTAATCTTGTATTATAATGTTATTATTTAATTACTAAGTGTTGAAAAAATATATAATATTATATAAGCAAAGGATGCGGCAAATGTAGATTTAATAATTTTGTTGTGACAAAGGACAGAGTAATATTGAATAATGTAATGTTATTCGGCCACGTTTTAATTCTAATTCCTAAGTAATATCAATGCGCACAGTAAATAGTTTAAAGTTTTAACAAGATGATATTTTTCGTGTGTGTCCCTTGAACTAGATGTCTAGACGGAATTGTTTCGTAGGTTACTCTGTAGGGTTCATACGTTTTGTATTCTATAATACCGCGTTGTATTGAAATGTCGGCATTGGCTGCACAAAGTTTTTACTAATTTCACGGAAGAGTTACGTTCCGGAGGAGAAAGACGTTTGTTAGTATTTTACACAGTTAGAGCCTTTGCTTATAAAATCATTGTTTAATTCATTTGTTTTATTTAGCTATAGTTACACAAAATCTGATCGTGACGTTTGGTTACTATATCGTTACATCTATAAATATATATTGTTACAAAAGTTACCATGTTACATCTTTGCAACTTTAAAATGACAAAAATTATATATTATAAATTTTTCCTGAATTTCAGAATATTTGGTAATACTACAGAATTAGTAGGTACTATCAACGTCATGGGATTTGCATTGTTGCCTCAGATCGATTGAAATTGAAAGTCGTCGCGATCATGGCAAAAATGGGTCATCCAAATGAAAAATACAAGATGTAGTTCGAATGTTCTACTTTTAAATTAGGGATGAGGAATGCAAAGTTTTATTCGGGGAGATCTAAACATCAAATTCTCATTGAGAGGTATGTACATGGTCAACTTAAAACCGATTCTTCAATGTTCGTAATTAGGTCACATTTCAATACTGTGCGTCATTTTTTTTAACCGACATGTCGATATAGTGGCCAGTATAAAGCCTTGTTTTAAATGCAAATTCTACATTTTTAATTATTTTACGACCACAAACACGCTAATTACAAATAACAATTGGAAGATTTTGAATTTTTATAACCAAATTTTGTTTCACGAAGCTTTATGCGGAGCAAGAGCTGTTTGCTGATTAATCCTCTTTTTGTGAATCTTACTTTAACGTTATTAACGACACATTTCAGCTCATTGGCAGTAAAACATATTTATAAAATAAACACTCACTCGCTCTCTGATTTACCGATTTTTTGTCTTTTGAGTAAATGTAATAATGAAAAGAGAATATTAGCATTGAGGGGAGGCACCAGCCCATGACCCGCCGCGCATGCGCTTTCTCTGACAAATAAAGCAGTAAAATGTGTACGTAGATTTTATTTTCCTACATATCTTTGAAAGTAAATTCAACATTTTCGATGCTGGTTTATTAAGTTTTATGCCAATTATATAATACATTTCCATAAAATATCGTGCCACAAAGGTGTCTTCAGTGTCTATAAAGATATCGCTCAAGTTAATAGAGTAATTATTTATCAAGTGTACGTGTCCTTTGCACATTCCAAATGTGTTATTTACGTCAAATATATACACAGTATTTGTATTAAATTGCAATGTTACAAATTTATATCGTTTACTAGAGAATTAAAGGGATTGTAAAAGTTTTGTGGTTCCGTGAGTGCCAAAGGAGCAATAGCTTGTTGCTATTTGATCAGATACACCATTTTTGTGCCGTCATAAATTTGTATTAGAATGACAAAAAACAAAAGAACATTCACACTTTATGCATACAAATTAAATTCACCAAATATTTAATATTTAAAAGCATAATATGTTATAAAAACTCAGCCCGATATGATAAAAGATCAATACTAGTTGTATAAAAAATGCCACTTCACCAATATGGGTGCATGAATACCGATCAAATAATGAAAATTCAGGTTGTGAATTTAAATTTGGGGAGTATAGTAAAATCGTTCCGCTCCAATTCTATTGTTTTCAATCACAATATTGTCTATTGTGTAACTGCATTGTTTGTGAAATTGTGCCAAATATTGCCCTACAATTCTCTGGTAAATACATTTCGTGTGACCACTATTCAGAACCTCGGTTATTCCGCTGTGAATTTTAAATAGTTATTGTATATTTTATATATATTTATGTTTCTATAGGATAGTAAGCGATAGTTGCTCTAATGTACGTATTTGTCATTTTTCATATTATATGTGTGAATATAATTACCTCAAATATGTTCAACCAGAGGCCCATTCAGATCAAATTGCTCAATATAAATGAAGTTGGGTGATTTTTGTCAGAATATATAAAATACGGGTTATTCTAGTCAATGTGACTAACATCACCCGTATTGTATCAAAAACATCTGGAAGTGGGTGATTTTTGTTAGATTTTATGACAAATATCACACGTGCATTTTTTAAAATATATAACTTGGCTTCAATCTATACTGATTCACGCTGTTTTTTAGATGTATATTATTCAAGTTGAATAACTTTGAATAAAGAATTTTTAGTTTTCTTAAGTAAATTGGTAAATATAGCAGGGTTGTTAAAATATATTTGGATGCGCTCACACAACTTTTATTCATAATAACGCTTGGAAAATATTCATACAAGTAATTGATATTTTAAAGAAGCTACATTTTCCTATTTTCATAAAGTGTTTATGCATGAGGAAAGGTTTGCATTTTCAAAGTCTTTGGCTTTTATTTTCGTTCCTAACTAGCTCTTTGAAAGTATAAGGAGGAAATATTGCTATTAATATTAACTGCTTTGAAAACATTCCTCTCGTTCTGGCATGAGTCTTAACAAAAAACGTAGGTTTATTTCGTTCTTCTTTACTTGTACTTTTACTTATAACTAGGGACCGGATTATATGCAACATACAAAGCTGCATATGCGTGCAATATACCAATTTAATATTGGTATAAATATAACCAATGAAAACTGGTAAAATAAGTATTCATACGGTGGCACTCACTTGGGGAGTCAAAACAGTCAGTTTACGTAGGCATAGATCGAACCGGTAATAACGTACTTTATTTTTTATGTATGTATACAAAAAAAATCTCACACTTAATTTTACTCATATCAAGAGAGTACCGAAAATATGCCGGAAAATGTAGTAAATATAGGAAAACTATACATGATCACTAGATTTTAGGCAAAATATGCAATGACTGCTGAAAATGGGGTCAATATGCAATTGGGTATAATCCGCTCTCTACTTATAACGAATGTGTGAAACTAAAGATTAATAATTCAAGGGTTATATAAATATACTCTGTCCATACAAAGTAGTTTCTTAAAGATGTGACACATTCATGTAAAATTTCTTTTGTTTTATTTTTAATATGCTTTAGGTTTCCACTTTAAATTTTTGCTAAGTTGTATTTCAAGATTTAATGTCCTTTGTTAGGTAAATTATCACTGTGTCTTGGATTTAAAATACTAAAAAGAAATTAGGACTTACACCCGCCTTGTAGAAAGATATTTTCAATAGACCTGCCTATACTCAGCTTACTTGACCGTGATAATAAGTCAGCATTGAAACAATATTCTAAAAAATTACTTATTAAATTATGTATTGTACAAATTAAAAAAATAATAAACTATACTTGAGGTAATTATATTGTTAAATCCAAAAAAAATCCAGTGTACTATTAATTATAATAATAAATATTTAGATGTCGAATTTTTAAAATCATTAAACTAATGACAAGGGAGTAAAACGAACTGAAATATATAAATATAAAAAATATATTGTCGTGTATTTCGTAGTGTTGTAAAATAAATTAAATAAACTTATATAAACGATTCGATAAGTGTGTATCGTAATAGATATTCGATGGGATTTTGCATGGTGTACGAGTAGTGGATGCAGTGCCAAATATTGATAAAAAAATATATTGTCTGAAATGAGGTATTATTACTTTAATATTTATTTTTAATTGCTTGAATCATTCAATTTAATATCTTTATTTTAAGTTAATTTAACAAAATATTATTCTTATTTTGAAATTATAAAAAAATATTGACAGTGTTGATTGTGATTACATAAATACATGTCATGCTGATTTCGGTTTTCCTGCAGCGGATTGCACATAATTTATTGCTCAATAAGGTGGAGTCTATGTATATTTACAACGTTTTGTGAAATCTAGATTCTGATGTTTAAAATATTGTGCAAGTTATAGCAAAGTTTGAAATTCATTATGGACATTTAAACATTGATTTGACATAAAAAAATATTTGAAATATGTATTTTAATTAAACAAATTGTTTCATCTTATGTCAAAATATAAAATATGTTTTATGGTGTAAAAATTGTACTACATTGTATTTTAGCAAAAAAATCCTTTAAATTTATTTGGTTGTTCTTTTACACGGATTCCAAAGAAAAACAATAGTATTATAATTTAAATATTACAAAATGTAGGTAGATTTCGGATTGTGTGTGAAAGAAATGACAGTTTAATGTCAAAATGTCGCATTTAAAGAAAATAGTTTTTATTATAATCAATGTACAATTTTAGTAATTCACGATGTATTTAATGATTAATTAATTAAAAAATAAATAAATGTGTTTTTTGTAAGTTATTTTAAAAATTAATCCATGTTTTTGTATAACCAAAGACAATAAAAATTTAACTAAAAATTGTGTGTTTTTGTTTTTGAAACATAATTATATGTTCCAAAATTCATAACTTGAACTAAGTTAAAAAGCACATAGACAATAAAAGTAATGTTTTGTATTGCGAATAAAAAATGTTATTAATATTATTAAATTTATTTGAAGTTTTAGGGCAGATATATACGTTGAATTCCCAGGTAAGTCTATCAACTTTATATTTCAGTTAGATAAATCCAATTAAACGTCCGGTGGTGGAGATTCTACCCGGCCCGACAAACTTGCCCCATACCACATATCAGGATGCAGTAACGTATCTGCCTACCTCTCCAAGGATACAGACATATGTTACATATCTTGGATGAGGAAAATTCAGCGTGATAAGCATTCCTTAGGGCTAAAAGCACTTAGCACCAAAACATTACATATGTGAGTCACGTATGAGATACTCCGGTACATAACACGATTATATGAATTAGTTATTACTCTCGCTCGAGTCTATTAGCCGGCCATATTCAATATTCATGCGCAAATATGGTTAGTATTAATTAGTGCTTGCAATCTGTATTTAGAAGGATGTTAATAGAGGTATTAAGTGGGTATATCGATATTTTAGCTGTATAATTATGAGACTGCCTCGTTGGCGTAGTTGTATTACGGTACGACTACAAAGCTGAGGTCTCGGGTTCGAATCCCGGGTCGGGCAAAGTGGTATTGGGTTTTTCTATTCATTATCAGCCCGGAGTCAGGAATTTGTGCCCGATATGGCGATAGGCTCGCCCCCTATCACATCATGGGACGGAACATACAAGGCGAAATGAGGGTGTCCTAGTGGCGCCTCTGCCTACCCCTTCTGGGATAAAGGCGTGAGTTTATGTATGTATGTATGTAATTATGAGGATGTGTTAAGGGACTTAGCTACTGAATCTGACGGCACTGTGTCACTCATAATAGCCCACTGTGGAACATGCAATCAATCATACAATCGAGAGTTCGATTAAGATGGCTTAGGCCACTTGTCAATTGCGGATTGGTGGAATCCACATATACCATAGAAATTCTTGTAAAGTTCTTTATAGTATGTCACTTTTCTCACGTTATTTTCCTTCACCGTTGAAGAAAGGTATGTGAATGAGAATTGATACACGCCTCCGAAAGTTAGAGATGTCCTTAGAGATTCGAACTTACGACTGCCCTTTAAAAAACACCTTTCAATTCCTTGCCAACAAAACCAACAGCCTACTATGCACAAATACCCATAACATATTAGGAACTATATTCTATCCTTTAAAGATGGAAACGTAGTGCAGCTAATAAAGGTTATGACGACATCTTTATAACTCCACTTCAGGCAATTACGGTCACATTTAGGCTAATAACCTCTTTGCCTCGTCATCTACTAATAAAAACGTTGATACTTAACACTTTTACTGGTGTTAAGTCTCTCATGTGTGAGAGGCCGCCTGGGTAGGTACCACCGCAATGTCTATTTCTCCCGTCAAACACCAGTGTAAATGCATTGTTGTATTTGAAGGACATTGTAGCCAGAGTAACTGCTGGGCATAATGAGACTCCACATCTTATGTCTCAGGATGGCGTGCGCAGTGGAATGCCAAGCATTGCTTTATAATTCATGGTGTTTGATTTGCTACTGTCCATGAGCGGTCGTATTACTTACCATCAGGCGAATGGCCCGCTCGTGCCATTCATAGCAATAAAAACATTAAAGATGTATTCAATAAATTGCTTTCCAGGTATATACGTTCCGTTCGCTCCTTTACACACGTGGGTTGTAAATTACTTTTTAGTTGAAAATTTAATCAGGGCGTTTCTATTTGGGTCGGGTTGGAATGTATCCTAGGGGAGATGTTTGGGAGAGAGGAATAATTCGATTGGAAACACTTTTCATTATGTAGGGTATCGAATTTGATAAATCTTAGTAAATCACCTCTGCGTCTGTGGAAGTATTGAGGTATTTTACTGTCCATTTGGGAGAAATAATAATGTTCGTAAACGTTAGTTCGGAGTTGACGTGTGATTATGCCCTCTTAAGGTGATTGTGAAATTGCTCTCTCGACAAACGTAGTGTAGGACGCCCTCCAGCCAGGTGGAGCGACGATATTTGTGGGGTGGCTGGTAGCGGTTGGCGACGATGGGCTGAAGATCGAGCCCAGTGGCGTGCTATGGTAGAGGCCTATGTCCAGCAGTGGACGCAGAAGGGCTGATGATGATGAAGGTGATTGTGGGTAAATGTAATCAATTACTATTAGGGAAGCTTCTTCTTCTTTGTCAGTAGCACTATTGACTGAGTGATCGTGGTCTTCACTTCAGGTGTGTAGTCAACTTTTTTATACTTTCCAAATTATCGAACAAAAATTATCGAATGCCTCGGTGGCGTAGTTGTACTATGGTACGACTACAAAGCTGAGGTCTCGGGTTCGAATCCCGGGTCGGGCAAAGTAATATTGGGTTTTTCTATTCATTATCAGCCCGGAGTCAGGAATTTGTGCCCGATATGGCAATCCAAACACGAATACAATATAACATCTATATGCCCACAAATTAAAAAAGAAAAAAAAAGGAATTACACTGTATTTCAAACACATTATTCACAAAATTCTAGAAATACCCAATCAAACAACGGACCAAAAAATTCGCAACAATATTGTGCCTTGTAAAATTCAATCACACGAATAAAAAATAAGATTCAGCCAATAAAAAGCCTCGCAAATTGTCAAAACGGTAATAACATTTTCCGTAGGAAATATATGGGTGTTCAGAGAGCGGCACATAAATTCGTGTAAGGATATTTACGAGGCAAGTTCCACGGAGCTCGTTGGCTAAACTCGCCTTACCTGGGTTGGAGTTTTAGTCTGCGGTTACTGTGGGGTTTAAAATAACTGGGCAGTATCACGTCCGGTAAAATGTTGGTGGCTTAGTACCTTAACATTTTATATCAAGCTGTTTTGACCCAGATCGATGGCACTTTCAGCAAAAGCCAGGTTAAAAGTACCCTGAACCGACGAGAATGCATGAAGAAATGATGAACGTAGACGAAGTGAAAGTAGTATGTCAAGATCGAGCAAACTGCAGATCCATAGTCTCTGTCTACCCCTATGGGATACAGGCGTGATGTTTATGTATGTATTAATATGGTAATGGCACTGATATACTGTCGGTACCGACAGCTCTTTAAAAATTATCGAATCTCGCTTAGTACCTATGATTTTGTATAAAGATTTTTACATTCAACGGATGTGTCACAGCAACTTGGTAGAGATTGATCACGAAAATCTTATAAAAATGTATATATTCAACCCCCTAGTTCTAAGCCCACACACTGTTCTTTAGACCGATGAACTAGCTACGGTAAATTAATGATTTCGATTGTATTTTAATAAGGTTGTAATTCCTACTTTCGTCTTGTTGGTCACGTAAAATGAATTAAAACAAGGAATTAATTTCATAAAACCGAATGCCAGCGAAGTCTTTGTAATGGAAAAAAAAAACATTTTTAATTACAAGTGTTTTTCTGTTTGTCTTGGGATTTGCGGAGTGTAATTAAAAATGGATTGCATTTTATGTTATGTATAAATTGGGATTGAATAATACTTAAAGAACACGATTTCATTTACTGTAACCATAAAAGGAAACCGTGCTCCTAACATTTTTGAAATTAAAAAAAATTTACAGAGTTAGGAGTTTTTAATACATGAGGTACTATGCTTTAACATTCGAACGCATAATAGGCATTGGATATTAGAGTAACACTTTTTTAATTATAATATTATTAACAATATAACGAAATTCTAGGACTAAGTTTTGTGGGGCCTATACGTAGGTCAGTGATTGTTAACAAGTTTTCAGTTTTGTTATATTATATTGAATCATATAAGGGCCTCATCCCGCCTTCTTAGAAATAAAGCCTCCATGGCGCAGTTGGTTAGACGCCGCCTGTGAAACGAGAGGCCGCCGCGCCGGTTCGATCCCCGCACTGAAACAAATATTTGTGTGATCCACAGGTATTTGTTTCGAGTCTGGGTGTTTGTGAGACCGAAAAGTCTCTCGTAGCTTCTGATACTCACGACACAAGACTCGATCTTAGTGTGGGGTCAGGACTATGTATGTGACTGTTGGGTGTATTTATTTATTATTATTTATTTGTAAAGGAACAAACTGCAACACGCAATTAAGTAAAAACCTCTCTAAAATGTTTCCTGTATACTATAACAGTGTTACTGCCTCGGTGGCGTAGTTGTACTGCTGTACGGATTTCGAATCCCGGGTCGGGCAGTGATATTGGATTTTTTTATTAATTGTGAGCCCGGAGTTAGGTATTTGTGCCCGATATGGCGATAGGCTAGCCCCCTATCATATTATGGGACGGAACACACAAGGCGAAACATGTGTGTCCTGGTAACACCTCTGTCTACCCCTTCTAGGGAAAAGGCGTGACTTTATGTATATAGTGTTACTAATTCTCTTCCTCGATTATTCAAATCCTGCATTGCCCTGCAATCGTATCCCACGGGAAACAACAGATAAGCAAACAAGTTAATGGAAACACGTTAAAATGGCTGGTACAGCTACAAACCTCTTGTGACTCAGAATTCGTGCGTCGTAAATCAGCCGTACTGAACTTTCTTTAATGCTTTAACCTAATTTTGCTTTGGATTTGGGTTGAGTGCTTTTAACTCTGTACGGGTATTGTTTATATTTATTTTGGTAAAATTCTACTTGCTTTTGCGTGGGATTATGTACTTCTTTATATTATATAATATGTGTTGGTATGTGGTTTTTCACATAAATAGATCAGCTTTTTGGAAAACTGAAATGAAAAATTGTGTTTTTTTTCTATTAAATTCTAACCTGATAATTTTGTGCAAATTAGATTGTCCACCTTACAACCGAGCGAGATTTGTTCAGAGAAGTTCACGTCTTTGGTCTCGATACTGCTATGAAATTATAACTATCAAGAGCTATATATTCAATAGATATTTCGTGTACTTAATGTTAAGAAATAATAATGAGGCCCAAAGCTAAATGAAGATGGTTTAAATAAATATTTTCTGACACATAAAAATCCCATTTTAAAGTATTAACATAAAATATAGTTCTTGTGTAAAGGGTAAAAAATATGAAAGCCCACGTTATGTTGGCTAACGATGTTCTGGTAAAATATCAAAGCGTTGCCAGGAGCGGCGCTTAAATCGCTTTCAGAACTGCCGACCGCCTCCGTATTTAACAATTTTCATACGTATACATAGTTCAGAGAAGTTTAGTGCTGCAATTTCGCGGTGTAATAATGTATCCATCCATTAAAGCCTTGTTAAGCATTGTTTATTTATACAATCGGGAGGTATTTAAGGCTTAGTCCACCATGTTGGCCAAGTGCGGGTAAGTGAACTTTGAAATTCTAATTGAGATCACTTAAGTATGGATATTGCCTTCGTCTTTGGAATGAACAATAAATAACCAAGAATACACATGTAACTTTTACATCCTATTTTACTTTATAGAATCAAAAGGATGTTCGCTGCCTTCGTCGGTGAAATGAACAATAATTAAATAAGAATACACAAGTAACTTCGACTTTATAGATAATTTTATTATACTGTCACACTAACCTGTTGACCTAAATGATAAAAATTGAATCTAAACTGTTTATATACATTTAAGGAAAACAGATTTAAACCCAGAATATTTTTTCTTAAGTTGGCCACAATACTACCAACCTCTCAACCATAATTCCATTCTCCTACTACTTACTATGTACCTGTGCCTCAGTGCGCCCACCACGAAGCACACATTTTCTGTTATAAAAGCCATCTTGGAGACTTTCCTGTCACGTGCTGTATTTTGTATTTTTAAACATTCCACTTTATAAATGTATTGTAATTTTGTATTAAACATGTTTCGGTATTTATAATAATACATATAATAAACATACAGTATGTTAAATATAGTTTCCGGGTATATAATAATTTTTTACCTATAAATACCTATTCTTGACTTAGTAAATATATTTTGTATATCATAAGAATTCATCTGCATATTTTCCCTTATTTTTATCTTACATCCAACTAAAGAACAAGCCGCTCACTTTATGTTCATTAACATCGTTACGCAAAATCCACCATGAGGAATCATACTAGGCACATTGTCAGTCTTTGAATGAAGAAGAATAATGGTGGAGGAGCTTAGCTTACTTTTATTACTATTCATTGCTTTGATGAAGCAGTGCACTGATTCCGCGTTCTGGGTGACTTTACTTACCTAACTCAGCCGTACAAAATCACTTGACCAATAACACTATCCATCATTATTATTCTAAATTATCTATGAACTGCTCTGAATTTAACTGCGCTGCAACCTCTGTATAATTATTGTATTGTAAACTTATTTTGAAAAGAGCAACGCTAGAGTTTCTTGCCCGTTCTTCTCTGGCGAAAACAGCCTTGTGAACCGGGTGGTAGTGGAAAAAAGTGACTGAATCTAAATAATGTATGACATTTCATGGGTTCAATAAATATTTTCATTTCATTTCATTTCATTAGCAATGCTCCCTTTGCAAACACATACTGTAACTCTACATCGGATTTTTGGTAGTAAGTGGTGCTTAAACCATCCGTAATACAAGCTTGCAGTGTTGCGCTACCGATTCCAAAATTAAAGTATAATCGTATGCGATGTTTGTCACAAAATAAATTGGTCACCAGTTAGTCGGTCGAAAGGCACCGGTTCTTATATTCCTGTAAAGATATATCCAGCGTCCATGGTGTTCCTAAAGTCTTATAACACAACAATCCTAACTATAGGGTATTTGACTATGATCGATATTTTTTTATTATTTAGCGTATAAATAAATAAATAAATACACCCAACAGTCACATACATAGTCCTGACCCCACACTAAGAACGAGTCTTGTGTCGTGGGTATCAAGAATTACGAGAGACTTTTCGGTCTCACAAACGCCCAGACCCGAAACAAATCTTTGTGGTTCACAGAAACATTTGTCTCAGTGCGGTGATTGAACCCGTAATCGTAATCGTTTAAATACAAATACAATTAACTAAAACATTTCTGTGAAAACAGTATTCTATCTATAATATCTATAACAGCCCATATACGTCCCACTGCAGGGCACGGGCCTACTCTACAATCGAGGGAATCGATTGAGAGTGGTTAGGCCATATAGTCCACCACGCTGGCCTAGTGCGGGTTGGCAACTGAACAGTTGAAAACAGTATTAAAGTAGCTGAAAAATGAGGCATTACGTAAAATGAATGTTCAACTTAGTAAAAAAAGAGTGGGAGCGTAGTTAGGACATATTACTGTCTCTTTCACACGCGCACACTAAGCATATTATGACTAATGCATATTAAGACTAGTGACGTCACTAGTTTTGTTTTGCATCCCATTTCTTTTACTCACACTATAAGATTTAAAACGTTTCTAAGTTGTTTAAAATTGAATGTATTTACAAAATTCTTCGCACAATTATGGTTATGGATTACTTTTTAATAAATACAATAAAAAAATGGCCTGAAATACCCTGTTGTGCTGACAGTTTATCGCTCTACGAGTATAACAGACTAATCTTGCCATCAAAACTATTTAATGCGATGAACCTAAAGTACTACATAGTTATGCATTTTAAGTCATTAGGTGGTTACCCTGTTAACCCGCTAAAAGCCAGTACCTGAACATTCAACCCGCTAACACCCGATTCTTGGAATATTTTTTTAACCGCGAGGAAGGTTCGCGCGCCGGTAAGCATTCGAGTTTCTCGAGTGTGTTTTAATGGCGCCTCAATGTGTAAGATTGTTTTAGCGGGTTTTTAAACGGTTGGAGAAATAGAAAATATTTTACTTTTCAATATTTTTTAGAATGACAAGAGAAGGAAGTTGGTTGTCTGGTGGTAAGCATTACGCCTACTATGAAACAAGAGCAATATCTATATTAATATATCTTTTTATTACTAGACAATGGATACCCTATCCATTCATCACGTTTAATACCCAATTATTAGTTATTAAATAGTTATTAAAGTAAACTTTCCAGTCGCTTAGTTATACTACGGTACATTACAACGCCGAGGTCTCGGGTTCGTTTCCCGGACCGAGCAAAGTGATATTGCATTTTGCTATTCATTATCAGCTCTGAATCAGGAATTTGTGCCTGATATGTCGAAAGGCTCGCCTATTACATCGTGGGACGGAACACACAAGGCGAAATGTGGGTGTTCTGGTAGCAAGATTTCACAGCAACCCGGAGCTATGGTCTCTGACGTATTGAGACAATGTAGTTACATTCAAAATTCATTTAAAGTTTTACTAAAATAGCAATTACTTCCCCAGTTGTATTACAAAAATACTCTATTTAAATGTTTTATTGCTGTACACCCGCGTACGGCCCAGCGAAAACAATATCGGAACTACACGCTCGCTTCTCATTTATCGCTCTTTATCTAGTTGTTATCTCTACTTGTGACAGTAGCACATGTGCTTTGCTCATTATTAAACAAACGACTATCTAACACCTTTGATAAGGCTTTACCAAATAAGGCTTTTTAATCTACCACTCCCTTCTACACCAAACTGAAAGACTATTCGGATATTAGCCTTCACTTACAGACCGCATCAACGCCTCTGATTTCTCCGTTAATATTTCTTATTGCACGAACGAAGTTCAAAATTAAGTTAGCCGGTGCTCCCAAGTGTTCCGTTCAGCGTTATTGAATCCATTTTGTCATTGAGTATAATCGCGCATCTCCGCGTCTCGGTGTCGATATGATTGATGCAACACGGATATCTAATCATTCGGGAACTTTATTTTTTTCTTGCTCATTGGCGAGGCGGGATTGCAATTGGTTGGAAATATGGAGAATTTAAATTCTACATAGAATGCCAACTGGCCTGCTTGAATCGAGTCCGAGAATTCGAATCATGTACGTAGGTAACTATGAGGGACACATCATATTATTACTATATTTATTTCTATATTAATTATTCTGTTTGCGTAAATAAAGATCTTACCAATGCAGCTTTTATAAGAAAGAAAGGGGCGGGAATGATCATAAAGAAAAGACAGACACATGTAAGTACGTGTAATCTTAAAACAGCCTAAGTGACTTCGAAATTACAGTTAAAAAAGAGCATTTGTATTTATAGTAACATTCACATATAAAAATAGATACTGTCTTCTACGACAAATACAAAAAACTTCACAAAAACTCATTTAAAACACAATCGTAACATAAAACAATTCCAATAGTAACATTGACTTCGGAGAAATTCCGATCAGAAATTCATTAGGAGAGGAATATGATCGAAATCTTGAGGATAGTTTCCAATGTTGCCATTGAGTGATGTCAGAGTGGTGTCGGAGGGGTGTATGGCGGGAGGAGCGGGGGGTTTTAATTGCTTTTTCAATTAACGCGAGAGAGGACTCTCTTGGGATCGCATTCGCCATTCGCGAAGGAGTAATGGACTGCACAGAGAGTTGGAATTAGAGCCGACAGTTCTATGCATGTTTTCAAATGCATCATGTATGCGATGGTGAAATTTGATTTCAAAATAGGATGGTTTTATACCCACGCTGAAGGAACTATAATGTATGAATAATAAAATGCAGTTTTGGTACATTATGCTGCGCTAAAAGGTGATTATTTACAGGCCTACTGATATTTTCGCCACCTAGAAATCGGATAAACACAAGCTTTATCTAAAACACGGCACATTTACGTGGCTCATCATGGCGTTTTTTTTATCATCTTGTAGGTACAGTGGTACTAGGTACAGGGTAGAAATATAATAAATCTTCCCACCATTTTTGTAGTTGCAAACTGTTGTCATTATAATCAAATGGAGGGTGGTTAGTCTTCTTTTGCTTTGATGCTCGGTTCTTAGTCAGTCTCGTGGACACTTTCAAGCGAGAAGCATATGCTTTGGCGCTCTGTAGTATCGCGTACTTTTGTGTAGTGGACAATTTAGTACAAGTGTTAATTTTATCGTGATTTTTGTGTAATGTTCCCTCGTGTCGAGGACTATAGTGAAAGTGTGAAAGTGTGTGCTTTACGTCGATGGCGACAATCCTGCTTCGAGATTTGGTGTTGGGTAAGTACCTAGGCTAATTAATGTTGCTTTTAAATTGATTTATTTTCGTTTTTCTATTTTCTATTTGTGTGTATTTTTGTGTAGTGGACAATTTAGTACAAGTGTTAATTTTATGGTGATTTTTGTGTAATATTCCCTCGTGTCGAGGACTATAGTGAAAGTGTGTGCTTTACGTCGATGGCGACAATCCTGCTTCGAGATTTGGTGTTGGGTAAGTACCTAGGCTAATTAATGTTGCTTTTAAATTGATTTATTTCAGTTGTTTTTTTTTTATATTTGTGTATTTTTGTGTAGTGGACAATTTAGTAGAAGTTTTAGATTTATGGTGAATTTTGTGTAATATTCCCTCGTGTCAAGGACTATAGTGAAATATGTACAATACGTCGATGTCGACAATCCTGCTTCGAGATTTGGTGTTGGGTAAGTACCTAGGCTAATTAATGTTGCTTTTAAATTGATTGATTTTCGTTATTTTATTTTTCTATTTGTGTACCCTTCGATATCTGGTATTTGTGTGATATAGGCTGCTAATATCTTCGGCATCGACCATCGAGCTTCGAGAGCGGCTTCGGTGAGTACCTAGGCTAGTTAATATTGCTTTTATTTTTTCTACGTAATGTTTTTTGTTCCATTGTGTAGGTATTCTAAGATTCATATGTGTGAAAACCTATGCAATTCCGTTGTTTCGTGATAAAAGTTTCAATAAATACAACTTCGGGTTTTAAACGTGACTATCTAGGCACTTATCTTGACCGTTTCCATGCGATACTAGTAAAGTTTTGTAAAATTATGGAGATATTTATACCGGCAGGGTAATACGCGAAAGAGGTACTTTTAGGTATTTCATATAATTATCCCTTTCAATCGTACTTTCGATTGTACAGGAGGCCCGTGCCCTGCAGTGGGACGTATGTATATCGGCTGATAAAGATAACAAAGATAGGTTAAGCTATTGCACATAGAGTAAGTAATCACTACGTTATACTATTACAGTAGTGACATATTGTCAATATATGCTCTCATTCCTGGTTGTGTTGAACACCGGCAAGAAGTATTCTTTTCATTAATCATAAAATTACGGTTTTAGTCTAGTTTCATAGTGATTCATAATAATATTTATAGGTGATTATATTTTTTTATAACTGTAGGTATACTTTATTTTATTACATCCGCGAAGATTTACACAGATGTTCGACAAAGAAATTGTTTGGTAAAGAAAATTTTCGTTTCTATACATATATTATAATGTACTAATTTTTAATCATTACTGTATTTGTACTTGCGAATTAAGTGAAAAATAATTTGAGGCCGTAATAATTATAATAAATTTGCCTCAACGGAAGAACAATATTACCGATTGACAGAACATTAATCAACAATGCGAACGGAATTGTGATGATTATTTTAGGACGTAGGAACTGTTTATCCATTATTGAGATATGTTCAAAAGTAAAATAAATAATTATTTTGATTAACAATAGAAAAACACTGGAACCCAATTTTCCCTTACCGCAACTACCTACAATATAAAAATGTACTAATTTATTAATTATACCAAATGCATTAGAGATAATTCAAATGTGGTTCGATATTTATTTAATTATATTTTTCATATCTTGGATATCTATACTCAGCCTATCGCCGTCCACTGCTGGACGTAGGCCTTCCCAAGTGAGCGCCAACCATCCCAGTCTTGAACAGCCGTCATCCATCTTGGATATGTCATAAGAAATTATAAAAAAACTAAGTTGAAAATTCATTTTTTAATGTAATATTCTTATATGCATAATTAGACCTGGGAACCAAACCTACGACCACCCACATTATATAATAAATAAACTGCTATATTCAGTGAATTATCCACCGATCAGTATACCCAAATAAAGCCAACAAACTATAACCAGATGAACCAAAGTTAATATTTAAAGTATTAATGAATAAGCATAACAATGCATTTCAATTAACTTCACGTGTCCGTGTACGGGCGTAATTAATATTAATTTGTTTGTTCGTACATTTAAATTGATTTTGCAAACATATCTGTCATTTGATAAATTAATAACTTTCAGCAGTGGTCAGGATGAAAATACCTGCGATAAAATCATTTGGTTTGAGTCTGTTTTTAACCCACTTCAAAAAAAGGAGGAGGTTCTCAATTCGACTGTATGTTGCTTTTTTTTTTTTTTTTTTTATGTTTGTTACCTCATTTCTCTGTACTGGGTGAACCGATTTCGATAATTCCTTCTTTAATTGAAAGCTGGTGCTTGTCGTTTGGTCCCATAAAAATATGGTAACGATCTGATGAATATCTTCGGACCTGGAGAGGGGAACTCCTTAAAATTAAGTAGGATTCCAATGGTTCTTCTTGCATTGAATTAAGTATAAAAGCAAAATTACAGTGGTGGAGGAAAGTAGGGGTAGGGGGGGGGGGGGGGTTAGAAAATTAAGAAACATGTAAATAGTCAATATCTTCGGCAGCTTTTAACCGATTTTAGTGATTTTTTTGCATCAGAAAGAACGTATTAACACTTTGATCTCACCAAGAAATCAGGAAAATCTGATGAATATCTTCGGTCTTGGAGAGTAGAACTCCTCAAAATTGAGTACGATTCCAATGGTTCTTTTTTCATTGGATTCAGTATAAAAGCAAAGTTACAGTGGTGAATGAAAGTAGGGGTAGGGGCGAGGGGGGCCGTTAATAAAATGAACAAACACGTAAATAGTCAATATCTTCGGCTATACCAATAAATCATGAAGATCTGATGTAATAGTGACAAAGAATCATATTATTACAGTTTAATAGTATGCCATATACCATTCCGTAATGAAACCGATATCGGCAATTGGGGGCATTGCCGATTGTTATGTGTTGGTGAACAAATTGTACATGACGATGATAAATTTTGTGAAAACATGGAAGAACGAGCCGTCATATCGGATGAATTGTTCGTAAGAAGCATTCGAGGATTAAATATCCAATAAAAGAATGTTTCAAAAAGTCTCAACGGCAGTCAAAATCAATTTGCAAGGACGATTCAAAACTTTTTCATGTAAGCCCGCAGTTTTGAAAGCCTATTATTGCGGTCTTCACAAGTATCTTTTGAAATTACTCTAGAGATACATTCCCTTATTTGAGACAGGCGTTGCTCCCTTTCTCCGTTTGTCTCATTTAAACGGCGCTTTCTCATACCAGCAGCGCGTTTACTAGGTCTACCCATATTCAGGCTATCGGACTTTTAAGTCACTAAAAATAAAAAAATAAACCAAAATTTTAACAAAAAAAATAACCGACTTCAAAAAACTGACAAAATTCATACTAAAAATAAACATCTAAAAAAAGACAAAAAAATGTGACATAAAAAACAAACTAAAAATGCACTAAAAAGTAAAAAAGTAATTGCGTATTCTAACGTCAATAATTTACAATCTATTCAATGTACATATAGGTACGATCTATGTGTTTTCCTCGCAAGATTGTATTTATATATTATGTATCCAGTTAAACTTTCCATCTAACTCAACACATACCTATGAGTAACAAATAATTATAAAAACATTTATTTACAGTTCATCTAAGCTAAAATTTGAAATACATGAATGCACTACTTAAAAGACAATCAAATTATTAGAATAATGTACAATTATTGTTATTTTTGGAGTCGGTGTCAGCCAAATAAACTCGACATTATACCTGACAATATTAAATGACAACTTTATGAAATCTATTTTATACGAATATCCTCTTATACTATTATGTGGTTTATTAACCTTAATTCAATAAAATATAATATCTGACGTTTATGTAGTTACTAACTCATAAAACTTGGATGACACCGACTCCAAAAATAACAATAATTGTACATTAATCTAATAATTTGATTGTCTTTTAAGTAGTGCATTCATATATTTCAAATTTTAGCTTAGATGAACTGTTAATAAATGTTTTTATAATTATTTGTTACTCATAGGTATGTGTTGAGTTAGATGGAAAGTTTAACTGGATACATAATATATAAATACAATCTTGCGAGGAAAACACATAGATCGTACCTATATGTACATTGAATAGATTGTAAATTATTGACGTTAGAATACGCAATTACTTTTTTACTTTTTAGTGCATTTTTAGTTTGTTTTTTATGTCACATTTTTTTGTCTTTTTTTAGATGTTTATTTTTAGTATGAATTTTGTCAGTTTTTTGAAGTCGGTTATTTTTTTTGTTAAAATTTTGGTTTTTTATTATGATATCCTTATTGGCCTGTTTTTCTTTTACATACTTAACCTACGCCATTTTCTCATAAGGGGTAGGCATAGGTGCTACCGGGACACCCACATTTCGCCTTATACGTTCCGTCCCATAATGTGATGCGGGGCGAGCCTATCACCATATCGGGCTAAAATCCGTGAATCCCGGCTAATAATGAATAGAAACATCTAATTTCACTTTACCCGACCCGGGATTCGAACCCGAGACCTCAGCTTTGTAATCACTAATCGTAAAGTAACACAACTACACCACCGAGGCAGTCAGTTCAGGCAGTTGATATATACATTTTCTTACTAATATCCATTTCAATTTTTACTTATCATTACGAGTATTTACACCACACACAAATAACTTCAGAAATAAGGTACTGAATAAATACAACGGATTTAACGAAACCAACAAGAAGCGGTCTTTTTCAGCTTATTCCCTATTAATTTGTACCTATTTTCTCGTCTGCGTTCATACTCTATTTGTAGATACGAATCCGCGAGACGCCGACAGTGACTCGTTCATAATTCCATTTGGTAGTGAGATGGTACAAATGATACAGCGCCGAGCCAATTAGACGTGCCCTCTTATTGAATTCACCATGCGCCCTGTCTCGTCATGAACATCGGAAAAAAGTCGAGTCTGTTTTCTATGCATTGGTGATACGGTGTTTTTAATTGGAATTGAAAAGTACTTCGTATGTATATACTCTAAACAAGTAACAAGTTGGAACATAAAAAAACCTTTATCTATGATAGATAAATGTTTGATCGAATAATCCTTCTTAATAAAAATAAAATTCATTTCATTTCAGATATAAATTTCCTTCATAATAAAAATCCTTCCTTCATATTTTAAGAGCATATTTTATCATATATTATGTTTGATTCTGGTTCGGTAAATGGACTCCAATGCATATAATTATGATATTTATGTAATACCGTCAAATGAACTTAAAGTATTATGGAAATTAAAAATGCAAGGGCCAATTATAGTACTAGGATTAAGAAACATCTTTATACTCGTAGGTTGCAAAGTTAAATTGGTTAAAGATGAATTATGGTGACGCGACGTTTCGGAGCTTCATTACAACTTTCTTGTGACATTATTTTTACGTAATAAAATTTGTATATACCCTACTAACAAGACTTATCTAAGCTACATTTGCGAGCTGTTTCTAATAACATTCAGCTCCCATTAATTAAACCGTAACTTGATCATAGGATCGTATTCCTGTTACAGTGTTATCTTGTAGATCCCTTAGGATCGTCTGGCTGGCCACATATTAACTAATTCAGGTCGAACATTAAACTTCCACCTAATTCAGTGGCAACTTTAATAGCTTTCCAACAACTCGTCTGCCTTTGGCCTAAACTAATTTTGAAGTTTGTGCATCGAGCGTCACACTGTTGCTCTCTTTGTGATGTTAAATTGGTCATTTAGATTAGAAATTACCGCCTGTATACACTACTATCGTACTTGAGTTGTTAAAATGAGGTACTAAATGCTGGATTGAGAGATTTTAGGACACCGTATTTTACCTCGATGTATTTGTCTTGTAAATAGTACTTAGGTATGGAAATGTAGGCAGATAGAAGATTGACAACATTTAAAATTAGAAATTAGTTTGAAAGTAAAATATACGAGGGTAAAACTGTTCAAGTGTCTTAATATTGAAATATTAAATATTAATAGACACATATTGTATTAATGCTCATTAAAAAAGAGAAATAATTTATTTTTACGAAAACAACCTGACTTCACTGTTTTCTGCAAAGGTCAAAAGATGGCGCTAGGTGTTCGATGTAGTTTATAAATTCTGATAGATTTACGTAAATACTTGCATTAATGCCAAATTTATGTAAAAAGTATTAATTTGTGTAACAAAGTAAATTTGTTCCTACAACAACAGTCTTTTATACTTTTACTACCCAACTAAAAATAGTAACGAATGAAGAGCAATATTTCCCGGTGTCGTTTTCCGACGAAGTAGAGCTTGTAACAAAACTACGTCGTCAAAAATTTGTTTTCAGCGCAAAGCGGGTGGAATCGAAAAGTTTTCCAGTAATTGCGGAAAATGCTTAAAGACATCAATTCTGGCTTCACTATCTCTGCCTTTCGTGTTGTAGAGTCGTGAAACCTCTACCTTTATTCAAGCTATTTCTCTACTTTAAAAGGGATCTTTTTGCTATAATGTTTCGTGAAATGGCGGTTATGAATAGCTTAAAGTGAAGACAATATGTGAATTAGTAAAAAAATGAAGTGAAGTGATGCTATGATAGTATAATTCATTAATTCATAGACTCTGCCCACCCCTGATGTGACATTATGTTTAATGTTTTTTCCTTGTTTTTTTTTAGTATGAACTACTAAACGATATTTCGCGGGTGTGATTATTCGTAGATACTTTACTAAGACCAATTTTATTATCATGCTTGTCTCGTTTGGAAGAAAAACAATTCCACGAAGCATTTGATATTTTATTAGACATTTTACTAAGAAGACCGTTTGGCATGCGAATTACGTAATGAACTATACAAGTGGGTGATTCTTGGTACCGAAGTTTTCATGAGACGTTGTTACTTGAGCATGGAAATGTAGACAAACAGTTCTCCGAATGAAGAATGTTAACTAATTTTGATTATTAGCACTCCATATTCTCTGGCAAAAATAAAAAATACTAGTGAAAGAATTACTTCGATATGTCAATTAGTTTCCGATTTAGAAGTCAAACAAGTTGTAACCGTACGACCCGGGCTGCCGGTTACGGTGTGACGTCATAGCACAACACGCTCACTGGCTCACTCAGTCCGCTCGTTTTCGCGCGCCCGTGCCGTTGAATTTATACCCACAGAGTACTATAATATTACGTTTATACCTAAAGAAAGACTTTTAACAATGTCCAATCCAAATACTAGGAAATCCTGTGTTGTGCCTAAATGCACAAACACAACTACCAATTCGCCAGAAAAGTTGTTTTTTATAGTTCCAAAGGACGTTAAAATGCGAAAAAAGCTGTCTCTTGTCGATCTGAAATAAGTTTCAAATAAATATAAATGGCCTTACGTATTTTATTAGTAGAAAAAAACAAATAACTAAAAAAGGTTTAGTACATCTGTTCAAACATCTATATTTGCAATAAAAATGAGATTAAAATGGCCTTACGTATTTTGTAAGTAAAAAAATACAAATAAAAAAGGTTTAGTACATCTGTAACGTTTAACCCACTACATCTACATGAGTACCTATCCTACTTCCTACTAATATTATTAATGCTAAAGTTTGTGAGTGTGTGTTTGTTATCTTTCACAAAAACAACTACTAAAAGGATCTGGACGAAGTCTGGAATAACACATAGGCTACTTTTAATACTGGGAAAATGTACAGCTTCTGAGGGAAACTGGGGCGAAGCTGCTGGCGGAAGCTAGTTTGCAATAAATCAATATAGGTATGTATGTATTCATTTAAATTTACTAAGAAGAGCGTTACCTACCTATATTATACATACATGCCTACCAATAGCTACAAAACTTTAATACATACATATTTGTTGTCTTTAACTTGCAAATTTAATGGTATGTAGGTAGTTCTATAACTATTTGAGTTGCATTCTTCCATTACGACATTAGTTGGGTATTTTGTTTTGATAAAACAATTTAGAACAGATAAACTATTAAGTATAAGTAATAGCACGGATATTTCACTTACCGTTGCATTTTTATTCCTCGCATTTCTGCGGCAACGAAATCACTATTTGTTGATAAGTAATGCGCAACCATTAATCCATCTATTTTAGGTAGATTATCCGATTGCCCTTTTTCGAATCCTTCATCCATTTTATTAATCGAATAATATTTACTATTATTAAACTATTAACTTAATACGCGAACGAAAACCAACAACAAAACACTGCGCAAGCTATTACAACTACTATAATCGCTGGCGATTTGATACGAAGCGAGTCGTGGCCCGTGCGGCGCGTTGTGAAATGACGTCACAAGCGATCAATCGACTGTAGCGGGACTCGATATTTTTCAAAACTTTGAATACCTATAAAATCAAAACTACTAGGTATTTTTGACTACAACAACAACTAGTGTGTTTGTATACATAAAGGCTTTACTGAGACAACATTTCAAGCGATTTGGCATACCTAGTAACATTGTCCATTATTTACATACTTTAGCAAACATTTAATTTAGTGTAAGGTCCGGTTTATGTACTTTATCGTAGAGTAAATATCGAATGTTTAGTTACTAATTATAATGTTTAGTATTTCGATAAGTTTAAAAATCATATTTATAATATTATATATTGAATATTCTATGAAGTGTTTACATCAGAGGCTTTTATAATAAAATAGGAAAACTGTTTTTCGCAGTTCAAATAAAACGAAAATATAGACGTGTGAATATTATTTAATTCAGTGCATAATCCAATCGAAGAGCAATCAATTTTGTTTCAAAGATGGTACCACTTCGTCTTCATTATAAATTATGCATTCAACCGAGGTGCTTGCCGCCCAATCCGTAGCCGCCATATCCGCCGAGACCAAGACCGCCCCAGCCTTTGGCCAGGCCATAGCCGCCAAGTCCGTAGCCACCAAGTCCGTAGCCTCCAAGTCCGTAGCCACCAAGACCGTAGCCGCCAAGACCGTAGCCACCAAGACCGTAGCCGCCATGTCCGTAGCCGCTATAGCCGATGCTAATAGGGGCCGCTACAGTGCGGAGTACAGGGGCGGTGATGACTGGTGCTACGGCGGCGGTCCTAATGATGGGGATAGGTGCGGCTTTCACCACACTCGCGGTTGAGATCGCAGGGGCTAGGAGGTGACCGCCGAGTCCTGAAAGGGAATTTAGTTATCTTATTCTATGTTTACAATTTGAATTGCGAAACTGCCGATGATTCGGATTTCTAGCATTTTGTAAGAGAATTAGGCTATAAATATCTACACTAAGTTGAGGCTACGGTATGGATTATCGTTGATTTCAAATATTACAGTACTCGGATGTTTAAGATATCTTAAAAATATTTACTTTTTCATTATTTATTTAAGCAATTGCAAGTCATACATAATATTGTAAAATATTTGTGTGCTCTTCAAAATATTAATATTTATTTGGGGTCTTAATGATGTGGGATAGCTTCTTCTGGGAAAGTTGTGACTAACATGGGTTAACTATAATGAACATAGAATATTTGTTTTGTCATATATTGAGTAAATCGTTAATTATCCCAAACAAAAGTACGAAAATGCAACAAGTCCTTTCAACATTGTTGCACCGAATTGATATCAGTTAATAGCAGATTCTACTACTTATTATTTATACATACCATAGCCGCCATATCCCCCATAGCCACCATAGCCGTACCCACCGTAGCCACCGTAGCCGAGGCCGATGGCACTGGCCTGGCTCAGAGCTACCACTGCCAACAGGCAGGCGAGCTGCAACACAAACAGTAACACTCATTGAATGATCTAGTTTGATAAGTAAAAGTGATTTTTCTATTCATTATCAACCCGGAGTTAGGAATTTGTCCCCGATATAGCGATAGGCTGAAGGCTAGCCCCCAATGGCATCGTGAGACGGAACACACAAGGCCAAACGTGGGTGTCCTAATAGCACCTTTGCCCACCCCTTCTGGAAAAAAAGCCGTGAGTTGATGTGTGTGTCCAGTATTAGCCAAATGATTGTAGATGAGGATAAGGATGTCTTCATGAGGGTATTACGGGTGCAATCACCTCAGTCCTAAGAGAAAGTGTAGTGCTGTGAAGATAGTGTAGGTGCTGGCCGGCGAGGCATAATTTACCTTGTGGCTTTTTGAAGGATAATTGACGTCCTAAGTAAGCGGATGTGAATTTTACAACAAGGAAATTATTCATGTTGCTAATTTAAACATCAAGTAAAAAATGATTAGTAAATTGTAGTTTGGCAATCGAGATCGTATTTTTCCGGAAACACTTATTTTATCCAACAAAGTAGTAAGTAAGTATAGTTCGTTCCAGTAAAGTTTGTAATTGAAAGCCAATATTGTGATGAAATTCGAATCGTTCGCAATAGCTGTTAGTACTTGTAATTTATTGGGACACACTTTTATTGCGTTAAAATATTCCGTATAACTGGACTAACCCTTTGCTTTCCACAAAACGTTCAACTGTATTTAAATTTGTACGTTGTACATCGCGGGCTTGCAAACTATGAAATTACTGAAATAATAGCTCTTAGTTATAGTGTCTTCCGTTGATGATACGGTAATATGAATATTGTCTCGGTGTGACAATTCTCTCTACACCATGCATTATCTTGATTCTATATATTATTCTTTTGTCACTTCAACGAGATGCTCATTGCTCAATGTGACAATACAATATTGTCGTTGTGGTTCGATGGATCGACCGACTCCAATCAATAACAGGGATACCAAACTGAAGGATTATAAAACAAATAATAACTTACAGTGATGTAGGCTTTCATGTTGTTCTTCAGACGAAGTGTGCCGATGTGTGGTATTCGCTAGTATTTATACTGAATGTGCGTATCCTGTGGCCGGCGGATGCCTGCAGTCGCGTGTTGTAAACTTGCGTCACGCATTTGCATCAGGCATCCTTGCTTTTCGGACAATAGATTTCTTTCCAATTCCTCATTTTGTAGATTGGTTATGCGTGACCGCGTCCCTTCCTCGTCGGGGGTATGCAAATGGATATATTTGATGGATTTGGTTTTCGCAGCAAATAATTGCTTAGGTTATTGTAAGTTAATTCAATGATTATTATAGTCTAGTGGTATGTTGATTTGGATTAGTTTATCGAGGTGGAGGTTGCAGGTTTTAAGACCAGGACGTATATATATACAGGGTATAGGAAGACTGCGACCGAAAACGAAACCAGGTGGTAGTATTAGTGACTTCAGATAAAGTAACAAAAAATTTGGCAAAAACATCGCCAATTTTTTTTGAGTTTTTTTACTTATCGACCAATTTAGGTATACATACATAGTTTTCCTAAAATAATGATGTACACCTTTTTGTTTTTAAAGACGCAATGGTACTTAAGGATTTAAATTACTTTTTTCGCATAAACTAGGTATTTAGCACCCAGAAACGAGGATTTTTAAAAAATTGCAAATAAAAATCTGTCGCTGTTTTTGTGAAATTTTTAATTGCATTGTGTTTGTAACTACTAAAACTATCACCAGTTTTCGTTTTCGGTCGCAGTCTTGATATACCTGATATATATAAATATAGCCAAGCATTGCTTTGTAATTAATGGTGTTGTTTGGTTTTGCTACTGACCATGAGCGGTCGTATCGCTTACCATCAGGCGAATGGCATGCTCGTCTCGCCATTCATCGCAATAAAAAACGCTTACCTATTGAGGTAGGAGGATTTCCATATCTTAGAAGTTCTTATAGTACCTATATCTGTGATTTGCATTCATCTTTAAAGTGCGTTGTACTTGACTAACCCTTGTCCATTCATATCTGGCTCATTTTAATTGTAAGGATTTAAACAAACACCATAAAAACTATACTACTGGCTACTGTGCTATTGCATATTATGTATATATCAGCATGCATCAGCATACATAGCGCAGTTGGTTTGACGTCGCCTGTGAAACGAGAGGCCGCGGGTTCGATCCCCGCACCAAGACAAATGTTTGTGAGAACCACAAGTATTTGTTTCGAGTCTGGGTGTTTGTGAGACCGAAAAGTCTCTCGTAGTTTCTGATACTCACGACACAAGACTCGATCTTAGTGTGGGGTTAGGACTATGTTTGTGACTGTTGGGTGTATTTATTTATTTATTTATTTATTTTGGGCCTGTTGGTAACGGTTGCCAACATGTTCACAGTGGTCACGGGTTCAAATCCCAGGGCAGTCTTCTGATTTTTTGGAGTCATGTGTGTATTAGTATTTAATCACCACGCACCATAACGATGAAGGAAACATAGCGAGAAAAACTACAAACCATAGGTATTTGTAAGTATTTCTATGGCATGTAAAGTTCATCAATCCACACTAGGCCAGCGTGGTTGATTATTTGGCCTAACCCCTCTCAATCGTACTCTCGATTGTAAAGGAGGCCAGTGCCCTGCTGTGGGACGTATATGGGCTGATACTGAATACATAATGTTTAGTTACGTGAACATTAATCGCTTAGTTAAGTAGCACAGTCATAGAACGCTACATAGTAGTGGACAGATACCCTAATACTTAACATGAGATGCAACGATTGCGCTGAAAATTTAATTATACTATGTTCTCGATATTTGATTACGAAACCAGGTCTTCCGAACACGCGATGTTGTTATTATGTGCTGGTTTAAATGCTGAGATAGCATTATGATCATTATACGGGCTATTTGCCTAGTTGATCGAGAATCGGAGTTTAAATATTCAATAATTTTATATCTGGCCCGTGAAAGAAAACTCAAAAGATTGAACTCAATTTCGTATTTCAAATGTTTGAATGAGAACAAATCATCTAGATAACTTTACTATTCTTTATTCTGTTTTTCAATATTTCTATACCGGTAATTAATGCTTGCACTGCGTCGGAAAATGTAACTGTAGAAATGTTCGCACGAAAGCCGGAAAATTTGCGGACATCGATAGTATCTATTAAACTACCTTCTCTATTATTAGCATAGAAGCGAGATTAGCGCCATATGATTCATTTGTCGTATGGTGGCAGGTTACCAATTGACATATTTTTGGACGGAACTTCATTTGCCATCATGTGTAGCTGTTGCACTTAGGCATTAAAAAACCGAACTTAGGATATTGTGATTTTACTTAAAACACTCTAAAAAATCGAAGTGGACCTCGCGATTTACATACCATGTACGTTACTGGGCAATGCAATATTTACGATAAATGAAGCATAATAGCAGTTCGTTTAAGAGCCTAATAAATTCGTAGTTATTGCAGAAAATAAATTATGACCGGCGCTCGCTGATCCGTAACTACAATAATTAGTGCATCATTGTATGATAAACACAATACAATTTAAAACCGATTTCAGCTGTATATTTTATGACTAGACTAAATGACTACAATGTAGTTAAAGTATTTACCGGTTAGAAATGGTTATTTGTATCCGGATGATATGTTACCAGCCTGCTCAAAAGCGGATATGGACAGGCTTATTCCTTGAACGTGACAGGCTTGCGTGAATTTACTCCCATAGTTCGATCAATGATACTTCTTGGATCATAATTATCCCTACAGATTTATCTCGAATACTCTCCTCTCATTTTTCATTGTTTAGAGACTGAAAACGTTTCTACAAAATAAATAAGTACTATGTGTATTGACTTTTCATAAGAGCTATTTAATTGTCTACGTGACCAATAAAGATGATTATTCTTTTAACACCTAAAGACTGTCCAGCCCTCACACCCGCCACTGCTACTCCTGTAAGCCAGGATCAACAGTGGCACGCATTTTAATTCTAGTTGTGGCACCCACAGTTCCCCATATTTCCCTTCCGATGTGATTCCTTTCACTACACCAGCTATAAAATCCAGTCCCAAGGAAATACGATGAGATAACACAATCCAAAACTCGGGCAAGGTGAAGTGCCCGAACTGGGTTTTGAACCTAGTACCTCAACACACGCTACCACTAAACCAATTGGGCGGCTATTTATCTATCAAACTGTTTAAATTTCTGGCATGTTGTATTCAGTAATTAAGATATTAAAAAACGTAATATTCTTTTAGTTTTTAAATGTAGTTTGATGCGGTATGCACGCAATCATAATTGACGTTTCCAATTATTACAAGCTTACGGACAGCAAATATTTTAATTTGATTATTATTTGTTTATCGTAACCGTCCAAATTTCAATAAATTCATAAATACTTACGTCGTTTGACTTTTTTCTTAGGTATTTAAAAATGTGAGGCCGGTCTAACAATGTTTACAGATGACGTAATACGGGTAAATTTGCTGATACTCGCTTGACGCAGGCAGTTCCAATAGATTGATATATGAAGGAACCTCCAGCAGTGGATATTAGGTAAATATAAATGATAATTACAACTTTTATCGGCCTTATTCATAGACACATTAAAAACCTATTTCAGTTATCGAATGTTTTGTCCCTTTCGAACGTTTTTAGAATTCAGTTTGAGCGAAGAAGAGAAAACATTTGATAACTAAAATAGGTTTTAAATCTGTGTATGAATGTTTTACCCATAGGTTTAATAACTGGTTGTATGTATTATACTTTCTACCTGGCGTTATCCTCGCCAGTGTTGGGTCCGCTTTCCTACTCATATCGCTCGGTATTTAGTATTCCCGATTGTTAGACCATAATCTTTGCTTTTATAAACATGCACGGGAAAGTGACTACAATGCACGCGATACTTGCAATGCACTCCAAAATACATCAACGTGAGACAGTTCTCGCCAGTCGACACAATTATGCCGGCCTTACTGCGTTCGGATACACCCAGGATGAACCTGAAATGCGACACACTTATTAGGTCAGTTTGACGGATTCTGAACCACAGTGAATGGTCGCTATCGGGTTTGATATACATTCTACCATCGGCAATATTTTCCATCAGTATTTATTGTGACTCATTCCCACAAATTGGAAGCCACTAAAAGAAAATATATCACACAGTAACGTCCATACGTGTTGCAAGGTAACCTCGGTAGTCGCCGGTCCGCGTAAATAATGCCGATTCTGCGAAACAATATTAACAAACGTAATTAGATAATTGCACCGACAAATACTGTACGTTTGATCGTATAAACGTATAAATTAGTTCATTACCATACGCGTCTCCTACTAACTATAGACACAAAATTGTCTTCACGTCATCGCCATTTTAGGCATTGATGATTGATGAGGCCTTGTGTCCGATTTTTAGGTTGGACATTTTATTTTAATAAGCATAATTTAACCAAGACAGAATTACTTGATGAAAGCATTTAAGCACATGATCCGCTAATATAAAAAGAACACAATATTAGTGACCTCAACAAAGACAAAGTTATGTTTGTATTTTAAAATGAGTTAATTACAATCTACAAATAATCTAAAATGTGTCCTATTGAATCTAATCTAAAGTATCTAATATGTAGGTAGTCATCGGTTTTAAATATCTGAATACACGTGCCCACGTGTGAAAATAAACAAATTGTCTGTTTTCTTTTTGAATTAGTTTGAATTGGTCATATTATATTTTTTACCACCGCCAAAATATGTAGCAATCACTCGTGACTCGTGACTCGAAAATAGAAAAATAAAACACGTGGATAGAAAATCACATACTTAAATGGAATTCTCGAACGCCATTTGTAGAATATCAATTGCACGTTCCGCGCTGGTTGCTAGGCATTCCATTGTCCGTCTGTCCGTCGGCGCTAGCTTTGTTCAACTCGTTCCTTTCTACTTTCCCTCACACCCTCTAGTATTTGTCCGTAGAAAGATGTGAGATGCCAGCGTTTTCAACTATTGATTTCAATTTTGTTGACTCGATTGTAAAATTTTAGTTCAACCGCTTTTTGAATTTAGAGATTCGAGGGATATATAATATACATGAAGATGACTTAACTAATGTTAAATGGCATTCGAATGAATAATGCTGCACAAAAATAAAATAATTTAAATAAATCTATTTAAAAATCAACTAAATTATATTTATAAACTGGTTATACTAAATTCAGGAACATTTTTTTTAAGAAAGAAAAATATACGTGTGTTACCTTGAACTTAATAACGAGCATTCTAAAAAAAAATCCATAGATTTAATGCAGATATAATATTGACTTTATAACGTGTCTAATTTACATACGAAAATATGTATTAATTATTCGGGTCGTGAATATTTATTCGTATATATGCAGTGACCATAAACAAATTAACCGGAAGCTCTACGCTCGAGAACCGGAAGCACAAAGCATTTCCGGCAAAATGGCAACCTCCACCTTTCTTATTTTCATTGTTCCCTGGTAATAAATATGTGGAAATATTTTATTCTGCATCGCTCGAACAATGCTTTTGTACCCTTTGTATAGGAGAGAAAGAAATTGCGATAAAAATAAATCTTGCACTGGACTGAATAAATAAATATCAGTATTTTTTATAATTAGCTCTAAGATGAATAGTTGAATACAACCCACGTTCAGGCAATACAAAGGCTATTATCAGATAATCTGTCCCCGTGGGTAGATGTCTGACGCTGTTTACCTCACAGGTTTACCCTTACGAATTTTCCATTAAAGAACATTTCAGTCCCATTAGGCATTAGTAGTTACAGAAAATAAATGCACAAATCAGATATCTGAAGGCAGGTTTATATGGACCTCGTCCTTATTATATTTGTCTGTAAAAGTAATCAGTTTCTAAAATGGAAATTGGGATTAATGATTAAATAAAACAACCGTCCCTTTGAAATACAAGTCGTACTTACAAGAATGCAAAATAGGTAAGCTATTCATGTGATAGTAAGTGATTTTGGCAAACAAACGTGGTAGGTCTCTCATATGTGAGAGGCCGCCTGGCAATACCACCGCAATGTATATTTCAACGTCAAACACCAGTGTAAATGCACTGTTGTGTTCTGGTTTGAAGGAGATTGTAGCCAGGGTAACTACTAGACCAATTGAGACTTAACATGTTATGTCTAAAGGTGGCGAGCGCAGTTGAATGCCAAGCTTTGCTTTGTAATACATGGAGTTGCTACTGTCCATGAGTGGTCGTATCGCTTTAGCATCAGGCGAATGGCAAGCTCGTCTCGCCATTAATCGCATTAAAAATAAAACAAAAAACATGATTACATATGGTATGATAAATACAGGGAAAGTGATGAAACAAAAACATTTTCTTTAAATAATTTTAGCGCAGATATTGTCACTGGCATATCTATAGAACTATTTATTTCTAAAATAATTGCTATTATTGTAGTGACAGCGGAATTGTATTGATATAAAAGTGGGTCTGTTTTATTTTATTCAGAGCCAGAATAACAATTACTTGGTAAAATTATTTCTCACAATGTTAGTAATCATTTCATAATAAAAAATGTATAAGATTCACCTTTAGACGTATTTTAATATTCTTTTGTTGGAATATTTCAAACCTCTTATTTCCCCACGCCATCGTTTCTCAAACTTTTGACTGGCGTTATCTATCAAATACCGAGAAAAAAAGTAAAAAAAAAAAACACAATCTCACTTCTATTACAGCCCTCGCGGCCTCCGGGAACATATTTTAATACCATTTGTTAGTATGTATATAAGAGTTTAACGAAGGGTCATTAAAACCATGATTCCTTTTTTTCGATTGTTTATTTATGTGTTAATATTTTTCGAAAAAAGTTTTTCTTTCCAAAATATTATTAGACCCTATATTTATACGGAGAATTTCCAAAGGTAAATCGTAAGGGGCTTGACACTCGTTGAGAAGCGCTGCCCTACACAAAGCAATAACGATGTTAATAGATTTTATACTGAAAACCCCGTACCTTCCATCATCCTTTATTACGTAATACTTTTGCACGAAAACTCGGAAATAATTTACTTTTCTACGAACGCCTTTAATATTCTTACTTAATGGCGTGTTCTTTGAAGATACGACTTAATGCTGTGTGTCTATTAAATACAGATCCAATCATAGCAGAGCCTACATTTTACTGAACTACTTCCTTATTTACTTTCTTTTACTATTTATCGAGGTACATGTTTCACGCAGGCTTCGTAATAAGGATGGTACAATTTTTGTGCCTCGTCCAATGGATGCTTACCTTTAAAACCGGGTTTTAAAATTCATTAGCGAAGGGGCGAAGGACGAAATGTTGCAAACACAAATGATAATTGAAAATCTTTATTAACGTAGAAAGCTACATTCTTACAGAAAAGGATTTTAATATTTACAAAATTGAAAATAGGAACGACTTGTGGAAATATTTTTACTTTTTGTTATTACATTAATATGTAGTTCAGTTTATAATTATTATGATGTGAAGTGTTTATTGTACATACATAAACTCACGCCTTTATCCCCGAAGGGGTAGGCAGAGGCGCCACTAGCACACCCACATTTCGCCTTGTATGTTCCGTCCCACGATGTGATAGGGGGCGAGCCTATCGCCATATCGGGCACAAATTTCTGACTCCGGACTGATAACCGGATTTCATCTTCTGAGCAATCACTAACGGTACATAGTGTTTCACTTACTTATAAAAAAGTGGAATAGTTAGGTACAACTGGTACAACATACAGAAAATACATTCAAACGATTGCGTTATTTTATGTCCCCGAGTTAATTAATCGCTTTAAAATATAAAACCGTTGCGTCGAATATTATTACATCGAAGACTGATAGTGTAAAAATTTTGACTGTTAAATATTTGCAATACCATAGTATTCAAATGAAATTACAATTGCATTATTAAACACCTGAGATTACATAGCTTATCATATGAGTATAGATTATTTATTCATAAAACTATTTACAGAAAAAAATATATATTCTACAAACATTTAATTAATTATTTGATTTAATTATATTTATTATCATAATTTCGAAGGCTGTACGGAATTTCTCAGTTATATTAAGACACTATAGAACACAAACAAACTTTAAAGGTCTTATTCATGGACAGTTTTAAAACGTATTTTAGTTATAGAATTGTCTTCTTCGCTCAAACTGAATTCAAAAGTCGTTTGAAACGGACAAAACATTCGATAATTAAATTTTTTTTTAAAACTGTCTATGAATAAGGCCGTATATTTCTGTTTAAAAGTACAACAAAACATATTAATTATTTTAGGATATATTCTTATCTTCGCACACTCCCGGTTCTGGTGGGATGCTAAGGGTTTTGGTCCCGATTTTATTCGTCTCTGTCGGCTCCTGAAAATTAAGTTGTTCTGAGAATAATTTTTTAGTTGGATTAGAGGCGTTTAAATGTAAAAAACGATAAATGAATATTGAAGATTATATACTTTATTTTTAAAATATACGAATGCATAAATTGCGCTACATTATGCAAATAATCAAGTTATAAAAGCGAGGTGACGCTGACTGTCATGTCATTGATCGAAGAAAACGTGACTAACTATATGAAACCACACACACTCTTTCGATTATAATTTTTGTCGGAGCAGTCTATTTGGCCTATCTATATCTAGCATAGGCTTGATTAGCATAGTTTTGATACATAAAAATCTTGGTTCGCATCTTTTATACAAGTTGAAAGAGGAATAACTAGATTTAGATATATTTTAATTTATGACAATTGGCGAAAAATTCTAACAGAAAATAAAGTTGGGGCCGCATCACGTGCTCAAAGATTTCCTTAGGCTAATTTTTAATTTAACTTGTTCTAGGAACACCAAACGTGTTGTGACTATATTTATATTATATAGTAACAATATTTTAACTGAGACAAGACTATTATGTGAGAACTTGTTTCTTATTCGAAATTGAAATATATTATGTTAAAAACGTAACTGAGTTTAAGATAAGAAGCGGTCTTCATTCATCAACGGGATTACATCCAAATAGCCGCCATTATAATAATTATTATTATCAGTATTTTTTATTTATCAGTATTTTTGGAATTTAACCCTCAGTGCTTTTCTTCTTTAATTAAACTAAAACACAAAATACCTCAATAAATCAAATGCTTTTTGCAACGCTTTCAAATTCCACGACCAGTTTCCGTTGCCAAATTCTAGAATCCAATTGTTACGGCAGGAATGGTTGTTATGCAACGCATCCAACACGTGAGATTTACTCGGCTTCGAATTTTGGCAGAAGTGATACCGTTTGTAAGAGGTAGATTTACAAGTGAGACTTTTAAAATGGGAATGGACGCGAGTGTTTGAGTTGGTTTGAGTTGACGGACGTTGCAGTTTAGATGCATATTTAAAATTATTTTGAATTTTATATGATCAATAGAATAGAAGTAAGAACGTTTTTAGTGGTATTTGGAGGCGCTTTCGTCTAAGATACAGAATTCGGAAGCAATTAAGAAAGATTATTTAAAACATATACGTGATCATTTGTAATGACTTAACACAAAGACGCCACAAATACATATGTATGTATAATCTTATGGTTACTGATAAATCATCTACGTAAAACGGTTTACATCCTAGAATTCTTTTATAAATAACAATTTACCTCCGTGAACTTCAATATCGAAATGGAATTCTTTCATTTTGCATATCGAGAGTGTGCCTTTTCAATTTAAGCGGATTGTCCATCTGAAACTCCAACGGCCTCTTCATTCAAAATGGCAATTATTTCGTTTCGTTCACTGCGTTCTTTGATTGTTAGGTTATGGTAATTATTTTTTAAGTGTTTATTCAGGTATGTAGGGAGAAAATTATGTGACGAATAACTCCCTGTCCTGGGGTTTGTGTGTCGACTGGCCATAAATAGAAGCGATACCACTCTGAGTTTGAAATAATTATTAGGCACTGCCTAGCATTGCAACGCTTCAAGTATCAACGAAAAGCTTAATTCATAGTAATCATTAGTTTTAATGTCCTATAAGCTGGAACACAACGGTCCTTATATAATTATTCTTTCCTGATTGTGGAAATAGAGACAGCGGCGTTACTTACACAGACATAGTCTTGTGTAATGTTGACCCATTTGACAGCCTTCGTAGCGCAGTTGGTTAGACGTGGCCTGTGAAACGAGAGGCCGCGGGTTCGATTCCCGCACCGAGACAAAGGTTTGTGAGGACCACAGGTATTTGTTTCGGGTTTGGGTGTTTGTGAGAGCGAAAAGTCTCTCGTAGTTCCTGATACCCACGACACAATACTCGATCTTAGTTTCGGGTGAGGACTATGTATGTGACTGTTGGGTGTATTTATTTTATTTTTATTTATTAGGCCTACAGCTATACTGGTAGATTATAGGCTAGAGAACAATCTTTCTCTTTCACTCTCTCCCTCTCTTTATCTCTCTTCAGCCACAAGATGTTTATTGAACATAGCCTTCCCCAATAGTGAACAATGAAAGCAAAAAATATTATTTATGTTTATTTAGTCAACTTACGTGTTCAGCATCAACAGTGTCCATTTCGTGAACCGATCTTATCATCTTAAGTGCTCGTTTTTGGGCAGACGCTGCTCGCTGTTGTAGAATCTGGAATAAACGTTCATCCAAATATAATTATGCTGGACTAAAATATCCTGAAAAATTGAGTAATCTTAGCCAATTACTTTCAGTATTGAATATTATTTTCTGTAAGGAGGACGATACGTTAGTTTCTCAGTCAGATGTATTTGTATGTGTTAATTTAATTCTTGAGAAAGGTTATGAATAATTATAATCGAGCCAAGGTGTCATTGAACCCAGTGAAATATAGCTGGTATCCCTAGAAAAAAAGTTGATACATACATACATAAACTCACGCCTTTATCCCGAAGGGGTAGGCAGAGGCGCCACTAGGACACCCACATTTCGCCTTGTATGTTCCGTACCATGATGTGATAGAGGGCGAGCCTATCGCCATGTCGGACACAAATTCCTGACTCCGGGCTGATAATGAATAGAAAAACCCAATACCACTTTACCCGACCCGGGATTCGAACCCGAGACCTCAGCTTTGTAGACGTACCGTAATACAACTACACCACTGAGGCAGTGAAAAAAAGTTGATGAAACCTTTTTTTATTGATAACTAAAAACTATACCGATTGTCTCCTTTGTTCCGCCTCAGCCAGTTTCTCCTCAATGTCTGGCAGGCTGATCTCCGGTTGTGGTGGCTGTAACAACCGCTGCAGGTGTGCCGGTGGGGTGTTAGACGGCCGACGGTTACCGTCGAACTCCTCCACTGGGATCTCGAACGCTATTGCTGGAAAGAGGGATACATTGTATATTAGCAAAGTGTTTTAGATGTTTTTAGGTGACAGTAATCACTTATGTACCTATTTATTTATTGAATGCTTCTTAAACGTTATTGTATAAAGGCGGGGCTTAATATCGAAGGCATTTTCTTACAGCCTACCTTAAAGTGATGCCGAGATAAATTAAGATTTTCTCCATCAGATAAGCAACTTGCTCTTTACCGGCTTCAATAATACACTTTTCGAAATGATTAAATATATTTTTGTGAATCACAGACAAATACAGCTTTTTATGTTGCATAAATATAGTTATGACACGTCCAACTACTAGATAAAACAAGCATGTGAATTTTTCTTGCTCTCGCTGTTTTGTCATGAATAATGCCTCATTCAATGACTAAACGAAGGTTATCTGCTAAGAAAACACAAACAAATAACGATCCAACCTGGCATACTTACGCGGCTTGGCTTTGATGGGTGTCTCTGGCAGCACCACAGTCGGTAAGTCATCGGCATCATGGTGGTTGTCAGAAGACTTCCCGTTGGCAACCTTGGCCTCGCTGGTTGCCTCCCCCTGCGCGGCAACCGCCGCTCCGGATGATCCGCAACCCATTTTACAAACTTTTCACTTTTGTTTCCAACATTTTATGTACTTAAGCACTACTTTTACAAAGAGTCTTGGATTTGATTGATGTTTTTGAATGTATTGGCCACTAGATAAATAAGCAAAAAACTAAAATAATCTTGTTGTCAGTGTTGTAGTCGCATCGAATAAACATGTGTTGTGATTTGTGAAGCAAAAGGTTCAAAATATTCAGAATCGCGGTTGATTTTAGTTCTTATGTTAGCAATCATATTTTCGAAATCTTTATCTTTAAAAATTCAATACAAATTCTCAATGAAAAACATGAATCAAAAGGGTATTTCTATAGAAACGAAGCCACCATACAAAACCTAACATTTCAAATGAATTCCATTAACCTGAAAAATGTAATCAAACTAATGCACCAGACGGTTTCCAGCACGTCGACACAGTTCTTTTAGTAGGACATATTCATTTGTCAACGTGACACAGAGAGGCACTGTGTTACGCCGTGTCTGACCTCTGGATTTAGAAGTCTAAATAAAACGCAGCCATTTCGTTCATAAGCTAGATTCGCGTATTTTGAGCTACAAGCTTCTGGTTTTAACTACTTAACGGATCTGTCCAGCTAAATTAGTTATATGCTGGTTAAGTAAGAGGAATAATACTTTGTGTGGGTAAAAGTTACGTCGCGAGCAAAATGGCTTGACAAAATGACAGGTGGAATCACGGTATCATAGAAAGCCGACGTGAATTTACAGTATTGCCGTTCCGTTTCGATTAGTGTCTAGTCGTAGAATAGTAGCATCAATTCAGATAGCGAGCACCGTCCATGGTGGTGAGAAACCTGCCAGTTTTTTTTTTGTCGATAGGAATCCTGTCAAGCTTCCCTTTCGGTACCCTGGAGGAGGCCGAAAGGGGTATGTTAGTGTCACTGGCTTTCATCCCGGCACAATGCGGATAATGCGGGCGAGCCGGGTCCCTAACAAATCCTACACCAGCGTACCAACTAAAACCCCTCGGTGACCATCGAACGGATTTCGGGCAACACCGAATACATCGGAGCGAGAAGCGCCCCGATTCCTTTCCTGTGATCGGCCCGCACAGCACCATGTCTGTCCCATTTTATTGGGGAACTAAGGTGTCCCCCACTTACATCTTGGTTTGGACGCCCGTTTAAGATGTTATGGGCGTCCGCCAAAGGTACGGGTCCACGCGCTCTGTCGTCCATCTTGTAATCGCAACCAGTGAGGGTGCACCGCCTCTGCAGAAACGATTCCGATGATTCCGATGATAATATGATTGTGATACTGATTTTTGCAAAAGACGTACCTATTAGAAAACTTAAATCTCCATCTAATGCGACTTCCGTCGAATTTTTAAACCGTCTGCAGAATGACACAGCTTAACGACTGATACGATTTAATAAAAACTGTTCCGATCAGTCGGATATACGAAGTATTTTCTAGTTTTTGCCATTATACATTATAAGTATACTCATTCTCCGAGATTATATAAACGGCGAAATCGAAACAGCTAAGTAATAAGTTATAATAAGTTGCAATCATTCAAATTTCGAATCACTTTCTTCTGGCCTCGTGTACTCTTAATGCGTCATAAAACAAGTGAATTAAAAAGACAAGTCACGGTATTAAGGCCAGTTAATGACAGTGCAAAGCCCTGAAGCAGCCGATGTGAAACACAAAGGCACTTCTGTCGCGTTCCCATCATATAATATTCTGCATCGATGACGTCAAATGAATTGCAAAAGTGCTGGTAATAATAAAATTATGATACAAGAGGTTTTCTAATATTATGGATCGATAAACTAATTTAAACCTATATCAATATATTTCACAAAAAAAGTGTTTAGCTGACTTCTCATACCATAAACCATCTTATGAACATCTTACAGATATGAGGAAACCTTCTTCACGATTACCTTCACTATTAAAGTGCATAGCAATGGACTGAAAATACACGCGTGAGCCCAAGTAATCAGAGTTGAGAGGCAGAGTGCGTAAGGTCGAACCCACAACCACCAGCTCGTTAGTTTGCGTCCAGTCCATTACAGGCCGCCCACATTGAATAACTAAAGCCTTTCTTCTTGGAATCGTGTCCAGCATTCTTTCAGTTTTATCTACAGCCCTATCATTATTCACTCTCTGTATCTGTATTTGTATCGTCCCAATGCCGGGCACAAACCTCCTCTACAATGGAGAGTACGATTGAAAGGGGTTAAGCCATATAGTCCACCACGCTGGCCTAGTGCGGATTGGCGGACTTTTACATACCATATAAATTCTTGCAAATCGCTATGGTATGCAGGTTTTACTCACGATGTTTTCCTTCACCGTTATAGTGCGTGGTGATTGACTATTAATACAAACATGACTCCGAAAAGTCAGAGGTGTGCTCAGGGATTTGAACTCGTTTACCAACAGGCCACCATGCAAATTATTCACTCTGATCTTGCAAAGTCACCCAGCAAAAGTAAGCGAATTTAGTATGAAATCAGCGTCCTCCAGATCAATGCAAGACGGATGCTGGCAATTTTTCAGCAGCAACACCACGGTAAACAGGAGGGAAGCGATGGATTGCAGCCATATTTCCTGATAATCTGCGTCTCCAAGGAAGATTCGATTAGTATACTTGCGGATTTGCGGCCCAAGTTTAAGGGATACGTTTCAGTTTGTACTGGGAAGTTCGACCCTTTTTAGTGTCGATGAATTTATTCGGTTAGTTTATTGGTTTAATGGCATGGCTAGTGAGTTTTTCTGTCTTAGTTATATCGTCGATGTTATTTGTTATTTGATTTAGCCAAATCGGCGGGGAGCAGGTGGTTTGTCTGATAGTAAGGGTGACGCCTGACAATAAACAGGAGCGACGGGACTTAGAAAAAATTATTACTTAACACCGCGCTGCACTCGTCGAAACATTAGGTGTCTTTTGACGCTAGTGTTCCACTGGTTACAATATATTTTAACCTGAAACACAACAGAACCGACGCGACGCTCTGTTGCTTGGTAGCAGAAAAAGATGAAGCTGTGGTACCTACGTAGACAGCCGGTCGCATTCGGGAGACATACCACCTAAAAAAAATTTGATTGTTTTTTTAGTAGGACAGAATGAGTGTATTACGAATTTGCAACCTAATCCTATCACGACTAAGCCACCTACCTGAAACTGAATGTATAATGGCTGATGGGTGCAACGCGACACAATCCTGGGCCTTTATGGTGTTTTTTTTTGGTATACACTTGACGCTATCCGGCATTTGATATTGCAATTTAACTTATTTTCATTCTGGCGATATCGAAATATGACGCAGTAATATTGACGTAATGCGAAGCGCAATAGTAGGTATAACTAGTTCATCTGGTATACAAACGTTATATTAATGTATATTTATGAGGATTTTGAACTCGATCCGATGAGACGAACATGTTGATTACTGGTTTTGTTTTAAGAAGCCAAAGGGCTTTTGTGAAATATTACGAGTAAAACTCAAAAACACTCCAACTCACATTTCTTACTGTGAAACTAGTTGTAACTTTAATATTAAATTAAAATTTAATTATGCTGCCTATCTTAAAATCTTGTTTATAATAATGTTTTTCAAGGTTTATACACTGTTTCCGAGTTATTCGTCTGGAATCGAACCGTGCGATCGAAGCCGCATCGTCCGCGCTACTATCCGTCTATAGATATCGTTTATTTTCTAGTGACTACAATTTTTCCAACCCTATGGGGTGAGCGCGATTGAATCGATTTGATACTTTTTACATTATATTTTTTTTGTGCCTCGGTACTGCAGTTGTACTGTGGTATACTTACAAAGCTGAGGTCTCGGGTTCGAATTCCGGGACGGGCAAAGTGATATTAGATTTTTCTACATTATCAGTCCGGAGTCAGGAGTTTGTGCCCGATACAGCGATAGGCTCGCCCCCTATCACATCGCGGGACGAAAAATACGTGTGTGTGAACCTCTGCCTACCGCTTCCGGGAAAAAGGAGTGAGAGAATGTATGTTTTTTTTTTATTAGAATGTGAAGAAGGCTGGTCCCACCACCATATGGGATTAATAGTTGGGCAGAGAAGAAATATTTCCATAAATCTGTATACCATAGGGATCCTTACAAAAATGTATATGGTACCTATTTGAAGTAAAGACAAGACCAAACCCAAGACCTCATGGTTTAGAAGCCATACATTGTGGCACAAGAACAAAAAGAAGACACGTCTATTATATAACTTAGATAATGTAATAAGTAGGTGCATATGTACATGTTTAGTACCTACAGTATCTGTTCTTACGAATAATACTCTAATTATTAAAGAGTTGCTCTTAGGTTCAGATCGGGTCAAGGCAAATAATATATGATCTATCTCATAACACAATAACTTTATTACGTAGTGTTGTTTACATATAAGTAAGTGCAAAACAAATAATATTTATATCGTAATTTATATTGCATTGAAGTTGAGGGGCATCAAAAGGGAACATCTAAACTGAAAATTGTTCGATAATTTCGAACATTATTTTCTGTTATTTGATTAAAAATAAATGCAATTTAAAACAATTATTTAATATTTTTTAATCATATTTTCTGAACAAGCAGTTCACTTCTTGATAAAAAATTACATTTAACACTTCACAAGTTGGCTCGTACATAAACTTATTTACTACTTCAAACACTGATTAATTATTTAGTCTTGTATACAAAACAAATAAAATGTATATATATGTCGCAGAATCATACAGATTGCGATTTATATGGCCGTCGTTGCCGTCCGACATGATGATTCTTATTAATCAGTCAGTGCGCACGTTTGGCGCTGTTCCGGGCAAGATTACAATAGAAACCATTAAATATTATTAAACCGATCTCAGACTCTACTGACAGACCATTCAACGTTACCATTGGCAACCGATAACTTATAAGACGTCAATCATGTCGGACTGTGTTGCAATTCCAATAAAATAAGTAATATCATTGCGTATGGCATTCATCCTGCGTGGATCAAACTTGTGTGATCTCTAACACGGCCATTCTGCGCCTCAACGCGCTCTCGCGTTGCTTATTGACATCAGAGCCAAGCTAGATGGAACAGCGCATAGCACACAAGCATAGTATTTACACAAACAGCTTTCAACCTCACACACAAAGCAAAGCGTAACAGCTTTCAGCACGTGACTTCTAACGTTTAGCAATGCGTCGTAGCTTTCAGCATCGACCATCAGTCAAAATAGATCAGACCCCAATCTCACTGCAAAGCGTGGTAGCTTTCAACAGACAACAAGGACAAAGCGTTAATGCTTTCAATCTATCCTGCAAAGCGTGGTAGCTTTCAACAAATCACAAGGATAAAGCGTTAACGCTTTCAATCCATCCATCTGCAAAGCATGATAGCTTTAAACAGATCACAAGGACAAAGCGTTCATGCTTTCAATCCACCCTGCAAAGCGTGATGGCTTTCAACAGATCCCAAGGACAAAGCGCTCATGCTTTCAATCCACCCTGCAAAGCGTGATGGCTTTCAACAGATCACAAGGACAAAGCGCTCATGCTTTCAATCCACCCTGCAAAGCGTGATGGCTTTCAACAGATCACAAGGACAAAGCGCTCATGCTTTCAATCCACCCTGCAAAGCGTGATGGCTTTCAACAGATCACAAGGACAAAGCGCTCATGCTTTCAATCCACCCTGCAAAGCGTGATGGCTTTCAACAGATCACAAGGACAAAGCGCTCATGCTTTCAATCCACCCTGCAAAGCGTGATGGCTTTCAACAGATCACAAGGACAAAGCGCTCATGCTTTCAATCCACCCTGCAAAGCGTCATGGCTTTCAACAGATCACAAGGACAAAGCGTTCATGCTTTCAATCCATCCTGCAAAGCGTAATGGCTTTCAACAGACCACAAGGACAAAGTGATAATACTTTCAATCCATCTTTCAATAAAGCATAGCAGCTTTGAGTTTCAATAAATCATTCAATCATCAATCAGCAACCAATATAAGATTTATTTTTTTTATCAACACACAGAATTACTACAGTATTGTCACTAAAATTCAAACAATGATTATTTATTTTTTTATTTTATTATTCAATTCGGTATAGCAATTCAATATAATATAGAAATTTAATTTAAATCAATACTAGGCACACATAATAGTTACTGGCACACGTATTAGGCCTGTTCCTCAGATAGTTCAAAAATGTAACGCTCAATCAGACATACTTTAGTAATTTTACATGGGCCAATTAACTTATTAGTTATTCAGGATTTTTTTTTTGAACCATTACTAGATCACCACAAAAGGACGAATAGTGGCTTATTAGTCATAACGATTTTTATCTTTCGTCGCCTGCTCGTCCATCCTATTCTTATCTTATTCCTGGTCTTAACTCGTATATCTTAGTTGCATCATTTATTAGTATTCCCAGACTGTGATCAGCAATTACCTCTTCAATATCTTTGTGTTATTAAGTTTGCTAGAGGCCTGATCTTCCAGATAATTAATTCTGCTTGTCATCTATTTTTATGTCAGGAGTTATAAATTCAGTGCAACGAAATCAGCATGTGCCGTACACATATCATCTATTATTATTAATGTTAAAATCAAAGGTTTAGAGACTGTTTTACTTGATTCCAGAACTTCAAAACGCCGCAAAGCACGAAATTTCGTCCTAGTCTGCACTAGGTCCATGTAGCATACAATTCCGGATGTTGTTTGCACAACCAACACTACGCTCTTTTTGTTAAAGAATAGACTCCCAAAGTAAATGATGCGCGGACTGTCTATATTCGCCATTAAGTACTGAACATGGACACGCATGCGAATCAACGAGCTTAAATTTATAGTACAGTTTAAGACTTAAAATTACCATGGCCAGTAATAAAGTGTAAAACGCAATAATCAATATTAATCCACCCATTCTACCATACAAAAAAAAAAATTGATGACTTCAAAAGAGTTACAGTCAGTCATCATCGTAAATGTCCGGCTACGGAAGTATTGTCTGAAGTGTCCAACTGCCTTTACAATTGCAAGAGTTACAGTTATTATTGTTTATAATGGCACGAATCTTAGTGACAGAATTATAAACTCCTTAGCGGAGATTACGGGGGTGCCACGTTGGGCATCGGCGCCACTCGACACAGGGTGCAATGCGGAAGTACCGTGCAGGATCCGCGGCACACACTCCACAGCCACACTCCGGGCAATTAAGATAGTCCACAGCGTTCTACAACAGAAAGTTCACTCATATGTACCAATCATTGTAATTTGTTACTCATACTTTTATTCATTAAAGACATCCTTTAAAAGTTTCTGGCACTTACCTTCACACTTTACAAAGCCAAAGTGACCAAAACGCGCCCGATGGCAAACGCAGTGAAGACCAGACGGAATATGGCACTAGATGTTTCACACTCGCCGATCCACACAACTATGCCGGTCCGATTACACACGGATAAACACGAGATGATGTCGATACGCTTACCTAGGTAACCATAATGGGTATCTATCCACTATTCACTGTCGTAGCCATCCGGGCAGAATGAAAATCCTACCACTAGCAAAATGGCCTTCGACCATCTCACTCACATAATAATAATAATATTTCTACACGTCACGCCGGCCTTCTATAAGAAAATGGCAACCTGGCTGCAACGTGTTTTGCGTATGTCACAACACGATTCTGCTAACATCGTGGTTTTGCTAAAGTATGCGATAGGCCTTAGTTAAATTCTTACAGGTTAGAATAAAATAGCACCATAGCCATTGGCACTGGCACCTGTATGAAACTTTAATAGTATAGATACTGTGGCTTAAATATCATTGGAACTGGTTCACCAGTTCACTGCCGTGTCTTGTAGCAATTATTTGCCAATTCAATTAGGCATTTACCGAACGCCAATTTATAAAGCTGGATCCATAAGAATTGATGAATTATAGACAAATTGTTTCATCTGTGTAACAGTATTAAACGTGCCATGTGTTATGACTTGTGTTTACAGACGCCAACCTTGTCAGATACAACTAATGTGCGGACATGCTTATTTGAAAACTATAATTCAAAATGTCGCAACCCAATATTATATTTTTGCGAAGATTCTTTACCAGCCAAAAGTGAAATACAATTTCGATGCTTAAATCATTAATTTCTACCTAATATAACAATTGCACAGTAGGTATCGTATCGCTGTTGAACATATGACTTTTCCACAATCGAGAGTTCGATTGAAAAGAGCTAGGCCACAATCAACCATGCTCAGGCAGTGTACGTTGATTTAATTAACACATCACAGCAATTCATGCAGGTTTCTTGTCGATATTTTCCTTCACTATCAACGCGTGTGACAATTCACATCAAGAAAAGCACCTGGCCAAACAATATCAATTCGCTTACCTCTTAACTTGCGACAGACTCTTACAAAGGAGTACTCAGCGCCAAAGTAAAAACCAAATAAAAGGTTTTAGTGTTTCGGAGAGCAGCTCGACCACACATAATATGTCAACACGTTCTACAACAGATGTCGATACTGCGGCGCTGGACCCGTGAGGACAGCGACTCGCTATGTGAACTGACGAACCTTACCTGTAACATACTGGCAAGCAAGGTTGTTGGCGATAGCCAAAACTCATTGTTAAAGCAATTAATGGTATCTTAGTCTATTTTCTATACGTGACAAACCTTATTTCCAAGCTTATCGCAGGCATGACAATTGATCTACGACTGCGGAGTAGATTTTGGACGCTTCTCGTTTTGACCACAATAGGAACGTTACCAAAAGCGTCATAACCTTTAGGTACAATTCGTACGACAAAGTTATTCAAATGTTCACGTCGTACCTGGACAATTTATCCGCAACAACCACATGGATCCTCTGAATATTTTACCAATCGCTATAACAAGTTGATGCCTTTACATAATTACTTCCACCAATTGCATGTTGATGAAAGCGTATCATCTTTTTCAACGTCAATTCGATCTATCAATCTTCTTTTCAGTTCCAATGGAATTTTAAATGCCAGAATCAACGCTTGATTTTGCTGATTTTGCATCTTAATAAATATTCGCCATCGTAAGCGTATAATTCCTGGCGTATTCTCCACATCCGTAGTTCTTTGCCTAGACGTCTGTGATTCTAGAAATCTCGATATTGTTAGAGCTGTCAGTATCTAGCCCATCTATCAGCGCCGCTTTATTGGTAGAATACTCGATGTACGTGGCCGCAATACTGAGCCTCACGTTTCGACCGAAAATATTCTTCAGTTTGGGTAGCAGGCAATGCGGTAGACACGAGGGATGATTTTGAAATCGATCCCACCGCTGCTGTCGCAGAATCATACAGATTGCGATTTATATGGCCGTCGTTGCCGTCCGACATGATGATTCTTATTAATCAGTCAGTGCGCACGTTTGGCGCTGTTCCGGGCAAGATTACAATAGAAACCATTAAATATTATTAAACCGATCTCAGACTCTACTGACAGACCATTCAACGTTACCATTGGCAACCGATAACTTATAAGACGTCAATCATGTCGGACTGTGTTGCAATTCCAATAAAATAAGTAATATCATTGCGTATGGCATTCATCCTGCGTGGATCAAACTTGTGTGATCTCTAACATATATTATAATTATCGTCTTGGTTCCGTGAGAAATGTTCATTGTATCTTGAAACATTGTTTTTTTACTAGTTGTAGAGCCATGCTATTTTCAGTCATGACTCAGGATGAATGGGCAGGCTCGTCCGGGCGGCACAAATGGACCTAAAGACTCCTCCCAATTTGATAGGCCGGCAACACAATTTAACGTTCAAATTGAGGGAATAGATTATTCTCTGTTGCTTCAATCTACTCAGTCTTGAATAATAATACATACTTCATTGTTATAATTTTAATGTAAATTAGATCCTTTATTTACTAAGTCATTGATTTTATTTTTACTTGTGTTGCGAGAGCTAAACAATTTTTTTAAATTCAAGGCCATCAATAAAACAAAACTTCGTCAAAAAATTTTATTTGAATACTTATATTATTTACCTCCAACGATTCCCAGAATTAATTAACATACAAAGCACAAGTATCTAAATATTACTAGATTTAGTCTGACACACGATTATAAGATGTTTTATTTTAACGACAGTCCATTATCACAAGTGTAGATAGATCCAGTGACGCTAGCCGCTTTATCACTTGCCAAGAATAATATTACTTCCGCTACATCTTCAGGTTTGGCGAACTTGCCCATAGGAGTCTGGCTTATAGTGGTATCAGCAAGAAAGATCTTCGCCGCGTCCATAAGCCCTAATATATTGGTCTTTACAGATCCTGGACTAACAGCATTCACCCTGACTCCATAAGGTGCTAATTCTAATGCAGCGCCACGCGTAAAATGTTCTACACCAATCTTCGATACGCTGTATGGCATCAAATGTGATACCGTGGGATTCCTAGTCGCTGCAATACTTGACACATTGACGATATTCCCTTTAGTCTTCACCAAGTACGGAGCAGTAATGCTGGTTAATAAAACTACTGATCTTAGATTGTTATTGATCATTTCATCGAACACTTTCACTGATTTGCCACTAAGAATATTGCCTAATTTGACACTCCCAGCGTTGTTCACTAAAATGTCCAATTTATTAAACACTGCAATAGTTTTGTTTATTATTTCTTGCGCGTCATCCTCCTTAGATACATTGCCTTTGATGAGTAGATGCTTCTTTTTGTACTTCGAGATGTCGTTTCCGACTTTCTTAAGGTTTTTTTCGTTGATGTCCACCAGGACGACGTTAGCGCCTTCCCGAGCGAACGCATTTGCAACGGCTGCTCCTATACCAGCCCCAGATCCTGTCACGATAACCACTTTATTATTAAAGCTCATGTTTATACTGTCGTCGCGAACCAACTAAAGTCGTATTTGTTGTGAATTAATATTTATCGCTGTGTAAACGACCTTGATGAACCTAATTCTTGCTTATATTATAAATACGAAAGTTTGTTTGTGTTGGTACTTGTATGTATGGATATTTTCTAGTCTTTCACGCAAAAACGACTTGACCCTGGATTAACACATAGGTTACCCGAATAAATGTAGTGTTCCCGTAGGATAAGTAAGGAATTCAAATATACATGTATTTGTTACTCTTTCAAACTTGAATGGATGGCACATCACAGGAGAAGACAAGGTTGCATGCATTTCATCATGGTATAGAATAAGTTTGCTTGCCTCTAAAATAGGCATCACACGATCAGCAATTATGAAGCAGCTTTGGAATTTATTAGTTTCAATGTATTTGGAAAGTTGAAAGGACCATCAAAAGTGTCTGACTACCAAGGAAACAACTTTTGATAGTCGCGTAAGAAACATACATAAAATTCAGCATTATACGCGTATAGCGCTAGTAAAATTACATTTTATTAAAGTTTGAAAATACTGTAATATTTATCCCTATGTTAGAGGCTTGCGCAAAAATGTTAGGTTTTATAAAATGCCCAAAGTCTACCGGCCATGGTCTCTTGTTTTATAAACTAATATGTTATTATTTCCGGCAAAGTTTTGCATTGAGTATAATGCTAATTTAAATACTTATACTCGTATATGGTAAAACACGTGAATCAACAATTAGTTGATTATTCTACAAAACGTAGACATAGACTGCTTCGGTGGCGTAGTTGTACTACGGTACGACTACAAAGCTGATGTCTCGGGTTCGAATCCCGGGTCGGGCAAAGTGATATTGGATTTTTCTATTCATTATCAGCAAGGAGTCAGGAATTTGTGCCCGATATGGCGATAGGCTCGCCCCCTATCACATCATGGGACGGAATATACAAGGCGAAATGTGGGTGTCCTGGTGGCCACCTCTGCCTACCCCTTCTGGGATAAAGGCGTGAGTTTATGTATGTATGTATGTACATAACGTTGATTTTTTATAACATTTTAGTACAACTTCACATATTATTGTTAGTATAGGAATTCTTGATATTAATAAAAAAAATGTTGATCGGACGGAGAAACTGGCTTTTAGCAGAGAGTTTGTTGGGGAAAACACCTTAGTGCGACCAATGTTTGTTTGTCAAGAAATTGTATTGTTTTTGAAGCAGATAGGGCCCATCCTTTTGGCCAATAACGGAGAGCGAAATGTCATTGGAAAAGTCTTTTAAAATCCTACAACTTTTCCTTTTAATATTCCGACATAAAGGTATCGCGAGCATCATAATATGTATGGAGCTCAGCCTAGTAAGCAATAACAATAAGCGATACGTCCTTGGAAAGGTTTTTTAGAAGCTACCACTTTTTCTTCGGCGACTAGTGCCAAATCGCCATGGGGAAAAATATCGACATGAAAAGATATTACCAAAATTCAAATATACCGGGTATATCAAGACTGCGACCGAAAACGAAGCCAGGTGGTAGTTTTAGTGGTTACATACACGATGCAAATAAAAATTTCGCCAAAACAGTGACAGAATTTTTTTTAGAATTTTTTAAAAATCGTCGTGTTTTGGTGGTAAATACCTAGTTTTTGCGAAAATACTAATTTAAACCCTTACGTACCATTGGGTGATTAAAAATAAAGAGGTATACATAATTATTTTAGGAAAACTATGTATATATCATCCAAATACGACGATAAGTAAAAAATTACAAAAAAAAGTTGTCGATATTTTTTGCAAAATTTTCACTTGCGTTGTGTCTGAAGTCACTAATACTACCACCTGGTTTCGTTTTCGATCGCAGTCTCGATATACCCTGTATGAACTCCAGCCTTTTGACCAATGATAATGTTACTGCAAGTTGGACTCCATACATGTTAGCCCCTTCACCTTTGGCTTACAACTGGAGATAGTATATTTGCATGGGCCCGGATAGCGGCTCTCTTCCTCTCTCTCTCTCTGTCCCTTCAGCCTCAGGAAGTCCACTGCTGGACATAGGCCTCCCCCATGGATCTTCACATCGACCTGTGGGAAGCCTGGGTCCGGATAGCGACTATCTTACCATAAGGTAAGTAAGTGGGAAGGTACCACCGCAATGTATCTCTCCCGCCAAACAGCAGTGTAAATGCACTGTTGTGTTCCGATTTGAAGGACATTGTAACCAGAGTAACTACTGGACATATCGAGACTTAACATCTTATGTCTCAGGATGGCGAGCGCAGTGGAATGCCAAGCATTGCCTTGTAACTCATGGTGCTGTTTGATTTTTCTACTGTCCATGAACGGTCGTATCGCGTACTATCAGGCGAATGGCAGGCTCGTCTCGTCATTCATTGTAATAAAAAAAAAAGGTGGAAAGTCTGTCAATTTGGGTTAAGCTTTAACCACATACATCAGGTTCCTTAGGTCGGCGTAATCGTGTCTGAGATATATTTACATTTCCATATACCTAGATACTTTAAATAGCTGCACTCATCGCGGATTGTAGTAATGTCAAATATAAATTGTGACAAGTATCAAATCAGGTTACTCGTGTGACATACAGGACCAACAATGCTTACATTGAAATTAACAACAGCACTGTAGTCGCGTCGGCCCCTTTGTATTGTATGGAAATACTATGAAAATCTATAGAGAAGACTAGACATCACAACTTTATTGTTGAGGAATTATAATAAATAAATAAATACACCCAACAGTCACATACATAGTCCTGACCCCAAACTAAGATCGAGTCTTGTGCCGTGCGTATCAGAAACTACGAGAGACTTTTCGGTCTCACAAACACCCAGACCCGAAACAAATACCGGTGGATCACACAAATAGTTGTTTAGGTACGGGGGTCGAACCCCCGGCTTCTCGTTTCACAGCCGGCGTCCAACCAACTGCGCCACGGAGGCTGTCATGTCGTTTAATCTAGATCAGGGTTTATCAAATTTCGGCTCCACGAACCCCTGTTAAAAACCCCTAACAGTTCGCTGTCACCAGTTAGTTAGTTAAGGCCTAACTAACTAGTTAAATCCCCAAGGAAAAAAATAAAACGTGACTGTTGAAGAAAATAAGGTTTTTATTTGAATAAAAGGTAATAAATAAAGTGCCAAAAGAATATCTTTTTAATATTAATGTGATGGGTGTGCTTGTTTCTTGTCGCAAATGGATTCTATTTTAGGAGTAAATTTGGACAATTTTAACCTTAATTCTGAGTCGGCATCAAGTCGATTTCTGTATTTAGTTTTTATCATGACTAGGTGTGAAAATCCACTCTCACATAAGTATGTTGTAGCTAAGGGTAAAAGGAAATTCACCGCTTTGCGTGAGAGTTCGGAATAATCTGGCTCTCTAGCTGCCCAAAAATAAAAAGACACCATTACGTTAATTTTATCGTGAACCCCTTGCCGCCGAATGGCGAACCCCTAGGGGTTCGCGTACCCCACTTTGAGTAAGACTGAACTAGATGGCCATGAAGAATCTCGTGGATGGCTAAGTGTGAAAATTATTTAATCATTTACATAGCTTCGTTAGTCAAGTAGCATCATAATATAGGACATGGAGTATAAAGTACAACCTTTGCCTGGGCAGTGAATTTTAAATGAGTTTTTTGAAAATTCTGTGGGTGACCCCCCTGTCTATTTCCTCGGGGATGCTGGCTTGATCGTATGATCAACTTAGGATGAAATCTGGGCAGCAGGATATCCCATAAGAGCTAATATGACAAATGTTGGTGTATATAAAGTTATAAATCTTATAATTTCTGTAATGAGCCTCATGTACCACCACCATCTCTTGATTTAATGTACTTACAGAAATCTGTTTACATCATAAACGATATCGCTCGTCTTCTCTCATGGTACGAAAAAAATCTTTTGTCATTTTAATTTATAAAAACATAGTATGATGATTTTTCATATACGCAAATATTTCTATCATAGTAAGATTATCACTCAACCCAACAGCCACCGAATGAGCTCGAGTGAAATGTGGCTGCCCACATTTCATGTTTTACGATACAGCACCTCGCGGCATCAACGCATTAAAGTTATTAAACCCGTGCCACCGTCGATGAAACATACGCAAAAAGCTTTCACGTTGAGTGCGAATTTGTGAAAAATGTGGGTAGATGCGATTATTTTGCGGTCTTTATTAATGACGGTCAGGATATGTTTGTTTATTTTGCTTTATTGTATCATTAAATTATTAAATTACTATATGTCCAGCATATATTTTATATTTAGATATTTATTAATATTGTCAGATTCTAGTGGCAACATAGAAATACAGCATCGGCTAGGAGTCGTGAGGCTATGAGTCTGTTCCCAGCTAGGGAAATCCGATTTATACGAGATTTTTGGTTTGAATAATCTCATGGGTTCCCTATAGGTTCTCCTCGTATTTCTGCATGACATGGTTGATGACTTTGCTGACGTAACTAATCGCGGCGGCGGCGCCTGTCATTTTACGCATAGCAATTAGTCATATCGACCACTTATCAATACTTTTTGGCTAGAGTCTATTAAAACTGAAAAGTAAGGAGCCTTATGCGATAATTTGGTAGTTTAAATTTGTATTCAGTTTTTCAACATAATGTTTTAATAAAAATTAATAAAAATAATTTCAAAAATCATTGACTCTGAGTCTACAAATCTGATCGAATAATTTTAGAACAAAGTCGACTCCACTACTGAAACGATTCGTCAGTCGGCCGGCAACAATCACCAACACCTACCATTGATTGCCGCTACATAATGCATAGACAAACCCCCTTCTCCCCCTCAAATTATCCTATCGACCAGAATAACTAGACCTACGTGTCGTTCCCCAAATCATACAAGTTTGTTCGGCAATACAGACCTTGTTAGACTGTTTGCGGTATGCATGTCGATAATTCTCAATCGATTTTAATAATTACGTGCTTTAGGGCAAGCGTGTTTGTATGTGTAAAGGTATTTAAAAGGTTATTTTGTAGAATCACGGAGTAATGAGGTGATTCATTACCATATACTTAATATAGTTGCACCTATCCGAATATGTGGAATTTTAGGCTGAATTTCATTATCATGCTGCGTGGGTTTGTGCCGCATAACAAACAGACTATATTATACTGCAAGTTACTGTAAATGTAAATTGTAATGTTGTCCAGAAATAGTTTCAAATGGACAGAGACGATTACATTTTGCAGAGATTACAGAGTGCAGAGCATTTAAGACTAAGAGTGGTGTAATGTTCTAAGACAGAATTAAAACCGCTAGACATAGATCGTATTAATTTTCTATTACCTAATTTAGAACTAAAACATATAATATGTCTGTCTGGTTTCCAGTACTAAATTATAGTGCAATTAAGTAAATGTTATAATAATAGAGACATCTATCGAATAATAAGCGCATTTCTTGGTTTGTAGCAACGTACTATTGATTAGCGCATGAGTTTTCGTTTCGCAATAAAAGATGGCGCTAGGAGTAACTAAAATGAGTTACATTGTCAAACTGAAAAATAGGCAGATAATAAATTCAGCATTTCTCAACATAACATACTGAAACAGATACTGTATAAGGTTATAAGATATGAATAAATATTTATCTTTGGATGTTGTTTATTTGAAGCAAAAGTGTGTACCGAAAATGTTATCTTATTATTAGTTTTCAGTTGAATACATTTTAGTAGTTATGCAGACTTGACTGAGGAATTTTTTCATATAACCGAGAAATTAGGTAATTTTTCTTGTACCTAAAGACCATAGTTATGGTCGGTTATATCCAACAACGAAAAACATTGGGATACTCTGAGGCCATGGCTTACATTTTTCACTATTTCTTAAATAGGGTGTTTGGATCATGTTAAATATTAGTCTATGGTTTGGATGTCCATGGCTTTAGGCAGTTTAATTTCGGCTTACCATAATGCTTCCGTAAATAAAGCCATGAGTCTTTATGGATGCTTTGATATTGACGTTAATTAAACCCAAGAATGACAAATAACTTTAAAAGAGATAAGGATATGTGTACCGCACACTTTACTTATCATAAATAGATCGATGCCCCCTTTCTATACATCTATCACTATTTTATTAAAAACTCCATCAGTCTTTGAATTTGATTGTCATTTCAACCTACATTAAAGTCGTTATACTTAGAACTGCCGAAAGTTTAACAATAAATCTAGGTCTCAAAAACGAATTACAATGCTAGGTTTCCAACGGTTTTCACATAGGCACAGGTCGTTGGCGGGTCGATCGCCTGAAAGTTCTGTGAACCGTCTATTGAGGTGACCAGTGTACGCTGAGCTGTGTTTTCAACCCGCCAGTTATTTATTACGGGTCAACCGAACTTGGACGTCAAGTAAAGGAATATTATGTACTTTGAAAGGACTGTGAAATTAAATGAATTGTTGGAATATGTAGGTTCGTATGGCTATTTGGGTTAGTTTTAGACTTAAATTGTAAGATATATTGATTACTTTTCTTTCATACTGTCTATGTTTTATGAAAAGTTGTTATGAATGCCACAGTTATGTTAGATTCGAATATTTGTAATTTAGAATCTTCATATCTTTAAACTTTAAAAAAATAAGTTATAAATAAAATAAATTGTATTTAGTAACCAAAAAATAATGTAACAATAAAATTTTTGCCATAATAACTGCATTAGTTATTACTGTGTCGCAGTTATTAGGCCCTCCTTAACAGTAACAGTCCTCCGTAACACAGTAAAAATTGGTTAAATCCTCGAATACGTTATGCACATTATCTATATCTTATAACACAATTTGACATTAAGATCAGAAACGCCATGAGGGACACAAAAACATATATGATTTCCATTTACAGTAAACATTTTTCATCTATAAGTTGCTGGCTCGTATCTTGCCCACCCATTTAAAATTAAGTAGGTATATTTGTGTTTGTTATGTTTTATTGTTGCATGTTGTGATAGCCTTAAAAGGTGTTACTTTTATTTCAATATTCTTATAGTGTTAGCAAATTTGTAATCACCACTGGTTGTCCAAATAAATAAATAAATAAATTATACCACTCCGAAGCGTGGTAAACGATTTCTAGAATTCTATCTTTAGGTCGTTTGTTAAGTACATCTAAAAATACAGCGTGATTTTAAAACCGCCGCGCAATTAATTCACATACAGGTCAGACGAATGCCAACCAAAATTCTAAACGGACATAAATTAACCTAATTTAAATTTTCAACGTAAAGCATTCAAAAGTTCCAATCGAATACTTGTAAAAACGCGGCCGTGTGCAAAGCCAATTCTAACTAGATCTGCCAATTTCGGCTGGAACAAGTTCAAATGCAATCCGTAAATATCGGACCACGCGTTTTCAAAAAAGGAATAGGTTAGGGTGCGCTGTGCTATTGTGGACACCAGGCTAATGGCCGGTAAAGATTGTGGACTGAACGTACTGTTGTTCCTTTTGCTGTGTAATGAACGAGAAGTATTTTTTTAGTAAATAGTTATTTATTTTTACTATGACTGCATATTGTGACTGCAATGCACCTGGTGGCAAGTGCTAATGCCGGCAGAGTATCGAATGGCATCAGACGGCAGTCTCATACCAATCGATACAATAACGCCGGCCCGCTGAGATGCCTCTTCACGCTACGGCGGAAGGACCTAGAACAATTCATGTTTTTTTACTGATTGATTACACGATTACCTGCTTGCCTCGTCATTTTGACGAATAAAAAGGACCGATGCAATCAGAGCAGCCAAGATTGAAATATTGTCAAATGCTGGAAGGTACGGCAGTGACTTAGATTTCGTAATTGTTCCTTGATACTAATGTAATAACCATGATTTTTTTAAATCTATGTAATAAAAACAATTAGTATTTTGGTAATCATCTAATCCGATTGTTTAACATTCTTGATTGACTTAATAGTATAAAAAACAAAAGTTACACGTGTAGATATTATTTATTGTGTTTTAGTACCTATTTGTGTGTTCGATTCTAAGAAATGTAATTTATATTGGGCTGCTAACTACATTTGCCGTGAATAACATATTCATTATCAGCTTATTGTACAAATGCTATAAAACAGGCGACTTGGTTATTTCGGATCGTCTGATACAGTTAAATCATTATTATTGAATGTTTGTTTGTCCATAAACTCACGCCTTTATCCCAAAAGGGGTAGGCAGAGGCGCCACCAGGACACCCACATTTCGCCTTGTATGTTCCGTCCCATGATGTGATAGGGGGCGAGCCTATCGCCATATCGGGCACAAATTCCTAACTCCGGGCTGATAATGAATAGAAAAACCCAATATCACTTTGCCCGACCCGGGATTCGAACCCTAGACCTCAGCTTTGTAGTCGTACCATAGTACAAGTACGCCACCGAGGCAGTCATCATGTTTGTTTGTTTCTTTATTATTATGATCTAATGACATAATAGGGAATAATCCTTATATTCGCCCACTTCTTCACATAGCTTTCTTCGTTTAGTAGTGCTGTTTATTATTATTCTATCCCAAAACGTTTTTTTAAAGTCACCCACAAAAATATTGATATAAACATTAGACCATTTTTTTTCTAAGACTAAATGATTCACACGTTTTACTGTACTCAGCGAAAGCCTCTTTAAAAATATATGTCGATTATGAAACCACCGAAAACATTATGAACTCCACAGTCAAAAAACTAGATAAAATATAAGAACATTTCAAAAACTGTCCCTAATGTGTAAATTATATTTATGCATAGATATATATTTCTGAACAAAAACTAGCTATTGTTATGTTATTTTCATGTATCTCTCTTGTACTCAGATGTTCCTAATTCTTGAATTGGTAGCCCAAGATACAGACAATGCCTAGTTTGGGTACCCTTAATAATACTAGTTATAACGATCTGATATTTTTGTATTACATTATTTTAAAGTAATGTTAAGTCTCTATAAGTGTATAATTATAATAAACAATTTTTCACATAATATATCAACAACAATACGATTTACCCTAAACTAAAACTCTCACAAACCCCGTTAAATCCGAAATTTTCTGAATCAAGCAACATTTGTGTTGTCCTTATACGTCCGAGATTGTTTTCTCAGACCGTTGTGTCGATGGAAACTGTATTTTTATGGAAATCGGATCGGAAACTAACGGTTAATATGTTTTATACGATTTCTCCAACATGAGGTCATTGCTAGGATCACTGAATAACAAAATTCGTCATCGTTTTTCCAAAATAATATTATAATGATTTCTTTATGGGCTAGCCAATTGCTTTTACTGTGGATGATGGTAATATATGCAATGTTGTCCTGATTGACTATCGAGTGGTATGGATTAAAATCTCTCGATAGATGTATAAAATGCGATTTCTTACTTCTGTTGTCTATCTATGTTAACCGGCATACATGCAACTGCCAATATCTACTATATAACTACACAATATATAAACTTTCTGATCTATTTCACACTTTAAAGAATTTATTAATGGAATCACACGATAAACCAAGCTCTTCTAACTTCTAATCCGGGAATAGAACACAAGAATGCGAATATCATTCAGAACTTAGGTAAACTTTTAGGCACTGAGGAAGTTTCAGCTTGCTGACTTGATAAATATTTCACGACGTGACAGCACCCGGGAGCGACGGCTTTGGGTGTCAGTAAAAGATACCAAACCCGAGCTAACATTGTGTTGTCACGGATTTCAACCTGGAGGATTAAAGAGCGAGCACACAATGTCTTATGAATGTTTCCTTTAATTACTATTCTTAATCCTTAGTTTTTCAGGCCTCGGTGGCGTAGTTGTGATACGATACGACTACAAAACAGGTCTCGGGTTCAAATCCCGGGTCGGGCAAAGTGTTATTGGGTTTTTCTATTGATTATCAGCCCGGAGTCAGGAATTTGTGCCCGATATGGCGATAGGCTCGCCCCCTATCACATCATGGGACGGAACATACAAGGAGAAATGTGGGTGTCCTGATGGCGCCTCTGCCTACCCCACCTGGGATAAAGGCGTGAGTTTATGTATGTATGTATGTTTTTTTACGTTGTAGTGGTTTTAGAAAATCATGCGGATTATTTAACACATCCCTTATAGTTCTTCGTGTAAAAATATAGCTGATGGTTAAAGAATATCATGAAATATGGAAAGCGAAGGAAAAAGGAGGGTAGGAGGAAAAGGGTATTGCACCCTCGGAAATCACATGACAGCAAAGCGTCGCTTCATGTATTTGTTTTAGATATTAATGGTACCACCCCGGTCGAGCCTGTCCGTTACAGTAATCCAATATTAATACAGTTACTAATATCACCAGACCCACCCTCTTAGCAATAACAAAGATAAAAATACTCCATAAAAATTCTATAAAAAATTACTCTCGCCTTCGCAGCATCTTATAAATAACCCCAAGTTTACACATAACATTAAACGCTACGTCACAGATACTACGTAAAACAAACAAACTCCATAAGTTACAAATTAGTTTCACAATAATTAGAGTATCGCCTCAAAAAGGGGCGTCCCATAATAGGGTGGTCAGAATTGTGTGGCCAAACAAGCGTTCATATAAGGCGTTGTCAATTGAACGCGTTAAGTTGGTTACCGTCGGTTGTTAAGAGACGGTTATGTCACAAGCACGAGGGAACTTCGTGTATAGCTTTTGCTAATTTGTGGCGTGTTTTCCAATGTTTTCCATGCACGAAAATTGGCTTAACTATTCGTGAATTATGTCAATATTTGTGGCGCCAGATGAAAAAATTATATAGATTTAAGGGAATAATTAGATGACAACTTAAGGCCCTGGCTTTTATTTGAGTCCATAATCAGTGGCGTATGAGGTCTGTTGTTGTTCTTTCATAAGGTGGTCTAGACGTCGTTTTAATAACAAGTCTAGAGATTTTTATTTAAATACTTTTTAAGAGACTATAAACTATATCGAGTATATGTAGACAAAAAAAGCGCTCGCTAGATGTCGTCAAGGAAGATGTGAGAGTCACTGGCCTGACTATTGAGGACCACAAACACCCAGACCCGAGATTAATTCCTGTGGAGCACACAAATATCTTGTGGGATTATAAGCGTTCATCGTCCGTCGAACTTGTAGAGCACACGTTAACCGGCTCACGGCTGCGCGCATGCGGGGATCGAACCCGCAGTCTCTCGTTACAGAGTCGGCGTCTAACCAACTGCGCTACGGAGGCACGAGAAGCTAAATAACTTAATAGCTTTCTTTTTCGTTCGTTGAGTAAGATTGCTGAAATTCAAAAACGGTTGGAAAATATATTTGTATCCGTCCGGATACCATCGACTTTATAATAATAAAGCTGATGTTTAGATATGTTATTAAGGCAACTATCAAAAGATATTTCGTTGAAATCGGGACACTTTTGATGGTTCTTTCATCTTGCCAGACACATTAAAGCTGATAACTTCCAAAGCCACCCCGATCGGAAGTACATAATAGCTGTTCGTGTGATCCCTATGTCAAAGGCATGCACAGACAAACTTTCAGCTTTGATAAAATGACGAATGTCTGGCGGCCACGGGCTCTTGTTCATTATTCTCTAGTTTAAAATTTTTGTAAGCACCGTATTTTCCATAGTAACACGACATTCTACGTAACGTATAATTTACATTTACGAAAGCAATTCTTTCTTTAGGCATTAATTATTCGTATTACCATATAATCCCATACAAGTCTTTGTTATCATACTGCGTCACGCGGCATAATTATCAAGTCCTAATACGAACTAAATCCATTCAATAGTACATCTGTACTGAACCTGTACATGCTAAGCGCCGATACACATGGGGTTATCGAGTCATAAAACTGAGTCCTAGACGTGCCAGAAGCATCCAACTTTGGACTCCTAGTACGCATTAATGAGTCATTTCATTCATGCGTAAACAAAGCGAGAAAACCCCCCTGGCCAGACGTGGAAAGCGAGACCAACGGCCATACAAGCAACCAGATCGCCATAATTTTGGATCCGATCCATAATCAAGGCACAGTCGACCGATGCCACACTTACATATTTAGCTGGGTCGCCCATCTGTGTAAGGCAGGGCACCTAAGTAGGCGGTCGCTACAGATGCCCCATATAGACATGTGGGAATTTTCTTTTTTGGTTCGCACTCTGAAATGGCCAGTTCAATGTTGTGTGTCGTTATGTAATAGTGTTTAAATGGTGTCTGTTTGTTTCCATTCGGTTTGTGACGTGTTTTGACGCGTGTGACGTCAGTTGATTCGTTTGAAAGGTGCTGCATTTGATAGTTAAATGGTTTGTGTAATTATGTTGTTGTACTGCCGTGTTTCCATACTTTGGTACGGTATTGTCTGAAAGTTTTATCAGTCCTGCGGTTTTCGCAATACCTAGTTTGACAGTGACCTCGGCTATTGGTAAGTATAGTTCGTGTCGAGCATAATTATTCACTTGTCGATAGAACAATACGAGGAATGCTAAAGATCGGGCAAAATGAAGAAGACAGTAGCAGTCATAAAAGAAGTCAGTAGAATAATAGCAGCGCGCTCGAAATCCATTGTACACTGGTTGATCTCAAAATGCGATACTTTCGCCTATCATTATGACAGGTTTTCACATTGATTATGGTAGTCGCTACATAGACGGACACGAGTATTCTGCCACTTATGCGCGGAACATACGACACATGGTAATGACATAGTATATCTCTGAAAATCGCCCTGTACATTCAGCTTTCAATCATAAACGGACGAAAATGAGGTTTCGGTTAAGTGCATTGTTGAATGCAGTTTTAACTATTTTAAGAGTTGGGTTTTCCTAAACGAATGCGTATAACAAATTATATTATGTGCTTCGAGTTTTTTATTTTTGTGCAATTGACCCCTACCACATGAAAATGGCAGTCAATGGTACGTTTTATAGAAAGCTTTTCCTCGGCGGAAAAATATTGTCACTTAATCTATACAGTTGGGTAGGTATAAACGGCGCGGTAACAAATAAACAACGTTAAACGCCTGTGTAGGTACGATGATTTATGACGAATTGAATATATTCTTGTTTATTTTATATTGGTCTATTATTAGCAGTCCGGTAATATTTTCATGCAATTTTAGACGAATTCGAGTACTATAATCAACGGTATACATGAAGGATGCGCTAAAATCTTGATATAAAACGTGATAATATTAAAAGCAGATTGTCATAGAAGTTTTGGTATAGTCAATGACTTATATACATATTTTCCTTCACAATATAATCAACACAGCACAGATCCGACGGCCGTCGGTTCAATCCTAGGCGTTAATCAAGCAAATGTCTCGGGAATCTACGCAATCAGCACGGAATAGTGGACATCCTCCTGATATAACTAACCTATTAATATTTAAATAAATAAGCGAGTTATAACCTAGTTCGTATCAGACGGACTCGCAAATAAGATGACGATAGATTTAGCTCAAAATTCACCTCTCTAGCTTTTTTAAACCATGTGTTTCGTCGTAGTTATCGTGAATTTGAACTGATAAAGGAAACATTGTGAGGTAACAGAACATATGTCTAACGGCCGCACTCAGAGACGTTTAATGCCAATTAAATTGATCCATAGTAGAGATAATCTTCGTAAAATCTACACTAAGTAATGATTTAATTGACATTAAACGTCTCTGAGTACGGCAATAAGAGATTTTAATGTGTTTTTAGAGATCTGTAGCTACAATAATCATATGTTGATAGTAAGATTCGATAACGAAATTCCTTTCTCTTCATTTTCATCCTCAACGGTCAGTATATCATTTCCCCAGTTCTTCCGTATTTATCTGTGTCATCATCACTGTATCATACTCATTCTCTAACCTAGTTTGATAATTGCGATCAGACTGAAATCTCAAATAAGTTTGGCTATTCAGCGCTTAGTACAAGCTAGACGAAGAGGCATAATACCCTCAGTATTCCCACAAACCGCGATTAATTTCCAAGAAGCTACGAGGGGCATCGCTGTCAATCATCATTCAAAACACCGTTGACCGAATACGTGTGCAGAAGTTGGGAGTGCGCATAACACATTTGCTTCCGGCGCGCCAGGAAGTCCCTGGACAGTTACTTTCGCGCCGATTGCATAACAATGCCATCTGGCGGATGGACACGTGCGTTTTCATTATGGCCGTACCGCTTCGACTTAGCTGTTGTTTCGCCTTTAATTAAATAAACAATCATATATAATAGAATATTTTGTTTAAATATCATAGGTGGACTGCCTCGGTGGCGTATTTATATTACGGTACGGTTACAAAGCTGAGGTCTCGGGTTCGAGTCCCGGGTCGGGCAAAGTGATATTGGATTTTTCTATTTATTATCAGCTCGGAATCAGGAATTTGTGCCCGATATGGCGATAGGCTCGCCCCCTATCACATCGTGGGACGGAACATACAAGGCGAAATGTGGGTGTCCTAGTGGCGCCTCTGCCTACCCGTAAAGGCGTGAGTTTATGTATCTATGTATGTAATATCATAGCGTAGGAAATAAGGATATTTTCGACTTTTCGGTCTCACAAACACGCAGACCCGAAAGAAATATTTGGATGAAGAATGCAAACTTCGGATTCAGCCTGTCTACTTCGTTTTAAGCGGGCTGTCATTAATTTTGTCGACGAGAATTGATATTTTATGTGGGTTTCATTTACCATTACCATCCGGACAGCCTTGGTGACCTATGACACTTTATGGGACAGAACATACAAGGCGAAATGTGGGTGTCCTTGTAGCACTTCTGCCTACCCCTTCTGGAAAAAAAGCGAGCGTTTACGCATGTATGCATTCTTAATACATTATCATAACTAGGAGGTGATTCATAGTTGTAATAAATAATTAGAATAAATTTAGGAAGTTTCATCGTCATTATATGATCAACATCTAAGAGCATAGCATATCAGCACAAAATAAAAGATTGTAGGGCTCTGTTATAAACTAATAACAAACCACAATCGCGCGTATTCCGAATTAGGCCTAAGCCGTGCAACGGTGCGCGTCCGGCGGACGTAGGAAAGTATCCCTTGCGCATCTGTATGCGGGCCCGTGCGCCGCTCGACCTTCCGCGCCTGCACGCTAACCTGGATCTAGGTTGCCTGGATTGATGGTTGGCCTAGGAAATATCGCAGGATACATGTTTATGAGAGCATTTGATAGAAGATATATCTTAGATTTTGGTTTCGCAAGTTACTTTATAGTAGGAAAGAGGAAAGATTTTATTAAAAGAAAGATAAATTTGGATTTTAGGTGTCATTGATGCCACCCATAGTTCGCCGGACTTATTTGAGTCCTTGGAGCATATTATGGTATTAGATCCCAAATCCCAAACCGAAATAAACACAGGCCTAGGTGATGTTCCAACCTGTTTTACACCAATAGACAGTTCTTTGTTAGGCGAAATTCTATCCATCTTAAACGATAGTCCCATATTTAGTTGATAAAATTTACATTTAAAAAATTACAGTACAAAATATTCGTCGAAATGTGTGAATATTCTAAGCCATAAATATATACATTAAATAAATAAAATAAGTTAGTTAAAATGCTTCAGTCATCTCCTGCAATATAATAAACTCTGACCAAAAAATTCGCGTATAATTTTTCGTTAAAACCATAACGTTTTGTGGGAAGAAACGTGCATTTCAATTTCCCGTTTTATTAATTCTTCCACTTTGTGTGTGGACGTCCGACGGTTCCTTGCCGGTATCTCCCGCGATGATGATAATAAATTTAGAATTTAATTTTGAACCTCTTATCATACAGTAAACCAAGCTATAAGCACTAGGCAATTAGCAATAAATCAAGTGATTTATCCAAGCTTAAACATACAAGAATATTATTGTGTACTCCAGAACAGCGTCGAGGCTTAGTGGATTAACAGCTGAATCCGTTGTGACAGTTTGTCGGTTTGATCTCGGTTTGATCCCTCGGCAGTACAGTTGATGAATATGCTGCGTATAAATTCTAAATTAACATTGGTATATACCCACATATAGAGTGAATAAGCAGTTGTGTAGGCCAATAATACATGGTATATCAAGACTGCGACCGAAAACGAAGCCAGGTGGTATTATTTTTGACTTCAGACATAACGCAACTAAAAACTTCGCAAATAAATTGTCAATTTTTTATTGTAATTTTTTACTGATCGTCGTTTTTGGGTGATACATACATAGCTTTTCTGAATTATAATATACACCTTTTTATTTTTTAACACGCAATGGTACGCAAGGGTATTAATTACAATTATCGCAAAAAACTAGGTATTTACCAAACAAACACGATGACATTCAAAAAAAAATTTCCTTCGCCTTTTTTGGTTTGCGTAGCGACAGCAACAAACGATTGGACTGGATAGCCATTAGCGCTAAACATTGGTGGAAAACTGTTATCTTGATCCGTAAAAATAAGTTCTTCTTCTTCTTCAGCCTATGTATCCACCCAATGCTGAGTGTAGGCCTCTTCTAATGCACGCCAGGTTGTTCTGTCCTATGTTTAAATAAGTTCAGTAGGGGTGAAATCATATAAGATTATTTTAAATACAAAAAAAAAAACACTTAAAGTTGAATGACCAATCTGGCAATCAAACACAGGACCCCATTGTTTACAACCCAAATAATATGCTGACATAAGGCTAATCAAATGACTAAAGCACTTTTAGAATAGATTGATAAGATGTTTTATACTTTGGAGATATTTCTTTTGTCAACAATAACATGTTTATTACACTCCACTTAAGTAAAAACAGCGACATAAATTACGTCGAGTGAGGTCAAATGTTCCAAGCCCCAAAAAGGAAATGGATATTTATTATTTGTTCTAATTAATTAAACAATTTGTTAACTTTAACAAGTACTAAATATAGGAAAGTATACCTTTTTACTTCTACTTACCCCAAAGAATTTATAGCTTATTTTTAAAAGAATTCTAAAAAATATTTCACAGGTGGTATCGTCACGCAATGTACTGGGAACTGAAGGGAACTGAACTTAGAATTCCGTATTATTTAAGCCATCAGAGTCCCACTACATGGAAATTTTCCACGGTTGAAAGAATTGTAAGCCCACAACGCCGGTCCAGTGCAGATTAGTCGGTTTTATTTTGTTAAGAGAGAAGTTCAAGCCCTGTGCGGTTGGTAGAATTTCTCAGGATATTTTCCTTCACCGTTAAAATGAGAAGTACTGCCTAACTTCAAAAAGATAGAAGCGTGTTTTTTTTGGATTTGAACCCCCACCCTTTGATTTACCATCCTAGTCCGCTACCAACTAGGTTAACCTACACCAACTTCTAGACAGCGAATAAAACCATCCGTACATACATATGGCTGTCATTTTGAACGCGACAGATCTTCTTGATACAAGTAAAAAATTAAATTACATACAAAGTACTCCAGTGGAACGGGACATGTCGATAGAGGGGAGGGGGGATGGGGCGTGTCCCACCCCTTTTATGAAACTACGGACTGACACAACTCAGATGTTACATGTAGGAAGTTTCTGTTGTGCTTAAAATCATAATGGGAATTTTTCTTTGTGACGTTTGTTAAGTAGGTATTTTATTTGAATTTTTATGATTTTTAAGCAAAGATGCCAAAAAATTTGATAAATCGTATCCTGGCATTGGCATCCTGTTACAAAGGCTGTAATCTACTAATATTTTATTGCTTTTGAAGTATTGCAAATCGCAAAAGTCACGTGTCTTAATTTGTACAAAAAAATATACGTATCTTTGTATATTATAATATACTATACATATATACATAATATTTTTTATAATGTGTTAGGTTAAAAATTTAACCTTACTACTAGTTTCGTATTTGAAGTTATTAAATGTCTTAATTACAGCCCGATATTTATTTTGAATTTAGGGTGATAATTACAGTCCATACGCCTTTGATACATTACCTCTTGTAAATCAACATTCGAGAAAATATATTAATAAAAACAGTAAAATTAACAATCATAGTCTTAAATCCACTACCAACAATCTGCACGTATAATAACCGAGCAACTTCTCGAAAGCGTCTCGCTCGCCGCGAACTATCGCGTACGAATCAAAATTCGCCGCACACTCCGACGACACATCTTTTTTCATATAGGCCACGCGGAATCTCCCGTAAATTCCTGCGGGCGCATTAAAATTGTATAGCTTGAGTTTTTGCCGTGCGTATCGTATGTGATGTGCTCGTTCGTAGTGAATAATTGTAATTAACATAAGGTCTCTCGTAATAAACGGGGTAGTACGGCAGCAGACCGAAATGGTAGCGTCCACTTTTTGCCGGGACGCGTACCTTGAATATTATATGCTACGTGCCCGGTCCGCGACTTACGAGGGCATTTTTCATTTTGTTTTCATGTGAGGGTACTGTTTTGGTTTTCGAGTTTTGTCATTTTGTGAGAATGTTGACGATGGTAGTGTCTTATGTCATTGTTAAGTGATCTTTGTGTGATTTTATTTAATCCTTATTACTAGCAGATTTTATTTAAATTACGAATAAATTAGGTACCATTGACGGTATATTACTTGAGTTCTAGAGCGAAAAATATATCGTTCATAATAATATTAAGAAAAACTGTAAGTATTGTAAAAGTCCCCCCGTGTGTACTTACTACGGTCGACGGGAGACAGAACTACGCCTCCTGTACCGTCAACAAACGATGACTGCCCATCTACAATTGATGTGCTGTTTTACAACCCACGATGCGGATACGACACGACCACGACACGTAATGGCAGCAATATATAAAACGTACCTTATTGCCCATGCGACTTTATATTTTTATACAAGTATCTTTAAATGTTTTTTGTTCATAACGATCAATAAAATACATTTGTAATATTTATCATAATACCAAATACATGAAGCTTTTAAAATCGGCTATATAAAACATCGCAAAGTATTTAATTTCCCACCGATTTGTATTGTGCTAGAACGATGGACTCACTCGCCACAAGAAGCCTCACAACATTAGATCCATGATTAATACGATACATTACATATAGCAAAACGTCACGACACGACTCCGACACGACGTTATCGTACACTGTAAGCAAGATTTTACTCACAACTCGATCCTTACGAGCGGTGTCGTACCGTGCATGTGTGCTCCTCAGTTTTTGCCCTCACCCGTAACACCATCAGTCCATCTCATAATTTTAGCGTTTTTCTCGTTCGTTGGATCTCTGTCCTTATTAAGGTGGGATCGGTTGCCTTATTACGTCGCCAGATCGATAGATGATTGACATTTGCTATTGCTATCATAATTGCTATTATAATAAATTGTTCGTCATTTTAGTTGATGGTGAATAATGGCAGTAATGTGTAGGTAATTATTTGAGCTGCCATAATTGTTTCAGGGATAGTAGCTTTCTTAAATGCTTCGGTTGTTGAGATCAAACAGATAATAACAGATATTGTCCACTTATAAGACATAACCATATATCCTCATTCAATAAATATCTTGATTTACCTTGTCGTGCTTTCTCTATTTTGGTTATTCTACAGTTTTCATCAAGAGCATCGTAGTGATTATTCCGCCATATTAAAAAATAAACTGCTAAAAATACGTTTCTCTAAATAACAATCTCAATATCCCTCTCAACCTTACTCTCAATTGTAGAGGAGGCCCGTGCCCTGCAGTAGTGCGTTTATGGGCTGATACAGACACAGATAGAGATACAGAAATACATACATACATACATAAACTCACGACTTTATCCCCGAAGGGGCAGGCAGAGGCGCCACCAGGTCACCCACATTTCGCTTTGTATGTGGTGATAGGGGGCGAGCCTATCGCCATATTGGGCACACATTCCTGACTCCGGACTGACAATTAATAGAAAAATCCAAGATCACTTTGCCGGACCCGGGACTCGAACCCGAGACCTCAGCTTTGTAACCGTACCGTAATACACCTACGCCACCGAGGCAGTCGGCAGAATACACAGAAATACTAATCTACAAAAGATTGTTTAAGAAATGTTACAAAATAATTTTCCTGCCCATTACGTCCGCTGCTCACTGCATGAATCTGCTACAATAGAAAAGGCTTTTCCCATAGTACATACGCTGTCCTGTAATAGCATTCATATTGTTTTGAAATATTAAGGCTTCAAAGAAGCTCTATAATCAACAAAACACCAATACTTAATAGGAGCACGGATAGATTGCATTTAAACGTAACGTAGCGGTAACGTAACGTACATGTGTCTGCGTGTTTTTTAATCGGCAGCGCATAGCCAACATTGTCTAGCGGACGAGATGGATCTCGATTGGTACAGCACACGGAATGCGAGGAGACAAAGCGCATGAGAAATAAGCGACGTTCGTTAAATCTACGGTATATTCTTGACTCCTTATTAGACCAACGAGCAAAATGAAAAAATAATCGCGTAATTAGTTTTAGATTTATTTATTGATTTGTCTGGTGTTCGATAGTTTTTAAAAAGGAACTCGTAAAATCTACGTTTGATTTTTTTACAACAAATATATTTACCGTATTATAAAGGTTCGATGTAAATCATTGTAAAACGTAACTCCTCGATCAAGATTAACTAGTCTCGTACTCGGGACTCAGGAATTGAGAGGCAAGGCGAAGGGCGATTACGACAATGAAAATATTTAATTTAATAATAATATCTTTTTCTATATTCTTTACATACTTCCAATAAGTCACATGCCAAAATAAAGTAGATATAACACCATTATTATTATTCAAATCAATCTCTAAATAGTAAATACTAAAAGACAACAATTCCATGATAATATGAGACACAGGAAAATTACTGTTCAGGATGAAGTATGTTTGTATAGTTCTAAATAGTTTCAAGATATTGGACATGAAAACGTAGGCATTGCGATGGGCGGCGGCGCGGCGCGTGCGCAGGCGAACCACGCGCCAAAAGCGGACCGGATACTACGCTTTAGGCGGCCGCGTGTGCGGGCATACTAAACACTAGGCTACTGTGGCCAACTATGTCTCTAATTAAAGGATATATATAGGGTATACCAAGACTGTGACCGAAAACGAAGCCAGGTAGTATTAAAGACTTGAGACACAAAGTAAATAAATATTTCGAAAAAAAGGCACATTTTCTTTTTCTTTTTTTACTTTTCTTCGTATTTGAGTGGTAGTAAATACATAGTTTTCCTAGAATAATAATGTACTCTTTTTTATTTCTAAAGACGCAATGGTACGCAAGTGTTTAAATTACTATTTTCGCAAAAACTATATATTTATTACCCGAACAAGATGATATTTAAAAAGTTGCAAAAAATATCTCACTTTTTTTGCCAATTTTTTTGTTGCATTGTGTTTGTGATCGCTAAAACTGCCACCTGGCTTCGCTTTCGGTCGCAGTCTGGATATACCTGAGTTAAGAGATTCCTCTTTTTAATCAATTGTCTAGTTAGGATCGCCGGAAAACAGGTCTCTTTGATTGCAGGACACACAACTGTTTTCCAACGGTTAATTATAGTTTTTTTTTGTGTTTTATGTTGAGGTGAGATTGTATCGCTGTTCAGTATTGTGTGTCATCATGTGGGGTGATAAACAGCAAGGGTCTTGTGATTTAATACGACAACTCGCCTTTCGCCTGTTTTGTAGATTACTTTGGGTTACCTTGTTACGTTACGAATCACCTGAAATACCTTTAAATTCCTGTGGAGAGTGCTCAGAGCAAGCTGCATTTCCTTATAGATTTTTCCTGCCATGAATTCGACAAACAATCAGCAAAACTTTGTAAACACTGGCTATTTACGAGTAGATTTTTTGTCATCAGTCCTCGAATTTTCCTCTGACATACAGTCACCGTACTCAAATATGACGCCCTGCCCCAAATAGGGTGTCCATTATTAAAATAATGTGGCCATAGTGCGTCCATTGGCAAAATGATCATGCGCCGGCCACAATGAATTTTGAATGGCAGTTTTTCTTACATTGTCCTTTTGGGAGGAAAATATAATAAAATATTCCGTCGTTAAGTTTTCCACACGTCGCTTCCGCCGTTTGATAGATTTACATTCGAATTGATAGATTTATTTATTATACCGAGCATAAATAAAATTCTTGTATTCGTGGCGGGGTTACCAATTCATTGTTTTGATATCACCCGTTCTTATAACAATTGATTTTGAATATAAAACTTATAATAATAATTGAATACTTTTCTTTTATTACATTGAATAACTTTTGATAAATAAACATTGAACAGTTATACATAGTCTTATATCTAACAGAAGTGATATAAATAGTGGTTTGACAGCCTCCGTGGCGCAGTTGGTTAGATGCCGGCTATGAAACAAATATTTCTGTGATCCACAGGTGTTTGTTTCGGGTCTGGGTGTTTGTGAGACGGTAAAGTCTCTCGTAGTTCCTGATACCCACGACACAAGATTCGATCTTAGTGTGGGGTCAGGACTATGTATGTGACTGTTGGGTGTATTTATTTATTATTTATTTATTTATGAGTATCAGAAACTACGCAAGAATTCTATCTTATAACACCCGCACCCGACATAATATTGGACAGCTGTGGAACAGTGTTCTACCCCACGTTTTCAATATGCATAATCGTGGGTCCTTACGGATAGCGTCAAGAAGTAATGTATTGCCAACCAATTTCATTTATCATCGGTTCTTTATTTGAAAAGCTTTGTGCCTACCATTTGTTCAAATCTTTATCTTATTTTTTATTTATTTTACACAAAACAATCTTGAAGCTGTTACAATAGTTACAAATAAGGTTTTTGATCTTAACTATAACCCAAAACTTGTGTTGCATGAAGAATCCTAAAATACGAGGTCAATCAAATATATTGTATTTTCACGAACACGTCTCTTCATCTGTAAACCAATGCATCACATATGTTCTCAATGTAATAACAGACATTTGTAATTTGTTGTTTATCATACAAATATTATGTATGTTTATAAAATTCATGTTAATAAACTGTCATATTTTATAAGGAAATAAATCAACTTTATATCGATCCCCACAGAACGTTTCTAAATCACGCAGATGTTGGTAAACCAGTCGAGACTAGGTGGACACTCACGAGTACTCTTAGCAAATGCATTCGATCGCCGGCCACACGCATATCCGACTCAAATACCCAGCGAACTGTGTTGGGAGGCATTTAGGAAGGAAACGTGGGCTGCTACCCCGAACAATTACAATTTTGATAGTCTCGCAGCTTTACATTTTGCTATTTTTCTTAGTCAAATATCTTCTTCATCATTAGCAGAAAGTCTATTGTTGGACATAAGTTCAAAGCGGCCTGCATGCTACAACTGTTTTCAATATTTTTTAACAATTCCATAGACGCGATATTTATTATCACAATATCTTGAGATGGTAATAAGCTCGGTGTACTGTCGGTGTTACTATTAGCTTATACAGGCAATGAATCGTAGGGCACTAGGTACAAAACCAAGGATGGGCAATTCACTTTGTATAAATTAACCTGAGAAAAAAATTACAGTAAATTATTTTCTATTATTGAAAATAGTGTACGGCTTTCCGGTGGGCTCGCTTCTGGTTCTATTTCGCTTTTAAATCATCTGTGTGAACTGTGAATGTTAGAGATTTCGATTAACAAAGTTACAGAGACGAGTTTTTGGGTAGGATAGTCTTCCCTTTCCATTGTTCTATTGTCTGTATTGTAAATATTGTCGTTGAAACTTTTTCTTTGAGAGTGAACAAGGGTAAACAGCCGACAAGTCCTGCCCCTATCGACCGAAACTTCGGTTGTGTTCCGGACACTACGCTGAGGTTTAATGTGGCCAACATAGTTTTGGGTTTGGGTTCATTGTACTTATAGATATATTATGATGTAGGAATAGCTAGTAAAGGCTCAATAATGTTATAAATCTTTTGTCCTAACATTAGTCTGAATTTCCTAAGATAATTTGTACAATCGAGTGAGTTATGCTACCTTGTTCGCGGATTAATAAGTTAAGAAATGCATTTTACCTAATGTTCTTCTTCACCGTTAAAGGAGCAATAATTAATTGTAAATACTAATGTCATTTCAAGGGAATGGGCCACTATGTATTGGGCTCACAGAATTGGACGCGAAAGTACTTTTAAATCCAGAGTTCAATTGTGATGACTTAGGCCTTACTCCTAACTGTAAGCTATTGTTTTTATTAAGCACCCCAAAATAAACAGTAGGCCACTTTCACTCCGTCGCTGCCTAATAAATTACTAATGCCCACTTGTATGTATAATGCGCTGGAATTAGGTTTGCAAACTAGCCTAGCCACGATGTGATGGAGTGACGAGTCGATGCGAGATAGCCGTATCGGTGTTCGTTCCAAGATTGCTGGACAAACAATTCTGCTTTGGTCGGTGCCTCGACGATTTAAGTTATTGTCCTAATATCTTATTGACTTTCAGTTATACGGACAATTGTGTTTTACACTTACTGGGGTAAGAATACGTTGCTTTTGTTTTAAACGTTTCTAGGTAGACTACCGAGCCTACCTAAAAGCTTTATTTGATGCCATTCGCTTGATGATAAGCGATACGACCGCTTATGGGCAGTAGAAAACCAAACAACACCATGAATTACAAAGCAATACTTGGCATTTCACTGCACTTGCCATCCTGAAACATAAGATGTTAAGTCTCATTTTGGTTCCAGAAGGTACATGGCTACAATGTCCTTCAAATCGGAAAACAACAGTGCATTTACACGGTTGTTTGACGGGAGAAATAGACATTGTTGTTGTAGCTTCAAATTAATCAATTACATTTACATTTGTGAATATATTTTTAGTCAAATTAGTATTTTACAAGTTGGATACCTAGATCCTACAAGTAACAATTACTATAACAATATAACTAGACCTGCCTAACTATTTACTATGCTAACTATTGACTTAGTGCAATAATTATAGCTATTAAAGTTGCCCTGTTACTGGAAATAATTAGCAAAACCACCCTTTAAAATACCAAACACGTCCATTACAGCCATTTGTCAGTTTGAGTGTAATTGCTTTAATGTTTTACTGAAGGCTGTTGAAGATACTAGATGAATGTATAAGGTTATCTGTTTAACATTTAAACGTAGTACAAAAGTAACAGATAAATACAATAGGTGGTCCCACAGTCCTGACTCCAAATGATGCACTTTTTATGTCATGGATATTAGAAACTTAGTGAGACTTTTTGTTCTCAACATCCAGACCCAATAGATAATTGTGAAGCATATTAAAATTAAAATTGCTCTTGGTGCTGGCATACCACCCCGATGCCTCACGTTCGTCGAACAAATTATTGCTCTCAGATTTATAAATTATTTCTTCGTGAATAATGTTATCATACTTGCCAAATTCTGGTTAATAGATTTCAAATTGCTTGAAAATCTTGTGTTTTTATAATTTTCTCCAATTGAACTATGAATACACACATTCAAAAATTCATAAGTGCTACTTCAAGTGTCAATACAACTTTGCCCGTTTCCCCATTAGATTTACATTCTGCTCCTAACTATTACTAATTAAAAACATAATAGGACTGTAATGTGTCACTAATACCATCTGTCTACCCCACAACCGGCGTGAAGATACAAGTGAGCCAGCACGTACAGGCGGTAGGCTGGCATACGTAATGCGCCACCTTGTCGAGTGCAATGAGCTCACAAATGACGTGGAGACAACTTCGATCGCATTTTTTTATGTGTTGGTTGCGAGTTAGGACCTTTTGAATGTGGATCACCTGCTGTGAAAAGTTAAATAGTAGGTACATAAAGACATCTGTATCCCCGAGGGCAGGCAGAGGTGTCATTTTTAGTGTAAACATTTCAATGATTATTTGCATTCTAAGATGATTTATGGGTCGAAGTTACCGCCAAGTCATGTAAATATTCCAGACCACCTTATACTAATGACGTTTCTCAAACCAAAAACTTACAAAATGCTGAATCTGAACTAAATAGAACACTGTGTTCCATAAATCATAACTGGGACATGCTTGATAGCATGCAATACAGCTAAATAAATAATGAATTGCAATATTCGCCGTCGCCGAACATATGGTTAAAGGTATTGCGGACAATATTTTGCCAGATATCAATTCTTTCGGAAAGTATACTATACTATATCCCTCGAAAATCATGCTTCACCAACTAGGAAACTCCCCTAAAATAGATATTCTCAACCAAACCCGAGACTTCATAGCTAACACGCTATACATTACCATTACGCTAGTGAAGCGAATTATTAAAACTCCGCTCACAATTTTACACAATTTTATTTTATTTTATTTTAAACTTGACATATCGCCACCATCGGTCGGGTGTAGACAGCGAGTAATTGTAGACTTTAGATATACAAGATAAAGGTCGAGACGAAACTAATTTGTCTCGGAATTGACGCGAAAAATATTGCAGCGTTCAATGAGTCTTTTAAGAAATATCGCCTGGACATGTAGGTTAAAAGCCTGCTATTAATGAAACAAAGCGACTCGTAAAATGATGTAATGTCAAAAGGCGTGGTGGAAAACTGACTGTGGCTTGGCGGGTTGTCGTATCAAATAGCGAGACCCTACCCCTTTGCCGGTTAAATTCACCCCACATTATCACTCACAACACCTATCAGCGACTCGAATCACTCCCCCCCAAAATAGAACACAGGAGAAAAAAAAAAAAAAAAAAAAAAAAAAAAACTGACTGTGGCTTGTTCCTGTGTTCGCAAATACACAAAAAGTGTTATGTAGACAGTAAGATTCTTCTCGTGGAGTGGATATGAGGTAAAGGGATTCTTTGTTCTAAAACTGTCCAGACCAAACATTTATAGATCATGATTACAAAGATTTTACCGATATCAGATTCTTAGCTGCCAATGGAGCGAGTTCATTAGCAGGTAAATTATTTAATTAATCATACTGAACTGAACAATCTGGGTATAATTTAGGCTAGCATCATGGTATTTTAATAATCATACATACATAAACTCACGCCTTTTCCCAGAAGGGATAGGAAGAGGTGCCACCAGGACACCCATATTTCGTCTTGTATGTTCCGTCCCACGATGTGATAGGGGGCGAGCCTATCGCCATATTGGGCACAAATTCCTGACTCCGGGCTGATAATGAATAGAAAAATCCAATATAACTTAGTTCGACCCGGGATTCGAACCCGAGACCTCAGTTTTATAATCGTACCGTAGTACAACTACACCACCGAGGCATTTTAACAATGGATGTGAATTAGTTGTTATTTTGGTGATTGGTCAGTGAGATTTCCAGTTGCGTAATAATTCCTTACAATTAAAAAGTCTATTTCCCCTTGTCATCCTCAATATTCAAAGACCGACTTAATAACCAGGTTAACGTCAATATCCAATGTTCATAGAGTTAGGAAGCTGTGTGTGTTTTTATACACATAAATATTACAGATTTCAATCCATTTCATTAATGAAAAGCAATTTAAGCCCTAAAGTGCGAACGTAGTCAATTTAAATTATAATTCTAAGCCGAAAAAAAGAGCTGGCTTTTATACCACATATAACGCACAAAACGTATGACTTTTCAGTAGGTGTCTGTGAATAAACTATCCAAGCGTCAAGTGATCCTCCCACAAAGTAAACATGATATTAAAAATAAAACAAAGATAATTGTCGTTTTTTTTTCGACTCCACAGTTTCGCGTTTGTCCACATTTCGTCCATTATCAATCAATCGATATCTTATTGGTGGACGGGCGGCCAATCGCGAACGCGCCTTCATATTATTAACTGTCAAATAGCAAACGTCACTTCAAATCGAGGCCAAAATAATGAGAGCCGTGTAACTATATGGATATTTTTTTATCTTCAACATGTTTTATTGAAATTTATTGTGCGCGGAGATCAGTCTATCTGGTCGGCCATAGCTATTGTTTTTGTAGAGTTTTTATCGAAACAGATCGAGATTCTTTTTGCTCTGATATGTAATGGCGTATTGTTTTTTGAACTAGGTTTTAAATCAACTGGCGAGGCGACATCGTTAGTTATTTATGTTTTACAGCAATCTTTTCTATTTATAGCTTGGGTTTTTCTTAGTTCAAGTCTAGATAATTTTTAAGCTCATATTAAATGTGATTTATATTTCTTTTACCAACTGTGTGAAGAATGTAGTGCGTTGTTGCCTGTTTGGTAACGAAGTTGAAATGACAGCCAGTCTTTCAAGACGGTCACTGGTTTGTATTCCAGGAACACCCATGCAATCTTAGAATATGTGTATATTTCTAATTAATAATGACGCACTTTAATGATAAAGAAATCTATATCAGCATATGTCGACCTCCTCAAGCCTCCTCATTTGCACTCCACCTTTTTCTGTCCTGTGCCAAGCGAATTTGTTTCCTGCGACTCTCACGGTGTCATCTGACCACCTGGCAGGCTGCATATTAGCCGCCGTGACTCTTTTGGTCACGGTGTGTGATAGAAAAACATCGTGAAAATACCTGCATAGTACAATAGAGAAGTTCACATATTTTAGTACTTTGCCGAGTGGATTCTGTCAACCTGCAATGGGCCAGTGTGGACTATGCCGTAAGCCTTCTTAATTGCACTCTCGATTGAGCAATCTCGATCTGGATTATATATAGAAGCAGCTAAATCCTACCGTAATTTGATTGGAATTGGCAAACCTCCGTGGCACAGTTGGTTAGACGCCACCTGTGAAACGAGAGGCCGCGGGGTCGATCCCCGCACCGAAACAAATGTTTGTGTGATCCACAGGTATTTGTTTCGGGTCTAGGTGTTTGTGAGACCGAAAAGACTCTCGTAGTTACGGATACCACGACACAAGACTCGATCTTAGTGTGGGGTCAGGACTATGTATGTGACTGTTGGGTTGGGTGTTGGGTGAATATTTGTGTAATGCATCCCATACCAAGAGAGCCTTTTATTAAACTATATCCAGATCTTAAAGAAACATTAGGTAATATTATTATATCAACATTTGTCTGAGTGCTTGATGAAAGTTTGAATTTTCTTTCTGACTTTTCATTTAGTCACGGAAGCCATCCAAATGTCTGTAGCAACGAGAAGTTACAAATTACATTCAGACATATTTCATCACGACTTGGATTACGTATGCGATATAATACGAAAAAATAAATGAAGTGGAATTGAATTTCCGAAACTGGCTCATACGTGGAAACTGAAAAACTCAAACTTTGCTAATTTTTATTCTTGGTTTATCCGGCTGGGTTAATTTAACTTTTGCATGCATATTTAACAGTCTTATATAAAAGGTTTTTTTTTGTATAAGGATAGGTTCGGAAGGTTTCCGTCATACGTAGTTCCTGGAGGGTGCCATGTTTCGTAAATATCGAATTTAAAACTTCCAAAGATACACAAGGCAACTTGTCAAATACAATAAAAACAGAATATTATTCAGAAAAATTAAAAACTAATGTTCTAAATACTCATAGTATGAAGTGGAATGGAACACCGGTCTTGTTTTCTTTCATTCGATTCCACGGACGACATTGTTATCGTAATTTACATTTTAAATATTAAATTCGGTAAAATCCACTGTTTCGGCGAGCAAAATGACGAAGTGAAGAAAAAAGTTAAATTGTCTAGCTGTAAAATACTAAACAAGGTTTAAAAGTTGAAGAATGCCGCATAACAGAGCTAAAAGGTCATAAATAAAAGCCAACAAATATTTATTATAATTTTATTACGAAAAAGAAATTAAAACGAGAAAGGAACATTTTATTATAGTAAGACAAAAAATAATGTTACAATCGTTCGAACGCTAAGAAATGTACTAAGTTAACGAAATACTGACAATAGAGACAATAAATGCGTTGTCGTAACGTCCGAGTATGGTGTAAGGCTGCGGTCGCCTTGATAGCGAGGCGCGGGAGTGGAGAGCAAGCAATTTAATAAATGGCGATTTTAAAAAGATATTTACCGGAATTTTTGAGCCATTCCTAGATTTATAGCATGATTTTGAGTATTAATGACTAAATATGAGTACGCATTGAAGGTATTTTAGGAATAATATTTTTTGGATTCTTATTAGAAGATTGTGTTTGTACAAAAAGATAACAGCTCTCCACTCTTATTTCCTTTCAACTTTACACCATACATGATTTAGATAAAGATAATTAAAACTAAAAATGAAGAAATACTTTTAATCATAGGAGAAAAAAATAAACTAGAAAAAGGGTACCTGTAACATAAAATGCACTTGAAACAAGTGTTTATTGAAATTAAATCTAAAGAAAACTAAGCTATAACATCTCAAATGTGAACATTTATTAATTTGTTTCGTACAAAAATACGCTATTTATTGTTATTTTTGATACAAAGAATATTAAACGTCTACTTACATATACAATAAATAAGAATACCGCTTTTTACAATTTTAGCATATTTTTTTCCGCTAGCACTTAATGATTGTAATTTTTTTATTACAAATTATTACGATACTCGGCAAGCGTAAAGCGTATTAATGTTGTATGAGCTATACTGATTCTAACAATGTGAGGTGATAACAATGTGCTTAACATTCTTTAGGTAATATCAGTAGCGAGTGATTTATATACTTTTATGCCCCGAGTCCCAATTTAAGCTGTCCATGCCCTCCTGTGGGACATACTATAAGTATGACAGCCCACGACAGCTGTATGTAAGCAGCCACTGATTATATACTTGGCAAGATATGGGGCATGTTTAAATTTTCAAAATAATATTACAATACAAACAGTTGTTTTTTTTTAAATATCTGCTTTGAATAAGCAAATTCTATGAGAAGCACGTTTCGTTTATTGTCCAAGCTTTGTATACCTGAGAAAAATTGGGCTAATTCGTATTGTAATTTCTACTTTTTTTTAAATTAACTTTTATCGCTATTACTTTATACGTACAGGAGTTCGGGGACTTTATAATATGTATTAAAGAATAACACATCGTATATATTATAGGAACTGGAAGTAAATCCGTACGATCATTAAGCTAAGTATATTAATGTCAACAAAACATTTTAATTGACTCTGAGCATCTATCTCCAACATTTGGTCAACAGCTTAACTCTCGTTTTAATTATTAAAATAATTGACTTTGTCATCTAATATACAGAGAGTTGAGCGTAAATCACTCGCTACTCGCTCGCAGTATGACTCCGTCTTTTCTTTCATACTTGCGTTATTCCATACCTACCATGTACCTTCGTTTAACAATTATTAAATTACGCATAATCAATTCAGAGTAACTTTGGTACGTAAACATTACAAGAGTTATAAATGGTCATAAGATATGATTAATAATTTTTGCAGCCTTCACACAGTATCTGAAACAAGGAAAAACGACTTTAATTGGGAGTGCTTGAAACACCGTGGCATTTATAACTTTCCAATAGGATTCAATCTCCTCTCTCTTTTTAACTCGTTTTTTTATTTATTTTTAGTATCTCAATAGTATGAAATTCTCTGGGCTATTTCTTTATTGTCATTACAAAACCTATCACAACGTTAGCAAAGAACCTTTAATATTTAAAAAGGTCATTTATGCATGTACCATTACATACTTTCGATATTCAGCCTAGATCACACAGGATCTTATTCATTCTCTTTTATAAGAAACATATTGCAATAACCCTGAATTTATCCACATCCGTCACTCATAGAGACTGTATCGATTTACCATGAGCTCCAAGGTCACTTTCTCCCAGTGCTGAGGTCTTGTAGCTCGCTGCTGTCGTCGCTGGAGGCGCTGACGGGACAGCCGTTGGAGGAGTTACCCTGGTTCCCGGCTGCCGCCGCCATCGCCATAGATAGCGGGATGGTTATGAACTGCGGTTGGGTTGACGATGATGCTGCTGTGGTAGGGACAAACGCGTATTTGTCAAATTTATTAGCAAATATTTTACGTAACTAATATTGCTATATTTAACTAATATAGCAATATTAGTTACGTAATTTAGGCCAGACATAAGTTATGGATCTTCTTGTTCGATAGTGGCATAAATTCAAATTAAATACCTTCATACACTCTAAATACATACCTCCATCTTGTCCCTGGTTAGCAAGTCCCAGTATAAAGCTGTGAGGATACCCCATAGCCAGGTTCCCTAGTCCAAGGTTGTTGCTGATACCGTCCAGCCCGGCTAGAACCCCTGAGTGGTACAGCATCGCACCCCCAGGCAGGTCTATCTTGGGCAGGAGCTTCGGCATAGGCGGCTGACTGGATTTACTGCTGTCGGCTTCTTGAGTGGTCGCTGAGGTTGACGCTGAGTGGTCTGCTTGCGATTCTCTGGAATTAAATATGGGGTTTATTAAATTAAAATTATTTTATTATGAAGATACTCTGTGTTATTATAGTTAGTTGTCATGACGTCTAAGAAGCGTTTTTGCGTTCTAAATTATATAATCTAGGGTGGGAGTGGTCCTGGATTCGAATTTTATGTTGGGGTATCCCAATTTGTGTACTTTTTTTTTATTCTCACAGAAGTATAGCCAGAGGGTCACCCTGTAACATTTCTTGGGACGGATATTAACTTAGCGAACGGCAGGTGCCATTAGTGCCTAACACGTCGGGAATGCTGGCATATAGCTTTTGTATGCATTTTATAATCCAAATACCCACTTAAAGTGCGTTACGCGATCTGGTAATAGAACCTTGGGTCTCATAAACCCATTGCTAGTATACATTGCCGCGAGCCCGCGACAAAAATAGTTGCACAAAAAAACACTTGTTTAAAAGCATTTATTTGTAGTAAAATTAAGTAGGACACAATAAAATGAACTACAGTACGCGGAGAAATAGTTAGAACAGTTATCGTTCTAATTGTTTCTGCTTAAATATTTGCAATGGTTACAAGTTTTTTGCTGCGGCCTTCGTTTTTATCAATGATCGGGCGTACGTGCTCGGAATAAAATCTGTAATTGAGATCAAAATACTTGTGCCCGCTCTCAACTATTATGCCCATTAAACGTATAATGTATTGTTAATTAAATACATTAGTAAGGATTTGTGATAAGGTCGTTTCGTGTTTTTATTGCTTTACATTTTATATCGACGGTTTTGTGATTTATAGATTACTAGACTTGACTCGGCTTCGTCCGGGTTTAATTATTCCGTCCCACTCCACACTTATTCAACACCAAGATTTAAATATATATATATAACCTCTTAACCATTGTACGATAGTTGCTAAACGGGACCGGACGATCCTTACCACCAGTAAAAACCATAGATAACCACCACGCCAGCGTTCCATATTGTTAGGCAGCAACTTTGGATCTCCATTTTGTTCGATCCCTTACATCACTTTCCACTCTTTCCTTTTCATGCATTCTTGTAACATGCCTCATCTGACCTTTGTATAAATAATTATCAGACGATGCTAACCTGACTGACCTCTTAACCTCTCTGTCGTCGTTGGACGCCCACTCCTGCTTGTGGACCTGGAGGAGTTTCTCGCTGGGGGACTCTGGCTCACTGCCGCTCTCGTCGCCGCTGTCGCCTGACGATGCTGGCTCGTCCTGGTTCAAGAGGAATTGTTGTTAATTTATATAATGGAATGTAGCCTTAAAATCTATTTAAGGTAATGTAGTTTTTACAATTCATATAATATATAGTCTCAGGGGACCTAGAATAATGATTATTATTAGGTAATGTCGTCCTCAGAACTGATGTGATATGGTCTATTGCGTGCAAATAAATCATAGGATAAGTAGATTTTAGTACAAGGTTTTATAATTTTTAAAATTTTTTTTGATAGTCGAAAAAATAATGCCGATTTTCTCTAAACCGTATATTCCAGTATAATATCGTATTTTCTCAAACACATACGTTAAACTGAAACATATTTAGGAGCATTTACCGGAATAAATTTTAAACAGCACTAAATAACGTAAGGCTCCCGCAGGCGAGGCTTTCACGATTTCACGCTCGATAGAAATAGGGTTTCAGTGGGCGCAGGTGCCGGCAAAATCCGCCGGGTCTCCAACTTTTAAAGCTTATAAGATAAAAAATACTTCAACCCACTTACCACTTACCAGGTGCGTTTTATAGAATATTTTATATACTGTACGCTCTATAAATAAAAGGGTTTGCGTGGATAAATTGCGACCTCTAAGCGTAGCCTTAAAAAACTTCTAGTGTGCAGTGTTTTTAGGTTATTTTCTTTGTTTATTGCGGATAGAGGTGAGGTGTGGTGTGTGAGCGGTGTGAAATATTTGGTGCTGTCTGTTTATATTTAATTTAATAGTAAATAAATTAAAAAATCGTAAAAACAATATATATCTGGCAATGGTGGGGCCACTTGACTTTATTTAAAAAATCATATGATTTTCCCGAGATTAAAAGTGGACAATAAACAATGTGTGGCAATAATAGTAATTTGTTAATGGACACAAGCGAAGGTTATTTATTAATAATAAGATACTAACGAAACAGTAAAAACCAAGCTTATCCTAGGGTTCACTGATGACTGACAATTCTCCGCAGTCCCTTTAAAGGAAGCGTTAAAAGAACTACTAAGACTAAACTAAAATATCTTATGTAATAATATTTCTTTTTTTTACACTGCTCCCTCTTTCTCCGTCTTTTAAATCCATCCCATGGTTGTCTGTAAGACATTGCTTTATGCGATAAGACCGCCATTTGTACTGTTTTTTTTTTCTGTTTCTGTATGTTTTTTTATTGTGTACAATAAAGATTTAAATAAATACATAAATATTGTTTTGGTTAAAATCGAGAGCCGCACGCAATAGCATAGACTTCATCATGCATTGTCTAGACTTTGATCTGATTTATACAAATACGTAGCATTCGGGGGAACAAAGGCAGTAGTAAAACATAGCATTGTAAATAATAAATAAGCGATGTAATTAGGCGATATCGGGCACATCTCGGGGCACAATTGTTAATAAATACCTACGTTGGAGGATGATCTTGCGGCGAACGATTGTTGCGCGCGCGCTGATCATATCTGAATTGTATTGTTGGTGTAGGGAGGATTGGTTGTTGGTTTTATGGCTAGTTCGAATATTGGTTCAATGTTTGGTGAGTGCTAATTTGTACATTTTTAGTCCCTACATACATACTAAAACTAACCTCACGCCTTTATCCCAGAAGGGGTAAGCAGAGGCGCCACCAGGACACCCACACTTCGCCTTGCATGTTCCGTCCCATGATGTGATAGGGGGCGAGCCTATCGATTATGAATAGAAAGCGAGCTGCGAGCAGCAGCTGCAGCGAGGGGGCTGATTATGAATAGAAAAACCCAATATCACTTTGCCCGACTCGGGATTCGAACCCGAGACCTCAGCTTTGTAGTCGTACCGCAGTACAACTACGCCACCGAGGCAGTCCCTTTTTAGTCCCTATGCACAGACAATTTTTGTTAAGCCATATGATTATTACTTCACGGGTTTTAAGTAACGAAGGAGAAAACCGCGTGAGATAACTAACTGCGGTTTCGATCACAGACTATTGTTTAAATGCTAACTTTAGTTTAGGCGTGGAGGAAAGTAACTCGTTGTATCTACTTGGTGATGTTTGAAATTTACTATCAGTTTAAGTTTTCGGGTTAGATGACGTATATATAAATACGTATATATAGCGGCCTGGCCCGGCTCCGCCCGGCTGTAGTTACTTTTTGAATACAGTCCACATCAGAAACATATTATTTCGCGTACCAATTGTTATATTTTAAAACTCAACGGTAACTCAAAAGGAATAAATTTTCCCCGTTTTTGCAACATTTTTCAGTACTGATCCACTCCTGTTAGTCATTGCGTGATGCTTACAGCCTATAAACCTTTCTCGACAAATGAACTATCGAACACAATAATAATTTTCCAATTAGAACCAGTAGTTCCTGAGATAAACGGTAACAAACAAACAAGCTCTTCAGCTTTATATATTAGTATGACTATGTATAAGTGCAACAGACTGCACTTTGGTGCTTATAGCTATTTGTTTGAGGCGTCGTTTTACGTTAAATATGTAAACACGTCCTCCAAACAGAATAAATAGAAATAATTTAAAAAAATATTCATATATAAAAAACATTACTTAAAAAAATGCGTTTGTCCTTTATAATAGGTACTTTCCTAAATTCACATTTTCATGTCATACTGTATTTTTGTACCTTGCCAAATAATTTTCTAAAGCTTATCCTTAAGTTTCGTGTGTGGTTTCTATGAACCGCGCGTGGGTGTGTCCTTTATTCGCCGACGCACTAAATAATAATAATTGTGCTTAACTAACTACCGTTTAACGCATTCGCCTTTCTTCTGTGCATCTGATAAGGCCCATGCTAATACGGTGTGCATACAAAGCAACACACCGCTTTGCATAGCTATATTTATCGCCTTGCGTTTTCTTAAAATAACTTTTATATTATTTTTAGTGGCAGCAGGTTTCTAAGTGCGGGGAAAAAATTGTTGTAAATATAGACCGAAGCAGGTTCAACCTTTGTACAGAAAGGGAACTTTGAATTTTAATTGAAGGTTATTGATTAATTTAGTTAAGGTTCCAAGAGACTTGCTGAGCATCTGTGCTCGTCAATAAAATGCATGTTGCTATGAATCCTGGCTAAGTGGTTAGGGCACGATAGTATTTAGACAACCACTACTGAATGTATATATACTTAATATTATATTCCTTATGTTAAGCGGACTGCGAAAACACGTCACACAAGCCCCGCTAAATCCAAATTTCTAACAAGTAACAATGAATTATGCCGACGCGTTGTTTGCCGACGGTACCGCGGTGCCGAGTCAACATGCGCCCGTTTTTGGCAGTCACAGTTTGTCGTGAGCCGTGACGTCACAATGCGCGCTCATTATGCCCGCGTTTTAGTTGGCCCATTTCGCTAGCTAGCTTAATCTGTATGTTGTATTAGTCAGACGACTGTATAAAAGTTTACAGTTCCTAGAAATTCCGACTTGAGTCAGACGACTTTTTTTTAAACTTTAGAACGACCACGACTCTCTTGATGGTAGTCACCATAAGCTTATGCCTCTAAATGCTCAAGATGTTGTCATTAGTGCCACTCAATTCTCCTGAATTATTTCCGAATCAAGATTTTGTAGGGGGCGAGACACAAACTTACTCATCCGCGGGCAACTCAAATCATATTATTAGAACTGAAAATCTCAAACATAAATTTTAAACCCGCAGCAATCTGTATGCATCAATACACCAAATAAATGTTTTTGGACTCTCGCAACAATGTGGCTAAATTATTTACTAAAATCTAATTCCTATCACTTAAGCATGACTTGTCCTAAATTCCATTAACAAAATTCACCACAAGAAAACAATCTGTAATGGGCGAGCATTCTTAATGTAAATTAAAAGATGCTTCTTCAGCTTAAACCGAGGCGGCACCGCGAATTTTTACATTATTTAAACCCTTAAGCATCGAATTGAAGGCGCGCCGGGCATTCTTATTCAAAAGCAGGAAACAAGACATAAATCACCGTTGGAATTTTGAGAGGGGGAGGTCCTACAGAGGGGGGTAAGGGGGGATACAGGTGCGCACGCGCATCGTCTTGTTACGGCTGAAGTTAATTTGGACGGCGTCGGCATTTGGGGAATTTCGTGGTAATTAAAACAGTATAAAATACTAAGTTTATAGTATTCTTTGGCCATAATTAAGGATTTTCTTCAATTTTTGTGGTTCGATTTGGTAGGGTTCGTTAAGTATATAGGAATTATCACTTGTTCTATTTGCGTTTTGTGTAATTGAAGTAGGGTTTTCCATTATTTTTATACAAATCGTATTCTACTTTCCTTACTTAACTTATTAGTTCACGTAGATAGAATGCGTGTTGTTGGTTTTTACAGAGATTTAGTTAGCATCTATGCGGAGTGAACAATTGTCCCTAACTGCCTTTGAAATTACTCTTGATTATCCCTACCGCTTTCTTTTTTACTTTTTTAAACTATTTTGGCAAAAAAGTTTCATAAATTTCCCTTCTTTACAAGACACGAAAAAGTGACTTGCAGCACATGGCTAACCGCTATGTACGACGCTATCGGGGCGGATACAAACACCAGAAAAAGGTTCTTTATCATTCAAAATTCTGCTTTTATCTTTAAAAGACGTACCGCAATCCTCAATAAATGTATGACGAAACAAATTTTCCAGAGGTAGGACCCGGCCGGCCGTGTATCGTACAATCAGTATAGATGCTATCGCCGAGATGGCGTGCGATATCGACCGGCCCTCGAGGCTCGACCGTATATCAATAGTAACTGGTGATCTCACGTTCACGAGTCAATTAAATTTTTTCATGTCACTTACTTGTATCAGAATATTCTTGGGTATATTTGGTTGTATTTAAAAGACGTTGAAAGAAATTTGCCGCTTCCATCAGGTCTATCTGGCTATCTATGGGGGAGGCCTATTCAGCAGAGGCCTTCCTGTCGGTGACGAGAGAGAAATTTAAATGATAACTAAGTAGATTATTTTACCTATTACATTGATTTTGTTACTACAAAATCAATGTAATAGGTAAAATAATCTACTTTACTAAAGGCTGTGTGATCAGTGAGGTCCCGGAGGATATTATAATATTTTAACCCCAGGCAACAAATTTAATTTGCTTTATTTGGTAGGTTCATAATGTTGTAAGCGTAAAGCCGTTTGACAGTCTATATTAAGTTCCGTTTAATATTAAATATTGCAAATCAAAATATTGTAGAGATTACAAAGTACCCGACAGTTTCTTTATGCAACTGAAAGCATTACTTCCAGTGACGTTAGAACTCTTATACGCAAATGGAAACAGAAGCATCATTATACGCAATGATTTATATCTATCTGCATAACATTGCGTACAAACGCAAATTAACTTACTTCTTAAAGAGCGAATGTTAGTTAACATTTTGAGATCAGGAGCAATTGTATTGAGGTAGCAAGGGTCGCGGTAACGAGGTCCGACCGGGCCGACAAAACTGTTACACAATGCTCCACCATAAATATCAACAAACAAAATGAAACCATATTTCGTTGTGCGACTATTGTGCTGTGCCGGCCACTATGAAAATGACGTATGCACGCCGTTTATTAGTATACCTTTTGGTTCTTTTCATTAAATTGTGCGTGATGTTAATTTGTATTTATTTTACAATGTATGATCTTGGAATGTGCACTGTTTTGTGTATTTCCCGCAAAAATATATGCCCCATGTCTTTATTAGCATTTAGGAAGTCAAATGATACACATTGGCCTCCCCAAAGGTTCTAGGTTTCCATAGCGATCTCTTAGAAACGGCCTGCATCTAGCGACTTTTTAATCTACATCTGAATTCAATTTTAAAGCATAGTATTACATTTTTATTCATATTAAAATCCTTACCTATGAGTTAAATCTAGAAATAATTGACCACACGACAATGTAATGTAAAGCTGACTGTACGTTCTGTCTGAAATATATCTAGACTGCTGACTGGCTTTATAAAGATATCGCACATATGCCTATTTGAGATAATGGTAGAGGCCAATTGGCTGTATAGTTGATTGTGAAAACGTCGTAATGAATCTCATTCAATTAATATTTGCTTATTAGTGCTTACCGATTAAGCTACGTTTCTAAAAAAACACATTTAAGATTTGAGTCCACTACACGACAGCAAAATCTGTTTATTAACCCTACGCTTTTTGAATTGAAAACCTTCACTCCAACCGGTAAATTATTTCGCACGCCGAAAATCAGATAACAGTATCGCCAGAAACAGCTGACAAATAACCAGAATTTACCTAAACCATCGACAACAATTTGTTGCGTTAGACAACGTACGTATTGAAAAACTAAAAACGAACCATAAATCAACAATAAAATGGAGCAAACGCGAAACTTACCCGAAACGTTGGCTATAAGCTCGGAACATTGTAAATCATTATTCAACTGGGTCCATACAAATGTCGACACACACGTACATACAAACAAACACGTGTACTGTGAAGAATTCCTATTATACACCGCCGTACGGAATGCATCGGGTTGATTTTGAATGGTCGCTTATTATGCACCCATTTACACCCGAGAGCCGAGCGAAGACATACTGAGGCTGGATGCGACTAATCATGTTTAATAGCTACTTGATTGTAACTTCGTTAATTGGCTTATTATTAAATGAACTCAGACTAGCCCACAAACCGTGTATATCAAGATTGCAAAAAAAACGAAGCCAGGTGGTAGTTTTAGTGGTTACAGACACGATGCAACTAAAAATCTCGAAAAAAAGGCAGTTTTTTTTGAATTTTTTTTAAATATCGTCGTGTCTGGGTGTTATATACCTAGTTTATGCGAAATTAGTAATTTAAACTCTAACGTACCATTGCGTCTTTAAAAATAAAAAGGTGTACATAATTATTTTAAGAAAACTATGTATTTGTTTTGGGTGTTAAGTAAAATTACAAGAAAAATTTTGTTGTATTGTGTCTAAAGTCACTATTAATGGCTTCGTTTTCGGTCGCAGTCTGGATATACCTTGTATTCCTGTTTCCTCACTATGATAGTTATCATGATTATTGTCGTGGGTAACAGAAATTACTAGAGACTTTAGAGAATAAACTCCCAAACTTTAAACGAATTCTCGTCAACCTCAACATTAGTGTCGGTGTGAGGATCGATCCTGCGTCTTCCTACTGCAATACATAGGATTTATACTTGAAAACAGTCTTTAGATACTTAGTAGTGAATTCAGTCAGTGAAACAGGAGTATTACTTCGACTGGAGTTGAAATTGAATCTAAAACTCTAATAGTATTGACACATTTTACCTATTCAACTACGAACATCTTCCATTAATCCAACGTTTATATTTATTGCAGCCAAGTAATGTTCCAAACAATTTGTTTTTCTAACAAGTTCATTTCAATTTCAACTTTCGAACGCCTCTATGTCTCGTGTAGAAAAGAAGTCCATACCCATATTCTCATAACTTTAAAATCTCCAATCATTCTGCCCCATCCACGATCACAGCATCATTGGCAGAGATACGAAAACAGTAGCCCAAAGGAGTACGATACGCATCTCGGCGCGGCGGTAACAAGGAGCTTGTTCCTGTCAATCGTGCTAATGTTGAACGCCCCTACAATTGCACCGGTGTGGCTTATATTAAGGCCGCATCGATTATAGGACTAACTGATAACAATTTTTCTATGGGTTTCGATGGGTGTGAATTTCGTGCTGGTGAATTTTTTTTAGAGTTGTGCATTGTTTAGTTAGGTCATTGATGTACAAAAGTATTTAGAATAGAAAATAATACAAGAAAAATCTATAAATGAGTGGCTTTCTGAAAAAAAATCAGAATTTTTGGGGTATTTACAAAGTATTGGTAAATTAGTACAGCGTCTGACAAAACTTATAAACTTAACTTAAACTTACTTTTTTATGTAAAAAAATATTAAACAGAACGTCATCATTTTTGTCGCACGAATATACCTATTCAAAATGCCAAGCACAATATTCCTTGTTGACATTATAAATCTTCATAACTAAAATCCCCGTAAATACCGCTGCAGAGATTCTGATTAAAAATGATTAGGTTTTCACTACTTGTGTAAATTGAAGCTTCTTCGAACGTTGCAATAACGTCTTTGTAGAAGCCGCGTGCAGCGTCGTGCAGGCTTCAAAAATTCAATTTCTTTTCTGGAAAATTCATATCTTTGCCCATGCCAATATTCCGGGCGACATGAGATATATCGTCTCACATTGGAAATGATATATTGTGCTTGTGGGTTTTTATTTAGAGGCATTGTGTGGCGATTGGTAGTCGTCTATGTATAGTATTAACTTATGGGTGTTTTTATCTTTTTATCCTCAATTAGATGATTCGATGTTGGATTTAATCCGGTGCTTGGATAGTTATCACCCTGCATAGTGGAGGACAGTCCATCATACATTTACGCGTATAATACATCATATACCGGGTGTGTTGCATGTTTAGTTCGTATAGGTTTGTACTGATTTTAGACGACCGGCATAAGTGTGTCAATGTGCAAGGGATAATCATTACTCGTGGGTAGATATATTTGGACCTATCATATTCATTGCTGTCACTTTGTCGTGCCAATATACGGTTATATTATGCGAGTCCTCCGATATATTTTCGAGCTCTAAACTCCATAATCCCAAGTTATTAAATGGAAAAGTACTTTGTAATTTTTAATACCACGTCGGACACGTGTGATCGGGCCTATTTATGTAACTATTAAGTGTATTCATTATTTTAATGAACTAATTAATTTTTTATGTAAATTCATGTTATTATTATTTCATACTACAATTTTTGAGTGCATTCTGGGCCTTAACTGGCAGTCTGATCGGTACAGGACACGCGTGGGCGGTTATTAACTGCCAGGAAATATCGAGTTTTCATTACATTTTAATATCACTTTGTATGCATATTGCCTGCTCCCGCTTGAAAAATATGACATTCAAAACAGTCGCACTTACACACGAATAATGGAATTATACCAACTGTCTGGGCAAAATTAATGAGTTCATTTTATTTACATATCCTTTGGTATGAATTCATAAACCATTTTGTTATAATAAATCTTTTATGCTAGTTTTAGAAACATGGGTTACTCTGTTTTGATATGATTTTAATCAAAGCTAAGAAAAATAAAATAGGGTATGTATTTTGTTATATTCTAGGATATAATTAAAGTTACCATTAAAATTAATTTTAAACATTCAATCTTTTCCAACTACATTTTAGCCTAAATTGGGTTCTATGGCAAATACCTCTCCTTTTCATGTAATAGTTTTACGCCCAATTACTCAAACGCCATTTAAATATTAAGCTGCACTTAATTACCCACGTCCCACTTAATCAGTACATTTAAGCAGGACTTTCGTAGTTGAGTGCAACATAATATTTAAGCGACGTTTGAGTATTCGGGCCTTAGAGATTCATAATCCGTGGTCGAAATATATTCCTAACAAAACAAAATAATATTATTGTATCAAATAAACGACACCCTAAGTAAATAAAATTTATACTTTCTTATTGATTAATAGACATAAAAATTTATGCATTTTTTACATTTTGAAACAACGACATCTACCGGCACCTTAATGAACCACTTTACTGTCCACCCGCATTAACATAAAATACCCTTTTCTTCACACCTTTTCCATAGGAAATTTATCATAATAAACGGCATGAAAATAGGATATTATTAGAATTCCGCGAAGATAGTTCTTATAAGTTTAATTATGTGCGGCGGTGGCGTTACTTTGTATGCCGAGTGGGTCTGGACTCTGGACCGAGATATCGATCGATGTGATAAGGTAGGGGTCCTGTTACATTCAAGTCTCTATTCGACATTTGGAGGAGGAAAATTGTAATATTCATAAAATATAAGGGTAAATTGAGAATTGTAATAATCATTTGTTATAATTTATCTTCTGCTCGTCAGTTATTGAAATAAGTAAATTATTTCATTATTTAAAATTTTGCAGATGAATTAAAATTATGTTTATCATTTTAAATACTTTGTTTTTAATTAGGTAATTAAAATAAATGCATAAAATCATTTAACGCGTTTTATGAGTTATAATCTCTGTGGCGTACTGGGTAAAAAATCTATTGAAAACCTTAGGTTGACCGCCACTACTAAGTAAACAAAAATTCTCAAATAGTTTATATGTGTCTGGGTGTTACAGATACCCATAGTCGATTTTAGTTTGTAATCACAATGACTTGATATGTATTTATATTTAAATAAAGACTGCGTGTAACAGTTGGTTGCACTGAGTTTCTTATCATAATAATTTAAGCTGTCATCATATTTAGCAATCAAATGTGATGTATACAGTGCCATCTCGAGTATTTGGTGATATCAGCCAAATATCTCCATTTTACACAATACTCCTACTTTTATATTTAATTCATTTAAATGACCAAAATCAATTAAACAATACCAAACAAACTCCTGACAAATGCATCCAGACCCGCGTTGGCAAGGTATGTACCTTGGCGAGGCGTCGATGTTGCCGCGACGTGTTGACGCGTGTCCATTGTACGGGCGCGGGTTCGACTCCCGATAACGTTGACGCGACAGCTGAATTTCAAACTAGGTGAGAGAGGTGCCAATTACTTACGATCGGGTTGGCTTTTTAAAGCGGGCTTTGCAGATTCGATGTTGGTGTAATTTCTAGTTATGGATGGGTTTTTAGCGTGAGTTTGGGGGAAATTAGGACTATATAAAAACAAAAATAATAGTAGTTTTTTGGCCAATGCAATCAGTAAACCATTTCTAAAAGAATAATGCGTTTATTGCTAGTAAGTCATTTGATACAATTTCACCAATCATAGAACTTTTATATTAAAAGATGTGTCTTTTAGCGTCTATTCCCCATTACATTGCCGAGCGCATTTTTTTTTACGCCTTTAAGGTGTTAGAAAACATCGCCAGAATATTTAAAGTAATCTGTTTACAATCTATATATTATGTTGATGTTAGGTAGAGGTAACCTTAGTCTCACACGGGGTTGCCAGACACACACCTTCAAAATCTCAGAACGCTCAGCTATGCAAATTTCCTCACGATGTTTTCCTCCATTTAAGTAATATTGAAAGTGACCGGCGCACAAAGCCGCCAAATAAATATCTGCGGATAACGCAATATCGGTACACATCGAGCACCGATTAGAACACAATGAGAACATAATAACAAGGCGAAACCTATTTGGTACGAAACTCGACCACCAATTGTTGTGAGGGTCTGGTTGGAGAGTGGTGTAAGGCTGGATTTTGGTGTTTTTGGGATTCGGGGAATATTTTTGTAGGTTATTTTGACAGAAGATTTAACAGACTATGTAACTAAGAGTGGACAGTCGATTGAGAATAACTAGAATTCATGCGTCCCTTGTCACTAGATGAGTTAATTGTGTTTATTAATGTGTTACACATATGCCTAAAGGGGCAGGCAGAGATAACGCTACCTGTTACCTACATTTTACCAAGCTTATTTTTGACCAAAAATAAGGGATAACGTTGTTGTTATTCCAAGCACAAATTCTAATCTTAGGCATTTCACACTCGCAAAAGGTAAAAGTTGTCGAATAAAGCAAGTGTCCTTATAATGGTAGAGCAGGCCTGTACCTTGCAGTGGGACCTATAGGAGCATTTTTAAGGTATATTGTACTTAAACTTATAAAAATATAAACTTCAACAACTCCCAACATAGCTAAACCTCTCAAAATATAGTACAAAAATATTTATACACCATAGTGTACAGCGCAGGCCGTGTGTACCGACGCGTTGTTTTCGGCAGAGTGGAGTCTTTGTTCTTCGCGCGATCTCGTGCTACAAAAGAGTGGCTTCAGTACATTCAAATTGCATTACCACTATCGGTATTGAGAAATGATAGATTACTGTAGTTTTTGTGAATTGTTAATTAATAATATTAATGATTTCAATTGGTTTTTATAGTATGTGCGTTCAATTTGTTATTATCTTTCTTCCCTTGCCATAGTCCTTCTTTTTAGTCTCATTCATCTAGAGATATGAACGAGATATAGAATGGATCGAGAAAAATTAGGTTCAGAGTTCAATTCCAAGCCTAATAACCGACGAATACTAACGCCAACATCCGAATGCCACTTACAGTTAGCCGGGCTTATTGCTATATATGATATCGCGAAACTAACGACTGTTTATCATTGTCATACCAATGGCGAGATTAGCGACACACTAGACATATTATTACAGTCCCAAGCTAATATATATATATTTAATCTAAATAAATCAAAACGGAATATATTTCACGGTATAGTAATTGTTTTCATATAACTCATTGCGTGTGCACACGGCTTTTCGCGCAATGAGAACTAATTTTAATCCATTCTATTCATCTTCAGCGGACTGCTGTACGTAGGATTTTCATAACAACATTATACACTGGTAAATAAAATGCATTCTTAAATTACTTTAAATAACTCAATATAAATGTAAAACGGAGTTATTCAGGTCTCCTCCCGCGCGTCTCGCGTACAAGGCACACGGAAGTTCCGAGACGGTCGCCACAATAGGCGGCTAGATGAAAGCGCGTTTAATATGCGTGACGTAATAGCCGCTAATGGTGGGCCCGCTGCAGGGTCGGAGCCAGGGTTTCAGGTGGGAGGTACGACCCGATTGCTTGTAAATTTTGTGATATGAACAGGTGGATGCTGGCAACTTTTAATAGGACGCTTGTTATGACTTTTTTCTATGTTAGTCGTTGGGGAGTACTTTTTTCAGCTGCGGACTTTCTGCGACCGAGTATATAGTATAATCGAAATAATAATGAAGGGAGTCATTGTAAAACAATGCTTGTCATTTTTATAAGATTCGAGCTATTATGTAAGTTATTGAATGTCTGTTTCCTTATTAGTCACGCAGAAGAAATGGTAACGTTTCATTGTTTTAATCTTTAAATCGGCAGTCATTATTTTTTATATCATATTGTATGCAAGTCCTTAATTTTTGTAGTTAACTTCCTCTAATATTTGTACATGTGTATTTCAAAATCTATATTTTTCTGTATACATATATATTTTTTAGTCTGGTCCTAAAATAATTCACAATTGAAAGAGATGACATATTATACAATCGAATAATAAAAAGGTTGTTAGTTATAGGCAATTATAAATGTCCCCCGCCTCACCCCTGGATTCGTACCTGCGGTTCCCTATAGCCATTGTTATGGGATTTATTTATTGCGCACACCACATTCGGTGGGATTCATGGGTCCCGCGGGGACTGATATTTGCCGCATCCATAATGAGGGATTGACCACTACTAAGCTTTTTTTAATTGTCTAGATAAACCTTTGTGGGAAAATCATATTGTTTGTTTAAGTAGCGAAGATAAATAGTTTTGAAAAATATAGGCGTTTATATAGGTAATAAGTTCCGAAGTGATAGTAGTGATGAATCTACATACGGATAGTGATATTCAAATTAAAAATATTTTTTGAATCTATTTGTGTTAAGGTTATTTTTAATATTAAAGACAGAAAATTTTGGTCAATCTTAAAAATGTTTCTACGTTTTTCGATTTTTAATATTTGGCTGAAATTAGAATCTCTGTCTGAACTCGTCCCCTATCATATCATGGGATTGCATAATCTCCAGGAAATGTCTGACATTAATGACACCTCTGCCTACCTCTTTGATGATACAAGCGTTATTTCAGTTTATGCCTGTACCTTATATACATCATTATACAGCAATAATGAGAAATATCAACATTTATTGAGCCATATCGTGGGTGATACCGGGGTTATCCTTTCGGTCAGCCGCGCTAATACAGGGTGGTATAAATAAACCATCGCTTCATATCTCATGGAACATTCTCGAAACGGATCGAATATGTATCGGATGAAAAGTTTCGGGATGGTACGGTATAGACTTAGTACATGTTGCTATATTGAACTGGAATAATGCACACCCTTTGTATATCCGGATATTGAAATAAGTGTCCGATTGGTACTTTTTTCTGGTATTCAAATTCTTGTCAGTTGATACAATTATGTCGGCCTAGTCGAAACCGAATAATAAATATGATGATCTCAAAGCGATACCCACGTTTCGCCTATTTATGTATATTTTCTTTCCCACGATGTGATAGGGGGCGAGCCTATCGCCATATCGGGCACAAATTCCTAACTCAGGTCTGATTATGAACAGAAAAATCCAAAACAACTTTGTCCGACCCCGGATTCGAACCCAAGACCTCAGCTTTGTAACCGTACCGTAATACAACTACGCCACCGAGGCAGTAGTACTTGTAAGAAATAGACGTGACAAATAACGGAATGATTTTGTGTAGTTTGTACCTAAATGAAGAGCGTTGTGCAATCAGCTTTGCAATCATACTGTACTACAACTGCGCCACCGAGGCACCGAGGCCGATATCCTACCCAACAGCTACCAAAACACGAAATCCATATCAAGAATATTGTTTTACTTTTTTATTACACAAGCGCCTTATCACAATCAATTTAAAAAAAAAACTCCGTTGTTTATACAAAATTTGTAAATTTAAGTAGCCCTTAGTAATAGTCATTTAGAAGCTCTCTACGTTATTGAACAAAGCAGGGAAAACGTTTAAGACGATTTTGAGGGATCCATTTAGCCGAGTAAGCTTCGTGAGGGCTCGGGGAGGGAGGGGGGGGGGGGGGATCAAGAAGACGGGAGGGTGTATCTTCAACTCCGAGTAAATAAATACATTGGCGAAAATAAGGTCCTTTATACTTTCCGAGCAAATTGAAATCCGCCAGTTCGCAAGATTATTGGTGAGGTTTTTTTCTTATTTAGCATTTTATTAACGCTGTATGTCCCGGTTGAGTATGATTAATTTAAATTTTATTTTGTGCGCTTTTATTGTACTTCTTGAGTTTTGCATCTCTGGAGGCTTGCTTTTAGCACCAAAGTTTGTAAGAGAGTTTATACTGTAAATTGTTCCATAGTTTGATGGTGCGACAGAGTGACGGGAAGCACATAGGGGGATAGGGTGTGGTTTCATTTTTGTAGTATTCATTTTAATTAAATTCATATTGCCGCTAGTTCGTCAAGATTACTCCGAAAATATGTTATGGGACAAACCTACCACAATTCCGGACACGACAATTATAGAGAAAACCTTTAACAATGCAAGCACACCCTGTATACTCCACAAAGTGCCGTGCAGAGCATTTCACGGCGGATTCACACCGGTTCGTTCCCGGCACCGCCTCGCAAATTTGCGGCGTCGACGCAGCGTCTACTCGTAGAAACGTGACGAATGCGAATCGATCCCGCTCAAACATCGAATAACGCGCAAATCACGGTCGGTGGCGATCGGCGCGGCGTGCCGGCCGCGGGCTGGGCTCGGCCGCAAAACGTTGCGCGCTGTACATCAGTACTTTGTTGTAACATTTTTGAGTATTGTTGAGCTCATAGGAAGTATTCTGGTAGAGCTGGGTCTTCAGTAAGAATTTCAAGAGGGTTTAAGGCTGGTGGGGCAATTCGTGTGTGTCTATGTGACGTGAACGCAAATGTGTCGCGTTTCTGGTTTAGCTAATGTTATTTTTTTTTTGATAGAACAAATCCCTTTAAGCTGCCCTTCCGGATTCCCCAGGGGCAGGATAGAACGGGTGTGTTGGGGTGTCCAGCCTTCCAGCATCCCAGCCCATAGCGCGGGCTCGACAGTCCGCGCTGCGTAGATATCACTGCCAGGCTGTACCTATCAAGATACAATATCTTACGCTGGAATATCAACTAAAACCTCTCGGTTATACACACGCATTACAGTCGCCAGGCGAAGAGGACGTGCGAGCAGCAGTTTCAGTAGACTCGCCGCGCCGCTCAGCGTAGGTACTGCCAAAATATGTCTCTTCAAAAATTTTAAGATTGCTGAGGCCCCCCGCCCACCTTTCCTATTTGGGATGCCTATGGTGAGATGAGAGTTCACGATAGTCACGAAGCAACGCGTTTTGCTACTTATCTCGGAATCACTTCTAACACGAGCGCACAGCCTCCGCTCTGTGCCCGGCGACCCCGATGACCCCTTTTAATCTTCTCTAATGACAGGCAGGGGATACCGTGGTTGAGTTTTGGCGCATCTTTTCCACTGGGCAGGTACGCCGGGTCCACCGTTTCCATTTACCCGACACCTCCTTCTCGGTTGGCGGCGGCGGGCGGAATCATTTTGCTCACGAACGATCCTGCTGTGCGCTCTGCTTTTGCGAGAAGACGTCATCTCAAGTGAGTATGGTCTGCCATGACCTTCGACTTACGACTATGGAATGAATCGCAACCCAGAAAGAGAGGTCCACTCCGCGCGTTCTTCCTCACAGACTGAACACTCCGAGAGAGTGTGCTGGGCTGTGTCCTCCGGGTAGTTGTCACAATGATGACACACGGAGGATTCTTCTCGTCTTTTCGCCCATCACAGGTATCTGCTGTATCAGCCAAGCCCCAAGAGTACCTACGTCTCTTGGAAGGTTATCATGCTGTGGCACCTGCCCATCAGAACAGGGCGCACTGCCGCGATGTTGGCGCAATCACTGGCATTGTCCAGCCTGGTGCGCCACTTTTACGCGTCGGCTATGCGGAGGGAGGTCCGTACGACCTCGAATTCTCCAGGTGCCTCCATGACGAACGCCGGCTCCCGCCAGTGGTAGGCTAGCGAAAGGGCTCTGGAGTCAATGTCCTGGGAAAGGGAACCGGCCAATACGCAGGCTGTCTCATGGAAAATCGTGCGATCTGATTCCTGATCTTTGGCTGCGCTACCGCTCGTTGCGGTTGACACAGGAGAGCAACACAGTGTCTGTCCAGGGACTCGAACCAAACGGGACAACAATCATTAATCATACGAAATCATACGACTCCCGCGTACAATCTTAAGCAAGGATGCTGGGACACTCGAGGTTTTACAGCAGGCTTGATAACGCGCCTTCCGCTGAATACAGCTTCGGCTTCAGCTGGGTGAACAGGACTGGTTCAGGCAAATTGCGCGTTATCTAGCCCGCTGCCCACGCTATGTTGCTCTCCTGCGTCAACCGCAGCGAGCGGTAGCGAATGATCAGGGGCTATCATAGGGCTTCCCATGAGGCGGCGTGCATATTGATTGGTTTCCTTCCCTGAGACATCGACGCCAGAAGTCTCTTGTCAGGCTACCACTGGCGGGAAGCGTTGTCCCGTCGCGGGGAACTACAGACTCCTAAAGAGGTAGAGGCTACACGGGCCTCCCAACACATGGCTACCGTGGAGGAGTGGCGCAACAGGTTGGACAATCATAGTCCTGTTGCTTGGATGACCGCGGCAGTGCGTCCTATCCTAGGCAAGTGGATGGGCAGGCACCACGGCGTGATGACGTTCCACCTGACTCAGGTACCGTCGGCGCACGACTGTTTCGTCAAATACCTGAGGTAGGGTGAGAAGGGAAAAATCCAACATTATGGCAATTATCGGAAGGACGCAGCCCAGTTTACTCTCTCGGAGTGTGTCTAGTCTAGGAAAACGAGAGCGCAGCTCTTCGCGCCGCCATTGGAGTGAGCCTCCCCTCTTGTTCGTGGTTCTTTCCATGGTCAAGAATCGGAGATCATAGCAGACCATGCTCCATGGCACCTTCTCCCAAAACGTAAATTCGTAGAAGAAGAACGCGGAGCGGCATTATGATCAGACCGATCCCGCCCACCGGATGAAAACACGGATGAACCTCAGTTGGTGAACCCCACGTCTTGGATTTGGAGTTAAAGTTACGGGGCGAGGTTGACAGCTTATAGCCAAAGTGACTTTCAAATCTTAAGCAGACAAACAAACAGAAAGAAATACATTAAAAGACAAATACGGCTTTGGTGTTTACTAGCGTTATATATATTGAACTAAACGCTACTACATAGTATCATCTTATCAATATTCAACAACTTGAAACTACCCAAATTTATCCATTGCATCCGCTTTAAAAACTTTTCCAAACACGCTCACAAAAACGCAATCGCGAACAAAACAATAAATAAACTCTGGCTATAGCGCAAATATTCTGACACAAGCGAAAAATACTGGAACACACATAAAAAGCAGCAATGTAGAGTGAGTTAGTGCGGAGATGCGAGCCGGCGAAAATTAAATGTTGCCGCGGCGGCGCACGCTCGCGCCCCGGATAAATGGTTCACACTTGCACGCGGTGTGGTAGGCTGTAGCCTGGAAGTTCTATGGAAAAAGCGCTTTGAGCGATAGAATTGCTAAAGACACGTTAATTTTAATTTCTTAAAGGCTTAATTTTGCTTGTTGTATGTTAACGAAAAATGGTTCTACGAAAAAAAATTTGGATAAACACACTCAAAGTTAGATATTACCCAAATTTAAAACAAAATACCTTTCATGATTTTTATCACAAACATAAATAATTTAGGATTAAGCCTAAGGTATTCACAATTATGTGGTAAAATCTTTCAAAACTGCGCATTAAAACTATTTATTCATAATAACCGAAATCTCTTACAACTACGTACCACATCGCGACGCGGCACGTGGGAGAGTCCAAGGCGCAGCCCGGGGCGCTCGCTATCTGCGTACATTTGAACATTACGCCGCGATGGTCCGGGGGTGAGCACGCCATATACCGACACTTGTACCGCATTATCACCCGTTATCATTGAAGCTCATTGAAATGTGCTAAACTGTAACCATTTTAGTGTTGTTTCTGATCGCCATAAAAAATATGTTAAAGAAATTGATTATGAAGTCGCGAAAGGATTTGCGTTTATAGTATTTAAACCTAGTTTTAAACTAAATATTTGAGATGCTACAGAACAATTTCTGGCCACGTAAAGGTAGTAAAATTTAAGGATGTGATATGAGAAAACTGAGCAAATTACCTATTTTACCAGTATTCCATCAGAACATTAACATTAACAACTATAGAAGGTTGATTAGTGACCATAAGGCCCACAAAGAGATTCTTAGCGTCCTTTTCGTATAACCTTTATCGCTTGAATACCTCATACAAAATGTCCCCTCAAAGAGGTCAAGATGACATAACTCCCAAATATCAAAAATATATTACAATCACACCAAACGATGTCCAAACAAAATGACAGATCGTCTGTCTTTCCTTTTTCGACACGTAAGAAATACTTTCTATTTGACAGGACAATAAATCACGACGAACACTGACGTCAAGGTGACGTGTCCAACGGGTTGTGATTGGGTGGCGCGGGTGTAAGGGTTACCGGAGGAATAGTTAAAAAACATTGTCAACGGAGGTCGATGAACTTAGTTATGATGAATCCTTTTTCAACTGTTGGACATGCCACGTACAGCTCTCAAGAATTTTTCAAAGTATATATAAAAGTTAAGATGAATCCTGTATCAGCAGGCTGATATTCAATGTACAGTTGTCAAGTATTTTTCAAAGTACATATAAAAACTTTTACAGGGAACCTAACCTGAGGTCTTGGCGACACACCTATAAGAACCCCTAAGATTTAAAATATTACATTTCTAGTGATTAATTTCAAAATAACAATTCAAACTGGGACGAGAAATCATTTGAAATAAGTACAATAAAGTTATTTAGTATTTGTATTTGTTTCAGGATGTGCTGTGGGGCCGTAGAAACAGGAAACAAAATAGCAAAGGATATGAAAAATAGTCTACGCCATATATGAATCCACAACACCAGAGGAATCGTCGATGCGTTGTCAGACTTTAAGGAAGGTGCTGATTTCTTGAAGGTGATAACGTTTGGAAAGGTTTGCGTGAAAAGTTTGGAAGTACCGTAGAAGAAAGCTTTATCGGGATATTTGTGTTGCTAATTGTAGGGCGCAGGTCTACTCTACAATCAAGGGTACGATTGAGAGTGGTTAGGCCATATAGTCCACCACGCTGGCCTAGTGCGGGTTGGCAGACTTTACATACCATAGAAATTCATTCAAATGGCTATGATATGCAGGTTTCCTCGCAATATTTTCCCTCACCATTATCGTGTACCTACTTATAAATAAGCTTATTCACAAAAATATACACTTTTGTTTCAATAATCACCTTCCTCAATAGAAGGAAAACTACCAGTGTTCAAAACGACTATCTATGAATATTGACCATACAGATCAAAGAAATTGTAGGTGCGTTGGCAACCTTTAGTATGTAGGCTAATTTTGAAGAAGGTGGTATCGCTCTGGAAATACCTTTTCATGAAAGCTAAATCTACAAGGTTTTTTACTAATGATTCCAAATATAAATTCTTGGAAAAGCACACTTCAGCTAAGTTCCCTGTTCACCTCTCAAACAGATCACAATGTTCACAAATCACATTAATTTGTCTGGTAACTGTTGTCAGACGGGAGAGCTCGTGATAGGCCGGCGGCCGCGGGCGGTGGCCGCTAAATCAACATCTAGCTCGTGAACGTTGGTGCACTTCTTTATAACGGGTGTTGAACAGACGGCATTTTGGAGTTTGAGGGGTTGATAAAGTCATTGCATTTTGGTCTAATAATTTGTGGATATATGGAAACGTATATTTAAATCAGTCTTAATTTGGCCAGTCTATTAAATTGATACTGTGGCCAGTGGACAGAGGTTACACTGAGCCCATTACATTGTTAAAAAAGTCCACGAGCGGCTGTGGCTGATGACCATATCTACCAAAGTAGTATTTGTGGCACCTTTTTATCAGTTCGTGAATATAGGCAGAAGCTTATGTAGCTAAGCTTATGTATTATTTTTTGCTGGCACGACGAAGTGACTATACAAACCTGATGGTAAGTCCATTGCAATCCAAATATTTATATGTATTGGCTAAAGCAGGCTATTCCTATTCCAGATTCCTTCATTTCGCAATAAACATTACACACCCTATTCTCTTTTCGAACTGCTTTTAATAAAAAAAAACACAAACCAGGCCCTCAATTGATTTAAACAAATTGAGTGCCAGCATTTAGGTCATTAAGTTAATTTTCGGCTGCCGAGGCGTCGTGTGTGGCCGAATCGTGGATCTCACGGTTCATATCGTGATTAGCTCGCCACGGCCAATGCCGGCCACATTATAGTTTTCATTAAACGAACGTACTGATATCAGCTCGTTATTTTTGACGTGTGTCAGTCTTCGCAGGAAGTGAGCGGATTCTGTTTAGCACGGTTGGTAGTTGATTGTATTATGGGCGTATGGCCTAAGCCCTCTCAATCGGACTATCGATTGCTATGGCCTGAATTAGGGCGTATTGGGCTGGATTATAATTAGGGTAAGAATCAAGGGATTAAAATGTAAATATACTAGGTACTTCATCATACAAAAACATAATAATGTGGTGTGTTAATTTGTGTCCGATATGGCGATAGGCTCGCCCCCTATCACATCATGGAACGGAACATACAAGGCGAAATGTGGGTGTCCTGGTAGCAACTCTGAATATCCCTTCTGGGAAAAAAGGTGTTTATGTATGTATGTTAATTTAGTACTATATAACTGTCCATCAATATACGACAATTGATGAGCACGTGAATACTGCAAGTTAATTGGTGGTAGGATGTTGATATCAATCCTGATAGCTACCACACATGGCGATTAAAAATCTACGTAAGATTCTAGGTTCTCTATGTAACTGGATATAATCTCGCCGGCAATTTTTTTAAATAAAAAATTCGTCTCAACATTACGGGTAGTACGTACCATAAGGTATAGTCACATTGAGCTAGTTTAAAAAAATATATCAAAACTGAGTGAACATCCCGTCGAGTTCCGAGGCTCGACAGGCTGTAGGATAAAAGCTGTGGGTATTCGCGGGATGGTTATAGTAACATTTGCATATAGATTAGCGGCGCAACACCCGCGCCGCGCAGAATAATGCACGGACTCGAAAGTAGCCATCATAATAATTATTTTATGTAATGCTACAAATTGTAATTTAAGGGAGGCAGTTAAAATTTATAGATTTTTACAGGTGAATTTTTAAGTGGCCGTGGGTAGCTGAATCTAAAACTATCCGGATTCTAAAACTGCATTATTGAATGTTACAAACACATTTATGCGTCACACTATCTTACATCATGTGGGGGACAGCTTAATTTTTACCAATAAATAACATTTTCAATTTGTGTTTTGAAAAAATGCACGGAATAATTAATTTGAATGATGAACGTGACCTAATTATTCATTTTTTATTACTTTATACAAATAAATAATTAAAATAAAATGCACAAGTCTACTCTACAGCTACAAGCTAGTGGCTACTGCATAAACACGTCCACAGTAAGTTGCGACGCCAGCGCCACGCCTCTACGCATATTAAATTTAGAACGGCGGCGCGGCGCACTAACTGATCCGACGACGTATCGGATAATGCGATCCATTAAACAAACACGCCGCGGCTGGTCCCTTATTGATTTACACCGTTCTTATCGACCGCTGATTGTGTTTACGAAACAATTTAAAATAGCTTCCGAAGTCTTGATATCGAATTATGAGTTCGTTCCGCGAGAGATTATCTTAATTCGTAATTTAAGTTGATTAAATTATTTTCTATTTTGTTGTGTATTGATTAATTTGTTTTATCTTATAAATAAAATTGATACTTTAAAAGAAAGGGTCGCTATTTTAAATTTAATGTTGCTCTATCCTAAAATGACATATGCACAAACCCAAAGCCGATGAAAAATAAATTAACTATCTTAAAGCTATTCAAATATTTATAATGTATAGACATCAAATCTTGCAAGTTCTAGACACAAAAAAGCTAACCATTATATCCTAACCGTTAATAGCATGACAGAATAATATATATCTTACTTTACATCCTCAATCATTCCACAAAGGGAGCTTAGATAAACTACATCCCTCAAAATTGTCAATTATCTTTATTGTATTTAAACATAAATATTGATGAGTCCATCTCATCAGGAGAGTAAACAAGGAGCTATTCGTGCCATGCGACAGCTAAATATTACGCAGTAATCAATACACGGCTGTGGCCGGCAAAAAAATCACAACAACTAATAACTCCTGCGTCCACTCGATCATTGTAAGGGAACTGGCGGAGTGAAGGCGGATTTGAGAATAATGTTTTTGCTTTATTTTTTTATATTAATTAATTTTATTTTATTACGGGAGCTGGAAGAAAGTCTGTCGAAATTAAAAGTAGTGAATTATTAATTTCAAATTTAAATTATAATTATTTTCATTATTGTCGATGTTAATTAAAAAAAAATGATAAATAATAATATTAACTATATAATTTATGGAATGTTTTTCATTAATCATATTAAAAAATGTAATTAAGAATAAATAAATTGGCATTTTCATAAAAAATCAATTACTCGTATTTGAACATCAAACCCAATAACTGTTTAAAGTTAGTTAATGTAAAGTTAATTTATCAATATTTTTCTAATACATAATCTTTTGATAGTTCATCGCCCATAGCATCCAATAGGACGCGACTCCCTCTGGACACAAGTAAGAAAATATTAAGCGTTGATTTATAGACACGATTTTCCCACGTGCTACCGGGAATAAAACCCGGAACACATCTGTCCTGGGAACGTTTACGCACGCGGCCAACCCACTACCCGTACCGTACGCGCTTTTTGCGCCCTCTAAGGAAGCATCTGTGATTCTCGATACAATATTGCTAGACTGGTACTAGACTTATTAAATTATCAATATTTGTATTTTACTGCCTCGGTGGGGTGGTTGTACTGCGGTACGACTACTAAGCTGAGGTCTCGGGTTCGAATCCCGGGTCGGGCAAAGTGATATTGGATTTTTCTATTCATTATCAGTCCGAAGTCAGGAATTTGTGCCCGATATGGCGATAGGTTCGCCCCCTATCACATCATGGCATGGAACATACAAGGCGAAATGTGGGTGTCCTGGTGGCGCCTCTGCCTACCCCTTCTGGGATAAAGGCGTGAGTTTATGTATGTAATTTCAGAGTAAGTTAATGAGATTTTCGGGAGATTTAAAAGGTGTTATGAGAAAAGATTAGTGGTTCAATATAAATTCAGGTTATTCTGAAGCCTGATTGGTTATTAGGACATGTAAATTTTCGTATTAGTGATGGATTGGCAATTGTTAAGTTTAAAGATTGCTAATTTTTACAATTTACTTTTTGTGACCTAACTCTTTGTGGAAACATGTTTTGGATCATAAAACTCCGGAATATATAAATAATGCAAATGATAATGCATAGCATATCAGTTAAGTTTTTGGTGGAAATACAATTAATTTGCATTTATTAATTCCATTTAAGATTTTTTGTTATCGGCTGCTCTTAATATTATGTATAATGGGTCGGGCTTAGCCTTTTAAAATAGTATAAGTGCATTACCATGACATCTTGAGAAATACATTAAAAAACTAAAAAGCAGCAACTATTTATTCAATAACAAATTCCACACCATCTTATCAGATACTACGCGATGTTTACTATCCTAAGACCAACTAAGGCAAGCCCGATGATAAACGTAGCCGATGCCCGACCGATTAAAACGCCAATCATAACCAATCGCCATTATATTTGAACCTATCATCTAAATAATGTATGAACGGTATTGAATTCTGCAGCGGTTCCGTATGTGATATTCATCGCGCGTAGCTCGTGGAAAGGTGGGCAGGGATTAACATAACTGAGATAGCGCTGTTTTGAAAAATTACATACGAAATTATAAACAAGTAGTAAGGATTCTAGCTTTACATCGTCTACGTGTTGACTTGTATTTGAACTGATAAATAGTATTAACATAAAGCTAATATTAATCAGGGTAGGCGAAAAAAATGATTACTCCAAATACTAGAAATTATATATCAGCTCATAAATTTTCTCATGTAAGCATGTATGTATCAGCCCATATACGTCCCACTGCTGGGCACGGGCCTACTCTACAATTGACAGAATCGATTGAGAGTGGCTAGGCCATAATATAGTCCACCACGCTGGCCTAGTGTGGGTTGGCGGATTTTACATACCATAGAAATTCTTTAATATCACTACGGTATGCAGGTTTCCTCACGATGTTTTCCTATGCCGTTAAAGTGCGTGGTGGTTGACTATCAATACACACATAACTCCTAAAAGTCTCGCTCCCGATTTGAACCCGCGACCACCGTGAACATGTAGGCAGCGCGTCTGGTCCGTTACCAACAGGCCAACACGTAAGCATAAATACGAATAATTTTGAATTGATTCATTCACATAATATCTTTAGTTAAGTATGTATGCCCGGGATATCTGGCCTACAGTACTAGTCATTTTTGAACCCTAAACAAAAAGCGCAAAATAAAGAAAAAGCCGGTAAAAGTTGCTCTAAATTATTTACAACTTCCCGGCTTTAGTTCGTCGTCACTCTGTCTAGTAAAGAGGTTTTATGGAGATATGTTTTCGATTACAAACTTTTCAGTAAGTGAATTTTCAGATGTTTAAAGATTCAAATAAGTAGGAAAACTAATTATTATACCGATAGACAAATGCTATACATTTCTTAATCACCATCTTCAGCCATAAAAAAACAAACTGCTGAACTGAACAAAGATTTCCATAGAACTTGTACAGAGATTTTTACTTTATAGTGTATATAGTGTAGTAGTGTATAGTTATAATGTAATGTGTATACCTATTTATAGTGCAATCTCGATAACATATCGACTGGTTAAAGATACTAATCTTTTGTTGGTCTTTCCCGAAACGAGATATACAAAGTCTAAATCCGAAACACTAATCATTTACGTCGGTCGCATATTTTTCACTCACACTCTTGGTGTAATCTTCCTTTATTAAAAATAATATGCACACCAATACCCTTCTAAGAGGCGGCATTACGAGATTGTTATCTGCGATATCACTCCTTAATTCGCCGAGAAAAATATCTAATAACAAACTCAAGTATTCGAGAGGCATCGAGATAATGTGCGTGGTGAAAAAGTCCAATCTACCGACACTCGCATACGGAACCAGCGCTAAAATTAAACGCGTTCACCGAACGGACGGCGGCACAAAGCCTACGTTTATTACACTAGGTAGGGCACCCTGGTTCGTTTCTGAAGGGTTTGTGAAAAACGATGAAAATTGGCTTGTTTATAGGATTTTATAGGATTGATGAAGTACTAAGTGGTGTTTTAAGGGCATGCAGTTGGTAGAGTACTAAAAAAATGATGTTTTAGAAATAAAGGAATCACCTCAGTTGCAGGGTTAGTATTTTCCAATATATTTACTAGGCGATATTAAATTGAGATTAAATTGTATTTGGTCGTTAGAAAGCAAACAGATGGCCTCATAACAGTTACAGAAAGGCGCTGGAAGTAGACCAATTCCAAGAGGTCTTTATAAAAACCATTGTTAAATTATGTTTAGCGTTGGACTTCCTATGAGAGTAATGACGATACGAACAAAAGCCAAATTGAAACTGCAACAATGCACAAGTCCACACAAACAGCACTTCCTTCCTACATCCCAACGTATTCCCGATAAATAAATATAAGAGTTTTTGCTAGGTGAACACGTCCCCCGTAGGAATCCTGGCGTAAGGAGCCTTCCATATAAGGCAGGGGATGCTCACAGGCTGTTTAAATGCGAAGGCGGTCGCGGCCGGCAAAAAACTACGCTACGAGTGCGTACGAGTACGGGGATACCAGCCGTGAGGACGCACGCGCAGGGTTGCCAGGCATTTTAAATGGTATGGTAGCAGCCCTGATAAAAATTTAGGACTAGGCACTTGTGTATGGTTGAAATGTTAGGCCTAAGTCAATTAGGGTTGATGAATAACTTCGAAATACTGGAGAATAATCAAGTGTGCTGATTTAGTGTTGGTGTTATAATATGCATCCTATCCCGTGCCTGCATCCTATGTGATGGTGGAAAACCAGTCAAAGTGAAACGAATGTGTTCATCTGTTTTGAATAATGGGTAATTATCAGAAAAGTTATTTACTCGTTTGTTCATGTCACACTTCTGTACCACACTAATATGCATCATCAATAATACGTAATACGTATAATTATACTCTGTACGAAATAAACACTATGACGAATGGTAAAAAACACGCGAGTTGTATCTGTATGTATAAAGGGAAATAGTTTTCTCGTTTTCCGCTCTCGTGCGGCGCGGTCGCCGGAGCGCGAAGCGGGCTCGCGCCGCGCAGCTGTGCATCTGATCTTCCTATACTGTATACTGTTTTAATATAACTGCACTTATTTTACTATGAGTTTATATGGCACTTATTTTAATTTATAATGTGGGCTTAGTTTGTGTTCATGTGTACAAAGGCGCTAAAGATATGTAGGTATCTAATTTACTTCGTCAGCCTTAATTGGAAAATAAAATAAATCAGAATCAACAAAAATTGTTATAACTACAGAATAAAGAAGTATGTTGTATATATCACAAATTACGTTGCTACTTATTCTTCAGCACTTTAAGATTCCACGGCACCTTTACTGTAAATACTTACTAGACGATTATATAAGCATATGTTATGTCAATATTCAAATAGAGTTCTTCTTTCGTTCCATAATTAGTTTGTCATGAGACTGCCGCTGCTGTCATTCGCGTAATAACCCTTATGATATTTCGATTACTTTGACCTTCCACATATAATTTAAAACATGTATTGTTCTAGATTAAATTATTTTAATAGACATTTTTGAACGAACCTCGACCTAATATTTAATCCCTTAATAACAAAGCAAAATCTAGCTACAAAATTAGCAGATATTGATTAACCAAACGCACTTTGATGTGGGGTGAAAGTAGGCTGATTAGATTTCGGTTTGTGTGATTCTTTGGAATTGTTCATTATAGCATGATTAAACGGGTTTTAATTACATTAATTTTATCAATCCGGTGCGGTGCTAACTTGGAATAATTGGATGAGGCGACCCGAAACCGGGTACAATCTTGCAACAGCTTTGCCTACAGCAATACAGATTAGTATGCTGTATGATTGAAACACAGAGCTATGCTGCTGACTGTACCACTGAAGTAAATTCATGAAGTATTTTATATTATTCAATAGGTATTGTGCAATTTGATTATTAAATAACTCGGCATAAGGCTAATATGCATTACACAAAACAGAAGATTGAAAGGGCTCAGATCGATCCAGCACTGTTTGCGTCGGCTAGACCGGAGTGGAACAACTTTATGTGTATTATAATGACTCGATTTAAGTTTTGTCGCAAAACAGGTAGAAGAATGTCTTAAAGGACTGCGAAATAACTACGCAAAATATCCCACTTCGCCTATCTAACAGAACTACAAATATTTCTTCTGGAACATATTTATGACATCACAGGAGCCCCGACAGACAGGGGAATTGAAGGTTCAGACTCGAATCTTATTTGAATATAATTTAATATAGCCAAATTATCTGAATAATAGGACAGTTTTATTTGTAGTTTTTAAGCAAAGGTAGTTTGCCTGGTGCTTATTAAAACCAATGCTAGTTGAAAACACGTAATTAAGGTATCGTGGGTTTGTTGCTAACCTTTAAATAGATCTAATTAGTCTTCGATATCCTTATTAACCAGAACCTAGGCAATAGACATACTAATTTAGTTTGGTGGCCTGTTGGTAACGGACCAGACGCGGCCTACATGTTCACGGTGGTCGCGGGTTCAAATCCTAGGGCATACTGACTTTTCGGAGTCATGTGTGTATTGATAGTCAATCACCAAGCACTATAAGGGTAAAGGAAAACATCGTGAGGAAATCTGCATACCATAGCGATTTGGAAGAATTTCTATATATACTTTATATATAAAGTCCGGCAACCCGCACTAGGACAGCTTGGTGGACTATATGGCCTAACCATTCTCAATCGTACCATCGATTATAGAGTAGGCAACAATACAATACAAAAAAACACTAAAACCATTGGCGATAAACAAAAAATATGGAAAAAATATTTTAGCTCCTATTTATAACCCTGTATCTAACTCCACACCTGTCTGAATTCTAGTTAGTACAGTTAGAATTGTCAAATGAAATTCTTCGATAAAGTTATTCGATTTCGCCTCTAATTGCTCGCCAGCTTGTTTCATAATTGGATATTTTGTGTTCAAGTATTTGGCACTGTTCAATTCTGACTGTTTTGTTCCAATTACTGAAGATAATAGGGTATTTGACTCATTTTTTTTTATTGGATTAATCAAAAAGTATCCATATTCGAAATCTAGCAAACAAAGAATTTTCTAAATCCATTCAGAATTAAAAAAGTTAGAAACTTTTAAAATCTAGTAGTGGGGGTAATAGAAAAGGGATGCAAAACAAAGTAAGTGACGTCACTGTGTATTATAGTGCATAATAGCGTGCGGGTGTGAAAGAGACGGTAAGATGTCCCCACTACGTCCCCACTCTTTCATTTAAAATACTAATATTTGCCTCATGTTACAAGCTACTTTATCACTGTTTTCACAAAACTGTTTTGTTTTAATGGCGCTTCTGTTTGTCTGCAAAATAATACAAAAATTCGATTATAGTCAAATACCCAATTGTATGTTCAAATTATTCAGTCAATTTAAACCGATGATAATTGGCAAGTTTATAAAATATTGTTAGCCATCGTACATATTGCAGATACAACGAACTGGTAATGTGAAATAATTTTACATGCTATTTGGTGTACAAATGTAAATTACATTTTCATATATTATTATGTTTAATAAACAGATATTTGCAATTTGTTAATCTTTAATTGATTGTTTGCAATGACAAATGTAATACTTATTGTAACCTTAGTGTAAACCTAAAAAAACATTAAATGTATTCTGTAAAGAAATAATTTCGTACTGAGCCTAAGAAATGACGAACATCTTACTAAAAGAGGTAGGAATCCCTCAGAATTCACTCGTTATTTATGGTATATATTGTACAATACCACTAGAATCTAAATACTATGTCTTAAAAAGTATTAAAAGATGAAAACAACGAACATGAACCATTTATAACACCTTTCCTAGCATGCAGGAAACTCAATCAAGATTACCCATAAAATAAATCAAAATCGTTTTCCGTGATAAAAACTAGGTAATTACGAATGCGAGGCAATTATGGCCGTAACAAATATATCAACACTTGCAATTAGTTAGCGGCCACAAGATGGCCCCCCGCTGTACTAATAGAGAAAAAACTATATGACTCATATTATATGAGCTTAGGACATACTGTTGCTTTGGTTTTTAGTTTTTATTCTGATCAAAATGACCCTAATGATGATGGTAAGTGCAAAGTGATCCCAATAGAGTATCCACGGTTTACGGGAGCTCATACTTTTCACAAGGGCTGGCAACACAACGATCCTTGTTTTACTGTTGTAAATGCTTAAGGGCGGGATGGTCACTTACAGCCACTACTTTATATGAAACACACTGCTACACTATTTGCCCTTCTATCGCGCATTGTGGTCGTCAATAGCTTATATAATTTTTCCGGACTGAACTTCTCGTCTTCCATACACTATATATTAGTACGACTCACGTACCCACCGACATTATAAACTGAAGTTAAACTACGGGAAAAGTCACTTAAAATTAATTAAAAAACTACATCGCTACTGGTAGGGCGTCATGCTCGCAGTTGTCCAGTACAGGGCGACCTTGCGGTATCCGTCCCTTTCCATCGATCAGTTCGGCCACTCGCCACGCCCACTCGTATACTGATGAGAGCTCATGTCATTAACCTTTTCCCTTGCTAATTATACTGGCATATTTATACATACATACATAATACATACATACATAATCTCACGCCTTTATCCCCGAAGGGGTAGGCAGAGGCGCCACCAGGACACCCACATTTCGCCTTGTATGTTCCGTCCCACGATGTGATAGGGGGCGAGCCTATCGCCATATCGGGCACAAATTCCTGACTCCGGGCTGATTATAATGAATAGAAAAATCCAATATCAATATATTGGATATTATATATTATTTGGCATATTTATTAATTACATAAACCCAATTGGTCCACATACCTGACTCTACTATATACAAGTGTTGTCACGTTGATCAGAAACTGTAAGAGACTTGTCGATATCACCCGCAGTATCGACAAATGTGTTTTCATTTCGGGTCCTCCGAACATTTGTCCCGGTGCACGCATCGCTCCCGCACGCCGGCGTCTGGATTCATAGTCGGCGTCTAACCAACTATGTCATGTGTGCTGTTTAATTAGACATATTACAATTCGAAACTCCAATTAGGTATACTAATTGCCTGTACCGAAATTAAGTACATAACAGATTCAATAAATACATCTATACATTCGTCACAATGTAAAAAGTGACTGAAGCCATAACATGTATATATCTAACTCCAAGTGAATTATATTTCACGAAATATTCTCTTCAATTTTAGAGTCGATTATTACGAAGAGGGCTGCGCCATAATGACATCAATTCCAAGGAAATTATATTCCGCGAATAAGTCTCTTGAACCATAGAGTGAAATGTTATACATATTTAAGCTTCTTACAGAGTGTCTTATCTAATTTTAATACTGATTGTAAACGAGCTCACATTCACGTACTTTTCTGCTAATCAAAAGTCAAGTTTTAATCGAATTTTAATATCATTATCAGTCACGGAGGTTGTCAAGACCTGTCACCTTATAACTCGTGGTAGATTATTCGTATGCTGTCGAAACAGCCATACATCTACAAGAGGTAGCTGCGTAAGTTTTCCCCATGTGTTCACATCTTAACTAGTAGGCCAGGAAGGTTAAGTGCTATAACAACTGTTTTTTTTGCATCGCTTACATATTCACTACCTTATAAATAAATTACGCTAAGTCTTATAAAAAAGGTGGTCTGTTTGTCATGAAGCAAACTTTTATGTAACTATAGACCTAAAAGTTGAAAAGTGTTCTAAAATAGCTATTACATTATTAAGTGAACTATTTTCTACAGAGTAAATAATTTAGTCAACGAATAATGTATTTGTAGAATGCTATTAATTTAACAACGAAATTATTTGTTTCAATGATTACACAAGACAGACCACATGCTTGTTCCAAAAGTGAGTAATATAATATTTCAAGATTCAATACGAACAAAGCCACCCGTAAATGTAAGTTTACAAAATAAAATAACAAACAGGTAAAGTATTTGAAACGAAACCTTCCTTGTTTCCAATACGGTCCTCATTAAAAAAAAATGCGAAACGATCAATTGAAACCGGTCGCGTTGAACAAAGGCGCATGAAACAAATCAAATTCAATCTAATAAACGCATGCGCGACTAAAAAACGCACGGACACCCACACACTGTAATGTCAGAAAGCAAGAAAATCTAAACTATTTTGGCTCCTATCAATATTCATGGCGTACTCAGAAAACCTTGGAGGTGGCCTTACCAAGTGGGATTCCTTGAGCGGCACAGGCAGTTTTTCGGTTGCAATTAACCTTTTGGAAGCTTTGAAGAAGTAACGTAGCCACGCGTTGGGCGCGCGACCGCCATAAATGGTTGCAGCACTTCGAATCGGCCCGCTATCAGACCGCGGCTACCTACCAGCTATAATGCAATCCGTAAAGTCTTAAATGCTGACGATACTACACACGAATCTAAACCTAACTCCACAGCAATAGAAGATATTACAGATATGAACGAAACAATGGATGCAATAGACTTAATTGTAGCTCAGAGGAATTACATTGTCAACCTATTAACGATCGGTCATGGAATAATAAGCTTTAACGATGCCTACAATATAGAGTTAAAAGCTATTAAAACATCAATTTCAATGGCATTACGGCGAGGAGTGGCGTGCGAGCGGGTGGCTCGGTGCCCGATGGATTCTTAACATTCCACGGACACGATTCGGTTTAAAGTGGAGCATCATTAACAATTCCACGTTGTGACGTGACTGGGACGTATAAACCGCATAGCAATATTGCACTTGCTTTTTGGCGATACAAATTACATGGAAATTCAGTGCATGCTGTTTGAAACGTACCCTTGTTAGCGTGCTGCATTTATTGAGGCCCCCCTAGTTGAAACTCTGTACAATGTTTCAGTTTCGGCGCGCATTTTTAATTTTCGGCGGCGACGTCGTCTTTATTACAATGTACAAAACGTACAATTTTGCAGATTTTTAGTCACATATTTACGGCACAGTTTTTTCAATATTTTCAATTATTCTAACACTATAAGATCCTTTAACTCTTTCTTAAGTAATGTTTCGAAAGTGACTATTAAAAATCTTTAGTAGTTTCTGATGATAACGATACGAGGCATAATACACATAATATACTATGATATTTATACTATGTATGATTATTACTACTACTTTGCCTATGAATACAAACACACATTTTCCATTTACCATCAAGGCAAAATAATACCACAAAGCAATAAAAACCATCGAATCAGCGCACCCGTGAACTGACACCATAAACCCATCTCGAGGCCGATACATTAACTTATCGTCAAAAAGCAACAATCTGCTTACAATTCAACACAATTCAGATGGGAGCAGGGCCCGGCCGGCTTGTAAATATCTCATTGTGTACCGCGCTCGTCTGTCCGTCTGTCTGTCTGTCTGTCCGTTGATTTGCTGCTCGCTCCTGTATTGTAATGAAGGTGCAAGCGAACCAATGATTTTCATTATTGCTCGGTTTAATTGGTGTTTTGATAGCTTTTTGTGAAAGGTGTTTATTTGATGTATTTTTTTAATTGTGCTTACTTTGCGGGATTGTAGATCCATAGTATTTGAAAGTACATGTGAAATGGTAAGGATGAAGGAGGGAATGAGGTAAAAATTGTTCTTTGCTGAAATAATTAAGAGAGATTTATGTGCAGCAATGGACTTCGTTTGGCTGAAGAAGATTATGGTAGAGAAACAGTGGCATCCCAGTCGGGCCTGTCTATTCAAATTAATCCCGATTTGAACCTTGGACCTTTACAAAGCAAAATATATTTTTCCTATATTTTACTTATACTCATTCATTTGAACCTAAAATCTATCTGCCCGTGTCACTACAGAAGAGAAAAGTATATTATTAGTTTCAGACGGAAAATAGTAAAAAATATTTTCAAATACAAAATACCATTAACATAATTTAACATTCATAATATTTAAATATTTTGTTAAAAGGCCATGTATACAAATTCGTAATAACGACTACTAAAAGTATGTTAATTCTTTTCATGAATTTTTATTAATTCATACATAAGTAATGTAAGGCTTTTATAATGAAGACTTGCCTCTATTATTTGCGAAGGTCGAGTGTAAATTGTTTTCTGTAGGGTCTGGCTCGGTGTTGTTAGGGCAGATGTGAGTCAATGTACTTATAATTGGATATTGAAAATGGAATGTAGGGTTTAAGAGGGAAATTGGACATGGACTACGACCGGGATAATACTCGTACCATGAAAAAATAAAAAGGAAATTTTGTTATATTTGCCTAAGAGCCACAACACTTCTTGAGTCTCTCACGTTCATCAGTTATGAAGGTATTACAATTAATAATCAAATCATTAATCCGGGATAATATGCTTTCTTTATGATAACAAAATTGATCTAATATTAAGGCACAGTTTCTTCGCATTTTACCACATGCTAATCCTTGATGTTTAATTGCTGTGCTCGCTTCAAGAAAAATGTTTGTTTTAGACCAAATATTAGACTGTCAATATCTATTATATTTTGATACATAATTTACGCGGCTCGCATTTTGCAATGGGATTCGGACAATAAGTCGTAATTTTTAATTATTTTACTAATATAAATTCATACATAAAGACTAACAAGAACATAAATCTATAATTAATACCATTACAGCTTACAGAGCTAGTAGTAGCTAGAGCAAAACCACTAACATACATACATACATAAACTCCCGCCTTTTTCCCAGAAGAGGTAGGCAGAGGTGCTACCAGGACACCAACATTTCGCCTTGTGTGTTTCTCCCCACGATGTACTACGGGGCGAGACTATCACCATATCGGACACAAATTCTTGACTTCGGGCTGATCATGAATAGAAAAACATTAACAGCCTCCGTGGCGCAGTTGGTTAGACGCCGCCTGTGAAACGGGAGGCCGCGGGTTCGATCCCCGCATCGACACAAATATTTGTGTGATCTACAGGTATTTGTTTCGGGTCTGGGTGTTTGTGAGATCAAAAAGTCTCTCGTAGCTTCTGATACCCACGACACAAAACTCGATCTTAGTGTGGGGTCAGGACTATGTACGTGACTGTTGGGTGTATTTATTTATTGATTTATTAAAAAATCCAATATCACTTTGCCCGATCCCGGATTCAAACCCAAGCCTTCAGAATTGTAATCCTACCGAAGTACAACTACGCCACCGAGGCATTCGAAAACCACTAACCCACCCCAAAAGCCCCTAAACCGCAATCAAACAGGCAATCAGTCAATATGAACAGTGAATCGCACTCGTCGCCGCGAGTCATTTAAGCGCGGTAACTTTACGGAACATTCCCTGATAACGCGCCGCACCACCGTTAATGCGTGTAAGCCAAACTGTTATTTTTTAAACGCTTCGACTGATCGGCTTGGGCTTGTGCCTTATAGTGGTGAAGCTATGCTATACTAGGCGTAGATTATCACTTGTGAAATATATTGGATTGTGAGAGGTTTAGCTTGAATACTGCCTATAATCTTTTGATGGGGATTATTTCATGTACAAAAATTCTTAAACTAATGTTTGATGTGAATCAATAACTTATGCCAATGTCAAAATATATACAATATTAAAGTTGACATTACTCCACCAATCATCACTTTTAAGATATCCTAAGCCACAATCCTAAGCCACAGGAAGGCGAAGGCCACTCCAAAACATTTCACCAAAACTAGTTTGATATAGATAAATAAATACACCCAACAGTCATATACATGCGTGTCGTGGGTATCAGGAACTACGAGAGACTTTTCGGTCTCACAAACACCCAGGCCCGGAAGAAATATTTGTGGATCACACAAAATATATTAGTTTCGGTGCGGGAATCGATACTGCTGCCTCTCGTTTCACAGCCGGCGTGTAACCAACTGCGCCACGGAGGCTGTCAGATTATATGTTTAAATGTTAGATTAATTGTTGGATGCATAGACAATTATTCACAAAGCATAGCATCGCATATTTCTGCTCATATAAGCAATACAAAGCCCCTTGCCCACTATCCGGGCGTTATTTTTCGTCCGCTATCGGCGAATCTCCGCGAGAGTAACGTAACAAGTGTGATTAATACGAGCACTGATCTTCAACCGACCCATCTGCCTTCGGGCGTGTGATTTTAAAATTTACCGTTCGCCGACGCGTTTATTTGCAATTTTTATTTTTATTTTATTAACGCAACGTTTTTTCACATATTGTGTATTCTCTTTAAGTCACGATTGTGTGATTTTTGTTAAAACACAGCAGCGATAATATTGAAAGATATTTCTATCATGTTATATAAACAACTGATATTCTAAAAGTTACATGCATTTTATTGATACCATTGTTTTTATTAAATATTGCTTTAAGCAAATAATACTTGTCCTCCGTATCTTATAATAAAGTTATTCTTCATAATAGTACTCGTATAATATATAATTCATTGAAAAAAAATACAGCAGACTCATTATTCATATAATATACTAGTATTGTATTTTTACCTTAATATTATGAATTCTTTTGGCAGCATGTCTGCTGTAGCGACTCACCTGAAACAAAACAATTGAACAATGCAATACATTTACAATAATTAATGTAATTTACTAAACAAAAAACATTTTAGAAAAAAAGGCACAAAATTCATAATAAACAAACTGTCAGTGCAAAAATCTCGATAATGAACAAATAATTAAAATTAATATTTACATTTAACATTAAACTCAAGGACTTGTTGGTCTTACAATAACGCAATCCACACAAAATTTTTGAATGTTGTAGTCGAGATTGTACAGTTTGAATACGGCATCAGATCTAGCAGTCTATTAAACTACCATTAGATACCACCTTAACGCAGTTTGAATATAACACAATTTACATTTCTCTCTTCAGTCGCAGGAACTCCACTAATGGATATTATAGGCTTCCATCAAGACCTGTCAGAAATGTTCTGCATCCAGCGACTTCAACCTTAAATAGGTTGTCCATCCACCTTGTGACCTCGACGAAAACTTGCATTGATTATATAAAAATATATTCGAGGAATATTTTGATACTATTCTTTTTATGGCTCGTACTCACAATGGCTCAGCATCGGCCACTATGGGGCATGACGGCTGATCGGCTAACATTCGTACATACCGGGTATATCAAGACTGCGACCGAAAACGAAGCCAGGTGGTAGTTTTAGTGGTTATAAACACGATGCAAATAAAAATTTCGCCAAAACAGTGTCAGAAAAATTTAAAAATATTTTAAAAATCATCATGTTGGGTGGTAAATACCTAGTTTTTGCAAATATTAATTTAAACCCTTACGTACCATTGCGTGTTTAAAAAATAAAGAGGTGTACATCATTATTTTAGGAAAACTAAGTATTTATCACCCATATACGACGATAAGTAAAAAATTACAAAACAAAATGTTGACGATTTTCTTTGCGAAATTTTTACTTCTATTGTGTCTGAAGTCACCAATACTTACCATCTGGCTTCGTTTTCGGTCTCGGTCTTGATATATCCTGTATACTGGATGAAGTAATGACGACTCTAGTATATTATAGCGCGGAACGTGTTATTAAACGAACGTGCAAAACGCATCTCCTGGCCACGCTCGTCTGGAGAAATGCAATAATTGCGTCGAAGGTTGCCGAACGTATCGAGGTCATTATTGGCGATAGTGTGGACGCGCCGTTATACAAAAGACAACAAACTGACAGTGTCTTGGAGGTGACACAAAGCTTGCCGAGATTGCACTGTGCAAATCCATTTTAACCTGACTCTGGAAACTGTTTATTTTTCGGCGTTGAGAAAAGATTTCAGCTCGGAAAATGTACTGGATTTCAAGTAAACATATTATGCTTTAACTAAAGGAAAAATGTCCCATGTGTATGTCCCAGTTTTCTAAGTCCCGGAAAAATATAACTTCTAACGTGAGGTAATGAAAACGAACTGAAAAAAACTTAATATAATAACAATAATTTAACTTTTTCTTCAATAATAATAATATAATTTGTTAGCTTTAATATTTTCGGATCTACTATTTTTAAATAAAACATAGTCTTTAAGAACTCAAGAATTGTATGTTTCCCAAATAAACAATCAATAAATTCAATAATATCCAAAAAAAAAATTATTTTGACTTGATTAAATCATAGGTTTAGAGCACGTGTTGTGACAAACCACAAAATATTATTTTTTTCTTCCCTTCCCTTGCAAACAGCAATATTTTGCGATATTTATTAGATTTTCTATCCGTCATAGTTGAAAGTCTAAAACTCTATACCAACACTGGCATATAAAGATCCATGTTGCTACGTTTCTCCCATAATTTCCACAAATAATGAAGCATAAAAACCCTAATTGACCGGTGGGAATAATGTCATATTTATATGGTCAGGCTGTTGGTTCATCACAAAAACTGCGATATGAAATAGTTATTAAATTAACGGACACATTCCGGCGGCGGCCGGCGCCTGCGACCGTGTACTTTGGCAAAAAATCATATCGTAAATGCGCTTCAAATTCGATGGACTTAGGAATTTGAGCGCAGTATATGTTAAAGTTCCAGAATATTCGATAAAAGTTTAGTAGAAAGTATTGAATATGAATATGTCGACCACAGAATCGATTTCAAGAGCGTCTTGAAGCGGCTTGCGAACAACGGCTTGTGGTATTATTGTGTGTATTATAGCTGGTGTCATGTAAATATTATCGAAATATGTTTTTGTAAAATGTCAAAACTAGTATCATTGTCTGTACGTATTTTCAGTTCGTGTTTTTAGAGTTTTTAATTTGTTTCTTCATTACAGCTGTAACAGATTTCTAAGGGGGAATGGTAATGCTTAATGATTCAGAATATTTTAAAAATATTGTGACTGAATATTATTATGCAAAATAATATTTCACAATTCATTTTGCCTACAAAAGCATGTCTTGTAACATGTCTTATCTCTTTCTAAAATATCTAAAAATTACCCATATACTGCAAGCGATCCGTCACATACTAAAATCTATTCTTCGAGGCAAAACCGTCCAGATATCGAGCGGCATAACACAATTGTATGGTGATACACGAGCACGCATATTAACCGAGGCACGGCGTGTTTTGCCTCGGCAACCCTTGTTCGAATGTCTGGTATATTATGGGCCCTAATGTGACAGCTCCAATGTATTGTACCTTATTTATGTGGGTAGTTCACAATAGGTTTGATATATTTTTGATGAAATATTTTTTTGACAGCCTCCGTTGTGAAGTTTGACGCCGGTTAGGAACAAGGGGCTGCGGGTTCGATCTTCGGACTCAGGTAAATGTTTGTGTGCCTCACAAATGTTTGTTTCAGCTATATATGAGACCGAAGATTCTAGATTCCGATAGTTTCTGGTATCCACGACCCGGAACTAGTATTTTAGTGGGATTAGGACAAAAACAACAACGTAAAACAAAAGGCAACAGGTTTACTCTGCACCAAGGGAAATGCTTGTTTGATTATTTTATTGTTTTCTGACTACGTAATATGCCACTGAAGTCTATCTTAGTTTCAGATATACATATCATAATCTAGGTAATTACCTTATGTTGTTGTTCGTCCAGTATTTTTTTGTTTACGCTGCTTGTCCCCAAAATGCAATAATATTAGTTAACTAATTGAAAGCATTTTAGGATATGTTGTTTAATTTAATATTACCAAATTAGCGATATTTCTAATTGTTTGTGCAGGTTCTTAGTATTGTAAGAGTAAATTCTGTAATAATATTTCATGTCAACACAAGAATGTTTTTCTCAGCGCGTCATATAAAATAATGGTTACCAGAATTATTCTGTAGATGTTAATGAATAGTTCAACATAATATTAAAAGCAATGAAAACTGATAACACATTGAATAAATAAATAAATTCATCCAACAGCCATGCATAAATAATCTCGATCATACAATAAGACACATCATACAAGACTTATTTCGTCAATATAAAATTACATCTGTAGATACTGACTACATCGATATCTTTCACCTTTCTCAATCTCAGTACAATAAAAATATTAAAACCCATAGTGTTGAGAAATGTTAATAAATTTAACTTATTGTTTTCTGGGTGTAGGTACTTTGTCGTAATCAGTGGGAACTGTTGTGTTTAATTGTAAATTTAATCTATAAGTGTTATAATTTTTCTGTAGTTTTCTAAATAAAAATATCAGAAACTACGAAATATTTTTGACTCTCGCAACACCCTGTCTCGCAAGAACCAAATATTTATGAATTACACAAAAAAAATACTTGGTTCAGAAATCGAACTCGCAGTTGCTAGTTTTACAGTCGTCTCAATTAACTATACTACAGCGGCTATCAGACCACGTGACTGAAGGCAATCAACAGGTCTATCTGATTCAAGAAGTGTTAACAGTTTAATAAGCTTTGTCATATTTTCATTACCATTATCTTGATAAACATGACGTAAATAATTTGCTCAATGAAGCAAAAAGCATTATGATGGAATTTCGGAAGTTCTTTTCATATTATTTTGCATTATCTGCAAATTGTAAATACGATAAGTCAATGTTGACTACAGCATGAAAAGAAAGTTTTGCTTGGGATTTTACTTTTCAGAAAAAACTGGCGAGAAAGTAAGGTAGACTTGAAGGATGTTAAGCTATTAAGCTTTGCTATCGTGGTTCAATCGGTTATTAAAATAGCTGGAGGTTCCCAATTCCCAATTATCCCCCTCTTTTTTCCAAAAATGAGAATGATCAATATATTTGAGTCTGTGTATGCGTTAACTTATCAACAAGTGAGCAGCTTATTTTTTATTATAAAAATCTTAATTTGAGTAGCCATTACGATACATAAGCAGAGCTTTTTGGACAAAAATCATCAAAAATGAATTTATTTCATCAAATACACGGTGCCTGCGAAACCTCACGATCCCCTTAACAATAGTAAATTGTGGTGCCACAAGAAACACAACGATACGAGATAAAAATCGCCGCATCAGGACTTTTATGATTGATGACACGTATCGAGAATTCGAATTAAAACGTGAATCGATTCATCGATTTATAAATAATTTATTTTTGTTAGAACCAATGGGTTTTGCAATATACGATTTTGATCGGTCAGATCGGAGATTGGCGATTTTTGTGGAGTGGTTTGGTATGGGCGAAATTGATTTGAACTAGTTTAGTTGGCTGGGGTTGCTTGCATCTAGGTCAATAATAGCCGGGAGTTTCAGTACAGGTCTTGACACAATTATTTTCTTTATGACATAAATATAAGCTAGAGCAGCAAATCAATCCCATAAAATATTGTTATCAATACATTGGATTGCGTTATCTAATGATAGCCTTCAATCACACATATAATAAGTTCTTGGTGTCAATTCCTAGATATGAAAAGCAATTCCTGGAAATTATCGGATCTTTTTGAAAGTATTAATATATTGATGAATTGCGCATGAAATGGGGGACGCCCTACCATGGGAAGCTCTCTGGCCAGATGGCGGAATGACTTGCACAAGAGGGCCCGGCAGCGACTGGATGCATAAAGGGCAGACTGGGCTCTGTGGCGTACCTTGGGAGAGGCCTATGCCAGCAGTGGACTGCAAGGGGCTGTTAATGGTAGTGATGGTGGCATGAAATTCAAGATAAATATGGGTTCAAAAGTATTTAAATTAAACGAAAATATTGAGAAAATACCATACAGATCTATAGACAATTTCTATGGCGTGTGAAATGCGCTATGAAGAAGTGTGACTATAACCTAATCCTTCCCAATTGATTATTACTCCCGTATATAGACTGACTTATCATGAAGTGCGTTCAATTATTGAACTTCTACTTTCGTATGGTTTTCAGCAATATTGATGACACCAAAACCACGATACAAATTCATAAACAAACGGACGCAGGTTCCATCATAAATATTACATAATTCGGAGTTATTGTAGCGCCAACAAAAACTTCCATATGTCATAACATTTCGTCATTCCGCCGGGCAGAATTTTCGGGGTTCCGATTTTATCAAATTTTGAATTCATCCGATGTCCCATCTTTAATATAAATTTACTAATGATACTGTATGTATAATGGAGTTGGGTTGGTTTTTGTTATTTATATTATTTTATTTCAGAAGATTTAAAATATGTTTTTTTTTTATAAAATATGTATAGTAACACAGTGGACATGAGACTTAACTGCTTATGTCTTAGGATAGTGAGCGCAGTATAATGCCAAGCATTGCTTTGTAATTCATGGTGTTGTTTGGTTTTGCTACTGTCCATGAGCGGTCATATCGCTTACCATCAGGTAAATGTCCTACTCTACTCGTCATACATCGCAACAAAAAAAATTGTTATCTATCTATTTAATGATACAGAAGGGAGGTCATGACCCTCTCTATAATACAGAGGAATACACAAGGAGGAGGAATCTATGGCAATTTTACAACAGCAGTGGTAGAGGAATTGTCATATTTTTCATGGTAAATAGTGTATGGATTGTGTGTGGCGTGGAATCCACGGTACACGTTGACAATGCTCCTCAATACGGGAGCTGCGACCTTTACCACGGCCCGCTATCGCATCGAATCATCTTTGCTACCGACTTCACCTCCAGACCTTTGGGGGTGCCATGGATTCTGAACATTGCGGAATTTTTATACTAAGGTCTATGAAATATGCTCCTAATTCCGTTTATTGCATACATAGATATATAAACTCACGCCTTTTTCCCAGAAGGGAAGGCAGAGGCGCGACCAGGACACCTACGTTACGCCTTGTCTGTTCCGTTCCAAAATGTGATAGGGGCGAGCTTATCGCCATATCGGGCACAAATTACCCCGGGTTGATAATGAATATAAAAATCCAATATCACTTCGCCCGACACGGGATTCGAACCCGAGACCACAGCTTTGTTAACGTGCCGTAGTACAACTGCGTCATAGAGGCAGTCTGTTCGTCTGTTTGATTGTTCATAACGGAAATGGGTGGTCTCTTTTTTCAAACCAGCTGGCCAACCCTTGACAGTCGATTTAATTTAAGTCCATTAAACGCACCACGAACAAGTAGAATTTAGTAAAACCGTGCGCTATGAACAATTTGAATGAATTTTAATGTCATAGCTGTTCGTCACAGCATTTATTTCCCATACTCACAGGTCAATAAATATTTATTTTATTTTCAGGCTGTACCATGTAAAAAATAGGATACGCTGTCGTTAAGTGAAATAAAGAACTTAGAAGACCATTAAACATTTACCAATCCTAGTGATCTCAAAATTAAAATATAATGTTTGATTTATAACTTAACAGATTGTTAACCCTTGTTCATATCATAGGAACAAATGAACAAAATAAGTTTAGCAAAAGCAGATAATTGTTAAAACAGTATGTAGGAAAAACAATAAATATTTTTTAAACAATAACTTGTCATTATTATTGTGTGTATTCCTAAACAGTATATTATGTACGAAGCTTCCTTAACGGTATTATAATAAGTAAATTTGCATATGTATACAATCGATATGCATGAAAACCAATATAAGACGGGAATGTCTATTTTTAAACACAATTTATGGATACCGGACTCGTAGCTCTTGTTTTTCGAATGGCATTGTGTCCTGCGGCGTAACCTCGCAGCCATAAAACTTAGCGACACACATTTCATCACCACTTTCGTATTGATACATCTCCATTGCTGAATTCATACTGTACAGCATTAGCAAGTTGGAACTGAAAGCGCAATGGACGGTCAATGATAATATTTTCGGAACGTGAATAGTAGCCTATGTCACCGGGAGCATGTTATGCACTTGTTAGATGGAGTTTTTAAACCTTTTCAAAGGTTAGACTATTTGAAGCTGTTCCTAAGTCTTATGACTGTCTTATGCCTCTCGAAGTGTGAGAATTTTACGATGATTGATTGGCTTAACAATTTGTCACTTAAAAACATGACAATAGTCTGATAAAATATGTTAGAAATATCTAAATTACCACGTAGTTGCTGGCGCCATAATCTTAATGACTTGATTGAGATGTCTGGTCATACTAGTTACATAATAATGTTCAATTTTTTATTAGGCAGTCATACGGAGGAAATCTGGCTAATTTCGTCAAATCAACTGTTGAATGACTATAAATACAATTGGTTATAAATAAATTTAACAGACGACTCAATAAAGGCCGCTTTCAACAGATAGTTCAGCTGATCTTTGGGGGATGTCCATTTGAGGTGGTAGACTTGGTGAGATTAAAGATGGTAATAATCAAATGATTGTAAAATAACATTATTACCCATACTTTGAGGCAATACTTAAACATTTCAGGAGCAATCTACAATGTTACTACATCCAATAACTTGACCATGCGAGCTGATCCGCAAGCGAAACTAAGCACTGACATAAAATAATGTGAAATAGTAAAAAGCTGTTCGCGCATGCGCATACACAAGCAAACCGATTCATAACCGTCGTCACAAAGTTAAATTGATTTATATACACACAAAGATGTGGTGGTTTTTTCGTCACTCGTGATTTTGTATTGCGCATCGTCCATAACCCGGCGCGATCACACATCATTCTGTCTCATTAAGACGTTATTTGGAAATGTAAAAACATCGGGGAAACATCATTGTATTGTATCGTCATATTTCGTTGTTGAAATTCACGCAAGCCGCTTAAATATCGCCATAAATCAAAGTCCGATTTATAAATTGTAATACGGCTGTATAAAGTTTTACAAGTAATAATTGAACAGTTTAAAGTTTTAATGTAGCGCTAATGCTGATGTTTTGGGTGCGGTTCATTTTTTGCCCACCAGTTCGCGCCACTTTCGATGGTAATATAGGTATTCGGACCAATTGTATTATCCATGAGTTTAATTTAATTTCGACGGAAATTATGACGTTTTTGCTTGGCATAAGCCAGCGCTAAAAGACACATGTCAATCAATCGTTTCCAAAATGTAGTATTGGTGAACTATGTTTTATAGCTATACATCTTTATACTATTTAATATAATTATATATATTACTTCAGGTACACTATTTACACTCATATTATATTTATATTCATTTTGCATTTCATTTTATTCTCATTTAGTAAGTACTACTGTTTTGTTTTTGTTTAATAACTTTTACTAATAGATATGTAATTATAAGTTTTTAGAATCTAGCTGGCATCCGAATGTCACCCGATGTGACGACTAAAACCAGCGTTGAGTTGTGGTTTCACGCCACAGCTCAATATTATGCTGAGTGGTCACCTACATGTCACAGCCACGACTTGCTATCTAGATGTACTTAGTTATAACCATAGTTATAACACTGTTATCTTTCTCTTATTGCTACCTGATAAAATGTACGTCTTAATTTTAAGGTTTGGGGCAAATAAACTTATTTTTCTTTTCTTTTATTTTTTATAAAATGGTTAAAGATCAGTTTATACCTCAGTACGGTGGAGACTGGAGATTGACCTATCAAATCGGGGGCGCAGGTTCAATCCCAGGACACAATTACTGTTTTTTTTAGTTACGTATATTATTCGTTAATTATCGCTTGTTTTAGCAGTAAAAGAAAACGCGTTTGAAAGTACTTCTCAGTTTCTCCAAAAGAATTTTGAAAATATTAGAGCAGCGCGGTATACTACAACCACTCCTTAAAAAGTTGCCTTGGGTTAGACAGTTAGTCGTAAGTCATGATGACTCCATCTAAATTTAGAGAGGCTCCGTAGCGCAATTGGTAACACGCCGGCTGTGAAACGAGAGGCCGCGGGTTTGATCCCCGCACTGTTTGTGTGAACCACAAGTATTTGTTTCGGGTCTGGGTGTTTGTGAGACCGAAAAGTCTCTCGTAGTTCAGTAATTACTCACGACACAAGACTTGATCTTAGTGTGGTCAGAACTATGTATGTGACTGTTGCATTTATTTATCTGTTAAGGGCAAACGAAATGTTATAGACTGGATACAGGCAAATTTGAACGTCAATGTGAATGGTGTATACTCTGCGTCTGAACCCACGACCTCCAGTTCGGCAACCCAATCCTCATTCAACTCAACTATTCAACTAATAAATCACATCAATAAATAATATAAGTTCTACACACTAGGAAAATTAATTACATTTAATATGAGCTATCAAGCGATGTCCGCCGGCGATATTATTCTGTAGACAGGCTGACGTCTGCTTGAATTTTCATATTTCCATCGTTTCAAGCTTGCCGATGAGAGCAAAAAACTTTTAATTATACTTTTCATCAAGAGTACCCACTGGGAGAGCGCGACGCGCGTCGATGTTACGATAAAATGAAACGTTATCATAAAATGTAATAAAAAGCATAGTAAAGCTATTTACTAATAGGCTAAAGCTTCGCATGTGCGTATCGTTATATACTTCACCAAAGTTACTTTGATTAATAGCCGTACTCAGAGGCATTTAAAATTAACCGTTCTTTAGAAAGGATTTAAGAACAAATTATTTGTGATTAAAGTTTTCCGAATTGTAAATTATGACCGTTGGGGTCAGCTTATGTATGCAAGTGTTTGTAGGAAGATACAAATTTATACATATGTTTTCAGTAGAAAATATGTTTTGCATATCATTTAGCGGCATATAAGCTCCTGTGGGTTAGCTCTCAAAGAATATTTTTTTGGACTCAAACCGTGGGTAATGTGAGTAATGCAATAGCGATATTAAACTTATTGTTTGTACATACATACATACATACATAAACGCCTTTATCCCCGAAGGGGTAGGCAGAGGCGCCACTAGGACACCCACATTTCGCCTTGCATGTTCCGTCCCATGATGTGATAGGGGGCGAGCCTATCGCCATATCGGGCACAAATTCCTGACTCCGGGCTGATAATTGAATATAAATATCCAATGTCACTTTGCCCGACCCGGGATTCGAACCCGAGACCTCAGCTTTGTAACCGTACCGTAATACAACTACGCCACCGAGGCAGTCGGTAGTTTTGTTTGTAGTCGGTAAAATTATAAATGGGAACTGAAATTTTACAGTGTAGGTAAGATTTTTTTTACTAGAATTTGAAGGTACAGCTATTTTGGGTAACGTTTCTAGGTTGTATACATTATATTTCAGAACCAATGAGGTTTCATATCAGGGACACAGAGCTCTAATTTATACGAGGTATGGCCCAATGGATTATATTGTGTTACCTAAAAATAGAAGCCCAAAAATCCCCATTTCGCAAGGCAACTTTCAAGTTGTACCTCGCTCATAGTCTGAGCCCGCGACAGTCCTACTGGACACCGACCTGTGTGGTCCCAGCCCGTCACAAAAACCGACTGATTCGCTTTTTGCATCCCACACCAAGTTACACGCGAACACAGTCACGACAATGTCGACCTTAACCATTGCACTATACATCGATGCGCCAGTACTGGAAACTTTGTAGCGTCATTAGCAAAAAACGTACATAATTGCCGTTAGATCTGTCAACGGGAATGATTTCGTCGATAGGCCGATTAATTGATCGATGTTGTGGTAAAAAAACAGTTCTGGGGACAAATAAATTTGGCGTTTGACGAAATAGGAGGACCTCCCCGGCGCATCGCTGCGGGGGTGACGCGGCCGCGACGGGTGGACTGCAGCGCCGGTTTTTATTAAAAATAACCTTGTTTTAGCTACTTAACGATTTAATTTGCAAGCATTTGCAATTGGGAACGCCTTGGTGGTCTTCTTTATGCATGGATAATTGCAAATTATTTATGTATGTATGAAGAATGCAGATTGATTCCAACGGGGCTATGTGGAAATTCTTGCGGGACCCTTATATTTAGTCTTAGACTTTCTGTGACTGAAGAAGAAGATAAGTAGAACATTTTAAAATAGATAGGTACTATCCTATAAAGCGATGCAGCTATTACAAAATTATTATTTAATTGAAACTTTACAATACATAAATAAATGCTCATAAAAGTTATTCTTAGAGTCCGGACTTCAAATCAAAGTACATATTATGTTGTTTGTCGTGGTCATTGAAAAAGCGAGGGATTTTCCGATCCGACATCTGAGTCAAAATTCATTAGTACAAATACGGGGTACGGGGTATGAAATGTACAAATGTTTTACTGATAGCTTTATGTTTCAAAAACACTGCCGAAATTTAACCGATTGATCACTTAACTCGATCCCTATCAAATCATAGGAAGTGGTAGAACCACGCTGCTGTCAGCTACGACTCAGCATGAAGGCAGGCTCTACCGGGGCGGTACCACTGTCTCACAGGAGCCCAACACCTCTTTCCTCTTCCCATTCTTTTTCCTTTCCGCTCCCCTCCCTATTTGATCGGCCGGCAACACATCCATAATGCAAGCGTTGTGGATGTTCATGGGCGGCGGTGATCACTTACCATCTGTTGACGAGTTTGCTCGATTGACAAACCTTCGAAATTTTAAAAATAAGGATAGTAATGTCTTTTCATGCGGATACTAAAGATATCGTTCGAAGCATCCTCGTGAAGTCCTGCCTTATAAGGAAATTTAGTTTTTAATTACGTAGTCTATTTTATCCCTGGAAGTACAGAAGTTAAAGCCCGACAGAGGTAAAATGAGTAAAGGGTGTCTTGGTATCCATAACACATATTAGATGCTCCAATAAATATGCTAAGTATACGAAAAACATTTGAGACGTTATATTGCTATTACTAAACTAAATTTAATGTTTGTAGGACATATTAGTTTTACAGAACCTCTTCAATTTCAATTAGATGGATTGAAATCACGAAATGAAATGAGATTTTAGCAGACTGCAGAACTTGTGTATTCGACGCGGCGACGGAAACTCAAATAACTCCAGTCGGTATATATTGAAGAAGTTTGTAATAACCTATATTTGCCCTACTGGGAGTTACTTCTCCTTTAAGTATGATTAATCTTCCAGTGTACCCCGCTGCCCTAATGTGGGTTGGATGTTTGGAATGAATTAGTGAATAATATAATTGTAAATCGTCTATTGGGTTTGTGAAATGAAAAAATAATTGCTGATAACTTTGTTTATCGGCAAGTTGGTAACACCTAGGAATACTTTAACTCCCAGATATGAAGGTGGTAATTTTTTTTATCACAAAAGATACATAGTAGCTCATTATTTCCACACAAACTCAGTTCAGTGTAAATAATAAAATTGTGCAACAATACATTCCACAGGGATCAAAGAAGGAAAATATCCAAGCAAATTAGTATTAATTGATATTCAACAGATACCTACGTATATGACAAACGATTCACAACAAATAACGCGTGACACAGCGTGGATGTCCGCGGAATAATAATTCTTATGGTGAGTAATTGTGTGCCAATGTCACATAGGTGCGAAATGTGCCATTAGGTGGCATATATTAGGGATAATGCTTACACATAATCTGTCTGGATCTATATCAGTCCATATATGTCCCACTGCAGGGCACAGGACTCCGCTACAATCGAGAGTACGATTGGGAGGGGTTAGGCACATAGACCACCACGCTGGCCTAGTGCGGCTTGGCGGACTTTACAAACCATAGAAATTATTACAAATCGCCATGGTATGCAGGTTTCCTCACGATGTTTTCCTTCAACGTTATAGTGCGTGGTGATTGACAATTAATACACATATGACTCCGAAAAGTCAGAGGTGTACTCTGGGATTTTGTATCCTCAAAACTTTAGACACTGGTGCTATTGGTGATAAGCCTAGAATAGAGGAATGCCTTAACTGAGAACTGAATTCAAGGCCTCGCACCTGACAGCCTGCAACTACAACAAAAAGGCGACTAGTGCATACAAACACGTAAGTCTGTGATACAATAATTCTTACCAGCAAAACGAGAATCAAAGTTACCTTAAAATATGAGATATTCCAAAAGAATCGTAGTTTCTGTCTAGCATTGTAGGATACTACTACGAATATTGTCAATGCAAGTCCATATCATTAGATACACACATACATAAACTCACGCCTTTATCTCAGAAGGGGTAGGCAGAGGCGCCACCAGGACAACCACATTTCGCCTTGTATGTTCCGTCCCATAATGTGATAGGGGGCGAGCCTATCGCCATATCGGGCACAAATTCCTGACTCCGGCCTGATAATGAATAGAAAAACTCAATATCACTTTGCCCGACCCGGGATTCGAACTCGAGACCTCAGCTTTGTAGTCGTACCGTAGTACAACTACGCCACCGAGGCAGTCAATATCATTGATCTATCAAATTGAATTAACGTTATCATCTACAAGCCTAATTATTTTAAGGTTACAGAGGATATTAGCTTTTAATTTAATAACCAAGGTCACATAACCACAGGTCAATTTCTTCAATAGAACAGCACATGATAACGAAACGCCTCTATGACGACTATTGTACTGAACTGTATCAGCTCACTAATCGCTCATTGTTAAGCACGGGACCAACCTACAAACGAGTTTCATTGAGAGATGGCCATAGTCTACAATGCTAGCTTGGCGCAACAGACTTCATATACCGTAGAAAATCTTGATACATTGAATATATTTCTATGGTATGCAGGGTTCCCCACGTTTACATCACCCTTAACACAAAGGCATCCACTACACCGGCTACCGAATACCGAACCATCATAACAAGAATGTCCAAATCAAACATCGAAGTATGTACGGGACATCCGAAACACAAGTTGTACAAGTTGCAAAAACAACTTTGTGAAACGTCGCGAACACGGTTCTAACACGGCCGCTGGCCATGTTCGGGGCTTTTTGTTGACGTGCCCGGACGTGTCTCTTTATGCACGAATCTTAAGTGATGCGCCGATTCCGGGGCTGACGACATTGGTGGAGGTGGTATGTCTATCGGTTTGATAGCCATGAAACGAGATCGTGTAAGTGATATCAAAGGTCTTAATATGGAATAAACAAAGGTAAACAAACAATTAACTCATGAATGGACAGTTGAGAGCGCCGTCCAAGAACACCTTAAAATTGGGAAATAATAGACCTGCAAAAGCCCTTTTCATGTAGGTTTTCAATACGACAATGTTTTGTCGATTGAGTCTAACAAAGGTCTAATAATACCAAGTATAATACCTAGCTTTATAACTACCAAAAATCCGCGAAAATGTTAAGTCAATGTCAACATATCTATTTTAAATGAATCAAGCTCCAAATCGTAATTTTGATGTAAACAAAATAAAACATTCTGCTACTGATTGAATTTGAACAAAAGATTTCTTTTAAAACTACCCGGAATAAATATTTTCTGCATAATAAATCTTTTTTCATTATCACAAACAATTTAATTGTCTCTGTATTTGGTTAAACGCAGTGTATCCACATAGTGCAATCTTATTGGCGATCGGTATTTATAACTTAATATGCCTAATAGAGACGATAATGATAGTTGTATTTCTATTTTCTTACCTTAAGAATTACCTTCGCATAGCTGTATAAATATTAAATGTATTTTAATTATCCTTGTTTTCTTTTTTTTACGAGACAATTATATCGTCCTTCTCAATTGTAGGAAATAGTGTAGTAAAGCGGTAAATTCTTTCATAACTTATTGGTGCGGCAAACTATGGAAATAACGAACTTTTGGGTCGAGGAGAGATGTTATCAACTAGGATCTCTTATTTTAATGACATATGCATTACTGTGTATACGAGTATAATCTTTACTATTTGATAGAGCTTAAACATTACACGTACTTCTAGTGCGTATTGGTTTACATACCTTTAGTACAAAAATGTCACCGCATATCTCGAACGCGTATATCGAACGACCGCGAATACCCGTCTAATGCAAAATTAATACAATTTAAAACATCCGATGTCGCGAGCATTTGAGTATCCCGGGCTTGTATAATGTATTGTTCTAAACGTCCTTTTTATCCATTCGTCTGTGCATCTGTGCGTCCACTTTGACAATGTCAGTATAAATGCCCTTAAATTCGGCCGGCCTTGCGTTCCCAGTATAATGAACGGGTAAAAACCACAGCATAATGGATAAACTCTTCAATTCTTGTAAGTTCTTAAGTATTGATGAGATTCGAAGAAATAGGCTCTGTAATTATCGAGTGTTGGAAGAAATTTTGAATTGTGTCAGTTTCAATTTTTATCATTGTGTTTCAGGTCTAGAAACAATACAAATGTAAAGTAGGACATCCTGCTGTAAGATGGACCGAGAAATTGAAACGGGATGGTTGGCACTTACTTGGGGACGTCTACGTCCAGCATTGAACAGCGATGGTCTGAGTACACAAGGATTTTCTGGTGATCTAGAGGAAATATATCAAAATTACAAATTACTACTAAAGGTAAGATTTACAGTGAAATGTTAATATACATTACATGTGTCAATATAAATTGTACCGATCTAGCAAAGGTGTGAAAAGAGATCATATTATTAAAAAAACCTGTATCAAAACCAATCCACATTTACTCAAACAACAAAACGTCTTCATTACACGACTAGAAAACTAGATGGGCGCTTCCGCACGGACCATTCATTAACCATTCACTAATGAACGAATGACTGAATGAGTGAATGAATGGACCGACGAGGTGTGGAGTGCAACTGGTCATTATAATAATTTCACGCGTGCCGCCCACTGGCCCGTAATTACATTGGCTTGTGTACATTCCCTACGGATTGAATCTGTGGATGTGATGACGTCATCATGTCATCTCTAGAGAGGGTCAATGGGATGAAATGTGATTGTACGAGACCTAGTTTTGAGAATGGTTATGGTATTATTTTACTGCGGTTTGCGGTCATGTGTGTTTTCTGTGAGATAAAAAATCCATCCCGGTATAGTATTCTCTATATCCGCCCATATACTTCCCATTGCAGGGCACGGGTCTACTCTACAATCGAGAGAATCGATTGAGAGTGGTTGGGCCATATAGTCCACCACGCTGGCCTAGTGCGGGTTGGCGGACCCGGTAGTATTCATGCCTTAAATAATTGAATCAAACCAAAGTATGCCATCTCTAAACCTTAAGGAGCCAATTATTTAATCTTACATTCATCGGACAAAGTATGTTACCAAAATGATATTTATTAATGATCTATTCCTCCCGCCAAACAGCAGTGTAAATGCTATGTTGTGTTCCGGGTTGAAGGACATTGTAGCCAGAGTAACTACTAGATATATTGAGACTTAACATCTCATGTCTCAGGATGGCAAGTGCAGGGCAATGCCAAGCATTGCTTTGTAATTCATGACATTGTTTGGTTTTGATACTGCCCATGAGCGGTCGTATCGCTTACCATGAGTAGAACGGCAAGCTCGACTCGCCATGCACCGCAATAAAAAAAATACCAAAATAAATAAAGGATATACTTGTTATTCTTTTGTTCTATTTGGTCCTATGAAATGCTACATCCACTGGGCTCTTGTATAATAGAGACGTAATTATAGGGTTTCGGTGTACTTATCTTCATGGCGGCACTTGGGGGGCAGAGCTTGTAAAGTTCATTATGTTGTTATACTTGTTTTATTTATTAGTAGCTTTGGATATAGTCATATTTTTACAATTGTAACTATTGCATCTTTTCAGGTTTCTTTACAATTAATTAAGATTTTATAATTCATTTTTGGTGTCTTTGGTATAGTAGCAACTTGTATGGGCTGTGAACTGTAAAGTTCTAGATTCGATTCCCGGGTCAGGCATTTTATGTAAGTTTTACAGGTAAAGAGAGATACCAAAGACCGGTTTAGGTATTTAAAAGATGGAAAATAAATAAAGAAAAGAAAATAAACATTAGATAACACAAGATTTTTTGCATCAGAATTAAACAGTAATTTAAAAATAAAGGCTATTAGTATCGAACGATTTTAATTAATAACTCATTTTGCGCGGAGAAAATATTTGTACTTCCGAAATATCCAGTGGTGATTTAAATTTCGGGTAAATAAATACCATTTTGCACACGAAATACATTGACATCGTAACCGTATCGAAGGGATTTTCCAAATTGATGACGTAATGAATTTATGTCGTTACCGAATATTATGCCAATGGTAATGACCAATACATAACGTGTAAAATGGGGGTTCTGATCAGCTTGGTAGGTATTGGAGTGCTCGGCCAAATGTTGGAGAGAGATCCGAATTGTGTCAAGTTAGTTTTTTGTATCTCATTCGAAGCTACGTTTTTTTCTGGTTCCTAGGAATATTCTTTTTTCTTTATTTAATGAGCTTAGTCACTGAGTTATCATGTCGCTCATTCCTAGGAATAAATGTTATAAAATATACAGGGTATCTCAAGACCGCGACCGAAAACGAAACCAGGTGGTATTATTAGTGACTTCAAACACAACGCAACTAAAAATTTCGCAAAAAAAATATGACATATTTTGTTTGAATTTTTTTTACTAATTGTCGTATTCGGGTGATAAATACATAATTCTACTAAAATAATAATGTACACCTGTTTATTTTTAAAGACGCAATCGTACGCAAAGGTTTAAATTACTATTTTCGCAAAAACTAGGTATTTACCACCCAAACACGATGATGTTAAAAAATTGCAAAAAAAAACTGTAACTATTTTTGCGAAATTTTTCATTGCATTGTGTCTGTTACCACTAAAACTACCACCTGGCTTCGTTTTCGGTCGCAGTCTTGATATACCTGGTATAATGAAGTTACGTTTTAAAGGTTCTGACTGCACATGGATTACCTTTAAGATTGTCATGTATGTTTAGATCAGAGAAACTGTCAATCAAACTGGGTCACTAAACAATCAAACCACAAGGAGTTTCTACATCACGCCAAAAACCTAAAAAGGCAAATGGACATAGCTAACGAAAAAAAAGCCACGTAATTAACAACAATTTAATATAATCAATAAATTAATATTTTATTGACACGGCAGAAAGAGATGTACATACAACCTAGCCCAAGGATAGATAGAGACGAAGATATTTATAGACGTAAATGTAACCTCAATTTCGTGGCGTCCTTAAAAGGAGCGGGCAGAAAGGATTTTATATTGTAATCTGCATTTCAAATTGAACCATAAAATAAAAGGCTAAGGTGTAAAATAGATTGCGGATCAAATAATCGTACCGTGTGCAACCGCCAACGCTGATTATGACAAGTAAATTATAGTAATGAAGCCGTTTGAAATGGTTAAAATGTGTTTTTAAGGTTTTAAAATTGCTTAAGATATTACATGATACGTTTCACATGCTCGACTCCACATATTATATGTTTATTCGCCGATATAAATCTTTTGCATGTATTTAACAACGGGTATGAACTACTGTTACTGTTTATCTAAGTGACTGAATTATATTATGACTGGGCGCGAATTAGGTTAGCAAATCAGATACTGTTTTGCGGTCAATTTACTGCACGGGATGTGGGTTCGAAACCTGGATGAGGTACAATTAGTTTTAGTGCATGTAACCGTTCTAATTTTGAGTCTTTTATCTAGGAACAGCTTGTTGAGAATTGATTATTCATAAAACCCGGAACGAAGTTTTTGTAAGATCGTCTCAACGTGATTGTCATATCAGGATTTTGATTACATACTGTCTGCCGAACTGACATCAACCCAGAATATTTTCAATCTAGGACATATTAATCATACTTATAAAACAGAAAACTACCAAAAGCCAACCACAAGTATAATTCCCATTAAATTAACGAATATTTTATCGCCTATAGGAAAACGTACCTAATTACACATCGTTTCGCATGACGCCCCGTGATTTCAACCTTGGTGAGTAACATTTCAAGACCTCTGCATTATAGTCACGTACGCATTCAATATTGGCACGCGATGCGACATAAACAAGCACATATACGTCGCATTATGTTTAATCAATTGTCTATGATATACAATGTAGTGTTGGAATTGTCTATGGCTAATTGTTAGTGATATTGTGGCTGCTATTTGTGCGAGGCGATTTGGCATGTCACATTTGGGACATAAGTTTGGTGAATTTTTGGGGGCATTAGTATCAGCCCTGCCTACCAACTCGGGGATATAAGTTTGAGCTTATTTATGTACTTGTTCAAAGGGTTCAAAAAAAACATGTCGGATGTTTACATGGGCTTTAGAATTATCTATCTATATCAGCCCATATACGTCCCACTGCAGGGCACGGGCCTACTCTACAATCGAGAGAATCGACTGAGAGTGGTTAGGCCATATAGTCCACCACGCTGGCCTAGTGCGGGTTGGCGGACTTACATACCGTAGAAATTCTTTAAAATCGCTACGGTATGCAGGTTTCTTCACGATGTTTTCCTTCACCGTTAAAGAATTATCATTATTGTCTTTAAGTAAGGTCATTGATAGGGCTTCCCATCATTTTTACACTAAGATTTCTTCAATTTCTTATTACGTAGGCTTCATGACTTAATCATTCGAATGATAGCCCCAAGGTATACCACCCAAAGTCCGTTAGAAATGATCCGTAAAATCCAAATTCCTACAGAAAATAAAGAGAGATCTAATAAAAACGCAATTCCTATTAAAAGAAAAGAATTAGATTGAAAGCCATTAACTAGCGGAATTAAGCCATTTAAACGCTTGAATTAAAAGTTAATGAAGACACAAAACACGGTGGTTTTGTTCAGTTATTTTAACAAACAATGAAAACAAAAACGAAATGCCACATTTTGAGGTGAAGTTATTCAAAATATGTACGCATATAAATAATTATTGTCATACATTGACTGTCTTTACACGTTCAAGCTTGAGGTTTGTGACGTCATCAGTTTTGTTATGACGTATTTAGCATTAATGTTAAGTCTATTGTACTTTAGTTTGATATTTATATTTGGCCTATTGTTAATGGCGACTGCCTCGATGGCGTAGTTGTTCTACGGTACGACTACAAAACTAAGGTCACGGGTTCGAATCCCGGGTCGGGCAAAGTGATATGGAGTTTTTCTAATCATTATCAGCCCGGAGTCAGGAATTTGTGCCCGATATGGTGATAGGCTCCCCCCCATCACATCATGGGACGGAACATACAAGGCGAAATGTAGGTGTCCTGGTGGCGCCTCTGCCTACCCCTTCTGGGATAAAGGCGTGAGTTTATGTATGTATGTATATATGTATTGTTAATGGTAGTGCTACACTGTGGGCAGACTGAGTACAGCATAAGTGATGGACTGGATGGTATAATCTTTTTTTTTATTGCGATGAATGACGATACGAGTATACCATTCGCCTGATGGTGAGCGATACGACCGCTCATGGACAGTAGAAAACCAAACACTATGATCCAAATCCACTTTTCATATTCTTTAGCAAAATATTTTTGCACGAGCCTGGCAATGCTAAAACCCTGACTGAATCGTCTGGCAATTTTCAGCTTGCCTCAAATACCTACCCAAAAATTGCTGCCAACTCTCGGATTATAAAAACATATTGGGTTGTATTGTGTGGGTATTGAGGCAGTTCGTTGTAAGGACATATCACTATTTTCGTGTTTTGCTCCTACTTTGATCTACGATTTTCAAATTAAACCTACTCATCCTACTACTGAAAAAATGTTCCATTTCTTTTCAAAACATCGTGCTCCAACTAAACGCTATATAGAATTTTAGCAAAGAACGAATTAACGTAATTCACAAAAGGTGTGATTCAACATACTATTATGTAACACTTATATGTATGGTTTACATGACTAAAAAGGCCTGGGAGTGAGTCAGTTGGAATTTTTCGGAGTAGATAATGATGCGCACGTCACTGTGTCAATATTTTGAAACGTTGTTCAATGACAAGGCTGTAGTTACTTCCTCTACTTGAATCGCGTGGCAACTGTGTTTAAATAAGGTTAGAGGTATTTCCTTTGGTCACCCTATGTGGAACATTGGGAGAAAATCAGACTTATTAGTCTCAAGTTTAATTTTCGAGGTTAATGTTTGTGTTATTATATATTGGTTTTATATCTGACTGTTAATTGTTGTTTTAATATGTTTGTATGTTATTATGGTTGATTTAGCATAAATGCGTACGTAATGGCATGATGCGATTTATAAAACAATATTTAAAAACAGTATCCGGTAACCGAAAAAAACACAAATGTATGCTTCATATACAGAAACTAACAGTTCACAAACCATGTCAAATTTAATGTCAACAATATTGCAATATTTACTTGATTTATAAACAAATACATATTTACGTTATCATCACAAAACTAGACTTTTTAATAGTCTAGATATACTTTAACAGTCAAACGCACTTCCGACAATATAGATTTACACAGCATACTGTACATCCAATACCAATTATTCATCCACAAACAGAACACCGTCGCTTGAATTCCCGTACCGTCTTACAAGCCAGGATAATGGAGTATCGAACTGCAAACATATAGACGACGGTACACATTGTAGATTAAACGCAATTAAACTCAGATCGACCGCGAAGTCTCCAGAGAACTGTTAATACAGACCCACTCGATGAATTGTATTTTGTTGATGGATAAATGAATAAATAGTCACAAATAGCGTCCTACATTTTGGCACAAGTCTTGCGTTTTGGGTATCAGAAACTATGTGGCGTTTTTCGGTCTCATTGTATCGAGGCTCGAATTGCCCATGATTTTTCATCGGCAAATAACCGATGTGATTTTCGAAGTCGCGGCCTCATGCTTCCCAAGTGTTCAGACGTTGGGTCCCACTGTCATGTATATTCAATTATCATTTATTTTAAGTTTCCTTATTCTCAGGTTAAGGTAAAATTTAATAGTCCAGATTCGGCCATCCAAATAAATAACAGTACAAAACAGACCCTTAACTCATCAAAAACCCACTTCAGTCCAAACTGACCGTGTAAGCTCACCCGACACCGCCCCAGTAGTCGTTAAAGCGGTGTTTAAAATCACCCGTTGGTTTAATTGCTTAATCAGAGTAATAAATAATCTCGAGCTTGGACAAAGGCGTCCCTTGATCCGGCGTGAAATGATTTTAATGACGTTATGGTATGTCCGCAGCCGCGTAATATAAATACTTGGGCTTCTTTTTAGGGAAATATTTTGAAGGTATGGCTTATGTTAAGTTCAAGAGAAACTATGGCAGTAAAATTACTTGACTTTATTGGTACTATTAAGTTATTGTTTCAAAGAATGAAAGTTAAATAAAAATAAAAATCAGTTCAATATTTTTATTGTTGTCTGTTCTATAAGAGTTTGACAGAGGTCCTAATTAGAATTTCAGCAATTCGCTGGATGCAGGCTGCATCCAGCAAGTCTTCCAATAGTGGAAATCCCTAGTATATCATCATCATCAGCCCTTCTGCGTCCACTGCTGGACATAGGCCTGTCCTATAGCACGCCACTGGGCTCGATCTTCAGCCCCAGCCTATGATTGGTATTAAACTTATTATCACTGATATTGATGAAAAGTTCATTCTGAGTAGTTGAAACTTGGGCGTTTCAAGCAATAATAATCAGGTACTATATGTAGTCATAATTCAATCTCAGAAATCTTGATTTAAGCTACACGCTTTCCCCCCAATTATTACGGTCATATAACATAAAAGGTGTTAATTTATTCCGCTGCTCACCGACACAAAAATGACGAGTTTAATAAATCCGCGAAACAATTATCATCATGTTTAATGGTCAGTTGTAATGAGTTGCGCTCGTAAAGCGCGTAAGTGTGAAGTATGACCCGAGAATAATACTTATTCATTATTCTGTTAGCAAGAATAGACATTTTGGTTGTATATTTTTGTGACACGCGACAAACGGACAAGCGGCTTTATTCTCACGAGTGGACTTCCTATGGCTGAATAGATAGATAGATAGTGTAAATTGGTCTTGGGGCCGTATAACTCCAACTCATTTGTTAATATACCCAAAAATAATTAGGACCCGAAATGATTTACTGCTTATCATAATAATCCTGACTCCTGGTCCTAGGTCGTAAGTGTTCAAAGGCTAGGAAGTCCACAAATAATAATATTTACTCTTATGCTTTTCCAGCCACAACAAAGTTTATAAAAAAATACCTTTATACTTTTTCATTGCATTGCAATCAATCTTAAAAAACTCTCATTTTCCAAAAAAAAAGTAGCAAGAATCACCAACAATCAGAAAATTAGAAGTTATCGATTCAATACGCGATAACAATGAATTCAAATTGCACATATAGGCTTTGTTTCGGGTGTGAGTGACCTGGAGGTTTTTGCGGGCGATAATCCCACTTCCGACGGGGACGTTAGCACCGGAAACCCAAGCGACAGATCATGTGCTGAATAATATTACTTAGTTTTATAAAAAAGTGCGTGGTGGCCTGTTGGTAACGGACCAGACGCGGCTACCTACATGATCACGGTGGTCGCGGGTTCAAACCCAGGGCACACCTCTGACTTTTCGGAGTTATGTGTGTATTGAGAGTCAATCACCACGCACTTTAACGGTGAAGGAAAACATCCTGAGGAAACCTGCATACCGTAGCGATTTTAAAGAATTTCTACGGTATGTAAGTCCGCCAACCCGCACTAAGCCAGCGTGGTGGAATATATGGCCTAACCACTCTCAATCGATTTTCTCGATTGCAGAGTAGGCCCGTGCCCTGCAGTGAGACGTATATGGGCTGGTATAGATAGATAGATAGATAGTTTTATATTTGCCACTACTTGACTCTCGCTCTCTCTCTTCAGGGACAGGAAGTCCACTGCTGAACATAGGCCTGCCCCATGGATCGCCACATACATCTGTTGGAAGGGACTTGCATCTTGACTACGAGTTAAAAAAATCTACAATATATTCTACATCTGCGAGAGCATATGGACGTATTATCACCGTGCCTGCCTTCTCCGGCCCTCCTGGAGTTATACCGGGGATGTTAAGAGGATACTGATTATAAAAACACTAACTTTGGGACTAATTTACCAGCAGTACATATATTATATCTAACATAAATTCTATTGATAAATAATATGCCCGTGCTTAATTGAAATTCATTGGTCTATGAAAATTACAATTGAGGATGTACAACCTTTTGAAGCACGACTGCATTCGCAAAATAAATAAAACGATAACCTCTGTTATGTTCAATAAAATGTTCTAACAACATTCCGAGTCGGTGTCTTTGTCTCTATATCTTTCGAAACAATAAATCAATCTTCTATTAAAATTCGGCAACAACACGTATCTATAAGTCAACGACCGAAAATTTATAAGTCTATTATTCGGAACTGTCAAAAATATACTTATTTCCTGATTGCCAATCACCGGCGCATACGAAACGATCCGGATGTGTCGTGTGAACTTTCTACGTAGCCCACTAGACTCTTCCCCAAAATTAAATATCCTGTGCAATTTTCACCCTTATTACTATCCCAAAAAGGTTCTATCCTATTTTCGGGAGGGTCAAGGTAGAGTGGAAATTATGATTTTAAGTATGGGAAGAAGACGATGCATCAATGACATACTAATCACAGGACGTGTCCGAAATCATAATATAAATCTTTATTCGAATAAGGATGGTTCTATGTGCTTTTATGGAATAGTAATCACGTATTTACGAAAATCTTTCTTTATGAAAAATTGTCCGTTTAATGTCGCACCATTGTTTACTCAAATTCTAAAGCACTGTTATATTGATGTCACTTGCATTTCCTTTAACACCTAAAGCGAGAGCTGGCTCTAGAGAAACGAGAAGTTCATATCATGCACTTACAACCATATTGAAGTGCCAACAAGCGCCGTGCATTGTGAGAGTTTTTGTAATATCGAATTCCCTCCGCAATGGGTCACGGTGGTAGGGCAACTGCATTTAAACTTTTCGCAAGCATATGAATCTATGAATGAGTTAAAATATCATACCTAATTTAAATTTAATAATTAATTAGTAGTAAAGCAAACTGCAGGGATGATTATTACAATTATCTAAAAGATCAACATAGAGTAGGAATTGCTTTAGAGATACTTTTAGTTGGATTCTACAGTACGGCAATGATAGAACTTGACAGGCGTCTGACAATAAGTTTTTTACGATGGCGGCGCGTTTCAACCCAGACGAGACGTTGTTAGGAAAACGATCGACTGAATAATAAACAGATGACGCTGCCACGCGCGAATTTACCAAATTCGAATGCACATGCCGGCAAACTATAGGAAATATTTATGGAAACGTAGGTGGAATAGTAATTGAGGGAGCTATGGACCAATTGTCTGCAGCAATAGACGGATAGTCATGTCTAGGTATAAAAAGTGTCGTAAAATTTCTTCCTGAACAATGGACGATGTTTGATTATCAGTATCGGAAATAATAATGTCTGTTGGAACCACTGGAAGACACAAACAATTGTACTATCTATGTAAAGATACAACGCGAAATGTGGGTGTACTGGTAGCACCTCTGCTTAACCCTTCTGGAAAAAGGCGAGAGTTTATGAGTTTTAAGAACACAATTATAGGATCTTAATAGGTCCAGCTGCTTATTAAAAACGACCATGAACCCACGCATATTAAGCCAGGGTTGCACTAGGCTTCAACTTCTGCCTTTTACCTCTAAATTAGAGTATTCTTTATTGTATTACGTATTATACAGTGACCAATTGTGATTATAGACAGTGTAAAAGAAAGAGTGAGCTACATAAAACCAAACTTGTTGTTCAAAAAATATATTTAACAGGATGATCCGACAATAAAAAAAAAACAACTCAGGAACTTTTTCAAAAACGATTAAAGACGATTAATATTCAAGTGAAGCTATCGGCAATAACTCATATCTAGCCGAGGGATGGCGCCAGGAAGCGAGGATTTCATGCATTTATCATTCACAGTGTAGCGCGGCAATTAGGAGCATGTGCGACGTGACGGGAGTGTGGACTTGTGACATCACTATCAGGAATCGAAACTGTGTGATATTTTTTTGTAAGATTATTTTAACAACCTCCGTGGCGCAGCTGGTTAGACGCCGGCTGTGAAACGAGAGGCCGCGGGTTCGATCCCCGCACCGAGACAAATATTTGTGAGGCCCGCAAGTACTTGTCCCCGGTCTGGGTGTTTGTGAGACCGAAAAGTCTAGTAGCTTCTGATACCCGCGACACAAGACTTAATTGATCTTAATGTGGGGTCAGAAGTGTTTATGTGATTGTTGGGTGTATTTATTTTTGTTAGATTATGTCTTCGCACGGTTTGTGCATATAGCCAGTCCTCAAGTAGGTAATCACTTTTGTCAAATAATTTTCCCAATTCGGGCGAAAGTGGTCAGACATAGTCCACCGTCCGCCATTGTCCGACAGTCGGTCCGTAGGAACTGTAGAATCACCCACGTAATACTATAGTAAGGCGAAGGCAACCTTACCGAAAGTTTTGATAGAGTCCGGCGACAAAATAGAATTAATCACTTTAAACTGTAGGATACTGTTGCGCTTGATAAGGTTTGGTTATTTTTATTGTAAAAGTGTCGCGATCACATCACTATCAACTATGAGCTACTGGAGATTGAATAAGTAAGTGCATTCGACAGTCTCATACATAGTCCTGACCCCACACTAAAATCGAGTCTTGTGTCGTGGGTATCAGAAACGACAAGATACTTTTCGGTCTCACAAACACCCTTACCCAGATTGATAATTAATAATTGACAATTTGTTATTATGAAATAAATACTCTTTGTTAACTTTTGTTGTGTTATTTAAACGTGTCATAAAGACGGTAGACCTCATCCGGGAGCGATGGAGCCAGGAACTGATGTGGCTGATTCGGTACTGTGAGGGTTTTCTTTATTGTGTCTTCAGAATTCTATATGGAAAGTAGAATGAATTTGAGTGATTACAATTGATATTGCAGACTGCGAGTCTAACATGTTGTTCAGTTGAGGTTTTATGTAGCTTTTTCTATCCCCATGTAGATGGCAAGTAATCAGCAAGCTCATAAATACCTTAAACGTAGGCATTTCTACTATTTTTAATAGTAAAAATTCAAGCATCTATTTTATGACGAGCCTTTCAATATATCACTCATAAACTTGGTACAATTATTTGTCTCAATACGTTATATTCACACAAACGCGTAGCCAGCTTGGCAATAGAAAGTCGGTCTTAAAGTATTACATATTTTTTGATAATAAACAAAACAAGGGGTAATTCGGTTAGTCGGCTATCGGATCTCTCAATTTTAAAAAATATATAAAAACGTACATACTAACTACAACAAATCACAAAAACTCCTAATCAATACCCAGCCCGTAATCGGCGATTAAAAACAAAACACTAATGTGAGCACAATACTAAGAGGTTCATGAATAAGTCCCTCGGCGTGTGACGTAGCCACTCGGAAGTGTTCGGGGCACGTTCGGCCGTTTCCGCTCAGATTCGGACACTTTCGGATGTCTGTGATGTTGGTTTTTAAGGGATTTATTTTTTACGTGTCATGTATTGTGAGTTTAATAATTGTTACTTATATAGAAAAGAAAACTATTAGAGAAAAGCTTCGTGGTATTATTTACATAATGAAATAAAATCTTGGATTATATTATTGGTAAGTCTAATGAATAATTTTAATATATTAAATACTTATACTGGTAAAACTATGAGTATTCCTCTCACAAATAACATGGTCTTACTGTCTATTTTGCTTATTTTGACTAGAGAGGTAGTGAGACGTCTTATACATATTTTACACCTCATTATTTGCAAAACTCTTATCTCATAACTACAAATTAAGTCCCTTACAGTACCATTCCCACCAGTTTTGGACGTACCAGTGTTCGGTGTTAGTTGGGCCCAGTGATAAATGATGATTTACCCGAAAAAATAGAACACAACAACCGGGAAATGTCTCCTTTAACCAAGGATCTATACTCACACCACACTAAAACGACACAATCATATCAAAATAATTGGGCATTGTCGTGCATTAGTAATATTTTGGGCGGTGTCACCGAACCTTACGAAACAGGAAGCGTCTGCGCGGAAACCGGGAAGTGTACATTGTGCATTTTTTTTTAAATATCTATTTCGGTACCTTTCGCCAGGATGTTACGTTTTACGAGCGGGTCGTTGACTCTTCCGCTCGCCTTTTGACAGAACTAGCCGATGACATTGATGGCGCTGTAAATTTCTAGACGTGATACCGTTTCCTTCATCAGTGCCCCTAGCCGGAACATTCTGAAGTATCGTATGGTAATTCTCGTATAGTAAAGTAAACGTTTCCCGCTGTGAAATTTTAGTTCCAAATACGCCCACAATGGCGCTGTTTAAATTCCCATACAAAATTTTACTATTACTATTCTATTACGATACCGCAAAATGTTCCGCCTAGGGGCACAGAAGTATGAATTGGGACTATCCTGTATTATTATACTTACTGAGACAGCTCAGTGAGTGTTTTAGAAACTATTACTGCTTAAACCTGTAATTCCTGTACCAGGATTAAAAGCAATGTGCGTTTTACGCATCACCAAAACTGGAGTTTAGCGAGCATCATGAATAACAACTTGCATATTATTGACACTGAGCACTAAAACGAAAGGAGTAAGGTTACGGTAATGATTGTGACGTCACTACCTACAAGAAATGGACACGCAAAAGAGGTAGAAATAAATCATCCCTCTCATGATTCCGCTTTTGCTTTAAGCCATTTTCAAATTATTAGATTTTACAGTAAGATTCATCAGATCATTTTACAGTAAGTTCCGATGCTGTCTTTTAACCTACCAATTCGCCAAGTACCTACCGAACGTGTAGAAAATTTAACACAAATTATCATTATTAATATAAGGCATATTAGATGTTAGGAATATTACATGTTTGGCACTTGGATATGTTACGCGTATATTTTACTCGTAATTTTTTCCCTAGTCAAGTCTTGGATATATGTTACTTTTTACTGCTATTTTTTTAAGTCGGATTTTTACATTTTATAATCTATGATATTTAAGTACCACTGATTACAAAAGTATAAAACCAAAAATAGAAAAAAATCCTAGGTAGATTTAAAAATGTTTCTTTTCGTCGTCAAAAAAAAAGGTCGTGTAGTATACCGTCAGTAGCGCATCTTTACAATTTATTTTTATTGAATAAAATAAAGCTATGCCCATGTAATAAGTTCTTACAAGCGAAAGTAGGCACTTATCACGGAGAGGCCAAACGAGCATAATATTGTGAGCCGAATAACTTAATTTCGACTGAAATTTTAGCTCATTTCGCGTAGTAAAATGTTAATTTTACATGAAACCGTGTGCAGTGTACATTACACGACTCGCAACTCACGCAATTTCATATTTTGTCTGGTTTTTTATATAAATTTTGTTACATTTGATACATATAGTATTCATAATAAGGATTCATATACAGGGTATATCAAGACCGCGACCGAAAACGAAGCCAGGTGGTAATATTAGTGACTTCGGACACAATGCAAGTAAAAATTTCGCAAAAAAAATCGACAACTTTTTTTTGTAATTTTTTCTTATCATCGAATTTGGGTGATATTTACATTGTTTTCCTAAAATAAACATGTAAACCTCTTTATTATTAAACACGCAATGGTACGTAAGGGTTTAAATTAGTATTTTCGCAAAAACTAGGTATTTACCACCCAAACACGACGATTTTTAAAAAAATCTAAAAAAATATGTCACTGTTTTGGCGAAATTTTTATTTGCATCGTGTTTCTAACCACTAAAAGTACCACCTGGCTTCGTTTTCGGTCGCAGTCTTGAGATACCCGGTATAAATACTTGGTTTCTCAAAAGGAGTAAGGATTTTGGGAATACCTTTAAGTAAGATAAACAAATTGCCAATTACGTGATTCAATGTCTACCCTCTCATCACATACATAGGTAGATGTAACGTCTCGTAATGGCTAGTAATAATAATGAATTATAGTTTGCTTCAAATATAAACACAATAGTACACTACTACTTGGCTGCTGCTTTATTTTACGCTTTAGACTGCCTTTTCTTTCTCCTATTTATATATCCATCCCATGGTTGCCTGTAAGAAATTACCTAGTGTGATAAGGCCGCCACTTGTACTAGTATTTGTATTGTATAATTTTGCATTTGTATATCTCCCTATATTGGAAAAATGAATTATATAAATAAATAAACGATGATACCCACATAAACCGACTTTCTCGTGTGAAGAACCCTACGTTATAACATAATAATATATTTATTAATATCCCATTCCATGGCTGTCTGCAGTGAGTACATCACTTTGAGCGATAATACTGCCATTTGTACTTTTCTACTACTGTTTTTTTTTTAATTTGTTGGCATCGTTATTGTGCTATAAATACAGGGTATATCCAGACTGCGACCGATATCAAAGCCAGATAGTAGTACTGGCGACTTCAGACACAATGCAATTAAAAAAATTTCGCAAAAAAAAATGTAATTTTTTATAAATATTTTTTTACTTATCGTTGTATTTGGGTGGTAACATAGATTTCCTAAAATACTAATGTACGCTTATTAATTTTTGTTTTTAGTTATTATGTTAGCAAAAACTAGGTATTTACCATCCAAACACGATATTTGAAAAATGACAAAAAAAATACTGTGTCTTTTTTTGCGAATTTTTTCATTTCATTGTGTAATTTATTGCACAGAGACAATCTCTGAAATCTCTAAAACTAAAGGCTTCGTTATCGGCCGCAGTCTGGACATACCCTGTATAATAAAATTATAAATAACCAAAATCACAAACAAGATTCAACTAACAATTCAACATCAATTGACCTCGTCTACGATTTACAGCCTTATCCAAACAGCAAATCATAGACCACCAAAAATAGACGCGGCCGTGAACACGAAACCGAAACCCAATAACCCAATAATGTATTAAAAGAATTCTATTCAGTATACTTGATTATCCAATTTCCATATGAATGAATCTTCTATGTGATCCATGAATGAGATTACTGTGAGATATATGGTGCGTAATATGACATCATTAAAGATTACCTTGATGATTTTCATGTTTAAACTTTTATTATATGACGTAGATATGCAATTTTATGTTTGGCAAACTCCGTCAAACATTTGGTTAATAGCTCGCTATGAAACGAGAAGACGTGAGTGCGATCCCCGCACTGAGGCAAATAAAGCATTCATTTTATATTTCGCGTCTTCGTGTTGAGAAAACAAAATTGCTCTCGAAGTTTCATGTACACAACACTAGGTGACTATCTTACCGTTAGAGGGTCAGCCCTATGTGTGTGATTGTTTTGTATATTTATTTAATTTATTACTAAATTTTTTTGGCTGATCTTATTTTTTACCGTGCATTCATAACTCGAGATACCTTCTAGACAAAGTCCGTAGAGAATCCTTAGGCCCTACATTATAACTGTAAACTGTAAAGTAAACGAATTGTATGACAAAATATAAAAGAATTTAGCCATTGGTCTACCGTAGTGGTCTACTAGGTATAAGGGTACCTAGGTAAGGCATTTAATCCAGGTTCAGTACTTTCAATAATTTATTCCTTATTTGTTTATACGTCGAAATGTACAATTCTGTTATAAAATAAACGAAATGCATAAAAATATAGATTTTAAGGTCTTAATAACAGTTTATTACAAGCACTTTATATTTTTACTAGGCCATAGCGTGTTCATAAACATATTTTTTGTTTTCACCGAGTTATGTCGCGTGTAGGACGCGGCGCCGATGACGTTATTAAGGACTCAATACCCTTATAAGCAAATTTTAGAGGCAATTTCGAATTGTCATACACGTGTTGAACTATTTTTAACTTTATGAAAATGTGTGAAGATCGGTTTTTGATTGACAATGGGGTTCATTTCAAAAAAATTGCTGGAGAATTTATATTAAGAATTTAAACTCAAACGTATTGCATATTGTTACTCTGGGTATAATATTTTTATTTATTAACATCTATTGTAAAATATAAATAAATACAACAATTGAATAATTAAATAAATACAGTTTTAAAATGATTTTAATCAAATTAAGCTGTCGTACGACGCTATTGAATATGTATAAACATATTTATCTTACATGATGCATACACCTAACTAATTTTGAAAACGTTTTATCAATAATACGTAAATTTACACCACAAAATACATTCGATAATAAAATTTAAAACAACACAAATGGGTTTTCATTTCTATGTTTTTATAAAATTTCAAAGGGCTTAATATGGTACGAATGAACAATCAAATTGTTTTTGATTAATGTGAATTTTACTTTATTTTAATCTGTTTCGGTATAATTATGTAGGTGTTGAATGAACGTTTATATATATATGGATATGTTCATTCATTATTTTATGGGAGCTTAAATATCTTTGTCGCCTACAGAATTGAATCACCTTGGCGAGAGTATCGTAATTATGGTTCAAATTAATATGGCCTCATATTCACTGCTAAGTAACTGCCTAAACATAATATAACAGCTGTCAATGTTATATCATATCGTAGTCGCGAATTGCAATCACCGTGGCGTGTAAATTATACTCCAAGTATAAAGCTTCATATGACAATAATCAGTAATTTGAAAAACTTAAGGTCAGTTGGAAGATACGAATTTGGATCTTATTTTAAATAAATTCATCCCTTGGTTTATCATAATAAAGTCGGGGATATTGCAAGCTAGGGATCCTTATTTGACAGCCTCCGTGGCGCAGTTGGTTAGACGCCGCCTGTGAAACGAGAGGCCGCGGGTTCGATCCCCGCACCGACACAAATGTTTGTGTGACCCACAGGTATTTGTTTCGGGTCTGGGTGTTTGTGAGACCGAAAAGTCTCTCGTAGTTTCTGATACCCACAACACAAGACTCGATCTTAGTGTGGGGTCAGGACTATGTATGTGACTGTTGGGTGTATTTATTTATTTATTTCTGCCTATCCTTAGTAAAAATGGGGAAGCATTACATTACATATGTACATATTACATATATAATAAGTTATGATTGTATTTTAAAACTACTTTTTCCCGATATTAAGCACATTTGTTATACGCACATACAATTTATTATCTCCAAGATTATTATCTCGACAAGGGGCAATTACTTTAAAAATATTAACTCCACTAACTTACTAACAATAGCGGTCATCATCACGACAGATCCATCTGGTCACGGCAGAGTTGTGTCGCGGCGGCACACGGTAGCGGCGTCCAAAAATGGTCACTTCGTGTAGTTTTGGACAAAAAGCCTCGTTTAATTGTCGTTTTCCAAATTTGGACGCAATACAGCGGTTGTTAAACTTTGAACTGTGTAGGTTAATTGGTTAAGCTTTAAATTGTGGATAACATTAAATAGGTGGAATTACTGAGATAAGCGATTGGTCGGTTTAGTCAGGACCAGAATTACAAATTATAGGACTTGCGTTTAAAGCCAGGATATACAGGAAAATGTTTATCGAAATTACGCACGCATTATTAATTAATAAATAAATTCAATAAAATGAATTAATGTATTAAATTCAATAATAAACATTCAATTGATTTAATAGGGAAGCGTAATATCTTGAGGAAATCTCCATATCTGAGAGTTCTTCAAATGAATTTCTGAGGTTCTAGAGTTATTGTTAAGTGCCTCAAAAATGTCCTGTTAGCTGGTCGAGCAAGCCTGGTCGTGACGTAATCATGAACTATGATATATTACTATGATATCCCCCTTCACTTTCAGCAATAGCAACCGAAGCTGAACAGGTTGTTCATTAGAAAAATATACTCCAGTAAAAAAGTTGTAAAACCGCTGGGCTAGGAGACAAAATGGCCAAATATGGCTCGCTGAGTCAACCACCCACACGGCACTGATTTTAACACCCGTTCCGATCAAACCGCACCGCCATAAACAAATGGACTTGTTTTGTTTACTCGCGAGGGCAATGACATTATGCATGTGGAAAGTGTATGGGGAAATGCATTATTTATTCAGGAGTTAATTTGTGAAAGAGGATTTTCGGTGCGGTCAGTTCATAATTGTATGATGACGCTTTTCGACAGCTTACCTAGTGGAGACGCCGGGGATTAAGGAAGCACGAGTTCGATCGTACTTATAAATGTTTGAGTGATTGACAAACATTTGTATTGGGTCTGAGTGGTGTGGGAATTTAAATGTCCCTCAATTTTTGTTCAACCCTACAAGGCTTAAGCCTCAGGTCAGACTAGGCTGTTTCGAGTTGGTAGACTTGGCCTGCCATACAAATTATTTAAAAATTTCTATGTTACGCAGATTTTATCATTAAATATTTCCGTTTTAAAGCTCACTACAATCTCTTGACAGCCTTCGTGGCGCAGTTGGTTAGATGCCGCCTGTGAAACAAAAGGCCGCGGGTTCGATCCCCGCACCGAAACAAATGTTTGTGTGATCCACAGGTATTTGTTTCGTGTCTGGGTGTTTGTGAGACCGAAAAGTCTCTCGTAGTTTCTGATACTTACGACACAAGACTCGATCTTAGTGTGGGGTCAGGACTATGTATGTGACTATTGGGTGTTTTTATTTATTTATTTATTTTTCTTCAAAACAACATAGGCCTCAAAATCACGCGAAAGCATGCTAGCAAAAGCGGCCATGTTTAATACGAGGTGAGCGGCTTGACAATGCAAGGCCCACCCGCGTCATTATCCGACCATCTGCAAGGAAATCCGGGAACGTGGACCGGGAACGCTCGGGAATACTTGCAAGTAGCCGCGATACTCTAGTTTGTGATGCCAATTGTTTGTATGAGTGATAGTGTTGGCCCAATTGGTTTGATCCAATCATTTCAAACGTTGGTTGATTGCTGTGAATAGCTTTTGAATTTGATTCATCGATTACTTGCGCAATGCAAATAAAATAAGGGAACTACCATCACAATCTACTGTTAAAAGTTTCAAAAGAACGGATGTGAGAATGTTTTCCATTATCTAGAGGCAAACATGAGATATTTGTTTTCGTAAACGTTCAACCTTTGAAAGTTTTTATGTAAAATGTTCATCATAATTGTTTTACATGAGCAAAATCATTTAGCACTTTCTTAGTCGCACACAACATGTAACACCACACAAGCCTTTCAAATAATTCACAAAATGCGAAACAAACATTATCAAACTAACATTTACTTAATACGAGAACCTAATTACCTAATAAAAACCTAATAACCTCCGATATCATGCTCGGCTTGTCCACCACAGACAAACATACTCAATCTGATACAAAATGTAATCCCAACACATTCATATCCGGAAGAATAAAACCATGCATATATATTGAGTTGTAGAATAAAAAGTTGTTCCTGCTTCTCGCAGCGCCCGGGGGAAATCTTTGAGTGCATGCTCTGCACTCGCGCACTGCATTTCCCGGGATAGCTGATGTATCTTACTGTATCCCCCGGGGATACTTCCTATCCCGGATACATAGGCGAAATAAGAACACGTATACGTTCTTATGAATATTCTAGAAATACACTTTTGAGCGAAATAAATTTATTAATTTAGTATTGAAGTATATAGCCCCCAATATTTAAAATGTAAAATGCCATATTTAGATCAATTGTTAAGGATTCAAACTCAACACCGAGACAAATGTCTATATGCTTGTTACTAAAACTAAGATTTGCAACAATGAGAATAATAATATTTGTTTCCGATATTGTAATTAGTAAAATATTTTGCCTTATCCAAGCGTTGTAAATAAATACATCATATTTGAAACTATAATATTTTTTTAAACCATTGACGGCATTCGTAATAACAAAATATGAAGCTAAAAAGTGTGTATTAGTTATAAATGCATATAAATTAGTAGTACATTTTAAATAGTCACAAATAGAATAATTTATTCCATCGCGAAGTTCTTGCGCGGTGTAACTTCCAATAAAGTGCGGTTAATGATTTGTTTCACATATTTGTTGAAATGTTCATAAAATTTTATGTGTATTTCCCATTTCAGTAAAATGATTTATCGCAAACAAAAGTCGATACACTTAAATCATTTTTAATATGCACATATCCATTTGAGTCAATGATTTAATAGGAGCGGAAGCCGGAATGCTATATCCAATTAAGTACGAAGGCTTGATATCAATCTATTGTTACCCGTATATATCCTTTACAAGTTACAAATTGATTTAATTTATTTAAAACAAGGGTAAACTGTATGATAATTGTGGTGTTTCATACAATATTCATACTCAAGAAACATGATATTTATATCGAAGTATTTAATAGAGACAAACATCACAACATGTGTTAATTTTTTCCGTCAACTTTTAAAGGTATGGTAGAGTCGATTTTTTGCGTATAATTTCAATAATTTAATATTGCTATGGTATTCCCTACCAGGCTCGCATAATGAGCAGTTAATAAAGCATGTGAAACGCATCGGCGAAAACAATTTGTCACCTGAAAGCGTCATAAAAAAATTCACGAAGCCACGGGCGATCGATGTATGTTGACAAATGACGTGGAGTCGCGGTGCCCCTCCACGGGCGTCCACCATCGCACGCTAGCCCCACTAGTGAGTTTCCCACTTTCCCGGACCGGCGTGAAGTTGGCCACATGGCCACATCGGTGGGCGGGCCGGGGGCGGGGCGGGGAGTGACGGCTCAGTGCGGCGCACCGCCGCCGTGAGTGAGCTCTCGCGTCACTCTGCGCCGCGTAAGGCGCTCGCGATGTTTGTTCCATTTGAATTTCGAACACGAATTCTTTTTTGTAAGTTGACATTACGCAATTTGTTGATATTGTTTGTTGCCAGTATGTTTTTAATGTGCATGAAATATGAACACGGGTTGAAAAATAGGTACAATGTTTATAGTTGGCACTGTATTCATAACTAAAATATCGATCAAATACGACGCAATTACCACATGTAATAGCCAGGATTAGAAAAAATAGAAAATGGCTGCTGTGATTATCAATATTATTACTTTATTTTAATTTATTATACATTTGTCCAAAGAACTCCAAAAAACATAAACTAAAACGATTAGACTTAGACTAAAACAATTACCAACAAAACTGAATTTATTTTATACATACGAAATTAAACTACTATTTAAACTTAAAATATTCTAAGATGTAAGTCAGCCCAAATTACTTAGTTAATAATATAACCGTCTTACCTAAACAACAGTCTGTCAGAAAGTTAATAAAAAACACTATGTGATTTTAGAACTCTGCGACTATCATTAAATTTAAACGTGATGATTTATTTGTAAAAAATATGCAAGTAAGCGGCTAGTTGAGGCGAATGACCCTTACACTATTCGTCGTTCATGATTAATTCACAAACCCGTATTTACCGGGTGAAATCCGTATAAAAATAAAGGCTTTCGCGTCGGACCATTGACTGCTGAGATGATAAAAACTCAGCAAAGATGTTGAAAAACTAAACAAACTAATGTAATTACAAAATGATTAATTTACAAGCAGTTTACGATACATTAGTACTTGTTGTGAACATGGTGGAAAAGATTGCAAATTCTTACATGGAAATCGGGGGTGAAATCGATAATACAAGTTTTTAATTAAAGATTTTTGATTTTTTTTTCATGAGAAACAATGCGTCAGTGTTTAACTTTATAGCATGAAAGTAAAGCTTATTTAATATACGATTTGGAAATGAAATGATTTATTATTCTAGGGACAAGTAATTAACATAATTTTAGCAATACAGCTTTTAGATGAGTAATGGGATAATTTTCTTGACTTAATATTCTTTAACGAAAGGGTCTAATATTCTTTCTTTAATATCAAGCATACGATCTGTCGTAAGAATAAAAACCGAATAACTATGTAATATGAATAAAACGTCATAGAACAAACATGGCGTAAGATAAGGCATAACAATTTAACGAACTAGTTAGTATAATACGTATTAAGTAATCTGTAGGATTATATAAAATTAAATGTTACACACAACATAGGTAGGTATAAATAGTATTTTTATATTATAAATTCACCCACTGCCTGAGTCAAATAAGAGATGAAAATGCAAAGAGTACTCCGTTATTGGACATGGAGTTCCGGATAAATTGGTGTTGGAGATTATCGATATGTTTGCCAGGATTCGAGGGTATTCAATAAATAACAATGTAATAAATTATTTTCTTATATTAACAATCTACCATACTTAAGTTTTGTTAAAATAAATACATAACTTTATTCAAAATTTACAAAAGAAACCGCAAACTTGATTTGGCTTCTGGGTCTAATTGGCTCTTGTGCGAAATCAATCAATTCAGGTGAATTCGTGTATTGTAAGAATATAATCAAATGATATATTAGGACAATAGAAAATATTATACATTATCACTCCACGTCGTATTCTGCAATTGACGGTAATTACCTCCGCACGGGACAATCGCAAATTCGTAGACTTTACACACCATTGTGATTTGCATACAGGTCCTACTTTATTTTCCTTCAGTTTTATGATGAGAGAATTCAATTGTTGACAATTGAACATGCCAAGGTGCAGCAGTGGACTGCTAAAAGCTATGGAGAGTGATGATTTTGTTAAAAATACGTGACAGCCTATTGTGGTACACCACAGTACTGGTGGAAGGTCTCTCATATGTAAGAGGCTGCCTGGGTTGGTATCACCGCAATATCTATTTCTCCCGCCAAACAGCAGTGTAAATGCACTGTTGTGTCCAGTTTTGAAGGACATTGTAGCCAGAGTAACTGGACATAATGAGACTTAACATCTTATGTCTCAGGATGGCGAGCGCAGTGGAATGCCAAGCATTGCTTTGTAATTCATGGTGTTGTTTGGTTTGGCTAATTACCATGAGCGGTCGTATCATTTACCATCAGGCGTATGGTATGCTCGTCTCGCTATTTATTGAAATTAAAAAAAACTAATGATGAACAGAATAAATAAATAAATAAAACTGTGATGATTTTGTTAAAAGTAAGAAATATGTTTATGTGATCCACAGGTAATTGTTTTGGGTCTGGATGTTCATGAGACCGAAAAGTCTTTCGTAGTTTTTGAAACCCACGACATAAGACTTGATATTAGTGTGGGATTGGGAGTATGTGTGTAACTATTAGGTGTATTTATTACTTATTAAATAAATGCGTACGAAAATCAATGATAGTGGTATAGCTGAGCCTTAAATCTCCGTCGCGGCGAGCTGGTAACAAGACTATTAATAACCGAAATATTATAATTTGAAATGTACCTTAATAACTTGTCAATTTGATAATCGCCACTGGTATACGATCGGTGGTAAAAACTCACACAAGCTTTTGAAAGAATCAATAGTTTACTGTTTAGGGGTACGTTGTAGGCGACGGAAAACCACGATTGCGATTGTAAAGCTATCCTTTTATTGGTCTATACTTATACATATTAGATAACATATATAGATGATGCGTCAGATCCTGGATTCTACTTGATCCCAGATACGATTACATTGGGTAATCTGATTTTTCCTGTCTTGGGTTAAATTAATTTAGAATTCAATAAAGGCAGATGGCCTGGAAAAAACTAAATGGTTTTGCGAAAGTCAGCATACCATGTAAATATTTAGAATTTCTGTACCATCCGTAGTCCTTCACCTCGCAATTTGCTAGTGTGACGGACTAACATGAGCCCTCACAATTTAACTTTCGATTGTATAGAAGCCCCGTGCTCAAAAGCAGACGTATATAAGCCTGTTTATCTATACCTAAGCAAAAACTACATGAAATATGTAATCCCTTAACATACATATATAAACTCACGTCTTTTTCACAGAAGGGGTAGGCAGAGGTACTACCAGGACACCCTTATTTCGCCTTGTATGTTCCGGTCACGGTGTGATAAGGGGCGAGCCTATCGCCATCTTGGGCACAAATTCCTGACTTCAGAATGACGTAATTAATGGAAAAATCCAATACCACTTTTGCCCGACCCGGGATTCGAACCTGAGACCTCAGCATCGTAACAGATATTGTATCTACGAGTGTTTCTTTCAAATCTAATACGGAACACGTGTGTCTGCCGCCGCCTCGCTTGTTTTTTCTGACTAGTCCAGTCTACATTGTTCGGGACGTCAATTAGTGTTAATGAGAGGTGTGTTTTTGAGCGAGCGCACCGATTGTCTCGGGTTCGAATCCCGACGCGAACGATCGCCACTTTTTGCCGTTACAGTTATTTCTACGTTATTAACTTAACGTCTTTTTTCTTACTATTGCTGTTGGATAGTTTACAATCTGTAGAGTGAAGAGGTCGGCAGAGTTTGTATTTGTTTAGAAGATGAAACTATTTGCTGCAAAGGTGAATGGTGTTGGCAAGAATAACTTTTAAATATTACTTCTAAAGTCATACATTACTACAAGAGCCAAAATGTGTCCCGATAATTCAATAATAATATGAGATTTTTATAGTCTACAAATTTTTGGATTAAGTATTTTGATTTGAAATAAGAAGTTAATTATAATCTATCTGCACAAAAATCATAACTAGGTAAACTAGATACCAATATTATGTATAGATCGATACAATTTCCCTGATCCTTTTTGTTTGCCCTGGCACGGCATAGTGACTGCATTTTACTCGCATCTTCCACTTTCAAACAAGTAACGCAACTACAATTGCTTAGGTTTTGCATAACTCACAGCCCCAAATTGACGGTCTCCTTTGACATTCCTAATAAAAAAACACATATTTATGTATCAAATGTTTGTCGAACAAGTATGTCTGGATTCTCTACGTGGTTTCAAACCAATGCAATATACAGATCTAGCAACGAAAGCAATCCATTGTCCCCGAGATAGAATAATTGGAATCCGTACGCACAAACGTCTGTATCTAACGAATTTCTAATTTATAGTGTGCGATAGAGTCGGTTGGGTTGTAAATCTTCCCGGTGCGGATCTAATCGGCGGTGGCGCTATCTAGCGGCGGCTTTGCGAACCGATGCACACGCCGCCGCCCTGATCGCAGCTAAAGACAATATTTCTGGTTGCTTTCCATTCGTATTATCAAGGTGATAAGGGCGGTGCGTTAATTGTGCTCCCTTGTTAATTGTTTCCGTGAATATTGGTTTGTGTATTGTTCTGTTTTGTAGCGGGTGTGGCGAATACGGGAATGTTGGTTATTTGATTCGTGTAATATAAATTAGGCTAAATTATAATATACATATACAAATTATTAACATACATAGTAATATATAATAGTAAAATATAAATTAAAAACATCAAGAATGACAGATTGAATAGCGGGTATTTGGGTGTTCGATGTTATACGATTTGGCTGTAACTAAATATTTGAATAATTATTACCCACAGAATGGAGTAGTCAGTAGAGGATTGGAACATTATTATTTTTTTTATTTTTCAACGCTACAAATACTTTACATGTTTCTTTATCGACGAAATAACGAGCAATTTTATATTGAAAAAAATTTGAACTGAATGAAAAAATATTGCCTAAAAACAAAATAAATGTATGCATTGACAATAAATCAACTCATTTTCGTATCGTTAATTCAAAGTATTTTGGTCCTTCCAGCAGGATATTCATTAAAAGTTCTTCAGAAAGTATTGATTTCATGTAATCATTTATTATTGTAAACATGATACTTCTCATGAGTGAGTTTTAGTTAATCCAAATTAATGTAAAAACATTTCTTGTGTGAATTAAAGTTAAAAAAGAATATAAATATTGTGATACATTAAAACGTTTTTTTTTAAATCATCGCAATCTTACATAATGATCTTTATGTCAATAAAAATAGGGTTTATAATTCCCACAAAAATTGCCTTTAATACATATTGCGATGCAAAGCAATGCCGGCGTTATTCTTTGCAGTCACGGAATGTAAAGGTTACATTTAAAATTGAACCTTACTTTTAGGTCATAAGATCTTATATTAAATATTATTTTATGATTAAAAGAAAGGCCGTCTGCGCATGGCGCCTATATATGACTGACCCATAAAGATTTTTGTATGGATAGAAGAAAAATGTTTTTTTTTAATTTGATACTCGTTATTGCCCTGAGGCAGATGAGCAACTTCGATGGGGTCATTTAGTGACGTGATACTTACTTATCCTTCATTGTAGATTAATTAACCATTTTTTTTATTTGCTTTGCACAGTTTTATGGGAATACAGCGTTGTCCTAGTAAAGCGCCGAGACGAAGATATTCTCTCCTCATAGTACATTTTTTTCTTATTTTGTATTCGTGTACAAAAATAATTCCGTAAATTTTCTTATACGAGAGAATAAAAAATTGCTTATATGTACTTTAATATAAATCAAACTCAACTCACATAATAGAAAAATATGTAAAACTTATTCAAAACACCTCAGCATTTCCACGTCATAACAGCAAAAACCGCCTCACGTAATCTATGAAACATTCCTACACTAAGCTAGTGATGCGCACCATACAATGGCGATAACGTGTCGATGTCGATTACTTTGTCGCGGCGGCGAGCTGGCGATAAATCGCGCGTCCACATGCGTGCCGCGCAGCTAACGAACTCGCGTCCCCCGCACCCCGCGGCGTACCGTTTCAATATCGCGCGTATTAATGACTGCAAATTGTAATTGTTCTGATATTTGTAGGGACAGTTTAGGAACTTTTTTAATGTGCGATAACTGAAATTTCACCATATGGTAGGTATAGTATAGACCGGATAAAAAAATTACTGACACGAGATTGTCGTCTCTTAACGGTCGGCTAAATTATTTCGACCTAATTGCATCCGGATATATAAAGGTAAACTGGCAACGTAACATATTTTCGTGGGGCTCATATACGAATATCCTACTACTAGCAAAAATACCTTATACATAATTACTCGCGAACATAAACACAGATGAAATAAAGTCATTCATGTTGCTTAAAATGAATAGAGCATGCAAGCTTACCTGTAACTTTGATGAGCTGAGGCTTACCTGAAACAGAAAGGTTTCATGAGATACGGAAAAAATATACAATTTTGAGAATTGAAAATGCTTCTAAAAATACAAAGGAAAATTTACTTCGTAGAGCCCTCAAAGCGCTCTTATTCTAAAATAAAAATATTATATACAAAGACTTCACTTTTAAGTAACTTATCAATCATAAGGCCTTCCCTATTTTGTTCGAATTATAAAATTATATTATTTTTAATAGATGCAATTACCGTATAATGTTTCCTCATGTAAGATGCATGAGTCAGGTGCGCGTTGTATATAATACAGCAAATTAGTCAATTAATTATGAATTTATAAAACTAGAACAAACTCAGCTACATCTTTAATATGAGTGAAGATTTAACTAAATATTATCAATCGCACTGATAATACAAAATTACTCTATTATCAGTTATCATAGCTGCCATAAACATCTACAGTACCTGGGCAATTACCAATATTACCAGCCTTTATGGATTAAGAGGGAAGAAAAATCTACTCAGCTTCATGCAATTTGCAAACCCAACGAATCAAGCTGTTCCTTAACTTCCACACTTTTTTTGAAATACGCACTATGCTCATGTCTATTTAAAACCTGCACATCACATAATATATTATTATTATATATTATAAGAAGAATATCTACAATTTGTGAAGTCCACCAACTTGCAACAGGCAAACCTTATGGATTTATTAATTTATTTATTTTATTTATCTCGTATTCAGTAGTTATCATAGGCCGATACAGTAGTCTCTTGAAACAGTTAACAAACAATGTGATAAATGAAGATTCGCAGCATCGACCGTGCGCTGACGGTCGATTAAGGGAAATTTGGGCGCGAATATCGCGAGCTGGCGGCGGCGCGTTTGATGTCAGCGCAAAGTAAACGCGATGCACTTCGCCACGGTAATTGCGACTGGTAGGGCGGGGCGACGCGGCGGGCATTGTTATCGATGGATTTTTGGACGGAGTATTGAAGCGTGATGAAGTTATAAATATGTAGATATTGCTTAGTGAAATTATAAAGACAGTTTGTGAAAAGAGTTTTAAATTAATATGCTTTGAACAGATTATTTAACATTTGTGACTTTTTTCGTGGATATCAATGCATTATCGGGACTACAAACTCCAGATTTTCGAAGCAATGTACGATTCCCCAATAAGCCACGGGTACTGCCCTAAGTATTGCCTACTAAATATTACCATCATCATCAACTGCAGGAAGTTTCACGGCTGGACATAAGCCTCCAACAAGAATTTCTACTAAATATACAAAATGCAATTTCTTGGGTTTAATAATTTAATATTCTGTGAAAATAGCCAAACTCTGAAAGCCTTACAGCTGAATACAAAACACAATGTATCTGTGATATGTAGCAACTCTTGAACTTAGCAATTTAATCTACCAGATCATATCAACCACACTCCCCTTAATTTAAACACTGACTCGTCAAGTAGCACATGAAACGCAAGCGCTATTTTCAACACTTAAAATCATTGTCATCATCTTTTTATCGATGTAAGCGCATCCCTATTATTACAGGTCGATAATTATGAATTGTACATTTTGTTTCCGACGCATCCAGTGCCCGGCGGGCGTACCGTAATTCTACTTTTTTTTCAATGTTGGACTTTCTTTTAGGAACGTCTCCGTGAAAGTACGTGCGGGGGCCGGTAAAAAATTAGGTCGGCCGCGTCGCACTGTTGCTATGCTGGGTTCAGTATGTTTGAGTATTTAATGTTGGATTAAAATTATTTAATTGATTTTAATTACAGGATAAAGGGAGTTATTAGGCCCGTTGGTCGTAATACTTTGTGCAAATAAAAAAAAAAAGAAAACAGTACGGTGATTTGGGGATAATATTTTGGTTCATTAATGTGTAAACGATGGAAACATATTTGAACTATTGTTAAGTTTTAATAAGAATTTAACTTATAATTATATATTGGTGTTTTTTTTTTTTAGTTTGACATAGTACCTAACATTAAGTATGAATTATAGGATATTTTCATAGGGAATTTGCTACATTCTAAATTTACTCTTTAGACCTCATAGTACCTACAATTTCAGAAAGAAATATTTATTACCATTTATAGCCGATATGAAAGGTACGTGTTATGAAAACTACCTTTCAAAATATTGCTATACGTTGAAAAATGTCTTCAATTACCTACCAAGCGTTAATCTCCAATACTCAACGATTTCTTCAAGTTGTAAATCATACTGTAGCCGTATTATTACATAAGGAGGCAGCCATACCGCCAGCTCCCATCCATCTTGCTGCCGGATTGTTTCGCCAACGTGACAAGTGATGCAACCGTATCATTTCGACGGAAACATATTACGTAAAATATTAAAACATTTTTTCAATCAACTTTTTTAAAGTTTTTTCGCATGATGCATGGGAAAAAAATATGATTGGAGTCGGTTGAGTTTGAGTCGATTACCGCAAACAAACTATAAGATTTTTTTAATGACATGACAAATTTACTCTCTCTCTCTCTTCAGCCACAGGAAGACCACACTTGAACATAGGTCTCCCACATAGATCGCCACATAGACTTGTTAGAAGCGGCATGAAAAAATATTAAAACAAATAAGATAAAGTGACTACTATGTACTAATTCAAAAACGACGTTCTCAGAAGCGATATAGCCCTCGCCGGGCGACACAATGATGTCGTCCAGCCGGATAATCTGGCCGCAAAACGCGACGCGATTTGTCGCCATCATCTAAGATGATATTTTTGTGGGTTGATCCAAATATCCTAGCAGTAGCTGAAACAATACTTGTAGATCTTTTTTTATATTGCGATGAATGGCGAGACGAGCATACCATTCACCTGATGGTAAGCGATACGACCGCTCATGGACAGTAGCAAAACCAAACAACACCATGAATTACAAAGCAACGCTTGGCATTCCACTGCGCTCGTCATCCTGAAGCATAAGATGTTAAGTCTCATTATGTCCAGTAGTTTACTATGGCTACAATATCCTTTAAATCGGAACACAGTAGTGCATTTACCCTGCTGTTTGGCGGGAGAAATAGACATTGCGGTGGTACCCACCCAGGCGGCCTCTCACATATGAGAGACCTACCAGTAAAGTAAGAACCTGGCAATGCAGTTTTTAAGAGAGATAGAACTGTGCAGTGAGTGTGCTTCTACTGCCCTAAAATATTTCTATTTATAGTTTCAAGAGAAAGTGACACCTTACGATTAGCTGAAAAATTTCCATTTGTTTTCCGAAATAGTGACAGGCGTTATCACATAAGACAAATTAGTTGGGCGAAGTGTGATTCACGTGTGACACTAATCTCTTAGTGGATACATATTTAATTAACAAAAACACCTAACAGTCATATACATATTCCACACACGAGGAAGTCTTGTGTCGTGGGCATTGACATAAATATATGGAGAGCAGTGGAGCGATACTGAAAGACAAAATCTATTACAATAAGTAAATTTAATGAAAATATTAACACTATTATTTCAAAGTAGTTATGAAAAATCTAATATATGGCACGATTTTCACGGCTATCTTATTGATACTACTAAATGTACCGAAGAGTCTATTCTTATTATTTAAATATTGATTTAAAAATCCATTGGGTCGTAGGTATTAAAAACTGGCAGAGACTATTCGCTCTCCCAAATACCTGAAATAAATGTAAGTTGCAGATGAATGAATCAAAGGCCCCTAAACTCATTGAATAGGAGCACCTATCATCGTGGCTAAACACCGTCATTAGACAAATTATCACGTGTTACCGCTTTATCGAAGTAATGGTGTTTTTTGTGACGCCACTCGAACACCGCGCCTAACACGAATGTTTGTTTAAATCTATTATGATCCGATCCACGGGATACGGTTATTGTGTTGTGCAATTTGTAAGGTATAGCGTGTAAATTGAACTATATGGCCTAACTCCTCTCAATCGTACTCTCGATTGTAGAGGAGGCCTGTGCCTTACAGTGGGACGTATTTGGGCTGATACAGAATATAGCGTGTAAAGCGATTTTCTTTTAATGCATTGTGGTAAGACCAATCGTTAGCTACTAGCCACTAGGCTTGCGAAGGAACGATATTCCAATTTGAATTATAAAAAAGTAAGAACTTTGTGATATGTAGACGAGAATATTATGTGTATACCTTTACATATAATTGTAAAACATGTAAATAAATAAATACAATTTTGACTATTATTCTCAAAAGCCCCACCAGGTATTACCACGCTACCTCTCAACCCGTGCGCCGCGCCAACAATTTCTATGAATGACAAATAAGAAACTTTGATTGCACACCCGGCGATCATTAGAGTGTAATTGGTTCGAGAACTATAGATCGTATCGCCTCAGATTCAATCTGTATCGTTGATAATTATCCACTTGCCCCGCGCGTTTTGACACGCCCCGCTCCCCGCTCCCGCCGCCGCTTGCGCCGCCGCTCATCACTTAACACCTCGTTAATACTTATTGATATGGTTTTTGTAGTATCATTTCCTTCTGTATAGATATTAGATAGGATCGTAATAAATGGAGATATGGAGGTGCATTGAATAATCTTATATTATGTCATAGTTTATGGTCCCAAATAATTGAATAGAATAAAATAGTACCTACATTTACGAGGATCAAAGGTCGTTAAATTAAGTATACTAAAGATGGGATGAAAGGAAGTAATCGAAAGTAAATCGCACTCAGTGTGACACTGGCCGGAATCGTTTAAAAAAACACTGGAGTAGGACATAGAAGAGTAGATAATATTATATTTTAGTTTTTTAAGGGATAAGAAACCGTCCACTACAATAAGCCAGAGCGGAAAACTAATTAATCATTCCTCTCAATCGTGGAAGTCAATGCCCAGATGTTGGATAATTAAATAACGGGGCACATTATGTTTTAAAGGATGCGGGAAGAAAATACAATACAAAAAAAAACTAAACAAAAACTGTTTTTGAACTATCTATATTTATGGAATAAATAAATAAATACAATAAATACACCCAACAGTCACATACATAGTCCTGACCCCACACTAAGATCGAGTCTTGTGTCGTGGGTATCAGAAACTACGAGAGACTTTTCGGTCTCACAAACACCCAGACCCGAAACAAATACCTGTGGATCACACAAATATTTGTTTCGGTGCGGGGATCGAACCCGCGGCCTCACGTTTCACAGGCGGCGTCTAACCAACTGCGCAATCGTGTGAGACATAGCAAAAAAAAGTGTTTTGGAGACCAATTTCACTCAGTTGTGTGTCACCCAAGGTTTAAGCTGAAAACCAGCGTTGCGGAGTTATCCGCAACATTATACTGAAACTAGACCTCTTCACGATAGCATTTGTTTCTTTTTTTATTCTAAGCATAATTTTGCATGTTTTTGTGTACGTGTGTAATTAAAAAATGGTGTGTCCTTTAAGTAGTATATGCATCAGAATTTAACTGTAGCAAAGAATTTTTTGTGTTAAAATGTGTATACTGTTGGAGCACCTAATTTTAATAAAATAAAACAGCACTGCATACGGCTGTAATCTATACAGGGTTAAGCGAAAATATTTGGTTGTTTCTTTTTCTTTTCCAATTTGTTACTGTCCTTTGTGTTCTTTCTTTTTTCGTTATTATTTAATGTAAAATGTAGCGTATACGCTTTCTTTACTTTTTATGCTTTATTTCTTTTATTGCAGGGTTATCATGAATAAAAATATTTCTTTCTTTCTTTCAAATACGGTAAAGGGATACAACACCATTATAATTATGAATGAAAAATAAGCAATATTCCATCCTTTCAAGTAACAACGCTTTTGGGAACATTTGGAGAGGGAAGTGGCATTAATAATTCAAGAAAAGTGCTTCATATATTTTCGCGCTGTTTAAACAACTGCGAGGAATCGTTTTGCGTTTGGTGTGTGAGATACATACATACATAAACTCACGCCTTTATCCCAGATGGGGTAGGCAGAGGCGCCACCAGGACACCCACATTTCGCCTTGCATGTTTCGTCCCACGATGTGATAGGGGGCGAGCCTATCGCCATATGAGGCACAAATTCCTGACTCCGGGCTGATAATGAATAGAAAAATCCAATATCACTTTGCCCGACCCGGGACTCGAACCCGAGACCTCAGCTTTGTAACCGTACCGTAATACAACTACGCCACCGAGGCACTCGAGGTGTGTGAGATGGGTGTATAAATATGATTCTGAGTTATTTTTTGTGGAAAGGGAACGCTAACACCACTTTAAATATCATATAAAATTAACGATCTGGCTTAGGCTAGTCTATCTATTTTTTCAGGCTAAAATCTTTTTGCCAAGATCTATATCTGAAACATAATACGAGTTACATTAATTTTGAATAAAATAGCTTCCATATAATGAAGGTACATGCAAATTTGGCGCAGAAGTTGTTAATTCTTAAATAATTATTGAGGGTTTTTATATACTTACAGCGCCACCAAGTCTTCGAATTAGTAAAAAAAAGCTTGTGTACATAGGTAAATGGTGGTGCGGAGAGGTGGCGAGTTGACTCATATTAAACAAGAGAAGGCATTTTGTAGACGCAATTGAGTTTTTGTCGCGGCGGCGTGTTAAAGCTCGTAAATTCTGTCATTTTCCCGTCGCTAACTTGCATTTTGACGAGATAATGAATGAATATATCATTCAGGCCGACCAGCTGACGAAATGGCGCAATGAGAAAACGTTAAAGAAATTATTGGAATGCATTTAGCATATTAGAGATCGATAAATGTTAATATTATTTTTTACTCTTTAGTATTTTAAATGAGGATAGATTATTAACCTTATAGATGTCCTTTTAACGGTGAGGAACCCTGCTTAGTGCATACCATATTTTTTTAAGGTGGTCTATAGTCAAAGCCTGCAAAATCCAAGTCTCGTGCTGATACCGACCATGATTACAATTTACCAATTGATAAAAATTGCATGTATGAAATATTATTATATTGCAAAACGATGTGATCAATAATTTTATCATAAGATGCCCTGGTAACCCTAGCACAAAATAATTGCATACTGAAAAATCAAATCTGATTAACGGCTATAGAAACGATATACAGCAAAAATACTCGCGCAAATATTTAAATAAAACAACATTTAATATTCCATAATCGAATTAATAGTGTTTATGGGTGTTTCTCACAAAAAGTGTCATTTCACCAGGCAAAAACGTTAGTTAACTTTGCAAGCTATATACAACGTTTAGGGCAAATATTTGTTATAGTATTATCGTATTAAAAATTTTGATTTCATAAAAAAATTATCCGTATCCGTAAAATAACTCAAAGTTTAAGCAAAATTTTGTTAAGAAAGTACTTTAACATTGTCAAAATAAATATAAATATGTTTTGGATACTTTAGCACCTAAAGATTAATTACATCTTTATTTTAATTTAAAAACAGTTTAATAAACAATTTTAAAAATAATTATCGATTAAATCCATGTCCAATACTGCGGCGCGATAAAATTATTAATAATAACACGATTATTACCGTTCGGGCGTGAAGTGAGCGGCGTTTAGATTAATTGGGTGCGATTAGCGAACCATCGGCGCCGAACCGATCCGATATCTATACTTTTAGGAAATGTATCGACAATGCGGCATGGTGTACGAGTGTGTTATGTGTTACGTATTGACACTTCTTCTTCTACCTGGCGTTAATCCCGGTTATATCCAGGGTCCGCCTTCCGACTGAGCTTCCTCCACTTCGCCCGCTCTTCAACATCCTTTTCAATCAGGCCATTGACTCTCATGTCGGACTTGACGGCGTCCAGCCAGCGCTTGCGAGGGCGACCACGAGTTTTTCACACACCACACCGTAACCACCACCTCGTAAGTATTTTTGTCCAATCATATTATGCGTCGAAAATATCGTAAAAAAAATTACAGTCGCTGGATACTCGTATCTGTCCCTAAACTGGCAGTATACGATAGTAAAAAACCATAGTGATACGCTTCGGGCCAGTGTACATTCGGATACACGCACTTTTAGATTTACAGCAGTTTTTACCGTAGAACAATCTACTGCCTACCCCTTTTGGGTAAGCGTGACCATAACTCAAAGAAGGCAAAACAGATGACCGAGATAGGAATGTGAAAGAAGCCGCGCGGAAAAACTAGTGTATAATATAAAATATAATCGGTACACATGTAATGTTTAACTAATGAAATTTAGGCAAAAAACACGCCGGCCGTGTGTTTCTGCTATATTTCCTTGCAAAAAATCTAAAATGAATTACACATAACATGTTCAAACTCCCGCTGTGAGTGCAGGCGACGCGGTATTCTGTTAAGTCGATGCTACATCGCATTGATGTTGTGAAAGGTGGTTCTATGAAAAGTTTTGTAGTAATTTAAAAAATTAAATTTTATCTAAATATAGCAAAGAGATTTTACAAGGTTCTATCCACAAAAAAACTTGGGGATTTCCACAAACTTTTTAATATAGCAACGTACATTAGATCTAAATCTAAATCTCATTTACTTTTTTTGTTTTTAATACTAAATCATATTCTTCCACACAATTTTTCGAAGCAAAATTAATTATAAAACTATCTGCACTTTTCGTAAACGCACTCAGGACTATACCGTTTACAGACAGACTTTATTCATTTATTGATGTCAGTTTCATTACTGTATTTATGTCTATATCACCTAAAACGGGTCCCACAGTTGAGGACATTGAGATTCTAAATCCAACACTGTGGTCCAAAGCAGCTATTTACATCTAAAATTGATGGAACTATTGAAGATAGTTCCGACGGATAAAAAGTAGTAGTTATAAAATTAATCTGTATCAACTGAAGTTATAATCTAGTTTTTTAAATAATTTTATAAATCAACAAAATAAACATTTTGTATACATATTATATTATGTGTATTATTACTTAACTATGACGTATTGTTGGTAAAAAAGATATGTGACCTAATTTAACTGTTAAGTTTATAGAATTTTGCTTAACTTTTAATAGATGTGTTATAATTTCATGACGTCATATTGACACGATTCCTCATCAATAAAAACAGCCATAATACCTCTGCCATGTGCACCAATTACCAACTAACGCAAAATCCTTCGAATTTTCTCTCGCAACGCTTCCCAGAATAACCCGCCGTCGCGCTTGGTGGTCTACAAGCAAGACTTAAATCGTACGCAGGCGGAATAAAAGATACATCACACATTATTTCCCTAACCAATGTCCTCATATTTGCAATTATTTCACATGAACACGCCAGAAAAACATGCGCGGAATTGAGGCGAGTCTTGTCTTAAAGACGTATGATATGGTTCGCAAGCTGTTGCGCTTTTTAACGTTTAACAGGCTAATGGTATATATATTTTTATACTGACACGGTAATGTCTGCACTGCGCCTAGTTGTAGTTACAGCCCAGATATAGTTCAGTCGACGAGAGTTAATTACCTCCTAGCAATCGACTTGGATCGTTTCAAATTATTGTGATTTTTTCCGGAGAAATCATTTTGGTGTTGTTGGCTCTGTATTGTGCTTTGAAAGGTACAAGTCTTTGGTAATCTCGTAAATCTCAATACGTAAGGAAAGTCAGTAATGACGTCAGTATTCTGGGTAGCAGTTATATGATAAAACTAAATTGACTGACTGACTGACTGCCTCGGTGGCGTAGTTGTATTACGGCACGGTTACAAAGCTGAGGTCTCGGGTTCGAACCCGGGTCGGGCAAAGTGTTATTGGATTTTTCTGTTTATTATCAGCCCGGAGTCAGGAATTTGTGCCCGATATGGCGATGGGCTCGCCCCCTATCAAATCTGGGACGGAACATGCAAGGCGAAAAGTGGGTGTCCTGGTGGCTCCTCTGCCTACCCCTTCGGGGATAAGGGCGTGAGTTTATGTATGTATGTATAATGTAAATTAATACTACGAGTAGAATCGGTTACACTTGCTTTCCGTTATGATTTCCTCCTATAGTGATTCAAAGCTGCCTCCTCATTGTCTAGTCACAGTATGTATGGGCCATAAACTGCGAGGTACTGTGTTCGAATCCCAGATCAGACAATCCTTTGCGGGTCATTAGGGGTTGGGCGAATAACTGGAATTTATGCCCCGGCATTTTAAGGGCTAAGCTCGATTAATAGTGCGTGGCGCTGTACGAATGTAAATTAAAAGCCTCTGCGACGCAGGAAACCATAAGTAGACTCTACTATGGGCAATGACAGATTTAACCTCAACGCCGAGAATTTTTTTGTTTTAAACACAATTTTTTTGGTCAAGTTAACTTGCTGTGTAATTTTTTAGCCATTTAAATATTGAAATAAATACCACAAGATGTACTCAAAGGTCTGTATACATTGGTCGAAAACAACATTCATGAGTAAGGGCGTTTGAAAAGTGGCTCGTGACACACGGCTCCCGCTACATCGGTGACATCATGTTCGAACCAATGTGCATTGCTCCACTGTTATTACCAACCACTATCTGTAATCTAGCTAATTGCATACGTTTCGACGTCTGTCTGTCTATCATTCTAATTGGAGGATTATTTGATTCGGTTTTTCGATAGCTTTGTAGTTGAAGGTGAACATATGGCCCGATTAAATCGAAAGGAATGGTGCAATTTTTGTGACATTTTATGATAAATGTTGGAATTATGAGGTAATATTATAAAACAATTTGATTTTGTTCAGTAACTAGTTAGATTTAAGTACTTCAATATTATTTTATTGTCAATAGAGTATACATATTAGACTCAGCGAACTAAATTTGGCTGTAACAAATTGGTGGCCGTGTCGCTAAAAGCGATCTCTTTCTGACAATCTTGCGTTTAATAAGAACGGCACGTGTTACATATTTTTGTTTCAAAATACTTATTTCTAATTATGGTTATTAATAGACAATATTTTTGGCTGTAGGAAACTTTTAGTTGATAATAAGCTCTATATAATATTCAGTTTACGGGGCTAAAGGGTTATTAAGCAACGTTAAGATATAAGTGAAATCGGGGAACGCAGCTAGTATGTATCTGTTTAAACAATTTGTTCTAATATTATTTTGTTATAAATGATCCGTAAATATTTACATTTTGTCTATTAACGCAATTATTTTTCCAGAATTCGAACCAAAGAAACTGGACCTCATTCAATTAATTGTCTAAGAAACAAGTGTATCGTTGATTTATTAGATTCTTTGTAAATTAATATGAATATTTACTCGCTTATTCATTAATATTTTTCTCATCACATTCAAGATTCTTTCGAACACGGAAGGTGTGGGCGATAATTACTAATTAAGTGCAGTTTTTAAATACATTGTACACTAGGCGATGATGTCACAGCGTGTTATAATGAGACTCGAGGCCTAAGAGAATAAAACAATGCACTCAACATTTAATATAGAAAATAATAATGAAATATTAAAACGAAGTTGTATTATTAACTATCTTCACTATAAATAGATCGTCTCGATCGAATTGCTACCACTGGCTTACAAGAAATATGATATTGCGTAAAATCTTTCGTTTTAAATATGATTTAATCAATAAGATTTTCAGGAGTAACAAACTTAATCCCACCAACTGTAACTAAATCCCCTTTTTCAAAAACCTCGAAATGCATCTATGATCTATGTGGGTTTTCATCGGAACGTACTACCAGATAATATTAGATTACAATGCCTTTTCACCAAACAAATGACAAATGAAAAACGTATTTCGCTTTTCACATTTCTATCCACCCCGCGTCGACAACCGTGAAGATCCATCTCGGGAGCGATGAAAGGCGGCGGAATTAAAGCGTGCCCACTTTTTAATATCCCGCCACAATCAGTGCCAAAGTGAAATTGATCGATAAATCAACAAACGCAATGTACTGAGTAATTGGTTATTTAAATTTGGACCCGTTGGCCCAGCGGGTTTTATTTATTTATGTAACTCGCGAAAATTGCGCCAATGGTGCACACGGAAGTTATTAACTGAATATATTGAGGCAAATATTGGGATATGGTGCTACCAATATAATTCTGAGGAAGTCTTAAAAATATTGTCAAAAAATAAATTATTATTGAATAATTGATTAATGTTTATTCTTTAACATTAAGGAATATTGTTCATTGTACTTAAAAGGACTTTACTGACAGTAAAGTCCTTTTCTACGTTGATTCAAAAACCGTTGCTATAAGTAAATTGATATGAAAAATTATATCGCATCTCAAAACATGTGTCATCGTGGTGTCTGTATCTGTATCAGCTCACATACGTCCCACTGCAAGTGACGGGCCTCTTTTACAATCTATAGAACCATTGAGAGGGAGTTAGGTCATAATAAAGTCTACCACGCTGGCCTAGTGCGGGTTGGCGGACTTTACATACCGTAGAAATTCTTATAAATCGCTACGGTATGCAGGTTTCCTCACGATGTTTTCCTTCACCGTTATAGTGGTCTTTATAAATCCCCGATATCAACGTGTTTATCTGAGTTGATATTCCCAACAGATTTAAAAACAAATAGCCCGATTCAAAACAATAAATCGCTAAACAATATCATTAAAGTGAGGCGAGTAAAGTATTGTAGTGATCATTGAACTAATTTATAGAGGAGGGTTAAAACCGCCGTGTCCCGGGGTCCGAGCGACCGACCAAGCTGTGTGGTCCGCGCCCCATGGCGACCATTCATTCCAGAGTACTTTTAGAGCTAGGATAGTATGGATGCTATAGGAGTAAAGCAGGATTTTTGTTAATGAAGGATTGGTGTGGGTTAAATTGTAGAAATGTTTTTCTGACTACGTTTCTTTTATAGTTTTTTAAGGTAGAAACACATCCAAAAATATTAAAAAAATAGTTTGTAAGCTGAGGTCTCGGGTTCGAATCCTGGTTGTGCAAAGTGAAACTGGATTTTTCTATACCTTATCAGCCTAGAGCCAGGAATTTGTGCCCGATATGGCGATAGGCTCGCCCCGTATCACATCATGGGACGGAACATACAAGGCAAAATGTGGGTGTCCTGGTGGCGCCTCCGTCTACCCCTTCTGGGATAAAGGCGTGAGTTTATATATGTTTATTTTCATGTGACTATCGAATACAAAGTTCAATAATCTGATCTAAATTATTAAAAGATGACGGAATGCTATGCTGATGCAATTGTATGAGTAATCGAATCCCAGATTGATGAAACTCTTCGCTGTGTTGCACGTTTACAGAATATTTCAGAAATAATTATTACGACATGTAACTAATTAAACGGTCGAACTGAAGACGGTAGTAAATAACAAAAATCATGTTTTTGATGCGGGCTACTGACGCGGTTTAATTTATAAGCGGTGGTTATTAAAATATGGTACCAATACTAACAAAGGTTGTGGAGTTGTACGAAATTGCGTGACTGTTTTATAATATGGACATAATAATACCTAAATGTCACGTAATTAATAAATATTCAAGGAGACTATATCTATGACTGACTTCTAAAATAATCAATAAATTACTCTAATTTAGGATTTAAGTGGAGGCAACGACATTTATTTCGCTCTTTCCTTCTGCTTATTTGTAAAAAAATCAATGTTTTATTATTAAAGCCTAATAAAGTGTCGGGCGATCTAAACATGTTAACCACTGTGTTAATAAAAATATACCAAAAATTACAAAATCGCCAAAGTTTATGAATTGCACCACCCTCACTCGCTGTTATCAGACGCGATCGTGTTGCGTAAATTTGTACGTTAATTACACGAACTCTCGCGAAACCTCCAAAAAATGCTACCGTTTTAATTGAACATTAAAAAAAACATTAATTGGCCGCGCGAATAAAATTTTTCTCTCGGAACACTTAAATCAACCGATAGTTACATTCGATTATCGTAAATTTTCGATTTTATTGCTTATCGATATTATGGGAATATGAAACATTTCACGCGCTAAGATTTAATCAGTAGGTACTTAGCTGGAAATTTAATTTTAATTGTGCCGCATTTACTTCGTAATTTATGATTAATAAATCATAACTAAAATTGAGTCACACACAGTATCAGTACCTACCTCTCAGATGCATACGTGACTTATGGCACGAGTATTTCGAATTGCGAGCAACCTTAAAGTCTCATAAGTCACAACACCCAGATCAAAAAAAAAAAAATACACCCAAAAGTCATATACATAGTCCTGACCCCACACTAAGATCGAGTCTTGTTTCGTGGGTATCAGAAACTACGACAGACTTTTCGGTCTCACAAAAACTCAGACTCGAAGCAAATACTTGTGTATCACACAAATATTTGTCTCGGTGCGGAGATCGAACCCGCAGCTTCTCGTTTCACAGCCGGCATCTAACCAACTGCGCCACGGAGGCTGTCAAAATTGAACTATAAAAATGAACAATACATATTAATTGTATAAAAATGTACTATAATTTACTACTTTTCGCTTAGCGAGTAAGAATGCCGGAGACCTTATAGCTGGTGGGAGCCAACTCGCACAGAAATAACAACCATCGTACGTAAAAGTGGAAAATACGTCAGCTATAACCACATTTCTGGTTCAGCCTCCGTGGATCCCCCGTTTGCATTACAACTACCGTCCGGTGCTTTGTAGTCACGCCCGTGACAGTATAGAAAAAAATCGTAGATTTTCTTCACAACAAGGTAAAGGATAAGATCTTTATAACTGCTAATTTCGCTTCGTAAAAAAGTAACAATCCTCTTTGCTCATGCTTATTAATTGTTCTTTGATAAGGGCAATAAAAAGAGTAATTTATAGTGTTAACAACTTAATTTTATATACGTATTAAAATAACAGTTCCAAATTGGAATGCACGCAGATAAAATGACAAAACTTTGTATTACTTAAGAATATGCTGTATGCGAAGAAGAAAATTCATAAAAACTGTATTCAAGTGTGTATTTGAACCTGAAGTATAAAATATTTATGTTTATAAATCGGTCCTGGTATAATAACTGAATTGTTATTACAGTAAACATACATATGTCGACAAAATCTTTGAACACGACTATTATTCAAATAATCTAAACACTACGAAATGCAAAAGTTTTGAAAAAAAAAATCCAATTATCTGCAACAATACTTCCCTCAATAAAATCACAACAAATTAAAAATGTTCAAACAATACTCACGCATTGAATTGGCCCATGACATGACACGGTATGTAATGGCTCGTTCAAAGGTGATGTTTACGCGTCACTCCCGTGTTATTCACACGACACGCGCGAGTCCCGTCTGTCGTCGAGTCCAATTTAATTTTCACGTAATTTCACATGCAAGTAATTTTATGCGATTTCGCAAACTGGTGTCGCGTTGGCTCGTGGCGATGTGGGCCCTTGCCGGATTCCGACAGGTTCATTTGTGCTATCGATTTATGTTGTATTCGCTTACTTATTATTTAAAACTATGTGGAAAATATAAGCGTGGAGACAACTCAATAGTGTTAAAATAAAAAAAAACTCTTTGTTGCATAGATCTAGTACACGAGGCAGCGGCTAACTTGATGATAAGTGACTCCTGCGAAAACTACTGACAATACTCGATAATCGTAATTAATTACACACCGTCTAAAATACGTGGACCAAGCTAGGAGAGAAATGTGACGAAAGTTAAAAAAATATTAAACTGTTAGCAACGTTTTACTAGCAATAAATATAACAGGCCAATTCAATCCCGCCACACTGCAAGTTATGGTAATATTTATGATTGGTTTAAACTGCGCGGTTATTTTGACGCTGTGAGATGATTGAATGCAGATGAGGCGAGCCACAGCGCTGGATAAATTGCCTGCACTAGCAATTCGGTTCAATTAATTCACTTACTGATGCAGTCAATGAGTTTGATTTACTTTTGTTAATAAACTTCACGTGCTTTTTGTGTTGGTGTAAGAAAAGCGCTGGTGATATTATCTGAACGCTTTCCGAAAGCCTTAACGTTTGATGACAACATACAGAGATAAGTGGAGAGAAATGGGGTACATTTTTGCTCAGCAATGAGATGAAAGAAGCTAAAAGAATATAGTTTAAATATTGAATTCACAAGGATACTTAAATAATACAAATTGTCCCTGAACCCAGAAAATCTAGCACAGAAAGCCAATTCCTTGCTCATGCCAATCAGTCGTTAAAATACTTGGTACTATGGGACGTTGATGAGTTATAGTCTAGGCAAAAAAGTAATAAAGTTGGTCTATAGCATTGCTCTAATTAGAACTGCATGAAATCTCGATACAAACTTTTTATAAGCTTGGTAACTGCTATGCTTAAACTTGGTGACTATCTGGCCTAACCACTCTCAATCGATTCCCTCGAGTGTAGAGTAGGCCCGTGCCCTGCAGTGGGTCGTGTATGGGCTGATATAGATATAGATATATGGTGACTTGTATGCTTAAAAACAAAAATCATAGAACTATCTGTAAATTCTATTAAAACCAATAAATTCTGATTTATTGTGGAAAAAGAATCCAAACATTATCATATGAAAATTGTTAGAGAACTAAACACTGCAGCTAGTCAACACGCAAACAAATATAAAATAATATATCAAACAAAGCAGAGGCCTTCAATCGACTTGCCAGATCCAAGCAGATAATTTGCTTACAATATAATTCTACAAAGATTGTGCGCCGACCGCGCGGCGAGGGGGTAAAACGAACCATAGGATAGGCCCTATTATATTCAAATTCAACGTGGTTAAGGCAATTTATAAGGGACTTATTGACAAGACGAGAGCCCGCGACTCGCGCGAAATTCCCTCCTTGAATATCTCTCTCGGATGCACCTTAATTGAGCGGCGACAATATTGTTAAAGTTTTTGCGTCGCCATTGCTGCAGATAATGGATGGACATTCTTGAAAATTGAATATCTAAAGCTTTTGTTCTGGCTCGGACTAGATCAATTATTACTATGTGTTGGCAAAAGCTAAGTTTTAACAATAAATTCAACTCCTAATTTGTAGCAGTTCTTGTTAGTTTCTAAATAAAATACGTCGTACTGTGGCAGAACAATATAAAAATACGAAGAATTTGATTTCCTTTCAATTTTATCACTAAAGTAACAGGTATTCAAAATGTAAAGATAGTATAAAAGAAAGACGGCTGTAGTTGCTCGTTGTTTAGTCTGGACTTAATTAAAGTAATTTAATAGTGGCATGACTGGTTCATATATATATCACGCCTGTGTCTCCAAAGAGGTAGTCAAAGTTCTCGAGTTCCCACGATTTTGTATGAAGTGCATTATTTTTATCATGTAGTAGGTACAGATACGACTCAAAAATTATTCTACCGTCATTTCAATGGATTGTTCCTCAAAAGTGATTAAAGAATTCTCAGACACATCAGGTTATATTGGTGGTAGCACATCTGTACCGTAGTTAAATCATAAAATTGTAACTATTATAATAAAATGTTAGGTGGCCTATATCTTTACAGTGAAGATATGTTATAAAACTTAATACGAAGGACATTTTCATAGTAATTGGAAAGAAAATTATATCTGATATTTACTTTATCACTTTAGTTGCCACATTTTTAATCAAATTTTAAATATTCCATTAAAATGACAGGCCATATAAAAGCAAAAGAACAATTCCATTATTTCCATCCGGAACCCTTTAAAAGTCTTTCAAACCATTACCGTCTTTAAGTTCCATTTGACAATTAAAATTCGAGACGTCAAAGGGACATTACCCGAAGTTTTCGTGAGTTTTTATTTTATTAAATACAGAACAATTCCCGCCGAAAGGGTCGTTTCGCAAACGTTCAGAAGAAAGTGGACACAATGCGGGATTTCACAAGACAGATTACAGCGGGCCGCATTAATAAGGGCCGCTTTAGAACGAGCGGCGACGAGACGATTGCGACTGGGTAAACGATAAACGATACGTATTTGGAGGCTAGATCGCTCGCCCTGTACGTCTGCGCGTGGGAAAAATTGAAACTAATATTGACGTCATAGAATGTTGCCGACATAATGGATTTGCCCATAGATTTACCATTATAGATACATTTTAAATCTTCATCTGGACGGGAGTCTAGGATTGGTAGTGGACAGGCTATGATAGTTTTAGAATTATAAAATAAGACATGGTATTATAAATAATTATAGTTTTTTTTAAATGACATAATACACAAGCGGTGAAGGTAGCTAATAAACTGCATTAATCCATAAAATCTTGGTTTACATTTCTGTATTTTAAAGAACGAGAAGGACAAAAATAAATGGTTTCGATACATTGTTTTAATCTATTGGACCAGTGGTCTCATGTTTTATAGAAATCGTTGCATTAAACTACATATTAGGAATGTTCCAATAACATACAGTTATCAATTACTGAGTGCAAAATCTATGACACTGATATAGGTATTTAAGTGTATTTTTATGCAACACGCTACTGTAATCCTCTGACCTACATCACAAATTAGATAATCTGCATTCAAAATTCCACACGTCACTCGCAAAGCGCAACATCAAACTGTTACACAAGCCGCTCAAAAACACGCGAACTTTTAAAAGGTCGTGAGCAAATGTCGTGAAGTCAAAAGGCCCCAAGATGCACCTCATGTCCGATGGGAGGATAAGATCGCTATCTTTTCGGATATTGCTCGCTATAATCATATGCGGATTTTTTTATTCTTTTAGTCCTGAGCGAAACTCTCGGACAATGAGCTTCGAAATAATACTCTTATACTAAGTTAAATTCCTTATTAATATTTATAAGTTTTGTTTCAGGTACATGTGGTGGTGTTATATGGTGAGTTTGCGTTTGTCTATTAAATAATTTAGCTAAGGATTGTTACGTAAGTCGTGATAAGTCACCGTGATGGAATAAGGCAATAAAATCTTTGATAATATTGGCGGAAGTATACCCGGATGATAGTTTAATTTTTGAATATGGCATTAAATAATAAGATTTTAATTTTAATATGGCATTAAATAAGAAGATAACCAGCTAAAAGCAAAGTCGCTTTTGTTCTCGATTAACGAATATACATATACTAAGTATAATATAGTAAGAAGAACAAACAAGATATGTGATCATTTGCTATTAAAAACCTCTTATTGTCAGTCTTGAACGCTTAAACCGCTTGAGGAAACATAGGCGCATTGAAGAATAGGGAATTTACGATTTTAATACCTTTGACACTTATTCGAATAAAACGAAACTTGAGTGAATTTCAATTTCACATCACAGTGATTCAGACTGTACCACAGATTACTTGCTTAAGTGACTCATTACCACGAAGGCACAAGGTAATCGTGTCCAGACATTAGTAAAAAGAGTGGGCAGGGGTGGGCCTGTGCGAATTATGAGCGGCCGCGTCGCCCCACGGCGCGCACGCGCACCGATTTACGCGCGCTCTAGTGCTAGAGATGGGGTTTGGTTGTATCGATGGATTAATAAATTTTGTTTAGTATAGATGGAAATTGTGGTAATTTCATTGAGAATTAACAATTTTCATTTCCATTTCCTTTAATGAAAAGTGGTTGGTTACCTAACTGACTCACAAAAACGCACGTCTTAAGCTTATATCCGTTGTAATTACATTTTACACAGAAGTAACTCTTAGGACGTGCCTAGTAATGGAAGGTAATTCAAAAATTCATTGTCGAAGAGGTTTAGTTGCAATAAGTTATATGCGCATTAGAATTTAGCCTTCTGAAATACTGCTGATAGAATAAAGCCTCGACCATCCATTATTCTTTACAACTTGCTATTATGCAACCTTAAAATTGTTTTAAAAAATGCTTTGAAAAAACATAAAATGTATAGACTATCGAAAAGAAAGCCATCGATACAAATACCATCACTAACCCGCCTGTGGCAACCACGCGCGTTATCGGTCCGCTAAAAATCCACCGTGACCCCCGACACTAACCGAATTATTCTCGGTGCTAACTCACAGATAGCGGGTTCGATTCCCGCTACGCCCGCGCCGAGATTGAGCTACGATTGCATCTGTTACATCTATTTGTATTGTTAATAACTGTTGTTTGTTGTTTTACAATATTGTGTAGGGTTCCTCTCATTGGGTATTTACTACTGCATTGTGTCATTCTTCTGTGTTTAGACTTTGTCCCGAATGTGGATAACTTTTGAAATTCAGATGCTTTGAGTTGTAATCTGTCGTACTGACCTAATGATATGACATATATACCTTCGAATAAAAGCATATTTCTCTATTATATGAGCTTATTCTACATGTACAAAGATTTTGCACACAATCAATTTAGAGGAGCGTTTAGATACACTAACAATTGGTGTATCTTTGGATTGAACTTTAAGAACGGATTGTTCAGCCATGCCAGTATATAACATAAAGTGAACCACATTTCTCAGTATATTTCCACCAGCGCCCCAAATACCTGAATATTTATTCAGAGAGCGTTGTGTTACGCAACTCCCTAATATCAAAAGGTTATCAATGTAATTGTCACGATTCGGTTATCTCCGCGACACATCGATTGCAATGTCACATTTTTGCGGACTTTTGAGTATTATTTAAGCAATTTTATTTAAATATTTTTGGATGACCTTAATACCGTCACAGAGGATGAAATTTATGGTTCAATTTAATTTAATCAGCTAATTGAAAGAGAAATAGATAACATTTATTTAAAATATACAACTGGCTCGGTGGCGTAGTTGTATTACCGTACGGTTACAAAGCTGAGGTCTCGGGTTCGAGTCCCGGGTCGGGCAAAGTGATATTGGATTTTTCTATTCATTATCAGCCCGGAGTCAGGAATTTGTGCCCGATATGGTGATAGGCTCGCCGCCTATCAAATCTAGAGACGGAATATACAAGGCGAAATGTGGGAATCCTGGTGGCGTCTCTGCCCACCCCTTCGGGGACAAAGGCGTGAGTTTATGTATGTATGTATTTAAAATATACCTAATTCAGTAGAGTGGGTACAAGTGCATTAAAATTCAATTCAGTTCAGTTTGAATGTGGCGTTATAGACTAACAAGCTTATTCATAGACAGTTTTAAAAACTAATTAGTTATTAAATTAGTTATTAATTTTGACGCTTTCGAACGACTTTTGAAATCAGTTTGAGCGAAGAAGACAAACATTCGTTAACTTTTATTATTTTTATTTATTGAGTAAAACAAATATATCATTATTGATAACTAAAATAGGTTTTAAAACTAGTTATAAATAAGGCATTTAATGACTATGAACTAGTAATTTTATAAGTCATGACCCTAAGAATGTGTTAAATATAACATCCCATCAAATAGAGCCATTGATACGACAGAAGAAGATTAATGACGTTTATAAGTTAATCCAGGACCACTAAACACCAAAACCTACTCCTTACTTTATTTTCGACAGAACTGTACTTATCCATTCTCGGAACAGTCAAAAACATACTATTATGAATAAAAAGCCGAATAAATTGTCCATTAAGGGTATTTTACAGAGCGGTGTGACAGCCTGACAGTCGGGTGAGCGACGGGTGCTATTAATAAGCCATTTTGATACACTTCCCGCTTACTTTTTCTTTAATTAAAGTTCATTAATTGTAACAAAACGCCGCTTTTGAATTCACATTTCACTGTGTGTGGTGCATGGTGTGGCAATTAGCGATAAACTTATGCGTATATCGCATACGTGATTGAATTTAAAAACGATGTAGTGATAATGATAAAATAATATCTCGGAATTTGTCAGCAATAGAAATAATAAATAGTAACGTATCATATAAATAATATATTTTTTACACACATCCTATATTTATATTATCAACTGAACTAGATATAGTTCAGTTGATAATATAAATATATTATATATAAATATAAATATATTATATATGTATAGAATTAATAATCAATATAGTATTTATTACGTTAGCCATTTTAATCTCAAGATCAAAAATCTCATTCATGCACAAAAGAAGTAAAATATAAAGTGATTTTGAACAAAATGAAAATAATAAAGCTAATCTCTCACTAAAACTAACTTCAAGTTGTATTTCCGCGACAATTTGTAGCATAGACAATAGCAGTATCTACTAGAAACCATCGTTAAAGTAAAAAATAAATTCTATCTGAATAATCCTCTAAGCTCTCATTACATACACCAATCTGTCAGTAGACTGAACAACAGTATTAAGTTGTGTAATTGATGTTTATTCACAAAGTGACGTGGAACCGATTGCGCACGTTACATCAGTTGTCCAACAACACAACACACGGACAGTTTGTATATTTATCGTTGATTATGTGATCATTTACATTTGATTTATGCGAATGGGAAGGAATTGGACACTGGTTTCGCGAAGTTTGGTTTTGATCAGAGCAAACTGCGCGCGTTGAAGTCTTTTGAATGAAACGCACGTTTCGTTTAAAATGTTGCAGTAAACGTACAAGATTTAGAATGATTACTTGCTTTTTATAATTAGAATATATGTTTCGGTTGTTTATATGTTGGGTTAATAGTCCAAGTATAGTCCAAGTAAGTAAATACAATTTTTTAAAACTTTTATTAATAATTAATGTGCTTTTTCTAATACAACGCATCTCCAAATCAAAAATATATATCAATAAATCAATTAGCATATGCAAACGTTTTTTGGCATCCATGTGATTAAATATATTGATGTTCCAATTACTTATTTACTTGTTAATTGGCAAGTCACCTATAAAATCTTAACTTTAATTTTCTATTTTACGTAATAATGTAAAATACACCGTCGAAGGCTTATTTAAAAAAAATCTGAAATTGATCCATTTCCAAAAACAATTATTAACAATTGAAAACAACCCCATACGAAATCGCCACAAAGAGCCGACTTCCCGCAGCCCTAAACATTACATCACTTACTTAAGAACATAATAGATTTATTTCCAGAATACATGAATATCGCTGGCGTCCGATATTCAAAAATTAAGGTATTGTCAATAGCGAGGGGGCATTGTGACCGTGCTGTGTGCTGTGGCGCAGATAATACAGATCACGATCTTTTTATTAATATTCAACATCTGTGTACGGTCACCGCCTCAATAGCTTTGATATTTGTTAAGGCTGAGTATCTTGTTTGTTAATTCACTTTTAATGGTTTAATATTTCGAGGGAATATATGGATATTGGTGTTACTTAAATAAAAATATGTACAGACATGATTGCTTGACCTTTTTAATTAATTAATCCGTGATCTGATGATTTGCATATAAAATATGCTGTCAATATGCTACCATTATTAATTCTTACTTAACTGAGACGTAATTTTAGAACATACATATGAACAATTTGCTTTTCGAATTCATATTTTAGACGTCACCTACTTATACTGTCGTGTACATATGACTTATGCTTAAGGCAACTGTTATTTTATAACAGTTGACAACATCGTCTAAAGGAAATTCACATCTTTAGACCAATAAAAATAGATGAATTTCCATTTTAAAATCCAACATAACATACAGCCTTTATCTCAGAAGGGGTAGGCAGAGGCGCCACCAGGACACCCACATTTCGCCTTATATGTTCCGTCCCATGATGTAATGGGGGAGAGCCTATCGCCATATCGGGCATAAATTCCTGCCTCCGGGCTGATAATGAATAGAAAAACCCAATATCACTTTGCCCGACCCGGAATTCGGACCCGAGACCTCAGCTTTGTAGTCGTACCGTAGTACAACTACGCCACCGAGGCACCAACATAACTTCTATATATACATTCCTATAACACTAAATACCTACTACAACTATCTGAATCGTCTGTAATAAGCCCTTAGAGCAATATTGGGTTGATCATCCGACGGACGAACGTTGATGGCGAAATTCTGTAAATTCCACGCGACTTGTAAAACACGCTCAGTGTAGCTTAGCGATAATTATTGTGAGGAATAGTTTATAAATATATTTTTTGGTATAAATACACCCAACAGTCACATACTATAGTCCTGACCCCACACTAAGATTGGGTCTTGTGTCGTGGGTATCAGGAACAACGCAATTAATTTGCTTCTGTTTGATACTCGAATACAGGAGAAATAAATAAAATGGGACTGTCCTGAGTTGTGGTGGATTTCGAATTATGAATTGGCTAATTATCTAAAACTGCGCTAATTTGTGCAAGTGATCGCAAAACCCTTATATATATGACTAACAGGATTAATAATATTTCCGACATTCGAAGATTTCTTGACAAGTCATCTTTAAAATAAATTGCTTTAATTTTAAATACACTCACAGTACAAATTATTATAACTTTATACGCCACAGTACGACTTTTCTTTGATTTCTGCTACACATTTTGGCGCATTTTGTTGAGAAGTCAGCTGTAAAACGTGAGATAGTGGGTTTTATGGGTAAGTGAAAAATATTCACTAATAAGTCTCTCATAGTTTCTTACGTAGTCTATTTACGACACAAGAGTTGGTATCATACAGTAGAATCAGAACTACCTCTATACTAACTCTTGTGTGTATTACTTATTTCTAGTTTCTATTTTTCTCTAATAGAATATAACGTTTCTGATATCTTAATAAAACTCAACTTCGATCACTTAATAATGCACGGTACTAATATTAATAGTAAGGTAGAGTTTGGCCTTAAGGCGTGCGCGGCGCAGGATCAGCGGGGCGGGTCGGGATCTTTAAACACGACAGAACGAACTCACGTAAGTACTGTATTAATTAATTTGTACGGACAGAAAAACATTGTGGGTTTTAGATGAGTCTAGGAAAAAGTTTAGTTTTAGTGGTAGTAATCAATAAGATAGACAGGAAGCTTTAATAAAATCTTAGTATAAACGGTTTGGTAAGAATGCTCAAAATTATTTCCTTTGACCAAATCTTTAGAAATATTTAAGTAGTAAATATTTTTTCTAAAAGATAGAAGCGTAACTTGAAACAAAGTGCTACCTAACCTACCTACCAAAGACCTTCAACTCCTCAATTAAAATCTCTGTACTATAAGAAAACTATATCTCAAGACGATCACTGTCTTCACCGGAAGAATACGTCTAAATACTATGACACGATAAATACGCTGATAAAATATCTTAATGATATACGTAGAATGTAGAATAACATAAATAATATATTATGAAAAGTTTGGATTGACTATATAAATTATAAATCTAAATTAAATTTGTATTCAATGATCTCTATTGGTGATATTCAATAAATCCTCTTAAAAAATAAACTTGTATCTTGTAGCTGTATAATTAACAGTCCACAGAAAAAAATTAAAGTTCCTTAACATCCCAACGTTACCCGGTACATAATCATTACACAGTAAGTTCACCGGCAGAGATAATAAAAAGATCTGGCCGAGCAAAAAATCATCATAACAATGCGCACGATGCGACCCGCGTGTTACCCCGCTCCCCCTGCCCTCTCTTTCACCCCTCCCGCGCCCGCCCCCGCTGTCGCCTGTGCCGCACGCCACTCCTCTGATTACATTATTGTCCAACATACTGTTTTGTTGGTTCAACATTTGTTGAATTTTGATTACACGCATGTTTGACCCGCCGAAACAATTGTTTCACTCATGCGGTTTTGGACGGGACTTGTTCGGGTTATGCTTATTGAGTCTGGGTTATGGAGTGTAGAGACATAAAGCCCATAATAAAAAATATATTGAAAAGGTGTGATAGCTTAATTTAATTTATATAATGAGTGAATAAAAACAAAGGTAGCTAGGCAAAGATAACGCAGAGGACGTTAGAAAGAAAGGAAGTTGACTTAGCTTTCCTTTTTTATAATTGCAATTAATGGCGAGACGAGCATGTCAATTTTGAGAGTATAAGAGCATTTAGAAATTCTGACCATTCTTCTCTATATACTGTAAATGAAAGGAAAAAGTATGTAGTTACATTAGAGTAATATAGCCTGCAATGTACATACGTACATTTTTGAATAAAGTCGACAATACATCCCACCTCAGCAATAGATGCATCTATGTATATAAACCTATCATCACCCTTTCCATTCCTACCACTCATCCCTGCACCCACCATGTTAAAAGTCCTTGCACAGGTATATTTTTTTACGTATTTCAATCCGCTTGCGTTTGACGCTTGATTAATTCTACAAACAAGCTACATCATTTTAATGAAATCTATTTAAACGTCCAAAACATGTCCTACAGCTTTCAATCACGCGTATTTAGAATAGGGCAATGATTGCCGCCATTAGAACCCAATAAATACTGACTCGAGTAGGTGGATAATGGTAAACGAAAAGATTTGACTCATCGCTGCGGTTCGCGGCCGGCGCAAAAAGTTGCACGCGCGAGCATGCACGAGATGTCGGGCCGGGACAATGAATATATGTGCAGATGGAGGAATAAATAATGAGGGGTGTTGTGGATAATTGTAAGGTGTCTCTTAGAGACAGTTGATGGACGCGGTGGTAAGATAGTACTCGTATATTGGTAGTGACTCACGCAATAAATTGCTAAAAAGAACCTAATCTACTCGGTTTGAAAGTAAGAGTTCTGGTATTTAATTATATATAGGATAATTCAGATAATAATATGGGACTAAATAACATCTTAATTAAAATGATATTATCTGTTCATCTGAGGAAAACAGCTACATTCATTCCTTATACTTACCAGTTAAAAGTTTTGAAAAGATCTTCTTAACCTGTTCCTTAACGAAGTATCCAATTGATTGATATCATTTTTTTTATTTTTATTTTTTTTATTTTATTTAAAGACCAGCCAACAATTGTTTACACTGAAACTTGTCTGTAATATAACTAGGCGATTACCAATTACTTAAGTGTAACAATCTCTTACAGGCTAGTTCCACATGCACAAAATAGAATAATGTAGGTAACTCACATATGTAAATTATAACAATAATAATAACTAAAACTAAAATATATTTTAAACAAAATAAACCATGATAACAATATTATTTAAGATTAAAAAATAATTACTTATACAAAAAAGGCTAGCTTAATATCTAAAAAAAAAAACAAATTAATTTTTTGACAAAAAATCTACGATTATTTTATAGAATTTGCCAACACTGTCAAAATGCAAGTCTAGCACGTCACTGCAACTGTTCACGATGCGGCAGAGTCTAGGTATAGGTGAATTTGCGCCTAGAACCGTTCTTCGACGAGGAGGACAAAGAGGTGTGAGTTTATTGCGAGGATAGCGGGAAGGAGCATTGAACTTTATTTGATTCAACAAATTAGGGCAGTCGATTTTATTTCTGACCAGTTTATAAAGAAATAGTGCGTCAGCGAGGTTAATTCGACAGGATATGCTGCGCACCCCGAAATACCCCAGGCGGCTGTTATAATTGGGAAGTTTCTTGCTTAGACCTTTACAGTATGCTAGATGCCATAAGAATCGCTTCTGGACTCTTTCTAGTCGTAGAGCATGTGTTGCGAAATGTGGCCGCCAAACAACACTGCAGTACTCCAAGATACTCCGCACTAAACTGTTGTAAAGCATTATCTGCAAAGGTACAAATAAAACACGAAGCGGTGTCTCATCTGCGCGCAACAGTTCTATGGCCATACTCGGAACAGTCCCCTACGATTTCTCACATTAAAGTGGACATTTGAAATTATTGGTTTTTGATTTCACTAATTAAATCTTATAGCTGTTCGCTACGGATTTCTGGACGGACACCAATTAAAAGGGACATTCCGTTATTTATTTGTGTTTATTTTTTGCCCATTGCCAGCAATCCTTATTACCGGATCGACGTATTTCTTTGACGCGGTGCGATAGTAAATTTCGTCACGACGCCTATAAAGCAAACAGTGGCAAATAAACTATCTAGAGATTTATTTCGAAGAATATTTACGAAATCAAACGTTTATAAGTCTTGTATTTGGATTCGTGGAATAATTTTGTGATCTTTTTATTGAGCGGTAATTTATTCTGTTCTATCCACTCAGTGTTATTGAAATAACACTCTAGTTTATATTATTACGTAATTTAGTTTTATACTTGTCAATACGATATCGATTGCGATCTTATTTTTACATTACAGAAAATCTCTAACAGAGCTACTCGATATTTGTAGACTGTCACGGATAGATTAGAATTATAATGTAAAATAATATAAGCTTATTCAAAGCTAGTCAGCGAAAGCGCGAAACCTCGTCGCTAACAGTAAACCGCAGTTTCCCGCGCCCCATAAACTTTGTTCCCATAAAAATGTCTAATAGGATGTGTGATGTGTTGGCGGGGTGGCGCGGAGGGGTGGGGAGGGGAGGGGGGAGTGTTCCACGAACGGCGGCGCCCTGAGGTCTGGCTCCATTACCACACGGACGTGGACCAGTGACACGGCACATACCTGTTGCTGTCATGTGCGACATCAGGTAAATTGGAAAATGGACGGGAAATTGTTGTTTTTAACGTGTTGATTAATCGGAATGTTACTGTGTTCTCCAGATTTCTTTCATAATAAATGTCCATCTGACAGGTAACTGTGTAAATCCTTGGGGAGGCCTATATTTAGAGGTAATATGTATGTTGCAGAAGAGAAAGAGTGAGACTTACGTCCCCATCTATTCATCTCTGCATTACCTCACTTGTAGCATTAAGTCCTCTTATATTCCATGTACGAGACTCTTACAAACAAAGAAATAAAAAGAAACGATTCGTTGGACGCAGGTCACTTTGGAAATACCTGGGCCACGCTGAACATAGGTCCAGAGGTGCACTTCTTGTGCCTTACGATGATGAATAACTATAAAAATACTTGATAAGCAGTTTTTGTTACAAATGAGTAAAAATGGTGAAGTAATAGGTACATTAAAATAGCAATATAGCTATGGCAATGGCATGTATTAGAAATTCTCAAAAACGAAGTACGGAAATTTTTACAAACACCTTATATTCTTACACGCTCGCGACACAACCACGACTCGCCTCACCTTACGTGAATTCTATAAAAACAGATATAACCTCTATCGCTGACGTATCACGCCGGGTTGATAGCGTCGGCGACTTCTTACAACAAACAGATCGTTAAAATCATATACTTGGAACGGGTGATTTACAAATTTTATCGGCCATAACAAATTCTGACACTGGTCTTTACAAGGTGCCATTATATTAAATTAAATCAATATTGTAAAATTTAATAAAATGGCATACCTAAATTAGATGACGTCTGTATTCCTGAAGGTGTGTGGGTGGGTGGCTGAAGTGTTGTGGGTGTTTGTGGCATAATTAGTAATAGTAGGTTTAGAAACCAAGGGTTTACGCTGCCAGATGAGGACCTGAAGACCAATATCTATACATTTTGTTCGGTAATTAAATTGCCAATTGTTTAATTATTCTATCCTAGTTACCCTATAATCCTATCCATTTCTATTATGCATAAATCTGTAGGAATGAAACATACATACGCAAGATCCAGATGAGGGATATGTCCATTGCACTTATTTCTTATAATCAAGAAAGGAGATCATTTATGTGCTATACCTACCCAAAAAAATGTTCTCAGTCGACGAAATAAAAGTGACAATTTCCAAAAACACTTAAGGATATTGGCGCAAACATTGGTCAGAAAACCAGCCATATAGAAATCTGAAAAACAGCACTCGGTTGAAAAGCGTTGGCGGCGTGGCGGCGCGGGTATACGAAGACAGGAGCGGGTAGACCGCGGGCAGGGGCGGGTAGCCGCGGGCAGGGCGCGGGCGCAACGTGTCGCGCGCTGCATTCTAATAAGGGCGGGTTTTTGTCGCGCGACAGCGTGGGACCGCCGCTCATGTGATCGATATCGCGACGCGTGGCCGATTCGTTACCGCGCGACAACGCTTTTTGTCTCTTATCAATTTGCTATTTCAACTAGGAAACACTGGCGCGATTTTAAGTGTAAATTGCTATTAAATTAGCTATGATAATTGGTTGTACAATTATCGGGTTTCTTGCCGATTGTAGGGGAATGTCATCAATGATCTCCCCGAGTCATTACCATTATTTATTTATTATTTATACTCTTTGTTGTGCATCTTAAATTACATTGTGATTAAATAAAACAACTACAATTTAAAAAACGTACAATGGGCGGGCATATCGCATGGAGCGATAGCTACCATTGGATGAACAGGAATTATTAGATTGAAAAATTGGGTTTGACGTGCAATAAGAGTACATTAATTAAAGAAAACAAGAATAAGTTTGTTTATAATCTTTAATCAAATGTATTTATGTTATGTAGATAATAATGTGTGATTGCAAGGCTCAGAATACTTTGTAAATTAACTCTGTGAAAGCATAAACATATAATTACAGTTGAGCGTTTCGTAACTAATAATCAATTGTTCAACAATGCGCTGTTTGAATATTTTGTCAAAACAAATACAATGTTGGATATTACAATTTTATTTAACTGCAACGTCATTTCTAGAGGCTCTGGTATTGGTATTCTGTGTGATAACAATCGTTCAGTGACTTGAATCTGTAACTTTCAACATTACAAACAAATTATAAGTGGTACCACCTAAAAGTGGTAGTCATTACTGCCCGAATCGACTACTCGACAATGGTGAACAATCGTACACAAAACCAGCGTGAAGGACAACCTTTATCGCATTTCATTTGGCAAATGAGATTGCTAAAGACTCAAAACCTAATCATTCTCTCCGCCAGCAGTTTTCTTACTTGCAACACTCGAACAATACAAACTGATAGAAACATGACTTTAAGCCACGATCGATACGAGTTAAACGTTTAAATTTGATTTCAATTAAAATTTCAAAAATCAATATTTTTAAACAAATGGGGATAAATATTTCATACTATTTTACATAGAAAATCAAAAATTTTCAATATAAGTAGTTTAATGATTATTGGTGTGTTAACTGACGCGACCTATTGAAAGATTGGCTATTTTCAATCAATATAATTTCTTTTAAAAGTCTTTAAGCCCCCTAAGGTCCCACATCGACACGAGTCAATAACTCTTTGAAAGAAAGAAAGAAAGAAAGAAAACACATTTATTTGTCACTTATCACAACGCACACACTCATATAACATAAATTTACATACACCATACAGAAATAAAAAAAAATAATAAAGAGAAAAAAAAAAAGTTTGTACGTCGCAAAAAAGTGACACGTAGGTGACCACTCAGCTTAATGTTGTACTGCAGCGCGAGCCACAGCGCAACGCTGGTTTTCAGTGGTCACCTTGAGTGACATGCGAACGCCAGCCGACATATTATTATTATTTTAAAACATTGTAGGTATTATAAATGCATTAATAAATAAAAAAGAAAAAACAATTACTACAACAATAATAATAAAAAAAAAGAATGACAAAAACTTCCTTGACTACATCTAAAGTAACCAACATATACAAACATAAAATAAAAAAGTTTATACAAATTAATAACAATAACAACAAGTAACAAGCCTTTGCACAGTTCTCTGTCCCGCTTCGACACGCCAAGCACACCCAGGTCAGTTGCGCGCCTCGCCGCCCGCGCCCGCGCGAGCCTTAGCATTGCACAATGTACATACAGAAAATGCACTCTGCAGTCGCCCGACGACAGGGACGTGAGAGGACGTTCACGATCAACTTTAATAAGTAAGTCTCGAGGCGTGCGGCTAGTGCAATGCGTCGCAAACATGGTGTTGGTGGCACGGCTATGTCGTGTTGGGAAGTAAAAAGTACTGTATACTTCCAAATGATTGTCTCGGGTAAGTACGACTTGCATAATATTGTTTATAGAACAATAAATTATATTGGTAAATATAATAATATAATAAATAGGTGCAAATATTGAGTAGTACCTATCTTATCCCAGCAATTATCTCTAGAGAAACAATAAAATAAAATAAATACAAACAATAATATTCATGACATAATTCCAACACTTATTTTAAAGGCGAATCCAACGTGAAAGGGGGGACAACTAACCACGTAAAATAGCTAACTATCCGTCTTGGAGGAAGGCTGCCACCCGCCGCGAGGACACTATCACGCCTCGCCGATGATTCATTAACTTTAGGTAAATATAGATACTTATCATTAATACCATATTTTATGTACTTAGTTTTATTGGGGATTCTTTTGCTTGTATAATAAGTGTTTTTTAATGTGTAATTTAAAAGTATTTTTTGTTTTTAGGAATCTCAATGGCGGCGGAAGATCGTTCCAGCAGCGGGTGGCTGCAAATTTGAAACATCCTCTGAAGGCGGTAGTTTTAAAGCGTGGCATCGAGAGCGGGTTCGACGTAGAACGAGTGGGATAATTGTAATGCTCCTGCCTCCATGATAATTTACTGTACAGGTATCTCGGTGTGTGTGACTGTACTATACCAAACATTAATGTCGCTAAATGTAGTTTCCTACGTGCAGCCATTTTCAACACGTTATGGCAATTCAAGTATGGTGTAACATGGTCCCTTCGGGGAATTCCAAAACAAAACCGTGCACAGGCATTTTGGACACGTTGTATTAAGTGTTCCGTACGGGATAGGAGACAAGGTCCGTAGACAGTATCGCAGTAATTAAATTTAGATAGAATCAAGGAATCCACTAATCTCTTCCTTAACGTAACACTAAGATAGTCTCTTACTCGATACAGAATCTTCAACCTATAGAAACAGGATTTTACAACACCATTGACATGACTCTCAAACCGCAGCCCCGGGTCGAACACCAGCCCCAGATTACGCGCAGAATCTACCATCTGTACAGACTGACCCAATATTCTAACATCGGGTAATGCCGATTTAATTGCATGTATTTGTTTTTTAGTTCCCAGCACCATGAATTTGGATTTTTCGGGATTGAGCACTAGAGAATTACTCGCGGACCATTCGGCAACTCCGTTGAGCTCCACATTTAGGGTATCTACTGCAAGTGAGGTCTTTGCGCATTCCCATCTCTTTGTTTTTCGCACCGGCGCGTGAGATGTGCAAAGTGCCGCGTAGTAACAGTTTTTGCCGTCCTCCTGTGACATAGCCCGGGCGGTGCGGAAAGGATCGACTTTTTACCAGGTCATCGGTTTTCGAAATAAAGGAGCTTATTGGTTTTAGACTGCCTCGGTGGCGTAGTTGTACTGCAGTACAATTACAATGCTAAGGTCTTGGGTTCGAATCCCGGGTGCAAAGTGATATTGGATTTTTATATTCATTATCAGCTCGGAGTCTGAAATTTGTGCCCGATATGGCGTTAAGTTCACCCCTATCACGTTATGGGACAGAAAATAGAAGGTTGAATACTATACTACTACATACTGAATTCCTATATTGCGGAACGCATGATCTAGTAACCTAATCTGTAAACAAACTTGCGATTCACACACTAGCGGCCTTATTCATAGACAGCTTTAAAACCTATTATAGTAATCGAATGTTTTGTCTTCTTCGCTCAAACTGAATTCAAAAGTCGTTCGAAAAGGACAAAACATTCGATAAATAAAATAGCATCACAACGAACCTTTGAGCTTGCAGGCATCTTGCTATTGCTATTGCTTGCTATTCATGTTTGGTTGCTATCTCTTTTTCGATTTTACAATATAAATAAATAAATAAAAGAAACTATTTCCGTGAACAATTACTCCTATACTATGCGATAACTCACACAAAGAATATACGCAGTGATTCCAGCAGTGCGGTCATCACAAGCTCAAGCCATTCCGCACGCCTCGGGTATCAAGTTTTTACATAACTGCAAGTTTCCAATTAAAGTCCAGGTTGGTCCGGCCCGTTAACGCTAAGAGCCCATTGTGACCGCCACTACAGTGACGCCCGCCACTAACCGGTGGTTTTTCGACAACATCTTCATCGGTATCAATAGGCCGTAAAATTTCTCGGATTTTACCCTCTGTGCGACGCTTGAGGTGTGAATTTAAAAAGGTTTTTGTATACACTTCAGATTTATATCGGCCGGCTAATCGTTTGGATTGCTGATCGTTCCGCCGGCTACTTCGTGATTATTGTTTTTGAGGTGAGGTGCTTTGGATCAATAGGCATTTACTGTATCGGAGTACCGTCCCTCATAAAATCAAATGGTAAATGAGTTAATAAAAAAATCGCTGACAATGGTATAGAAATCTTATTAAGTGCATATTCAACTAGAAGGATACAAATAAAAAAAATATAGAGACCTGGGCCACCTGTCTATAATTTAATAAAGGATCTGAGATCAACTGAATCAACCCAGAGTTCGTTTTAAGCGTCCACGTGCTGATATAAAATGAAATAAATAATAAATAAATACACACACACAATAAAAAGTTGCACTATAGTGCTAAAAATGTAGTACAAGTTACCTAAAATGTGAATCTTACAGTTGAGGAAGTTAATGAACGGGTGGAAAAGTGATGGTCGAGTAGGAATCCAACCGTGCTGATGGGCGGAATAACCCTACTTAAAAAGAAAATATATTTATCTCATGCTAATCTGCTTAGTACGACTCGACTTAGCCAATTTATTCTGATACACATAACCATTCTGTCAAACAAGTCCAGTAAATTTACACAAAAAGGGAAAAATAGACAAGGAATGCCACACTCGCGAGTAATCCATAAATATTCAAATTAACATTCTAACGCGTGCCGTAAAACAAAATGGCGGAAGCTGTCAACTCAAAATGGCGGATTGGCGCGCGATAAATTCGAATTACATAGACGCTTTGTCGGGGCGCGCGGCGACTGTAAAACTTGGTAATGCGCCGCCCGGTGTAGCTACTAGCTTCTTGGATTAACGAAGCATAAAACTACTAGACGTTGTACTGAAATAAAGATAACACAGTAGCTATAGTTTTACAGTATCTACAAAATGATAAATGCAGCATTTCATTGAAATAGAAAACTGTTTTTTTTTTTTTCAGATATACTAATACAGATTATTTGGATACTGGACCTTATTATTCTGCTACTATGTATTACTGTGATGACTCAATGACTACAATAAACCCCATATAAATCACATTGCTAACGAAAATATCCATTCATGATCTCTGACGCGTTGACATAATTATGATGGCCTGGGCAAAACCGGAAAAATCTTTTGCATACAGGATCAGTAGATATCTAATACGTATCAGTTTATATCTTAAACACTACCCTGATCCTTTAAGAGTTAAACGACGTGTAATTTACGCAAGTACACCATTACTTATTTATTTATTTATTTATATACACTTTATTGCACACAAAAAAAATACAATTAAAAGGAAAATCACATACAAAAAAAGTACAATTGGCGGTCTTATCGCTCAAAGGCAATATCTTACAGACAACCATGGGATTACTTCATTCTCATGATGTTATATGACATGGGTCTATAGCAGACACCAATCTAATCCCGGGTAAATTATATTAATAAACAACCACAACTCTTCTTTACGATACCTTTGTTTACTTTTTTAAGAATACTGGAGCGTTGCAACATTAACGGTAAAATATTTGTTTACACTTCGCTTTATAACATCTCTATCTTCTACTTGACAATGAATAATTGTTTGTTCGCAAAAAAGTTGCCAGAGCGCCCTTAAATGCCACGCGATTTACATGTTACGTAATAAACGAAGTGCTTTACACAGCAAAATATGACACAGTAGTAATTAATTTCACAAACATACATACATAAACTCACACCTTTTCCCCAGAAGGGGTATTAAGAGGTGCAATCATGATACCCACATTTCGCCTTGTATTTTCCGTCCCATGATTTGATAAGGGGCGAGCCTATCGCCATATCGGGCACAAATTCCTGACTCCGGGCTGATACTGAATAGAAAAATCCAAAATCATTTTGCCCGACCCGGGATTCGAATCCGAAACTTCAGCTTTGCAATCATACCGCAGTACAACTGCGCCACCGAGGCAATTAATTTCACTCGTCTAAGTAATTATGTTTCCCGATTGCAATGTCATGTGTAGACCTTATTAATATAAACGATAAAGTCTTACTCGTCAGCTACCGGTCATTACGGGTACCGGACAATGGTCGCTAATATGCGCGGGGTTTTGAGGCTCATAATGCCATATTTTGTACTTGGATCAACCTCACTTCATTTTTATATGTCAGGAATGAAGTGAGTAGTATAAGTTCATGCCTCACAAAATCCATTTTTGAGATTGAAGAACTAATATAGTATGAACTATAGTGGGTCTGAAATAGAAATTAGAGTCAAGACCTTTTTTAATTCAATTATGTTTAAATTAAAAAGTAAAAGTGTTTAAATGTTTAAACCTCAATATTTTATTCAAAGCATAGGTACTGTAATGATCTTCGTCAGACCAATGACTAGAAAATTATTATTCACTGAACAATGTTGTCTTACTGCCTTTCGTATTTGCTACAAGTGAAGCAAGGACCACCGGCGAAATATCTTTAATAAAAAAAAGATGTCAAAGTTAAAAATTAAATCTTAATGCTTTACCATAAAGTTCAAAATCATTGCTTCTTGTTCTGTGACCCTTCAGGCAAATGTATATATGAAAAGCCACAAAATTAATGTGTATTTAATTTGTGTTTCGGGATGAAATTATAAACGTATTATAATGCAATGTCCGTTGTAAGTTGTAATTGGTAAAATTGATTTTTTTTCAACAATTTATGTTCATGCTCATACGTCCATAATTGTTAAATTTACTGTAAGCTGTGTTGTGTAAATTAAGAAGCCATTGAATTACTGATGGCGTACATGGGAAATAAATCGCTACGACTTAAATACAATTCAAGATCAAACAACTGCTAATGGGTATATCCAATCCGGAAATTACTATTGCCTCGGCTGGGACACTTTACAAATAGGAAGAACTAAAGAACGTTTAGTAGTAAAGTGACTGAATGCAAAATCAGTATTACATTCTAATATGTATTATAAATGCTACTGTAAGTTTGTTATTCTTACTTCACCAATCTCATACATTTTGTCAGAGGTACACAAAAGGTTGTTGGGTATCTTTCACTTGGAAAATAGTAGGTACTGTTTTCAAGGAATATAATAAATAACTTTTCGTATTTTAATTATGCTTCCAGTATCCAATTCCACTGCCATCAATCTCACCTTGGGATTTAAGATATTTAATTCAAGCTAGTAACTCGATTATGCAACATATTTAATACAATCTATTTAGTTTAAAAAATGAAATTAGACAGGTATATGTACATATGTAGGACGTCCTGCAGCACGATGGACCGACGACTTGAAAAAAGCGGCGGGTAGCAGATGGATGACGGCTGCTCAAGACCGGGATGGTTGGCACTCACTTGGGGAGGCCTGCGTCCAGCAGTGGACGGCGACAGGCTGAGTATATATATGTATGTAATACCCTTGCATTATAGCAAAAAGATCCAACCAAACCCTTACCCAAACATCACTCACACAAACAATACATCCAACATTGGACGTCCAAATGCGGCAATAAAGTAAATGTGTGGCGACATAAATCGGCGCGCGCATCCCTTTATAATTATTCAAAATCCAGTTGTGGGCGCCCGGTGCCCGGTGTAAGGGCGTATAAATCGGGCCGTTAATAGTGTCGACAAGGCATACAATACCACTGTGTGCGCGGGTTATGAGTTAAATGCAAATACTATGGGGTACCGGAGAGGCGGAGTGAAGAATCGATTTTTGGAAGAAATGTAATAGAAGGTCGGTGATACGGCACTAGATGATAGACAGAATCTCAGATTTATGTTAGTTATTCATAATTTACGATTTAACGCATACATGAAGAAAACGGAATATTTAATAATTAATTTACCTTTAGCACTTAGTAACGGTGAAGGAAAACATCGTGAGGATACCGTAACGATTTTAAAATAATTTCTACGGTATTTAAGTCTGCCAACCCGCTCTAGGCCAGCGTGGTGGACTATATGGCCTAACCTCTCTCAATCGATTCTCTCGATTGTAGAGTAGGCCCGTGCCCAGCAGTGGGACGTATATGGACTAATACAATACTTAGTAACTCAACAAGGCGTTAAGAAAATAAATTGAATTGCGTTAAAACATTAACAGCAAAATTATATTAATAAGTAATATAGGTTAACCTAGATTAATATAATTGAAGAAATGAAAAGAAAAACATATAATAACCAGATACAAACATCTGAAAATCAATGAATAATGCATTATACAGGTAGACTAAATTGTGTCGAATGCCGAAATATAGTACATTTAATTAATACTTAATCTGGAGGGTACTAAGCTGACCTTCAGGTGCAGTGTAGAGTTTCGTCCTACCCGAAATAATAAAAAATAAATACTAAGGTACATTTGTTTCATATAAATTCCCTTTAATCCGCATTCCTGGTGCCCCATCACACGTTTATGGGTCCGAGCGTCGGTCTCCGTCGTAAATAGAGCGGTGTCACGCACGCGTACATTGTACAAGCCACCCCGGGAGTCAAAACTAGCTGTTTGTAGCAGAGCATTAACCAAACCATTCCACTGTACACGCGACTTTCAACCTTGATGCACAGACTTAAAGTTTTAAATACATACGTCATTTTTAAACGTATTACCAGATTACTTGCTTGAATAAACTGCACGAGTCAGAAAGTTATATAAGTAGATTGCTATTATATAACCTTGTACTTTATTTTTAGTGAGATAAGGTTGTTTTTTGTCTAAACTATTCGAGTATTGTAAGGCTCAAAAGATTGAGCTTTCTATAGAAGCCGGCTCAGCAGATGAGTCATTTGGCTTAAGAAATGGGATGCATATGAAAACATATCTATTGTTTCGTAATTAATGTGATTAGCTTGTATGTTTGTGTTATTGTAAATGAATATTGTTGAATATGATTATGGCTCTTCGAATTACTTTATTAAACAACGTATTTATGGAACGTTTATTGTTCAGATTTCGGTGTGCTTCACGAATAGTATGTGATTATGTCTTATAATTATTTTAGGTTATCATTTTGTTGCTCCACGCAAATGTTCATTTGTACAATGAGAAAAGGTTAATATAATAAATACATTATTTCGTATTGAGACGATATTGGCCGACTTTATCCCCAGTTGGTGATATACAAATACTGTTTAATATCAATAATCTAATAGAATAATATTTTAACGGATCAGACACATTATAGCTTGAACATTAAATCCTTAGTAGATGATACAGACAAACATTCAAATCATCTAACAGTCCTCCATGATAACTCAGAGGTCCAGGGAAACAAAAAACTATTATTTTACATACATACATAAGCTCACGCCTTTATCCCAGAAGGGGTAGGCAGAGGCGCCATCAGGACACCCACATTTCGCTTTGTATGTTCCGTCCCACCATGTAATAGGGGGCGAGCCTATCGACATATCGGCAGCAATTTCCTGACTCCGGGCTGATAATGAATTTATATTCTAAAAAAAATGCAATATCACTTTGCTCGACCCGGGACTCGAACCCGAGACCTCAGCTTTGTAATCGTACCGTAGTACAACTATGCCACCGAGGCATCTTTTTTCTATTTTAAATACAATTACAAACAGGAACAAACCTACCATTGAATCCGTGACCCCATAAAATATTAAAAACACCATCCGCAAATACCCGCAATACAGGAACACCGAGCTGTGAGTCACAAAAGGCGAGCATCGGGAATTATCCGTCGCAGAAGCAATTTCTTTGGCTCCATATTTCAGAGCTAAGTTAGAGTGGTCAGTGAGGTCAGGGCGAGATAGCTCCACTATGCTTAGGGTTGTATCGCTTTGATCTTTGGTGGTTTGATAATTACTTATGATGTTACAGCCCTAAACTGTTTTTATTGTCTGGTGGATGATATTGGCGAACATCTAATGAAGATTGATAGGTCTACAATTGCTCAGTGGAAATCAGGTTTTACTTACATACATACATTAACTCACACCTTTTTCCCAGAAGGGTTAGGCTGAGGTGCTACCAGGACACCCACGTTTTGCCTTGTTTTCAGTCCCACGATATGATAGGGGGCGAACCTATCGCCATATTCCACGATGTAATAGGGGGCAGGATTTACTTTTAACAATCAATTTAGAGCCTTTTTTACTGACACGACAAGGTGGCTATAATGCACTCGGTGATAGTTGCAGTGCAGTGCTAATAGAATACCAAGCGATGAGAGATGTTTAGACCTCAAGGGTCGATATAATCATGGCGGATGGCTCAAAACTAATATACAGAGTGAACCCGATTTGTGTGACAGTTGCGAGTGTTTTCACGGTTTTCACGTTGATTTATCGTGTAGCTACGGTGGTCGATGTCCATGGGGACACACATATGCTTATTCCTACCATAAATATACAAACATACATACATACATACATACATACATAAACTCACGCCTTAATCCCAGAAGGGGTAGGCAGAGTAAGTTTACAAACATACGTATACAAATAATCATACAGGGTATATCAAGACTGCGACCGAAAATGAACCCAGGTGGTAGTATTAGTGACTTCAGACACAATGCAAGTAAAAATTTCGCAAAAGAAATCGACAACTTTTTTTTTAGAATTTTTTACTTTTCGTCGTATTTGGGTGATAAATACATAATTTTCCTAAAATAAAGATGTACACCTCTTTATTTTTAAACACGCTATGGTACGTAAAGGTTTAAATTAGTATTTTCGCAAAAACTAGGTATTTACCACCCAAACACGATGATTTTTAAAAAATTCTAAAAAAATATCTGTCTCTATTTTGGCGAAATTTTTATTTGCAACGTGTTTGGAACCACTAAAACTACCACCTGGCTTCGTTTTCGGTCGCAGTCTTGATATACCCGGTATAAATAAATTAGGTTACATTAAAAAACTACAAATTTCGTCATTCGAAACAGTATAAACATAACTCTTAATTTTTTGGACAGTTAATACCAGCCCTAACGCGACATGTAATAATACAGTAGCCCCTTTGATGTCGCGAAAATGTGATTTTGTGTTTAAACTCCGTTAGCCGAGTAATATCGCGCTAAGAGCGTATCTGGTTACCACGAGATAAAATTATGCGAAATCGACAAACAATTGAGTAAAATGTGGAATGTACGTTATTTTGCATTGCTGTAAATGTATTCCTTACTTTGTATTGCCTTTGGCGTAGTAGGCGAAAAGCTGGCTGTGAAATGGGATGTCGCGGATTCGTTCCCGGCTTTGAGGCATTTGGTGGTAGTAAATATTTACACGGACGGCTTTTATTTAATAAGTAATTTTAAAGAAAAACAAGCTACCCTTTCCTAAGGACCTTAAACAACTGAAATATCGTAAATTATATGTCACACTGAAGTAAATAAATATATTCGCGTTTTCATAAGAGGTGATTCAGGTCATCGCGCAATTATTCGATATAAGCAAAAAAGTACTTAATTTAATTTTAATCTCAACATTTATTTTAAAAAGCATTTTTTCAGCATTATTCTTATTAAATAAATAACTACAGACTCCACAAAATTAATATTTCACGTAACAAAATAATTCTAAAATCAACATCCGTATACATAATACTAGTGTAAAAGCCGCTTTAAGCGCATCACCGCAGGTGGCTTGAGGTCAAACAGATAGTATCGGCCGCGAGGTCCCCGGGCGTCATTTAATTGCGAGCACGGGTTCGATTCCCGGCGAATGGGTGGGCGAACCCACGGCGCGCCTTATAAATGGGCCACGCGGTAGCTATCCGGGGTGGCGAATGGCCTGTGACCATGTGAAGGGGCTTTGTGTGTGGTTTGTCCGTGTGTTTATTGGATTAATTAATATTAATTTTACAGCCTGCGGGTAGTATCGCAGCAGCTTTTATGTTTGTATGGAGTTTACTGGGATTTTAAAGCCAGCAATAGACGTAGCTTATTTTTTTCACCGAATGAGCTATGCAGTTGAAGAACATTAATTTACCCTATTACCTATTACGTCCACTATAATGGTATCAGATGTGATTTGGGACAATTTAGGGATTTTTTTGTATAAGAACCTAGTGTTCTTCATCACAATCTTTCCATAGAAAGCTTTGGCTGAATAGGATTACCCCAAGAATTACTATAATAAAAAAATATGCTAATTTATGTTGCGTATTTCATTTTCAAAACATTTCTGCCGTGAAAGGTTTTCAAAATCTTTAAATAAAAATACTTCTTTTACTCATTTTACTCCTACCAATTACACAATATCAAAATCCTCAAAAAACATTAAAAATTCCATGACAGAGCCATGAGAGTAAGGCGGCGTGCACGGCGGGCCACAAAGAGTCCGCTAGCATCTTTGGACAATCGTCGGATCGCCGCCACGACGCAGATAACAGCGGGTGCACTTATCTGCCTATGTGAGGTGCATTTTTGAACTAGGCGGTAGGTTTAGGCGCAGGGTGTTTTGTATTAACTCGTAAAATGGAATCTTATAGTGAGAGAGGTAAAGGTCTTTGTGTGATGGTAAGTATAATCTAAAAATAATACACCCAACAGTCACATACATAGTCCTGACCCCACATTAAGGTCAATTAAGTCTTGTGTCGTGTGTATCAGGAACTACGAGAGACTATTCGATCTCACTAACACCCAGACCCAAGACAAATATTTGTGGGCCTCACAAACATATGTCTCGGTGCGGGGATCGAACCCGCGGCCTCTCGTTTCAGAGCCCGCGTCTAACCATCTGCGCCACGGAGGCCCTCAATTTATGTACATTGGAGGACTCGCATTAAAAGGACTTTTTGATTGTTACTACGAATAATACTGGGATCTGAACAGAAAACAAAAAGAGGGAAGAGAGGCCTTGGCGCTGCAATGGGACAGTATAGGCGGCAACATTTTATCCTTTTGTAATTGACTGGGACACTAGAATGTCTAACGTGGCGATCTTGATATTCGGTCAACTTTTTTAACTCATCTTCTCATAACAGACCGTTTATTGTGTGTCTTCATATGACCTAAATTATATTCCACAATGATTTTGTTACCCCTCCTCGGCCGTGTATGTCGGTCGAAATCAACTTTTAATATGTTTATTACTCAAAATTCATACTTATCTACCAACGCCGTAATTCATTTAGTATTCCTACCTTTACGCCGTACTTCCTACAATAGCACAATTTAAAACCAAACCCACTTGTGTAAAAAAAAATATTTTATGCCATGCCCTACAGGGTCCAGATTGTACTAAATAAATTGTAACATCTTTTTAACATGTGCAGTAAAGTATTGAGTATTGAGTATTGTATTACCTAAAGTAAATTATGACAGCCTCCGTGGCGCAGTTGGTTAGACGCCGGCTGTGAAACGAGAGGCCGCGGGTTCGATCCCCGCACCGAAACAAATATTTGTGTGATCCACAGGTATTTGTTTCGGGTCTGGGTGTTTGTGAGACCGAAAAGTCTCTCGTAGGTTCTGATACCCACGACACAAGACTCGATCTTAGTGTGGGGTCAGGACTATGTATGTGACTATTGGGTGTATTTATTTATTATTTATTAAAGTCTAATCTATAAATGCATTTCCCTCAGTAAACGTATTAAACCCCCAACAGTCGTATTCACAGCGAGCACTAATGTTACAAAGCTACAAAGCAGACCGGGCGGGAAGAGAGCGCGGATGTCAAATATTTGCCCGGCGATGCGACATCGTACGTCCGTATGCACAGTCCTCAGATAATGCTGTTTTACCACCATTCGCTGGAATCATGACTTGTAGCGATGAGTAAGGTACAATTTACAATTGGTGTATGTACATTTGTATGTTCGTATTGAAATACAATTTTTACGTATTATATCGCGGATTTGGTTTATTTTTTACATATTTTAATTTCCCGACGTTTGACGTGGTGACGGGGCGGACTTGATGTAAAAATTAAACCATACATACATAAACTGACGCCTTTATCCCCGAAGGGGTAGGCAGAGGCGCCACTAGGACACCCACATTTCGCCTTGCATGTTCCGTCCCACGAATTGATAGAGGGTGAACCAATCGCCATCTCGGGCACAAATTCCTGACTACGGGCTGATAATTAATAGAAAAACGCAATATCACTTTACCCGACCCGGGACTCGAACCCGAGACTTCAGCTTTGTAACCGTACTGTAATACAACTACGCCACCGAGGCAGTCAAAATTAAACCAAATCCGTATAAATTAGTTTTATTTCAATGTGTAACATTCGTGTAAATCTAAGAAACCATTATATTCGTATTATTTTTAAATACACCCAATTGTCACATAACTCCGTATCCACATTAGGATACACATCGTTATATGTAGTAGGTTTCAGGAAGAGTTTTCGAAACAAATATTTGTGGCACCGGCAAAAGTTTGTTTATGTGGGTATCGAAGCCGTGGTTCCTTGGTTCAAAACTATATGATACTGCACCACGGATGGCAAATATATTCGAGGCGTACGTGTATGTGATTAGGTTTAAAGTTTGAAACTATAACTATTTATGGTAGATTCCATGCAAAAATGGGATCAACAATATGTAACACGATGTATCAAATTTCACGTCTCACAACAAGTAAATTTCGACAAAAAATACTAGCCACAATTCCATCGAACATTCGTTGATACTGAAATCGGCTGAGATCCCGTCCCAACATCGTTGAAAGATTTTTCTGATTATAAGAACACTAATCACCGGGCCTTTACAAACTGCCAGTGTCACGGATTAAACTGTCACTGGCGAAATCTAGGATCAACAGCGGCACGAAATCTTTAAAAATCGAGCACCAAATAAACCAAATCTTAAAGAGGAACTGGAAACCCAGTGTCAGTGGACCCTCATGAAAGAACTCCGAAAACAAATATAAATATACTTTTCACAAACAAAGGCTGTTACATATTCTTAAACACATCTCCCCAAAGACCCATATAATATTTAACCCATCAGCATAATTAAACAAACGACAAAACTAAAAACAAGAGAATAGCTCCACGAGCGCCGGCGATACTATGCTCCCGCCGGACAAAGTGGCAACTGAATAATCTCGCTGATATTTAACGCTTCGCGATACATAATTATTATGACAGCACAATGGCGGGCGGAGCCGGCGACAGCTGTTTGCGTGTAACGAGTGAGCTGAGACAATCCGATAGCATCGCAGATGAGGCACAGGGCACGCTTGTATCAGCCAATCTCGCTTATTGTCTGTTTGTTAGCTTGTTTTTGTTTTGATTTATGAGGATTGTAGTGAAATGAGTTCTGCAGTCTTGTTCGATTTGTCTAATATATGGAATCGTGCGTTGTAATAATACAAGTGAACATGGTACTACAGTAAAATCCGACATACAAGAATCTTTAATCATTATCATCAGAAACTATTAGGGCCTCTCTGGACCCATAAATATTAGACTCAAAATAACAAACGCCTGGGCCCTGTGGGTTTGTATTGTAATTAATTGTGCTTATCATACGTGATACTTAGGAGACTCAACTCAAACTACTACAAAAACATACGAATCGACCTACGCTCTGTAAAAACCGATTAAGTTTACAACCATTTCCAAGAGCTTAAATATTTTTTACACATAATATATGAACTTAGAGTAAACCCCACTTGTCCCCTGCTGAGCATTTTAAGCTGTAATCTGTCTGTAGTCTGCCTTTGGGTCACTATGCTATGCGAAGATGTAGAGAAAGACTGATGGATTTTATTAAACCAATGGCAGGTCTATGTAAGAACTTTATGCAATGTTACGGCCATATTTATAGAAAGATTTAAAACCAATTTTATTTATCGAATGTTTTGTCCCTTTCAAACGGCTTTCGAATTCAGTTTAAGCGAAGAAGACAAAACATTCGATATCTAAAATAGTTTTTAAATCTGTCTATGAATAAGGCGCTAGTGTTTATGACGCGATTCATCAGTAGAAGCCATTATGAATTCCTTTTAGAATAATAACAAAAAACAATATTTATAAAAGCCACACAAATAACCAAATAAATCCACAAAGTAGCTTTCGACTAATTCATGCATAAACGTACATTCAAACAAAACAACGCGCGGGTCAGAGATTTTGATTTATAACAAAAACAGTAATTTAAAAGTTGTTCCTTTTGCGCCACTCCCACGCCACACCCACGCCACACGACAATCTCAATATTAACAAAACAAGAAAGAACTGGTTTCAAGTTTCGCGTTTAATTTGCGTGTTTATTTTTAATTTTATGGAGTTATACAGTTTTAGATAAGAGGAAAGTGGACTCCAATAAGTTGTATACCACAGCTAAATATCAATATAATATCGAGGTTGTAGAAATACAGTAGACAAATTTTGTGATTGTTATAATAAAAATGTCACCACATATAAAAATATAGGAAAAGTGACTTTAAATAAATACGTTTTTATAAGATATTGTTTCAATGAAGTACCACAAAAAACTTCTAATCATTCATTTACATCGATAAATTTTATCAGCAATAATTTGAAACGCTTTAATATTACTCAGCAGAATAGTCCCAACTGTGACTAGTCTGTAGGCGACAGTCTAAGGCCGTTGCTAACGGGCTCGGAGGTAAACAAACAGGTTGGCATTCAACATTGTCTGCCTACTCCCCCGGCAACAAAGCGCTAACATACACCGGACAATGTTATTGTGTTATTGTTAGAGCGGTGAGGTTAGTGCTGGAAGTGGAATCTAAGTTTAAATTAATAGGATGGTATCTGTGAATCAGTAATTCCGGACATACGAAACAAAAAAAAATTGTTCGGAGACAAATTACCAATCACTATACATATAAAGAGCGGACTATGTAATAAAGGTTGCGATTTTGACCCACATTTGTATTAAATAGGCATATTTTTTCAAGTGAGGGCCCTACAATCAGCCATAAGGCACAAAACTTACTTAAATAGTATAACTTGGTACCTACGGAACATCTGTAATAATGTAACCTATATTCTGCAAATTAAGAGATTTCATTTGAATTGATAGTTAATACGTAATCACAGGTCTTTGCCAATAGGTGTTTTTATAACTGTTATTATAAAACTCTTTCGGATATAGTAATTAACCTTGTAGTCTTGTCACCAAAAGACGTTGAGGAAAAGGTCACAATTTCGACATAAAAAAATAATTCCCGACCTCACACACAATCTCACACAGGTCATCAATGAATACTTTCAATTTCAGAATCACAATCTGCGTGTAACATCACTAGTTATTATTCATCTGGACGCGACCATTCTGGTGTCCAAACAATTGACCCATTCAAAACGGACCAATCCGTCTTTCCGAGCTTTCATATTAACTAATTCAACTTGTTATTTATTCGTAGCGGAGTGCGCCAACAAAAGCTTAACCCAGATAAGGCCGGCGCACACTGCGCGTTAATAAATAACGTCATATTAGAGCCAGCATTAAACGCGAGTGTGTAGGCGGCCCACTCTGCGCACATACACGCTTTACTACCATTTTATTGGGAAATTAAATTGTAATTATTGACGTTGAGAAGGGTCTTCTTCTGTTTGTGGAGCATGTCTGTAATTGTATTAAAATATCGTATTCTATTCATTGAAAGTAAATGAATAAATCTCATTTACTTTCGACTGACAAGGATCATAATGTTTAATTACATTGATAATAAAATTAAAATAATGCCCGTTTACCTCACTATCTGTTTTATTTTAAATTGTCCAACAGTATTTTGCTAATTTAAAAATTTGTCTTTAATAATAATAATAAGATTTTTTAAACAAGGAACTCTGTCCATGGCCACAATTAATCCCAATTCAGAAACTCATAGAACTACGCTTCTTATATTTTTATTCTACATAGAGAATGAATTTAGAAAACCTTGATATATTACACTGAGAATTATTTACTAAATTAAATTTAAAAAAGTAAAAAAAATATTTTTGTAAATTTAGTTGCCCCCGTTTCGCATGGCGCGTGTGACGCAGTAGCCGATACAGACTTATTAATTTCTCTGTCGATGCTATCTGTTTGTGGGTGTGTACATTGTTCATGTTTCGGCTCGTCAGCTGCTGACTTAGCTGTCCTGGGTTCGAAAATGGAGACTAAATGGTTGAATGTTAGGTTTTTAGTGAGGGAATTATGATTGAAAACGGATGCCTCTTTGATATCAAATACGTCCTCACTCAATATTGTACTAATTTCAAAACGCTAACGCTTATATCCAGAATTCTTGTCTTTAAGGAAGGCTGCAAGGCTTGAAAGTTTAGCATTAAAAAGATAAACTATTTTTCACTGACTTCTGACACTGGTAGATTGTAGTAGAATTGTAACAAATGCACACATAATATAATTCTTCAGTCGTAAGTATCCGAGACTACGAGAGACTTTTCAGTCCAACAGCAGACCTGATGTAAATATTTATGGATCTCACCAGCATGTCACAGCACAGGGATCGAATCAACAATCTCTTATCACAACGTCAACCAACAACGCCATCGCTACCATACATTAACTCACGCCTATTTCCCAGAAGGGGTAGGCAGAGATGCTACCAGGACAACCGCGTTTCGCCTTGTGTGTTCCGTCCCACGATGTTCTAAGTGGCGAGCCTATCGCCATATCAAGCACAGATGCCTGACTCCGGGCTGATAATGAATAGAAAAATCCAAATATCTGATTTCCCGACCCGGGATTCAAAACCGAAACATCAGTGTTGTAATTGTACCGTAGTACAACTACGCCACCGAGGCAGTCAGAGGCCATCACTATCAAATTAAATAATAAAGAAAACGCATATTCATTACATTCTATATACCTAACCGAAGAACAATGGAGCTACGGGTAAAGGTAACAATTGATTAGCGAGAGTAACCGATTGGCCGGCACGTTTAACGCTAATTAAACGCAGTTACCGGCGGTGGGCGGGGCATGGGAACGTCACGCGGTTCACTCGCTTCTGATATGGTGAGTGATGGGAGGCAGCGTCTACTGAAACGGTTTGTGGAGGAATAATTAAAAATAAAGAAAAAAAATGGGTGAGAAGTATGTGGACAGCGGTAGCAGATATATGGGACTACATAGATCAGAGCTTAAGAGGGATTTTGTGAATTTCGAATAAATTTTTTAATTATTTTTTTAACTTTCAAGTCAGTCTCAATTTTTAACTTTTTTTTCCGAAAGTAAGTTATGGTTTTAAACTTTTTTAAAGACGACTTCTATTGCATTTAATCTGTCTAATTAAATACTAGGTGTAACTAAAATGCCTCATTCCGACTAAAGAAATTTTATGAAATAAAACTAATTTTTAATTACGGTTTTTATCGCGATTTCATTGAATTTTTACATTTATTAACTTCCCGACGCGTTGTTTCGATTTTTAACAGCTTTCGTGGTCACGGGGCGTTAATCTAAGAAACCATTATACAAGTTTTTGACTTATTTGCGTAAACATTTTAAGAAAATATCTGCATCGCTTATAAAACTGTAATTGTATGCTAGTATTACAATATTCCTTAATTTTCGCTAAACAACCCATACATTACCTCCAAAACCGCTCTCCGCGCTCTCTCACAACACACGCCATCAACCGAGTTATACGCTAATTGAAGTATAAATCGAGCTAAGTGGCAAACGAGAAGAGTAATTGTTTTACACATGAACACACAACGAGAGCTGTTTGCCTTTTAAAATGATTACCTTTCGACTTAGCACCTCCGCCGACTCGCACCGCTGACGGTTCACTGGGATTAGCTCTAAGGGCTCTTGTATTTCTCCTTCTTTACCTTATAATAAAAATGTAGCTGATGTTTTAATACGACCCACATCTACGAAGTGAAAAACTGCGAAATTAATGACTTCAGAAATAACCATCTATGATAGATAAATTTTATAAGCAATATCCTTACTAATAATAATCATTATTGTAAAGTTTCAATAGTTTCTTAAATGAGTAATCGGCAAGCTTATAAACACTTTCTTAAAGCACATATCTAGAATGTTAAGCACTAATCAGTAAAAAACTAACCACAATATATTTTACTTAAATATAAAATCGACAAGATTTCCACGCGTTCCAAACTTCAATAAAGTATAAAGATGTAAGAGGTTATGGTAAATACGAGTACATCCAATGGCAAAGAGTACAGGTATTTAGTAAAGTCCACAATACAAGTCTACCCTTGACCGCTGACCCGTGAATCATACGCGCAGCCTGCGACGCGACCGCACTTACTCACTGAGCTTTTAATAACTTTAATACCCTTATGGTCTCAAAACACTATACTCCACCTGTACGCAGAGTGTTATGATCGTCACACACGTTCAAGTTCGTTTGCGCAAACGAGAATTAAATTTCAACGAAGTTTGCGCAGTTATTTGCCCACACACGTTCCATTATACTGGTGCAAACTCAGACTTGCACAATTATATCGTTACGTGTATGGCGGCTATTGGGGAGACAAGAGAAACAAACCAATGTGTAAACGAGACATTACGCAGCTTGCAAATTTTAGACCAGGAAGTATGCAGATTGTTTTGGTGCTATTTCTAAATGTATTTATTGTGAACTATGTTAATTTGATCCTTCAATTTCAGGGATGTTTATATTCAAAAAAATTAGCCTATAGTTCGACATAGCCTTAGAACAATCGCCGTTAAAACCCTTATCTACAGCATTCGACATTGTACTAGAAGGTCAATACCCAACATTGACACTACATGTAGGTATTTGAATATGTTATCTCAATGATTTTTAATTCGACACCGATATACACATCTTAATAGAGATGAAGTAACAATAACATTCAGTAACTCGACACTGGCGATGCTACGGAATGTTCTGAATCATGCAGTGTTTACACACACAGCACGTATCGATTAATGTCTATTCTATTCTATATCAGCCCATATACGTCCCACTGCAGGGCACGGGCCTACTCTACAATCGAGGGAATCGATTGAGAGTGGTTAGGCCATATAGTCCACCACGCTGGCCTAGTGCGGGTTGGCGGACTTACATACCGTAGAAATTCTTTAAAATCGCTACGGTATGCAGGTTTCCTCACGATGTTTTCCTTCACCGTTAAAGTGCGTGGTGATTGACTATCAATACACACATAACTCCGAAAAGTCAGAGGTGTGCCCTGGGATTTGAACCCGCGACCACCGTGGACATGTAGGCAGCCGCGTCTGGTCCGTTACCAACAGGCCACCACGCACTTGTTACGATTAATGTCATTTGTTAATATTACAATGCATCGTTATGGGAGATATTGTTTCTATAGTATTTACTTGCCTGTACTTGCAAGGCAAAGTAACCACGAATTGACATCTGATGGCAAGCGTCATGCGTTTCGAAAAGAGTATTGACGACAAGAAACATAGCCACAATTATATCGACCTATTCGACATCGGATCCTATGGTTATATTGATTGAAGATGGGACAAGATTTAACCAAAATCCCATGACTATCACGCGGTAATGAACGGCTTCTGTTATCGAACTCGATTTAAATTTCGATAGCAAGATTTGAAATTATTGTAAATTGACTAACGAGACCTGTATATCTACAATAATCTACCTACTGTATACTTTGGATACGAAATAGGAAACTAGACGAAATAAGGAAGCTACCAGTGATAACAATGCCAACACCTCCAGGATATATGTATACGCGTGATGTATGTTTTTACAAAAGCTATTTTATAATAAAGCACAATGAGCGAATGTCGCCACGTTACATAAAGCAGGTTGCGACGCTGCGCATCGGTGTATAAATCTGGGAACTTTCTCTCGTCGACAGATTCGTTTATTAACGCCTGAACACAGTCCATAAGAATTACAGCGTTGCAAGTTTATTTAATTCTTAAGGCTTGTGTTTATTATCATTAAACCTTGATGCTGGATCAATTCAAAAATATTAACTTGGATTTTTGTGCCCAACATGAAAATAGACTCGCTCCACTCACATCTTAGGACGAAAATATGCTCGAGGAATTTTAGGTATTACTAGTGATAACTCAGCCTATCCCTACGAAGCAGGACGTGAGCTTCCATTCGTATTTACTAAGAAGAAACCACTTTTATTTTCGATTTTTTCTTTGTTTAACATCTTTCTGGACTAAATAATTCCCTTTTTACTTACACACTAATAAGAAAAGTACTTCAAAGAGGAGGTTAAGCTCGTGGTGTATAAAAGATAAAACATCACATTTATGACACACCTAAACCCCGGTAACTCATATTAGTCGTATTAATCTTACAGTTTCTAAATTACTATACATAACAAGTGGACCAATGACATAACTTTGCCCTACTGCCGCCTATACTGTGTCCATTAAACCGTCCAGCGATAACCGAGACGTGTGGCCACACCGCGCATTGTCCTGAAAATTAATCGATAAGATTGTGAAACGAGTGTCGTTCGTGTCCAGATGCCCGATACACGTAACGTTACTCGGTCCAGTTCCGGGGGACATAATCATTTGGTTATGTACTATATAAAAGTATTACATACATACATACATAAACTCACGCCTTCATCCCCGAAGGGGTAGGCAGAGGCGCCACTAGGACACCCACATTTCGCCTTGCATGTTCCGTCCCACGATGTGATAGGGGGCGAGCCTATCGCCATATCGGGCACAAATTCCTGACTCCGGGCTGATAATGAATAGAAAAATTCAATATCACTTTGCCCGACTCGGGATTCGAACCCGAGACCTCAGCTTTGTAACCGTACCATAATACAACTACGCCACCGAGGCAGTAAAAGTATTATATTTTTATAATCATTTAGTTATGACATCCGCGATGTAGTGATTAAAAAAATGGTATTGTGTAACTCCTAGAAGCCAGGATCAATAATAGCACGAATTCTATTGACACTGAGTATTTCCTAAAATGCGTAAGTTGTCTTCACCACGCATAAAAATTTAGTAAAAAAATAACAATGGAGGATGTTCAAAATAAATATATTTTTACTTTCATCTGTAGCAAAATGGAAGGTAACATGATAAACTAAAATGTCTTGGCCTTGGTAAATTGGACTTGTGGTACTAAATCTATTAGTAAAATCGAATTATGAAATAACTACTATTCACTCAAATGACCCATAAAACTACAAATTACAAAATGTACTATATTATGTTCCAAAACGTAATTACAAGATGTATAAAGACAAACAAAGCGTAATCATCATCTATATTAAAACTAATGTGTTATAAATAGTGCACATCAAATTTAATGGCATTTTTGAATTACTAACATCAGCGCAAATTGTTCAATGTAAAAACTTGTTAAGCGCAAGCCTTTTTACAACTACACTGTTCTGTATATGTTTACCTCTTTGAAATTCGTCAATTTAACGTGCTTTTTATAGACATCATAAAATAAGTTTTTTTATTTGTTGTTTATTTTATTAATAAATATTTTATGCTAGATTTGGAAATTGAATTATGATTTTATGACCCGTCAACACTTGTGACAATGATTCAAATCCCGAAATTGGCTTCTTTTTCAGACGCCCACACTAGACGAGAATCAAAGATAAACATAGACGATTTGGCATAACGCTAACGTCCAGTTATTTTTTTTAATTCGCACGCATAATTGGCCAAACATTTGAATTTTGTTTTAAATTCACACCAGCCTAATTTGGCCATAGCTGGTGAGCGTTCAAACAATAAAATCGAGTGCCTAAAATATCTGTTAATTAATTAATGTTAAGGCAAACAAATGAAAAAACTTTGTTTCTGCAATTGTAAAATACCAATCTTACGATAAATATTCTTCGTACACTTTAAAGTACACTCAACATTTTTGTAGTCAAGCGGAGTTATTCATAATATGGAACTCATTTCCAGGTAATCTAAGAGCCTGACATCTAATATTACACGGTGTGTTTTGAAAAACAAAGTTACGAAGAACATAAGTTAGTTTGTAACCGCGAGAAACGGTATATACTTGAGATTGGTAAATGCGGGCGAAAGAATCTTAAAAAAATAACTGCAATGACTTCAATAGCACATCTTATACAAGTTTATAAAGTAGTAAAATGGAACCCTAAATTATAAAAACAGACAGGTGCACAGTTGAAAATTTATATTTATTAGCGACCAATCGTCACCGCACAAATTATACACGGGGACTGTCATGCGCAGTTTATGTGCCCACTTGTCACAGCGCACATTAACACTTGGACCAAATGTTCGACCATCATTACTGGCCATTTGTGAAATACATTTTCTTTATTGAAGGTTGAATGCGCTTTGAGGGAATTCTCGATTATAATTATAGGCTTTTTCCCCACGTGTTTAGAAAAGGTGCGGCGCGGCGTGGGCCTTTGAGAAGGGTAGGAAGAAGGGAAAGATAAAAGAGATTCGAAAAAGGCACTCAAAATCTAGAATATTTCACGACTACATTATAAGGCATACGAGAAGTATTTCTACAACGAAAACTAATTAATTTTTCATCAATAATAAACGTGTCTTTTATCTTAGATAACAGAATATGTTAGCACAATTAACTCCTAGAAAACCATATCAAAAACAAAACAAATATCAATAATTTCAACATAAAATATGTCTCCGTAATAGTCACATTTCATACACTAACTTAGTCGCTCACAAATCCTTCCCGCCTTCAAAATGCTCACTTCCTAACATCCATAAAACTACTAGATGACAAACTGTTCAGTAATAATTTTAGCTTTCAAAACGCTCCGTTCTTAACATCTACAAAACTACATCGACGACTGGCGATGAATTTTTAAATTAATCTAAACATTTACCGACATAGCGAGGCACTAACGACCCTTATAAATTGCACTTCGTTTTCGCAAATCTCTATGAATATTGATGGATTTATCAAATAGCTGGCGCGAAAAGCTGTGGAAATTTGCATTGTGTTGAGTTTACTTGATTGCGAAAGTAGTTAAAACGAAATTTGTTTGTTGTATTATGTAATTTCTAAATGGATGAAATAATATGGTTGCGTGTACATCAAACGTTGGTATTTTCCTATATACTGCCACAGTATTGTAAACATACGAACCCAATAATCACATCACATAAATGATAAATACTTCTAACACGACACGCATTTTCCTGATTTCACAGAAAATTCGTTCCGAGGCGGAAATCACTGCCTATATTTTTTGTAGATGACCGTCCAAAATGGCGCAATATAAAAACGACCTATGAATATCCTGTGATGAATAAATCAAAGTGCATACAGAAAGAAAATAATACTCGTATAGTACGTCAAATCAACTTACCGAATGCCCGTACCCGAAGCCTGATAGCAAACACTGACGAAAACATTTGTCTATTGACACAATAACCTAGTCGACACTGACGATAGTTTTTTTATAGCACTTAATATCACTTGCACTATATTGTCCATGAAACTTCCGTAATTGATGGGATTATAGCACGGCTACGGAGCACGTGCCAACCAATCGGCAGAAATCACGAGACTGACTGAGCAATAAGACGCAGCGTAAAGGAAATCTACTACTACCCTCTACTCGATTATAACACGAGACTGAATTGAAAGACCCAGCAAGAATGTAATGTAAAACTACCTTCTAATAAATTATATTTACGATACAAGAAAAATAATATTAGAATTGAAAGGTGTAAAATTTATTCATTTATTGCTTCATAAACTAAAAAGTATACAGGCAAACTTAATGGCTGAAGTGTTCTTTAAGGTTAAATGAAAACTGTCGCCTTCGAAAAATATTGTTTGTATAATGTATGTTAAACAAAGCGAACAGCCCAGTGCACAGTCTCTGATATACCCTAGTTATTTTTTGGTTTTCAATTCGAGCAATTTATTTTCTGTGTGTTTTTCAATGAACTCAGGGAAAGTCATAGATGGGAAATCTTCCGGGTTGGGGTTTTTCCTACTTCGTTAGTCTGTGACATTATGAGACAGATAAATAATTGGACAACATGTGCAATTATTTCATAGAACTTACAATATACATAAAACAAAGGACCTCATGATCTATTATAACCAAGGATTAAGATGTCATAACGCTGCATAAATTATTTAACACGCGTTAACAACACGCGATACATATCGCCGTTGCTAATGTGGCAGCACACTTGTAATAAACATCGCTAAAGGTCAGCGATGTGATTTAAGTAACGTTAACACCAGAATTACGTTTTAATCTGAGCACAAATGGTATTTATCTGTGGTTGAGAGGTCATTATACATACATAGATAATATTAATTTCAGTGATGGCGGCAGATTATTTACTTATCGCTTGCCCGAATGAAATGCCAGCTAAATGTTTTGTTTGAGTCTGAAATGTGATTAGGGTTCTAACATTGTATGTTTGTCGTTATAAATGATCGAACTACTATTCTATGAAAACAATAGAATAAGAGATTACTATTTCAAAAACACCAAATCTTAATCTAATAATTTGGAAAAGGGGTCGATATTTGGCCATGCTTAAATACTGCATGCATCCATTTAGTTGAAGAGTACGTCTTTTTATTTCCTCTACATAATTTTACAGAGGTTTAAAAAATTCAATGAAAAAATATTACATACTGTTTAGCACTGGGCCAAATTAATAAATTATTTATTAAGATGGAAAATGTAATTTTAAAAATGACATTAAAAATATTGCCACTATGCTCAAACTAACCAAGCGTATTGGGAAAAGGAAATCCATTTTAGGAGCAGCGTTACTCCCAGCCATTTGTCACAGCTGACGCGAATTTTTTGCGCGTTCTAACCGTAGTTACAGTGCTACAAACACACACAATAAACGCACACAGCATGTCACCGATGCCCCGCCGGCTCATGAATTGTTAATTCACTTTTAATTAAACTCCGCACAATTATCGGCACCGCAAAAACTCGGGTCGCTAAGGTCGCGCTGAAGAAATGTCATTTGTACCTGTATTTTGTATGGGTAACTGTAAAGCTCCTTTAGGTTATGTAGGGTGAGACCAGAGCCTAACATTGAGATTAATATGAGTCTTATACAGGGTTTCTTCAGACTGCGACCGAAAACGAAGTCAGGCGGTAGTTTTTGACTACAGAAACAATGCAATAAAAAAATTCCCAAAAAAGTTCGCAATACTTTTTTACATATTTTTATATATCATTGTGTTTTGATGGTAAATACCTAGTTTTTGTTAAAATAATAATTTTAACCCTTTCGTACTATTGCGTCTTTAAAATAAAAAGGTAATTATTATTTATTCAATTCTGTTTGTATTAGTGGTCAAATAAAAACAAAATTGAAACATGTCACATGGAACCGTTCTCAATCAAAGGAAAATTCCAAGCTGAAATATGACTTAGAAGCCGAGAGAATAATTCCATGAATTCCGTTTGTTTCTAAGCGTGTTTAATATTGGTACATTCGTACTTTGACCTGTCAGAGTAAATATTTAAAATAATGATCGCTGATTGTAATACGATCCGATACGGCCGCGATTCGCTCACATCCACGCCCGGGTTAGCAACATTTGGGCCAGTTACGAATTCAAATTTTGAATTTTTTATAAATGTGAGGGAGTACAGAAATTAATAATTTCCAATCCGTAGTAATCATTCAATTAAAAATAAGAAAAGAAGATTCTGCAGATAAAACACAGACCATTAAACAAAATTCGTTGCAGGTATTCAATTTCGTGGCTGTAGAAAGACAACAAAACAAAATTTACATAGCTGACGCCTCTCTCCAAGATAGGGAGTGGGAGGGGGTGGAGGTTGTACCAAAATATGATTAATAATTTTCCGCGATTGAAATCTACTAACGTTCTGTATTACATTAGGTATCAATTTATGATAATGTGTATTATTTCTTTTAGTTTTCTAAGTATTACTACAACACAGTCAATGCACAAAAATAATTTTCCTAAAATTATGCAACAAACTATTTAAATAACAAAATCCAAAAAACACCGCAAAATACTCAAAAATAATTGAAGCAAACGCATTTACTTTGATTCCGGCGTATCTTTCAGCCGTCGATCGATCTATCTTCCACAACGCCAAACATAGCCCACGCGGAACATATGCATCTCGTCTTAACACCACTGTTTACTGTATATATACGTGTATATAGTAAATAAAAACTGTGATCCGAGATGTATTACAAGGTCTTTCTAAAAGCATAATTAAATCTAGATACGTTATGCTAAACTACTTTACAATATTTTCATTGTATTAGTCATCGAGTGTGTAAGTAATGCAAGCCAGGCTCTCGGGCTTGTATTCAAGTACATCTTATCTAAAAAACAGTTTCAACCGTAATATTGTATAGTTGACATATTAAGTTTCCTTTTTAAAAATGTTTTTTTTTTATACTAGCATATCTAAGTGGCTATCATGCATCTGTATTTGCAGCACTCTCCAGATAGAGGATCGACTGGCATCGAGGTATACGTAACCACGATGCTATGACGGTTTATATAAAAAATACCGTTCTAAATTCAAATAGCTTTTTTAAAATATTCTAATCTTATTAGAGAACGGACTGGCACAAAAGAAATATAGCTAATAACAAAAAAGGTTTTATACCCCTGAGCAATGATATATCAGGACGATCTGAACTGTCATCAAGATTCTGAGAAATCGTGATCGGATCGCCGCGTGATGTCCCGTGTTGTGCGCTCTCTCATCGGATTTACACGTGTTCTTGTGCTATATTACATACTTGCATTGTATACCTATAGCTACAATTAGGACAAGACATTCATAATATGAAGGTTGTACCAATACTTAATAGGTAGAACTTCATATCATTAAATCAAAGAAATTATTTTTACAATTGTTTTATGATTGAACCAATCGGATTATTATAAAATACACAAAACCAAATAGTGAGATATAATATTATGTTCTGCTATAGATTAATGTGTGCATGTAGCCGATTGTACAATGTCCATTTTAACAATTTTTAAGAATTCTTTGCTATTAAATAATTTAAATAGTTGACAATAAGTACAAATATCATCTTATCAAAGTGCAAAATTAGACATGTGATCGAAATACGAAATAAGTCGCCTCGACAGGAAAGACGTAATATATATACATTGACCTTAGAAACAAATATATACAACGGTCTGCAAAGTGTAAAAAATTACTTAAAAAAAATATGGTTTCAAAAAATAAAGCTTTAGCTTAAATCCTCAACATATCTCAATCACATTTCACAGAACAAACGAAGGCGTATTAAGAGCACCCCGTTGAACTCTTTTGAACGCCGCCCGGTGAAAAACTTACAACATCGTGTCGACAGTCTGACGATCGAAAACGAGCTCTATACACTGAGAATAAGGTTTACTACGACTGCAAACAAATTGGGAGTATGACGGAAGCGGCGCGGCCTAGAGTTGTGGTTCGGTCCAAGTTGTGAGGGAAATTATTGAATTAATTTTGTGTTGTGCAATACTCGATTTTAAAAGAAAATATATTACTAAAATTATCCTTTATAAAGTGAATTGTTTCGAGAATAATTCACACCCTACAGACTAACAAATTATTAATAACAACAGCAATGTAGTTTTTTAACCCTAAACATTTAAATTAGTTTCTTATTTAATTGATACGGCGCCTTATATAATAATTTTACAGTATTTTAATTTGACTCGTAGAGACCTTGTGGTGTTTTAATAAATTCGTGTTTCCCTCCCACATATACTAACATCATCAGAGGTTTTTTTTTAAACTGCCACGACTAAGTGAAAATAATATCCACCGATATGAGATAATAATCTCCCCAGCCGATATAATTTTGCCGACTGGCCATGTTATGTTACTCACGCACTAACGTGGGTTACTATGGGATTGACCACTGGTTATGTAGAAACATCTTACCAGCAGAAGTCTTATAGCTTGCACCGCTGTTAGTAGAGCGGCGCACGCGCCGACAAGGAAGTGACATCACGGCCGGCGCGCCCGTCCGCTCGTCCGTCCGCCCGCGCGTTATCTCGGCCGCGCGCTTGCTCCATTTATTGTCGTGTTTCCGCCCGACCCCGGCAACTTGCAAGTTGTAAGACGCGAGACGAAAGCCAGTGGACTTGCGAGACAGTAACTTGACCGCAACATTCATGTTACTTAGATTATAACGCGTCATAGGACTAAGCAGCATAGTGAATTTGGTAAAATATTACTCCCCGGCCGCAAGTTTGCAACTTACAAGACGCAAGCTATACTAACTTAACCACAAAAATTAATAAGTATAGTATGAAATTAGTATCCACAAATATTATTGTTTAAGCGTTATATTGAAATCATTGATATCTGGTTAGTATGAGGCTGGTTAAGAAAAAAGAGTTAAAAGTTTTCCATTAAGTAGATTTGGGTGATCTATATAGATCTGGTATTAGATTCCTCATTTGCGTAGTAATATGTTTAACGAAGTTATTTGTAATATGCAATACGAAGCAATAGACAATGCGTTTAGAATTGCCAATTCATTTATTAGATCTAATGACCAATCTAGTCTGAATGTACAAGCAAAGCTTATGGACATCTGATAATGACAGCTTCCGTGACGTAGTTGATTACACGCCGGCTTTGAAACCAGAGGCCGCGGGTTCTTTCTCCGCACCGAGACAAATGTTTATGTGAATAACAAGTATTTGTTACGGGTTTGGGTATTTGTGAGACCGAAAAGCCTCTAGAAGTTTCTGATACCCACGACACAAGACTCGATGTTAGTGTCGGATTACGACTATGTATGTGACTGTTGAGTGTTGGGTGCATTTATTGTTTATTAATTCAATTAATAGATCTAATGACCAATCTACTCTGAATGTACAAGTCAGGCTTAAGGACATCTAAAAATGATCAAATGTCTCGATATGTTTGTCATCTAATGCATTACATTCACTTGGGTTTGCAACAAACGCCTAAGAACCACAATTTTCACCGCAATTAAATCAGTCTACTTGGCCATTGGACATTCACAACTACAGTATATTTACACAAATTAGTGTAACAAATAAATCGGCAATGTTCTAGATGGCGTATCGGACAGTTCGGAATTAGCGGCACATTACATGTTAATACGAGTGGGGCTGATTGAGCGATAACCAACACGTTCTGGTACCCTTGGCATATATGTTCACGTCTTTGAAGTGTGGTGCGACTGAATTTAATGATATTGGGGTATATGATAAGTATTTTTCGGTGATATATTTTAGGGTAAGGTTCAGAGAAGTAGTAAGCGACTTTTCAGATAGAAAGCGGTCATCATTCATAAATTTTCATAATATTTTGGAAGTGGTAAAGCCACGCTGTTGTCATGACTCCGGGTCATGATCTTCCGGGGAATTACCACTGCCTCACAGGAAATCGACGTGAAACGATAGCTTCCCTGTCACGTTTTGTTCGATGAGGGAGGTTACCGGATGCCCGGTTTGCTCGTTTGCCGGACCTATGCAAAAATAAAAATATACAAGGTATATCAAGACCGCGACCGAAAACGAAGGCAGGTGGTAGTATTAGTGACTTCAGACACAATGCAAGTAAAAATTTACAATTTTTTTTTTAAATTTTTTACTTATCGTCGTATTTGGGTGATATTTACATAGTTTTCCTAAAATAAACATGTTAACCTCTTTATTTTTAAACACGCAATAGTACGTAAGGGTTTAAATTAGTATTTTCGCAAAAACTAGGTATTTACCACCCAAACAGGATGATTTTTAAAAAATTCTAAAAAGTATCTTTCACTGTTTTGGCGAAATTTTTATTTGCATTGTGTTTGTAACTACTAAAACTACCACCTGGCTTCGTTTTCGGTCGCAGTCTTGATATACCCGGTATATACCCCTAATTTTACAAACTGCAAAACATGCACGAAACGAAATTTCTCCCACTACAAAACTAATCCCAATACTCTAGATACGAACTTAAATACACTTAAGCGCGTATTTAACGCACAAACTTCCACAAATCCAGCACAATTGCAATAAAATAAGTGTAAAGTGAAATCTAAGCGCGTTATCTGCTTTATTAAACAGCGCAACGCATACGCGTTGATTTTGAGATACGGCGCGGTTGCCTGTGTGGGTGATAGGTTTGAGGCACACCGCGTTGAGTATACGAGAGGTTGGGTATTTGTGAGATTTAAAAGTTTCACGTAGGTGAATCACCTCGATACAAGACTTTTACCGTATCATCATTATTATCATCATCATCATCATCAGTCTATACTGTTGTCCACTACTGGACATAGGCCTCCTACAAATGGCGCCATTTCACCCTGTCTTCGGCTTGTCGCATCTAGCATGTGCCAGCGACCTTTCGCAAATCGTCACTCCACCTAGCTCGAGGGCATCCTACACTACGCTTTCCAAGGCGCGGTCTCGTAACTTAGCGTAGGGTCAAATTGTAAGGTAGGCGGCAAGCTATAAACCCTGCGATAATTTATTCAATGAAGTGTTTGCGAGAGCCAATACTGAGACTAGAAATATGCGTGTGAAATTTGGGCGTCGTAGGACCGAAATAACACTATACGTTTCTAACACCCGACAGTATGATTCAAAATTTTAATGTGGTTCCACATAGGTAGTGTGAATGTTTTAATCGATTTACAAAACAATAATATATCATGATTCAAAAAACTCTTCATTGACCCGTCACCACTCACTAGCCTCCATAACTATTAAAAGCCTTCCAAGTCCTACATACACAATGACGTCACATTCTCTCACTGCATCACGCGCCCACAGTTTAAATCTCAATTTATTAGTATAAGTAAGATAATAGTTGGAGATAAGTGACGCCTGGTAGCCACCGTTGTAGAGGCGCGGCCCTCCGAGTTATTAAGATGTGGATCTGCGCTTTTAATGGTTATTGTCAGTTAAATATATTACTGTTTAGGATTTTTTAAGGTTTTTGGATGGCGGTTTTGGCTAAGTGTGAGGATTAATTGTTGCAGAAGGTATAACATGATTTTTTTTACAACTATCCCCTAACGTTATACGTATGCTAGATTATTTGTAAGTATTTTAAAGATGCATGATTTTATCTAGTCCTACAAAAATAAAATTAAATTGCATAAACTGCGATACTAAAATCTCACAATATTGATAAAATAACACCGTGAAGGACGAAATCTAATTGAATAACCTACTTTCATGTTTTTCTCCTTAATTTATATCTCAGTTTTGGTTTGCAAATTGGAAACAAGATTGTTAAATTTAATAACACTTATAAATATGATAATTATTCAACGTGTGCATTAATTAAAAAAATAAATTAAGTTTTTATAAATAATCATATCTTGTATTTACTTAGTTAATAATTCAGATAAACATCTCACTTATACAACATTTATATGTTACACATGTTAATACGAATAAAAATAAAATTAATCTACACTGAATAAATACAAAATATCTGCACATCGATTCTCATAACAAAAACCCTCCGTATAAAAATCAGAAACAATGTGTCAACTCGAAAACCCGCTAGAAGCGAACCTCGTAGTTTCAATACACGAAGCCACCTAACGGGCCGGCGCGAGTACGTGCGGACACCATATGTGACCAAAACCATCGGTACTGCCCACCCCGCTGCGAAAACTAAAGCGGAAAACACTCTCAATGGAAACCTAATGGCAAAATCACTCTCTACAATAATTTTCGTCCTCATACCTCCAACAAATCGCAATCTATATCGATATTTAGACACATGTGATCGCCGTATTTGGTATCTTGTTTTTCACGGTACGCCGTCCCTTTCTCGCGAGTATGGATTGTGTATAGCTATCTCAGTCGGTGACGTAAGCCAGTAATTGTGGCCGGCAGACTAGTTTAAGTTTCTACGTGTTCGTATGATTTATTTTGTTTAATACCTAGGGAGTTATAGTTGCATTTGGGTGATTATGATGGCGATTAATTGAAAATTTCTTATTCAATTGCAGTTAATATTATCCTTTTATGGAATTCGAAACGGTTGTAAGTTGAAAATAAGCGTTAAGGGTATTCAATTGAAATAAGTTGTAGGGATGAAAATGGTAAATATTTAAAATGACTATAAAACAGAACGTTATCATTTAGGGTCAAAATAGGCAAATAAATGAACTACCGAATACTTTAAAAAAACCTATTGAATTTCAAGTCATCGACATTAAAGGCCTTATTGATCTTGATAATCGCAGTTGTCGATGTTTGCACAAAACGGGTAAGTTAAGTTGCAATTAAGCAGGCCACGCGAGTGTGTTGTACACGATAAGTTAGACCAGGACTGCAGACTCCGGTAGATATGGCGTGATGATCCTTACTTCGATAGGGAATGAACAGCAATCAAAATGCATAAAGGCACATACTTATAGATGGACTTAACAGTGAGCTTCGTCCAGTATTGGAGTATTATAGAAGACATTAAAGAATTAGACATCTTCATTGCCATACGATAAATAAATACACCCAACAGTCACATACGTAGTCCCGACCCCAAATTAAGATCGAGTCTTGTGTCGTGGGTATCAGGAACTACGAGAGACTTTTCGGTCTCACAAACACCCCGACCCGAAACAAATACTTGTGTCTCACACAAATATTTGTCTCGGTGCGGGGATCGAACCCGCGGCCTCGTTACACAGCCGCCGTATAACCAACTACGCCACGGAGGCTGTCAAACAATAATCTTGGATAAAACCTACATTTCAAAAAAGTATCCTACCTAAAAATTGCGTTCCGAAACGCCTCCAAAATTCCAAGTAAACACACACATAGATACTAAGAAATATAAACATCAGTGTCATCAAAAATATTATTAAATTAAATGCTCGTGGTCAGATTACGGTGCCGTACTGGTGTTTGATATCCGCGTGAATATAAGAATCGCTTGTTTTACGACATTTAAATGAGAACATTCCTGCCATACTTGAAGAAGCCAAGGCGAGCGTCTGCTCTCAGACACTCGCTGTAGGTAGTGAAAATATTATTGTGGTGACAGATTTTTGTACTACTTGGGACTCGTGCAAGTACTGCAATCATTGTCAGACAAATGGTGTAGTGGCTACCGAAACGATGGTCGCGGGTTCGAATCTCGGAGCACACCTCAGACTTTAGGAGTCATGTGTGTATTGTTAGTCAATTACCCCGCTTTAACGGCGAAGAAAAACATCGTGAGTGGCACCAACACTAGGCTAGCGACGTGAACTATGGCCCACGTTACAGTTCGCAAAACAATATCAATACACATTACACACTAATATATGACATTCAATTCAGCTACAATGTAAACGAAATTAATAGGCCTTCTTAGATAAATGTTTGGGCTGTTTTGAATGGAATAATAATTAAGCTGACTAATGGTTATAGGGTTTACTAGCACCTTACTCAAACGTAAATATTTCTTTAAATTCTATTATAATTTGACCCAACGATAAAACTGAAGTGAGCACTAACGACTACTATCCTTTAAAGTTCATATATATCCCTATTTTTTATGTAAATAATATTCATAAATGGTTATATTGAAATAGTGGCTTAAAGGTGTTATAAAGCATTTATACCAATGGCGTGTATCTATCCATCGCCCGCTACATTGAACATGACTGGAAATCCTGATATATTCGCTACTACAGGTTCTCATTCTAATTCACTGCAAGCTCCCCGCTAAAACAGCGATAAAACATTTTTTCTGCATCTAAAAATTGATTACACCACTTAAGCAAACGTAAGTACGCACAGCACTAAATCAAGAATAACCGAGCGATCGGTCACAAGTGGTTGTCACCTGAGTTAGGGCTGGTCGCGTGTCGACGGTAGCGATATCGATAAATATGACGATATTTATCGACGTGATGCAGCGACTTATTGCCGCCGATCGGTTGATAACGAGCCAATTTGTAGCCGGCCCGGGAGCACGGCCTTTGTTTATTTTTATATCTTTTTTAATCGGTGATTGCACGGTGCAAGTGTGAATTTTTTGATTCAACGCTGCAACAATTTATTTTTTCGAGCTAGACGTATTAAATTACAATATATGATAATATGAAGACGAGTACCACTTACTCGTATCTGATAAATTATTGAATACATAAACTTTTTCAACAAGACAGAAACACTCGTATAAGTTAATACTTAACATGTGAGGTAAGAGAATTATAAAAACAAAAATTTATCGTTGATCTGAGGTGGTCTAGATGCATTTGTATGCTGTGGAATGAACGAAAATATATAAATTAGAAACACCTTTGAATATCAAATTGCAAGATCTTATATTTTTCTACAGAAAATTATTCAATAATATTTAGGATCTAGATCAACTATAATTATAGTAATCTAGTTTAAATATGATAGCATAAATTAGTAAATACAAAATTAATTCCTATATATCTGAAAATATTACATGTAATATTAAGAAATATGCTACACTTTATACATAATTCTAATAAACTAGATTGAAATAATTAGAAATACCACAAACATTTTATAGATTAATAAATGTGATAAGTGTCATTGCCTTTTAAAATACATATCGCAACAAAACAAAACATCGGCAAACTATCGATAAAAGCGCATCACTAGCAGCCAGTGGGCTCGTTAGCGCCGCTATAATGTGTCGACATTTCTGTCGCCGCACTTACGATCTAAGCAAAGGCGCGGGCGCAAGTTAAACGATATACTTTACGATATAGACGCAAATTGGTGCGCGCACGCATCCCCTACGGCCTTATTCTAAGTGCACCTGACATTTCGCTCGATTTAAACATTGTAATTCGTGGTGTTTTGAGTATGATCATGTGTTTTAAAAGCTTCTGCGCTTATGGATCGAAAAACACATTTGTACAGTGGTTTCAAATTGTTGGTGCCATAAACAGTGCACGAAGCTTATTTTTTCTCAAACTGTGATTAGAAAGGAACTTCGTTCCTTGTCAGTCACACATTCCAGTCGCAGGCACATCATAAGATTATTACTCGAAATCTAATTATACAATATATGAATAAAAACTTAGGTGTCTATCTTTTGTAGTAATCGAGATAGTAGAACATTCGACAATAAACACATCTACAAAGGTCATAGCGCTATAAGGGGCTGTTCATAATTCAGAAAAGATTTGCCATCGAAAACAAGTCGCATGAACTTAAGAATCAATGCCGTACTGCAACATGTCAGAAAAAGTATAAATACCCCATACCATCACGCCTCGCTGTCGAAGAGCAAACAGACGCTTTAACAAGTTCTTTAATGCCACTCACTGCCCATTTTATTGTTATCTCTAATTGCCACGACTTTTACAAATGTCAATTGGATTCAACCAACAATCAATACTTGATAATAGATCCGACAAAAAAATAATGTAATTAAGCTAATTAAGCTCATAATCATACGCTGATCAGTTTATTAACGAGAAATTACCGGGTGTTTTGAAAAGGATAGTAGATGAATGGTCATTATATGCTAATATTTAATTATTTATAAGAACACCAGGTTGCCAACAAACAATATGGGTTAAAGTGATGATTATCCGAATAACAGATGGAGTCCATAATTTTCTTGTAATTATTTTTTTTCACGTCAGTAATAACCTTAATTTGTACGCCAGCCGCCAATGAACTACGAAACAATACTTCTACAACCTCATTTTTCGATATACAGGTCTTCTACATCAGTGCACATATTATAATTTTAACAAAACAATTTTTACAAATTCGAGCCCTGTTTTCGTAGCCTCCACGATAGACTAACCCCTATCACATCTTGGGACAGAAATAAACTGACCAAGAGTAGGTAACATCTTTGCCTACAAGGATACAAACGTAAATGTATATGTATTATAGAAAATAACAGCTAATTAGTTATGATTTTTATTCCTAGTAACTATTTCAATTTTACACCATCCATCACAATTACAAAATTCTCCGCAACAATTATTCTATAAATTACACATATAAATCTGATAACTAATGTGCAACTCATCAACATAATCCTAGAAATTATTTACTGTTATTACATACGTGAGAATGTGCGAAATTCTTCTAGGAAACTAGAACTATTCTACGGTACCGATATTTATAGAAATATATTGTTTACGCAAAAAGTAAATAAGCGGTTGACTTGACGACGGCATCTGCCAACAGGACACCATATTTTCTCTTTATCTCCTCCGTGTTTATCATCACAAGAAAAAGAACATATACAGATAAGTATCATTTTAAACGAAATCCACATCGCACATCTTTGGCGGTTGGCGGTGCGAAACTAAATAATATTTATCAAACGAAAACAATTTTAGTTATGACACCCTATCTTCATAATCTATGAAAGCGTATAAAAATTAAAAGTAGATTTAAACCTTAAAAACACGAAAATAAAACCTTGTGGTTTTGGGCTAAGATTAAGATTTGACCTTTGTTCGTGCTTATTCCTTGGTTGATAGAGTTGAAATTCGCGTGTAGTTGGGATGCAAATAATTCTTTGTTTTTCTCGTTTTAATATGATAACGCTTGGATTAATTATATAGATGCATCTAGAGTGTTGACAGACAGGTTACGCGTAACGGTCGCAGTGGACACATGCAATAAAATAAATGCTTTTTGCAAAGAAATGTTGTTTAACTCTAATTAATTTCATTCTATGAAATCTCGCACGTTTCGTAATGTGGGTCAATTTGGCTAACCTTTGCAGTTTTGTAATATTCTAATAATCTTTTAAATAACTTAACGTAGTAAAAATTGTAGTAAATCTCGTGTATCTACGACGTAACTTCGTCATTAGTTATCTGTTATAGTCTTGTTTATGACTTAGGGCCATATTCAGACAGATTTAAAGCTTATGTTAGTAACCTCATGTTTTGTCCCTTTCGAACGACTTTAAGATTCAGTTTGAGCGAAGAAGACAAAACATTCGAAAACTAAAATAGGTTTTTAATCTGTCTATACATAAGGCCGTTAGAATACTTCTTAAAACATAAGAAAAAGTATGTAATAGTAAAGAAGAGTACTAATACATCCAATACAGCTTGTAGTATAATCTCATAAAAGAACCCATGTTTTGGTCCTTCGAGCCAGACTTCACACAAAGCCCGAACCTTACACCCACCATATAGCTGATAATGTATAATCACAAGGCGGTGTGAGATGAATGAATGCGACCAGTTTAGATCGTCGCGGAAGATGCACACGAGATCACAGGGGCCGGGGACCTCGCTATCTGATGGACATGCCGCAGATAACTAAACACTCGTGACACGGACAAGGTTCATATCGTGACCCATGAGCACTAGTTTCCGAAATTAAGATACCTAAGTTTTGAAAAGGTTGAGATTTAATAATTCGTCTGCTGAGACTTGGAAATCTTGTGTTTAAGTGGTCAATAATTCACAAAATCAACATTATATAAGCATACTTCATACTGATGTAAATATACATACTAACCATTTATAATATATGTGCTTGTAACATATAAACTAGCAAAAAACAGATGAATGATTGTAATACCAACTGAAAAAGCAACGTATAAACGTACGATAAGAAACCACAACGTACGATAATTCAACATTTTATTGATAACACATGAAGAATCGAGGAAATGTATTTTTAATACAACATTACAGCCTTATTTATATCCCGAGCCAATTTTTTTTAAAGTAATATTCACACCACTAAACCCACCAATAAAATTGAACAAAACCGCTCATGTGCCTACTACGTTGAAGAAGCGAAACATCATTGCATTAGGTGATTCCCGCGAACGTGGCGCGACACTCATAAACAACGTTAACGCACTCGTAAATTGTCCAAATGATGTAAAGTCAACTCACAACACCGCTACACTTCAACACTAAGGAGAAATGGTACCGAGGCTATGAAAACAGCGGGGCACTTATCGGAATGTAAACATTTTGTAAAGATTCAAGTTATACTGAAATCTGTATTAATTTTATTTTTGGTTTTCTAACAGCTATTGCTTTCGCTCTGGAGTGACAAACGTGTAAACTTTACACCTGATAGTGATCATCGCTGCCCATAATCAAACATAACTCGTGGTGTTACATGGCCAATGGCTTACGGAGATAGATGAAGTTTGAGGGAAAAATAAAGGGATGGAGGGTTTAGGTTTAGGGAAGTAGCTTTGGATAATCGCTAGCTTGGTTACTGATCGAAATTCTAGGATTTTACTTTCCTTCAGTTACTTAAAAGACACTTGGGCATAATAATAGATGGAAGATCCACAAAAACCTCATTGTTATTCAGGTTTGAAGGACATTGTAGCCAGAGTCACTACTGGATATAATGAGACTTAACATCTTATGTCTCAGGATAGCGAGCGCAGTGAAATGCTAAGCAATGCTCTGTAATTCATGGTGGTGTTTGGTTTTGCTACTGTCCATGAGCGGTCGTACCTATCGCTTACTGATCGGTCTGATGGTCGGAAATACAAGGATCACACTGCACTTACCATCAGGAGCACTATAAACACTTTTTAAATCCAATACGAAAAGCCTGACTATTTCACAGCCACACACCAATTTGTCTTCAAAAAGGGCGCGCGGCTTCTGTACTTCTAATTAAGCATGTAAAGTTATACGCCCGTTACTCTGGATACGCTTGCCGAATGTACGTAGATCTAATCTACGCACATTTGAATATATCGCGCACTCATTTGCTGTGTAAATGATTTATAAATGTCATAAATATGTGACAGATTTTACCCTACATTTGGAAGGTTCTAAAATTAATTCTTGTAATATTTTCTGTCTGCCCTCGGGGTTCATTTGCGTGAGGTAAGTGTAATGTGTTTTTAAGAAGGAATTTATGTGATATTATGACTGACATTCTCTCCAACGTTTTCCCTTTTACCAACAAACGGAATATTCATATTGCAATTTAAATAAGAATTAACTTGATCATAGTATTAAAATTGGAGCCTTGCTATGGCAACTCAAGTTCTAGGCACACACAAATACGTTTCATAAAACATAAAGATGGCTGACTGGGCCACACAGTGCTGAATACCAATAAGTTCTATAAGGTATATTCAAATCCCAGGGCGCACCTCTGACTTTTCGGAGTCACGTGTGTATTGATAGTCAATCACCACGCACAATAATATAAAGGAAAACATCGTGAGAAAACATGCATACCATAGCAATTTGTAAGAATTTCTATGGTATGTAAAATCCTCCAACCCGCACTAGGCCAGCGTGATGGACTATAAGGCTTAACCACTCTCAATCGTACTCTCGATTGTAGAGGAAGCACGTGCCCTGCAGTGGGACGTATTTGGTCTGATACAATACAATGGCCTGAGTCTTGTCTAAGGACAGGCGTGACACCGAAAACAAACTAGATGTATAACTAGACGTATTCAAGTCTATAACCACCTACAACTATTAAATCCATCATAACAAAACTAAATCAAACAGTAAGATATAATCAGACGTCGGCGCGACGCCGTCGCCGCGTAACAGCGCATAATATCATAATAACACCGATAATTAAATGGCGGACGGCCCGCGCGCGTATAAATCATAGATGCATTAAACGCGCTTGCCTTTGCACTGCGTTAATGCGGTAATTCGCTTTCATTGAACATGAATAGGGACAATGACTTAAATATTGTTATAGCTATAGAAAAAAACTTCTTGGTGTCCTTTCCCATCAATGTTTCAAAAGCCTAAACGCTTCATTATAATTTGGAAAATAATACTCTCTATTTAACTCTTTAAGGAGTTTAATTTTTAAAAAATATTTTCCTGTGTGTGCGCACGTTTCATAAGAAAATCTTGAGCATAATTCATCCTAATATACTCATTGGTCTAAATTATGCGTTGGTAGAAAATAGTGATAAATATTACAGGCCAAGAAGAAAAGTAGTCAAGAAAAAATTAAATTGTTTAAATGAAAGTAATGTTGTGCAAAAATACAATACACCTTCAATCTAATGAAACATCTAGAGTACATAATCAAACACACCTAATTAACAACTTACCCATATTGAAATAACAATTTCAAGAGTTACAAAAATAATATAACTACAGTTTGAGATATTAGAAAAGAAAGAAAATAGATTTAATATTAAAAGAATAGTTAGAATTGAAAAGAAAAGGTTAAAGAAGATAGAAAGCACATACCTTTGCCCTTTTGCTTCGCAACGAATATTCCAGTTTCTGTTAGGGACAAATAGAAAAAGCATAGTTAGTAATGAAATAGAAATTAGTACGAGGAAAGAACGAGAAGTTAGTTTGCAATCCATCCGTTAAAGAAGAAACATTCATACCAAAAGAAGCCTTAAGTTACAGTCATAAGTTAATTTATCAAATAAATATAGATATAGGTAGTATTACCCATTAATACGTTGTGAATACATCTTTACATACTACAATGGAAATGCAACCATATTTTTGTTAATGTTGGTCTTTCCATTGCATTTACAATATGTTTATAACAGTATTTTTTTATCATATGTCGGAAAAATAATTCACAGATCCACCTTTATGAGTGCGTTTTGTCCGTGATAATAAAAATCCCACAGCGTATTTTACAAATCATTGTCTGTGGAGAATCTCCACTAAATATTACACAAATGGTAAAAGTAGAGCACCTTAATGCAATGTCAGTTTAAACAAATGTCATTCTTTTACAACCGAATATTATTTAAAAAAATCAACGCTTACAACCCTAAAGAAGGTAGAGATGATATTAGTACCCATAGTGTTATAAGTTTATTTTAAACCCAAAATGTAACACGAAGGCAATCCAAAGATTTCTTGGTGTCGAATTCACACCCAAATAACTCACATAAGATTTATCAAACAAAGAATCATATAATGTAATTTCGCCGTCTAAGGAAGATTCTACGTATAAAATAATATTGTGATGAATTGTTAGGGAAGTAAATTTCGTCCCATAAAAAATGTATGTATATTTCGACACGTCAAAAATAGTGTTTTTATGTGTTTTATAGATCAATTATAGCGCAGATAGACGATGAAGTAAATCATCCATCAGATTAGGAGAGTACGAGCGAGCGTGACGAAGATCACATCTTAAATAGTTTAGTGAAAGGAAAAACACGAGACGCCGACATTTCCAGTATTTGGAATGTGCAGTCGTCTTTGCGAAGACGTCAAAATATAGTTGTAACAATTTTTTATGATATCAGCCTAAAACCATCTCACCTGTGAGCTCGGACTATTCTATGGTTGAAAGAAGTTTAGGCTAGTCCGGCACGCTGGCCTACTGTGGCCTGGTGGACTTATATCTTAAACTTAGAGTTTATAATATAAAGGGAGCGCTGTAGTACATTTTCATCTTCAAAAACGTAGATAGTTTTTGTTCGTAATGTTTGTAGCGCTACTATTTTAGTGACAATTGAAGTAATTAACAACAAATTGCTATAAATTCCATTGGTATATTATGTGTTATCCGTCTAAAAAGAGTGAGTGGAATTAAATAGCCCTAAACTATTTTTAGTTTTCAAATAAATTCGTTCGGCTAACTGTCAAATGTCAGCCAATAGGAGGGCAGAAATTGATGGTCCGGCATCACCATTTTTATCTACGGTTTTGAAGTACCAGCGGTCCCTCTATATTATAAATACTCTAACTGCCGTACTCAGAGACATTTAATGACAATTAGATCATTACTTAGTGTAGATTTTCGAAAGAGAATCTGTACTAAGAAACAATTTAATTGACATTAAACGTCTCTGACTGCGGCCGTAAGATCTTAAACTGTTGTGTAGATCTTTTAGGTTCGTAGGATTTGATTACCATGCTTTTTTAAGCAATAGATCTACATCTTTTCTAAGACACTTGTCATTTATTTATGTACAAAAAATATTACATCAGCCCTGACTTCTCAGTAAAAACTAAAATGCAAGTTTTGTATCATGGGTATTGAAATTACAAGAGACTTTCCATTCTACCAAAAACAAATATTTGTGAATCTGGCAATAGTTTGGTACGTAGATCAAATTAGCTGTCTGTATTGCAAACACCGATATATTGGAATACTAATATTTAATAGTCATATATACGCGCATATTACGGCAAATATTCAAATAGCCTTTTTCTTTGTATTACGAGTATATTGTTATTTCGTTGTATTGTGTCTGTGGAAGAAATAAATGGTTTAAATGGGTTAAATTTGAAGAGGTTTAAAAATTATTAAATAGTAAGTTAATGTAGGTGTGCATAATGTGGAACCTAGTTTTTGTTCCAACAATTTAAAGATTAGATCAGATACAAGTTAAGTCGATTCAAGTATTTTTAAATAAATTATTTATTTAGAACTGTATCCATATTGCATTATATAGTGATTTAGTTAATTAAATGACAAGTTTTTATCTTCCCTTTAATCCGATAGCGAGAAACTAGGCTTTATGGGCTTATCTTTGTAAGTTTGATTCTCACGTCGTTTTCACGTCATAAATTCCTTAAGGAACACAACGGTAAAAGTAATTGACAGTTTTGAAATCGGAAGTCGAATTTTTTTTATAGAATAGAAAGCAAACGAGCAGACAGACTACCTTGTGGTAAATAGTCACGGCCACCCATTAACATCCACAACAGACTTAGACTATTTTCATGAAGGTCCCTAAATCGAATAAATAACGCCTACTAATAACTGGAAATAACGCCGACGAAAGCAAATTCTTCAGAGATCCCCAAGAATTTTCACACAATCATTATTATTTTTATTATTATTTTATTCTTTTTGTACACTAAATAAATCTTAATAACTAAACGAATATTTAATATTAAAGTACAAATGGCGGTCGTATCGCTCGAGGCAATCTCTTACCATTTCATCAGAAATTATTTCTTACAACCGACAATTCCTTAGGCGAAATGGTTGGCTAAATAGTACCCCATAAGACCCCAGTACCGGCTGGGATATGTAGAAAGAGATATCAACTCAGTGGCGGCGTAAAGGGGGGGCGATGGGGGCGGTCCGCCCCGGGTACCAAGCACTAAGGGGTGACAACGACAACCCGACAAGCGACAACAAACGAAGAGCGTGGACCACGATCGTGGGCGAAACGATCCTGCTTGCCGCTGCCTACAAAGAAGGAGCTTTTTTTTTTTACTCCTTAAAAAAAAACGGTAGGGGTGCTCAATACGAAACCGCCCAGGGTGCCAACCTACCTTACGCCGCCACTGTATCAACTCCTGCTATTCTCCACCGAAAACCAAGCTTGGCACATTTGAATTCATCCCATAGCCAAGACGATGTTTTTTCTATCGCAATGCGTAAAGCAAGAGTCGTTCGACCCAGATAGCGCGGTAATTGCGGGCCTTGGTGTGCTGGCGCCGCCATTAACAACGCATTTTAAACATCTAGCCCGACGGGTTTGTTCCTAATTGGTGGGGAAACCGTGGGGGAACGATGGACATTACAAAAATTTGTAGCATTCAGCATTCGAAAATATTTTTTTGGGTTATGTAAGTCAATAGGAACCAGTCAAACCAAAATTTAGTCAACGTGAAGGCGAGGCTAGTAATTTTTTTGTTACAGGTAAAAGGGAATTTGGTTCAGCATATCTGAAGGAAATCCTGATAATGTTACTAAGTAAATTGTTTACTGAAACTCAATAATAAACGTTATTGAAATCTTACATTCCCTTAAGAGCAAGCTCAACCCAAAATACTACGGAAAAAGTCTATTCACCTTCTAGGATCTGCATATTCATCGGTCTATTACACTTGCCTACATCCAAAATATTTGTGTTTCTAAATAGTAGAAGGAAATACTAGATTTAAAACATACTAAACATATTGGAAACCTGCCTACCGTAGCGCTTTTAAATAATTTCTACGGCATGTAAGTCCAAAAACCCGCACTAGGCCAGCGTGGTGGACTATATGGCCTAACCACTCTCAATCGATTCTCTCGATTGTAGAGTAGGCCCGTGCCCAGCAGTGGGACGTATATGGGCTGGCACAAAAAAAAAACATATTGATATTATGTACAACTTTGGGCAACACTTCTTTCAACATTAGGATTCCTGAGACCGTGGTCAGTATCTTTAAGAATAATTATTCCATCCAAATAAATAAACATTACTTTCACGTTTATTTCTTGCTACAAAAATAAATTTGCTTTACCACAAAAACAACCGAAGATATCAAATGTAAACCACGAAATCCGAGCACATTAAGCATCATAAAGGTTTCGCAGATGTATTACAAGAAAACAATTGAGGTCGACAAACATTGTACACGCATTCCCGTACAAAACGCATACGTGGGCAGATGCGCTGAACGGTGGAGACAATCGAAATTGTGCCAATCACATATGTATGCAGTACCGAAACAACGAATATATAGTGCTGTATAGATACCTATGTCATTATTAATAATCAATGAATATTACTTTAGTTATAAAACGAATAAATACACCCAACAGTCACATACATAGTCCTGACCCCAATAATTACGAGAGACTTTTCACAAACACCCAGACCCGAAACAAATACTTGTGGTTCACACAAACATTTGTCTCGGTGCGGGGATCGAACCCGCGGCCTCTCGTTTCACAGCCGGTGTCTAACCAACTGCGCCACGGTACGTTATGTAGAAAGAAATATAGTATAAACTATGAAGATATCAGATGTATTACAAGAAAACAATTGAGAGCGGTACATAAACACGGCACACGCGTGTTCAGTACAAAACACACGCGTGTTCAGTACAAAACGCACAAATTGTGTCAACCACGAGTAAATGCAGTACTGAACCAGCGAGGATATTTGGTAATTCATATAACTAATTTACAGATCTATTTGTCGAGTTACTCTGCCTGTATTAAATGTGAAAATGGTTGAATGTTTATCCAATATGCTGTCTCAAACTATTGGTAGACGTATTTATATCTATATCAGCCCATATACGTCCCACTGCAGGGCACAGGCCTACTCTACAATCGAGGGAATCGATAGAGAGTGGTTAGGCCATATAGTCCACCACGCTGGCCTGGTGCGGGTTGGCGGACTTATATAACGTAGAAATTCTTTAAAATCGCTACGGGACGCAGGTTTCCTCACGATGTTTTCCTTCACCGTTAAAGTGCGTGGTGATTGACTATCAATACACACATAACTCCGAAAAGTCAGAGGTGTGCCCTGGGATTTGGGCCCGCGACCACCGTGAACATGTAGGCAGCCGCGTCTGGTCCGTTACCAACAGGCCACCACGCACTACTATGGGTAGACGTGTGAATTTTTATTTAGTTTATGATAAATTTATTGTCTAATTCTGTATGAATTTCTAATATGAATCGCCAATGAAAAATACGATAACTATATAGTGGGTTACAAAGGAAATACACAAGTAATAATTAAGTATGTAAGTATGTAAGTATGTAAGTAATAATTGTCACATTAACGTTAGAAAAAAAACTTAAATATAAAAAACAAACTAAAAACAAAGCAAACTACATCACTTCACGCAAAACAACATTAATTAAGACCGCTGGATACTGAATATCCCACGACAGATGGCGAACGCCGTATCATAACACAATTAACAATAAAAGCGACACAAATAAATCAATCATCTTGGGCCCGAAGACCTAGCCAATTAAATCATGCGTAATGGATGCAATTACCAACGCATGCTTGACCGACCTTACCGTCGAAACTGACCTGCAAGCAAACACACATCGTTATACCATACATATTTATATTTGTAATTAGAACATTCCTTTAATATAACAGTTCGCTTGAATGGTACGCTGGTGTTTGGATTATGCAGAATTCTTGTTTCAATTCATGTATTGATATCATTTGACGAAAAATGAAGTGTGGTTTACATTTGAAAACTGTGTTTGTCAGAGTGTGACGTCACGGATGGACCGCTTTTGTTTGTTTAGGTGATTAAAGAATCATAGTATGTTATATGATTTGGATTTCCAACGAACTAAATATAACACAATGTTCGTTTGTTTATTTCATTTCCATTCGCGCATAATTCATCTTAAGATGTTTTATGTAGAAATTATTTGCATCGCCCTGGAAGTTTCCATAATGCTATCTCCTATGAAGAACACCTAGGCAGCAGATTGAAGTAATTTCTAAAGAGAAATAGTTGGCAGAAAACTTGATAATTGACAGGAATCATGCTCCATAAGGTTCTTCTTACTCAGACAAAGCCAGATCTAGGAGTTCATAAAAAAACAGCTGTAATATGTAAATAACTGAGTTAACTAATAGTATATTGTCATAAAATTCACTTGTTTTTGCTTTTCTGTCAAACAGAACAAGCACTTGATAGGGAATTATTTGTCAATAGCTTAATGGAAATAAATACTTGTGGTCATATATTCGATGTATCTATTATATAGCTGACAATGTTCTTTCATACATACTCATTAATATTTATAACATTCTTATTACAACTGTGCATTTTAGAGATCCTCGTGACGTACATATTCTAATAAAAAACCACTTTGCTTTAACATCAACTGACTTATATTTTGTAACTAATTGTTCCTAAATCAAAAATAAAATGATATTTGATGAGTACAAAATGTTTGCAATCAAAAAATTATATAAAAATCCCTTTTTTGTATCAGCCCATATACGTCCCACTGCAGGGCACGGGCCTACTCTACAATCGATGGTACGATTGAGAGTGGTTAGGCCATTAGTCCACCACGCTGGCCTAGTGCGGGTTAGCAGACTTTGCATACCATATAAATTCTAACAAATCGGTATGTTATGCAGGTTTCCTCACGATGTATCCTTCACCGTTACAGTACATAGTGATTGACTATCAATACACACATGACTCCGAAAAGTCAAAGGTGTGCCCTGGGATTTGAACCCGCGACCACCGTGAATATGTAGGCAGCCGCGTCTGGTCCGTTACCAACAGGCCACCACGCACTTAAAAAAAACCTTTACAATTTAGAAACACATAAAATTCAATTGTCACACAAAAGAGCAAAGTGGCTACCAGTCAAGACCGACGCAACATCGCATAAAAATGAAAACGTATCAGATACAAAGCAACTTTCCATATTGTAGTACAACTCGTAAAACATGACGTAATATTGCGTCATCCAAATAAATACAAAGTACCTTTAAGTTTGCAAACCTTACGGGTAACTGTACTTGGAGCATTTGTTTGATTAAAAAGAAGAAGAAAGAATTTTAAACACTGTATTAGTTTCAAGAACAAATGAATTGTCGATTTTAAGAGCAAATAGTTCACAAGAGGCACTCCTCTTGTGTCCTATTGTTGGTATAAAATATTTAATAAAAGCAATGCTAAATACAAGACTTAATGTATTTCAAAGAATTTTAATACAGACGAATTAAAACTGAACGTTAACTAGGAAAAAGAAAGATGGCAAACATTTTTTTAAACTAAGTGGAATGCAAAAAGTTAAACATGCGATAAATGTGTTCGGGGGAAGCCGATTTGAAGTCGTGGACATTTTGTAGTCTATACTGATCTAAACTAGTCTTCACCCAAAAACATCTTCCAATATAAAAAGTTATGTAGACAGGCTCCGTGGCGCAGTTGGTTAGACGCCGCCTGTGAAACGAGAGGCCGCGCGTTCGATCCCCGAGGCAAATGTGTGTGAGAACCACAAGTATTTGTTTCGGTTCTGGGTGTTTGTGAGACCGAAAAGTCTGTCGTAGTTCCTGATACCCACGACACAAGACTCGATCTTAGTGTGGGGTCAGGACTATGTATGTGACTGTTGGGTGTATTTATTTATTATTATTATAGATATGACATTTTTCGTGAGTCTGACAATGTGTGATTATTTAAAATTAATGCAAATGGGCATTAATTTTGACAATAACTGATTTCATCCATGTCGACCCCATAATGAACCCATACATTTGTGATGCCAAATATGTATATGAGCTACTTGATGCAACTAAACCTTATTTATCAAATACAGAACCTTCCACACACCAGCACTTAATATATTTTTCCATTAAAAGGCGTGTCCACATGTGCGTATTAGATTCGCGTTAAGCTAATTCATTCACGAGCCATTTGAATATTTCTGCATAACTATAAAAAAATGCGTTTAGTTTACCATGGGCGAGTATGGCAGGTGCGCTTGATTATATTTAATAGTCAACGGAGTAACTCTATGGCGTTGGGTTTTTATTATGTTTTTATAATTTAATTTTCAGTTTTATATTACATTGTAAAGGGAAGTAAGTATCTAAGCACATTTTACGATAATTCGGAAGGAGTGTGACGTCGTCCAACCCGCCCTCATAACACCGAATTCATCCTATTTAGTATGTGGGAATTGATAATGGTAGTCGAGTATCTTAATTTCCCTGTACATACATAAACTCACGCCTTTTTCCCAGGAGGGGTAGGCAGAGGTGCTACCAGGACACTCACATTTCGCCTTGTATGTCCCACGATGTGATGGGGGCGAGCCTATCGCCATATCGGGCATGAATTCCTAACTCCGGGCTGATAATGAATAGAAAAATCCTATATCACTTTGCCGACCCGGGATTCGAACCCGAGACCTCAGTTTTGTTATCATACCGTAGTACAACTACGCCACCAAGTTAGTTAAATAATTACGATTACAAGTTACTAGGGCGATAGAAATATAGTCGAATATGAATTCGACTATATTTTTGATTTATGACGAATTTGACCATGACGTCAAAAATACCACTATTAAATATATCAATAGTCACGTCGAATAAGTGAAACGTTGAAGATCGATTATGAAGGCCCGATGCATGTTCGAACATTCACTGATTTTCCGTTTGTCGAAGGAACTGATCAAATCTTCCAAATTCGAAATATTTCGATAATATTTTACACGGCACAGTTACGTCACAAGGAGACATGAATATCAATAACAAATACAATAAATGCTTGTGATTGCACAATACCGTCCGAGGGACGGACGGCGTGATGGACAAAGTGTGGTCACCTCCGAAAACATTGTGCGCTGCCTTAAATACACCAGTCACACGTGCGTACCGTCAGCATAATCATTTCACCCTCGTTACAGCGTATCAAAAAATACGATTCAAACGTAAAAAATATTTCATTATTTTTTAAATGGCCATTTCAACATTCTATATACTCTATTTTTAAGTTTTATTTTATTTGGATTTTTTAACAGTTACCCAGTTTCGTAACGTCATACAGTAAAATTACGGTAGCTTCAAAATGCCATCTTCCATCTTACCTGTTCCTAACAATCGGCAACGGATACCATTCCTTGGATGCTGAACCGTTCATGTAACTACTTTCTATAAACCAACCTACCTAAGGTTTAATTCCTACGGCATGGAAAAACATCAAAACCTATTAATTTTCTGTATGTTATGATATAATATTTTTTGCATTATTACACGCCACTACATACAAGTGTAATGTCGTATAGGATCGGTATGCAAGATGACTGATCTCTTAATCCATTCAATTATGACGACCAATTGGTACTTTACGCTTCGCTTAACCCAATCTTTAAACATTAAATTCCCAATAAAATTGAATTAATTGTGACATGCGGACGGTACACGAGACACAATGCGGTCCGCACACATTTATCATCATAAGCGCGTCCATAGAGGCGCGACAATGTGGCCGCGCAACAACACGACATATGTACAACACGACACACGACATACGACGTACGACACACAACACAATGACCCCCGACCGACCGGGGGCCATTTGTATCCACTAAACATTACCGCTTGTTTATCCGCTTTATGTAATGAGATCTGTTCAGAAAACAATCATTTTCGTGGATATTTCGATTTAGATATGTTTCACATGGGGGCAAAAATATATAAAAAAGGTAACTGGCCTTGCCTGAAGACCTCTCAACGAAGGATATCAATTAACTTTAAACTATGGGAGAAGGACCGACCGCAAAAAAGACATAAAAGTGGAGTTATGAATGTTTTATGGACAAAGACTACATTAATCGTAGTAAAGAATTTAAACGGGTTAGATTCATGCACTCTCACTACTATTTGCAGACTAAATCATAAACAATTTATATTGTATATTTTTTGTGAACAAACATAATTGTTTCTATTTATGATCATCCGACATAAACGCACCATAAAGCCAAATAGAATTAGATATTTCTAAAACACTAATATATTTTGATCTATTAAATTTATTCACGAATGTCATTGCATACTTTTTCAATTCTAATTAAGAGTGCTAAGAGAAGAATATTGTAGCTAAACTAGACAGTATAATTAAACTATACAAAATAAGCAGTTTTGAAAATCAAGAATATTCTCTACTTTATAACAAGCCCAAGAAAACACTGCTCTTCCAACCAGTTTCTGGGAATTTCAGAAGCCAATAAGCAAATGCAATAGAGCAAGTTGCCGACTTTTAATTTCGCGTAAATAAATAAACTTCATAAACGTTTCCCAAACAAAATTGCACCTTTAAGTTACCCCTGACAGTTTTCTTAGAAGCCGCAACTAATAATTTCCGCGTGATGCTATGTGTCCGCGAGAAAGTAACTCGCCTCATATCACACCGAACGGCGGCTGCACGCGCGAATAAAAATTATGTCGTAAAATTTTATAAGGCCGATTTATTTGTATCACCTCATTTGCCATCTCTTTCTATCAGTATACTGTCAGAGCAAGACGACCATAGGATATTAAATTGGATGCGACAATTAGCAGTGATTGTTTTAAAGTAAACAGAGGCCTGTAAGAATTTCATACCCGGTGATTTTTGGGCATACAGCTTGCGGCTATTTGTAAATTTGCACATCGTATTTTAGACTTTAACGTGTGGCAATAACGACGTATTTAGCTTATGTATTGTTAAAAATCGACCCGGTTTTAACGTGTCACTATAATTGGATGAGGAGTAATCGATGATTGACGCGTAAATTTGGCACAGTCTCGCGATTTCTTGCCATTTATGTACGTTATTATATTATGTGTCGTTTCATATAGCTTACAAATTACATTGTGAAATTTACCTGTGATTGCATTTTAAAAGTAATCTGAGATTCTGTGGAACTAATTTAATTAAAGTATTGAAATTCATTCGAAGGAAATTGGACTTGAACATTGGCTGGAGACAATTATAACGTCTCAATCTCTAAGCGGAGTAAATTCGGGGAACAATTAAAATTTAGATATTTCTTTGAATTTAATGGCAAGTCTTACTTGACTGTTTATTAAAATCTTCTTATTCTCATAAGGCATTTAATTAGTGACCTCCAGACTTATAATAAATTCATCTAAGTTGTACGAAAACTTGAACCAAATAAACTAAACTTTTTATTAGAAAATCATTATACGTATATGGGATACTAGCATTTGCCCGCAACTTCGTTTGCGTTTTTAAGATAATGTAGACGGCCAACATTTTCAATTCTGAATTCAAATTTAGATTATCGAAACTCAGATATCGATTTTGAGACCAATCGGATCAGTAGATAAATGGTCTTATTCATATACAGTTTTAAAACCTATTTTAGGTATCGAATGTTTGTTTTCTCGCTCAAACTGAATTGAAAAGTCGTTCGAAAGGGACAAAAGTTAAATATTCATAAGAATAACTTCAGCAGTTTTATTTTCTATACAAATTTTTCAACCTTATTTTTACTCCTTTAGGGTTAAATTTAAGTAAACAGAGTACGCACTTATTTTTGATTTTAGATGTGTTATTATAGTGTCAAGTTTGAAATCTCCAACTTCAACGGTTGCGGTTTTCCATACAAATTTATTTTACCCTTTTCACCCTCTTAGGGGTTGAATTTCCAAAAATCCTTCCTTAGTGCTACCCTACGTTATAAAAGAAATCCCTGTGTAAAATTTCAAGTTCCTAGCTACAGTAGTATCGGCTGTGCGTTGATCCGGCAGTTCGGTTCTACAAAACTTCAACCCTTATTTTCGTCCCTTTAGGGTTAATTTTAGATAAACAATATATGCAAATATTTTTGTCTCAGAATGAATAACTTAAGTGCCAAGTTTGACAATTGTAACTATAACGGTTTAAATTTTGCCTATATCAGTTTTTAACCCTTTACACGCCTTTAGGGGATGAATATCCAAAAATCTATCCTTAGTGCTACCCTACGTCACAATCGGAACCCATATGTAAAATATCAAGTTCTTAGCTTCAGTAGTTTCGGCTGTGCGTTGATCCAGCAGTTCGGTTTTAAAATACTTCAACCCTTATTTTCACCCCTTTAGGGTTAATTATAAGAAAAGAGAGTATGCAGTTCTTGTTATTTCTAGATGAGTAACTAAAAAGTCAAGTTTGATATCTGCAACTTCAAGGGTTTCGGTTTTCCATACACCAGTATTTTACCCTTTTCACCCCCTTAGGGGTCGAATTTCCAAAAATCCTTCCTTAGTGCTACCCTACGTTACAATAGGAACCTCTATGTAAAATTTTACGTTTCTAGCTCCAGTAGATTCGGCTGTGCGTTGATCGGGTAGGAAGGAAATCACCCAGTTTCTGAACATTTCAACCCTTATTTTAACCCCTTTAATGTTAATTTTTAGACAAATAAAGTATGCAATTATTTTTGTTATTAAATGAGTTATTAAACTACCAAGTTTGAGAATGGTAACTTCAATGGTTTAGATTTTCCATACAACAGTTTTTAACCCTTTTCACCCCCTTAGGGGTAGAATTTCCCAAAATCCCTTCTTAGTGCTACCCTCCGTCTCAATAGGAATCCCTGTGTAAAATTTCAAGTTCCTAGGTCCAGTAGTTTCGGCTGTGCGTTGATAGGTCAGTCAGTCAGTCAGTCAGTCAATCAGGTTCCTCTTTTATATATATAGATGATTCGTCACCTTCAAACCGTTAACATAGACACTAAACATATCACTTACTTATGTACTGACATACTTATCACATTTTGAATTAAAGAAAAAAGACTTTGGGTAATCTTTATAATTAATTAGAATATTCTAATATGATATTATAAAATAAACGAACGAAGTGGACCGAGTATAAATATAAGTTGTCTATGGCCCTGGTAGTAGAAAAATGAAACGAAACTCAAATATCAGGCATATTGTGTCCCTACAGTAAATAGTTTAGAAATACCCAGACAGTATTTTTTTATTTTATTATTATAAATTGAACTTTAAACTATAGAACATATTGCAGCTAGCATCATAGATATTTATACAGTTTCCTTTCAAAAGTAATATATAATACAATAAACAATATAAAACACGGAAAATGTAGAATAATTGTGAGACTACGACTTAACTATTGAGGCGATTTTAGGTTATAAAATACAAACAAAAAACAAATTAAATCTTTTAATTCGCACGCCTATCAGTTGCTAATTTATACACGTTTCCTCTCACCGTACAGCGTTTAAGTTAAGATCTCGAAATAGCACCGAAGTCGACATAAATTCGAAACCGCACATTTTTATTTAACATAAATTCTCGATCCTCGCTAATAAGGGCAAATAAATAATTCATCGGCGCTCTATTTAAGCGTTTTTGATCATCGATGTACATTTTAAAATTCGACGAACGCGAAAAAAAACTTTCAAAATACACGTAGTGTAATTAACAGGAGGCAATTACGGTGACAGTTTGTCAGTGAGGGGAAAAAAGGAGGCATTTTTTGGGAGGAAAGATGATATTCATCACGGAGACGCCCAGCGCAGATAATTCGCGAACAATTTGCTTGGTTTATCAGTACGTAATTATCCGAAATGCGCAAGTTAATGAACGGTTGCGCCGTTACGCTGCGGTGTGAGCGACGCCCGCCGAGCGGAATATTATTTATAGATTGTGTGGCATTTTTCAAGATAAGAATGATAAGAGAGAGCAAATATTTTACTCTATTTTGACACCTGTGCTTATTAAACAGCTGTGTAGAATAACTTTATTACAACGCCTGCCTAACGTTAACCCTTACAAAAAATTACGTCATCGTGAAGAGGTTTTTTCCGAATTTAAAAAAGCATCAATATTTAATTCTTGAATTTGATATGAAACATAAGACATTGCCCTATTTTCTATCCACACATGGTATTACAAAAATAAAGCTGCACTAAATAAACCTAACAAGAGCATAATTTGTTCTTTAAAAAATCATTGCATAGGTTTTAATAAAATACGCAGTTGTATTGTTTTATTTTCAACTGCCTTTTTAGAAAACTAATCCTTCACACGCCCTCACCAAATCCGCCTTTAAATCCGCTCGCTCCACCTCTCGCAACACAGACCATCGCATAAAAAATTGCACCGGAGCGCATCTTCGTGCAAAAATAATGTTGCCGCACCGCCGGCGTGTTATTAAAACACTGAGTTATGGCGATGACACGTATAGTGTTGCCAACGTGAAAAAACAAAGTGATAATTACCCGTGAAATTTACTTCCATGAAGATTGGAAAGCTGTTGCGCAACTAATTAGGAGCTATCTTGCCCTATGCTAATTAACTTGGATTTGTTATACAAGTTTGAGCTGAGTTGGAGGCACCTATTGTCATATTTTTATTTTTATTTTTTTATTATAGTAGTTAAGAGTGGCTAATTATGCGTTTTATTTGATTAAAAGTGTACACACCCCACAATATGGATGATAAAAAAGGCGAAGAGTTTAATGACAAGGATTATTAAGCTCCGAGAAATCAATCGGTTGCGATATTAAAGCGTAAGAAGTAATGTGCTTTACATTTCTTTATTTTGTTTTTTTGGCTACAATGATTGTGACTCTATAATTCTTATTTTCAATTGTAACGGAATTTATAAATAAACATTTTGATGGATAGACGCACTTGTAACTTACTAGGTGGAAAGCAATTTCCCGTGTTGAGTAGTGTAGCATTTTGGCATACGCTGTAAGTTTACATTGTAAATATATATTTTTAATTATATCTATACTATATGGACTAACCCCTCTCAATCGTACTCTCGATTGTAGAGGATGCTCGTGCCGTGCAGCGGGACGTATTTGGGCTGATACAGCACACTATAAATAAATCATATAAATCCCAGCACACTGTCTGCCTCTAAAAACAATTACCTACAAACCAAGCATGCAGATCCACGGAAAAATCAATTTCGTCAACCACGTGGACACGCTTAGTTAAACATCAAATCTCATGACCCATACACCGATGATTTGACACAGCAGATCAATACAAGCCCGGCTTTGCGTCGCTAATTGAGTCCCGGACCACAAGCCGCGTTCCCGTGGCTCATTAGTTGCAAGCCAGTGGAAGTCGCGGTCAACAGTCCGCCTACACGCATCATCCTATTAACTCGTTACTGAGCTAAATGAAAGCTGATGGTAAAGCCTGTGTTTAGTAGATAATGAATTATGCGTTAATTGTATTTGTTTAGAAGTACATAATAGTATAAAAAATTGCGTAGCCTTGGTTCGATCTCTTTGACTTAAATCAATTGGGTATATGGTTTATATAGTTCGCTTTTTTAACAACCGTACTCTCAATAAGTAATTCGAACTCTAAGTACCATATTATTCTAGTGAAGGGTCACTATACAAGCCTCCGTGACGCAGTTGGTTATACGCCGGCTGTGAAACGAGAGGCCGTGGGTTCGATCCCCGCACCGAAACAAATATTTGTGTGATCCACAAGTATTTGTTTCGGGTCTGGGTGTTTGTGAGACTGAAAAGTCTGTCGTAGCTTCTGATACCCACGACACAAGACTTTATCTTAGTGTCGGGTCAGGACTGTGTATGTGACTGTTGGGTGTATTTATTTTATTTAATACATATATACATTATTTACATATCTTTAGGGTTTCAACACATGGGTACGTTTGCCTGCTAAATATTGTCACATCGAAATCAATATCAAATCTTTCCTACACACTGGCCATATGTAAATCTATATGCACAAACTACACCACATGTACTAGGGCATATGTACAAACTACTCACAAAGCACTTTAATAGTTTTCCGAATTTAGTATGCACTGGCCACAACATTGGGACAACTATAGGTAGTACAAATATAGCCTAGTAGGTAGGTATACATATAACCTACCCCAGACTTCGCTCAAACCAATTTAATACTCTTCCACAATAACTACATGATACAAAAATCCAATACCTTTAAGCTATCAACTTTTTATAAACTAACCTTTAAAAGTATTCAATACAATTGCAGCGGAAATATCCGAGATATTTTCACCTGACCGCACCCCGCTGGTTTATATCGATGTTGGAAAAACTGTAATTAGTTTAATTCATTTAAAATCGTTCGGAAACAGTAGGGCATCATGAATAAGATAGGTTTTATGCGGCGGGTGCCGGATGTGCCTTTGTATTGTAATTGGCGATGTATGTTTGACAGTTTTAGAATAACATACATTAATACTGCTAATTATGAACACGCAACAGTGCCATACATTGTGTCAGTCCGAGAGATACATTTGTATTTATCGGGAAAACTACATGGACTTTTTTGACTTAAGGACACAAACCCGACTAAATGATTGTAGATCTCACAAATATTTGTATTATTATTAGAATGAAATAAACATTTTGTATATTAACCAGTTTCTTCTCTATTACTTCAGTTTCAGTATTAAGTTGAAATGTTGTAGAACATAAGATGTGCAGCTTCAAATTTGAGTTGGATAACCACATTTACTACACAATAAAAAAAAATACTTATCCCTTTGCAAGGAACGATCTTGCCCACTAACTTTCTACTGCATCCCTTGTCGAGTATAACCATTAGCACGCAAATAAATAACACCGAGATTCTAAACTCGGGGTGAGAAACGCTAGCTTGTTTTTAACAGGCAACAAAATTTATCACAAATAAATCAAATATTTAGTTACACTTCTACATACATCACGTAACTATATGTATATTTATTTATTTATACTCTTTATTGTACATATCAATTTAGATAGGAATTAAATAACAAATAAAAATAAAATGGAGCAATGGGTGACCATATCGCATTGAGCATTACACACGGAACACATTTACATACATATATCTTAAAACTTGAATAAACTGAATTTCGCTACAGGTGAATAAGACTCAAGAATAACAGCTAATATTAATTAATGCCCTTTATCTTACATACATACATAAACTCACACCTTTTTCCCAGAAGGGGTAGGCAGTGGTGCTACCAGGTCACCCACATTTCGCCTTGTGGGTTCCGTCCCACGATGTAATAGGGGGTGATCGACGCCTATCGCGATATCGGGTACAAATTACTGCCTGAGGGCTGGTAGTGAATGGACAAATTTAATATTAATTTGCCCGACCCGGGTTTCGAACCCGAGACCTCAGCTTTGTTATCGTCCCGTAGTATTACTACGCCACCGAAGCAGTTTGGTAAAACTGATACATACATAACTTATATTTCTTAAAAACTCAAATGAAATGAGTTTCCCTACAAGAAAATGAGACTGAAGATTAACTAATATTAATTCATTCCCATTATCAACCTACGATATAAAAAACTCGATGATAAAATCAACATAATAATCGATTTATAAGTGACGACATATCGATATAATATTCATAAGCTGTGCTCATTAGCTTACAAAATTAATAGATGAAACTAATATACAAAATAATACTATTTTTATGTGACAAATTGTTCAGAAGTCCAAAAATATTAACAGGTATACGAGTTAATGCATAACTTAATGAGTAGACACCTTCTACGTCTCTAATGTTAATTTTAAAAACAATACGGTTCTTGTAAATTCGTGGTTCCGTAGGATATCATAGGTTTAATGGCTGACTGAGTGGCAATAAGGCACATGGTAGTAGAAATATTGAGTAGAGTACGTTTATTTCCTCATATTATTAATTACTTCGTATGAGCTACTAGTATCTGCAAAATTTAAGAATGTGGTCTATCACTTTGCCCTCATGGTAATTATTGGACATAGTATACATTAATTCGACTGGAAGATTCATTTTCGCGGATCAACACAATAATGCCGGCCAACCCGAAGCCGGAAATATACTGGCTAATCCCAGGAAGCAGTCTACAAATTTACATAAAGACTTGTATCATTCAACAATTGAGGTTTTACACCATGCTTACGGTTGCTGTTTTTCACCCAATCATATTTTTTAACACGCTTTTATTAGCTTCACCTGTATGTTTGTAAGTATGTATGTATGTAACGGAATTTTTGAAGTTGATTTTCGCGCACTTGAAAACGTCGAGTTGATCTGAAATTTTGCACACTTATCAAGGACCGATGACAATACAATAATTTAAAAAGTTTTTGACATTCTCTTTACCAGGACTTCAGGATTTCGATTTTTTTTTTAAAAATTGTGGGTAATTATCGCGTAGCTGGCTTCCTTACATATTATATTATGTGATATCAATGATTATTTTAGTAGAATAAATAAATAATAGATAAAAAAATAAAAAAACACGCTTTAGAAAAAGACCGAACTGATAAAGTAATATATAATTTATTTTTGAACATCCCAAGACGCAGTAAATCTTGACTAGTGTGACGCCTCAAAAATCCACAGTATATCTCATACCTTAGTATGCCCTACATTGTTCAGAATTTTATGAGTCCATTAAGCTCAGTGTTCTAATTATTTAATTTGATACAATCATTCAAAGTCACAACCTACGTACAATATTCTCGGTCGAGGTTAAACTGACTTTTATATATCCGCTTAAAGTTTAAACATTTGAAATAATTAAAAGCGAAATAGACTAACAAAAATTGATACATTTATTTTTGCTGTATGTACGTGTAAAATGTTAAGCAGTGTGTGCGTTGTCTTGTGTGACAAATAAATATGTCTTCTTATATATATTTATATTCTTCTTTTTATATATTTTGAATTTAATTTCTATTTTTTTTTATTAATTTAGTATATAACCTGTTAAATTATTTCTGTTATTATCATCATTAATCACATCATATTTACTGCAAATGTTTTCCAACGGACTTGTTGGGAAAAACTTGGATACAAAAAACTCTTTCCACTTTTATTAATAAAGCCAAAATTACCATAATCAGATCCACGCAATCCGAAGAACTCTAAAAATTGCGCCAATTTATCGACTATCAATAAATTAGAATTGCAAAAATATCACGTAGGCGTAAACACACATGATAACTCTTATGAATGATTGAGTAATTAAAACGTTCGGCAGTTAAAATAAAGAACATATACCGTCGGTGTAGGCAGCGTGAATAATTTCAAATTGCCATTTTTTCCCCGGCAACCCACGGCGAGATTAGTCAGTATTTCGACATTCGCTGCCCACATGCTCTGTTATTAACATAAAAAGCAACAATTCATTGTGCAATAAACGCGGCCCGATGTTTATCTAGCGACACAACGGCCGCGTAAAATTCAGACGCGTTTTTCGACAATGCCGAGCGCCAATACGCCAACATCGGCGCGTTTGATCCAAATGCTGTGCATAATGCGATCGAGCGATATGGCTCGGGATCCCGGATTTATCAAGTTCTTGAAATTCTTTATAAAGGCGACAATCTATAAATTATGAATGCATACTACCAAGTTTGCTAAGACAATGTCAAAAAATTATAACACCCTAATTTTGTTTACTCCTAATTTGTTGACAAATCAATCAAATCAAAGAGAAAGAAGAAATCAAATCAAACTTTAGTGCATAATAAGTAGAATTCCTTACTAGTGGAGAAATATTAAGTTAACTTAGGTCAGTTGAAGAATACTTAAAAAGCTATACAGGGATTGCTCACGAAATGCGTCAATTATACAATATATAATGCGTGATGAAATTTGCGTCCACTGTCTACCTCAGAGAATCAGTCGTGAATCTGTTTATTTACATATAAAATTGCCAGAAATATGCAACATATTTTTACAAAGAATATTTGGATAAATAAGGTTGACTCAATTGTATCGGTATTCGCCGCCCCCACGCTGAGGTGAACAAAATATTCACAATACATAATAAATAATACCACCTGAAGAAGGTCATACTAAGGTATTTTTATATTATTGCAAATCTTATTTCTTTCTTGATAATCACAAAAAACCCGAACCCCTTTGTGACTTGGAGAAAGTTAAGAGGTAGATGACTGTAAACTTATTTACTACTCGTAAACTGAATGAAACCATTCCCTCGCCAGCCTGTTTAAAAGCATTAATTACTAATAAGTAGCACAATATGTTAAAAATCTCCACAGACAAAGTAAATTACCTATTCTGAGCTATATTATAGGCTGATAAAAACATAGCTATGAAAAAAACAAGAGTTGCACGCGAAAACTGCAACACTATAAGCTTCTAAACTATTTTATTACAAAACTAAAGAATTCACAAAGAAAATAATCATGAAACCAAAATAGGTGAACACTGACAAATTGCGTGGTAAGATAATTTACGAATCGACCGTGACATGTCAAACGGAGCTCGTAAGTCGTGTCTGGCTCGCGACATACATGCGCATTAATTAGATGACACACGCATTTGTATATTTAAATGGATTAAATTAAACATATACGAGGCCTCTGTTTACCGTATATAGTATAACGTTTTATTTTTTTAATCTATTAGCATCAATTATTCTCTCGGGAAGTTACAAGACCTACAACGTTGCTAGGAATGAAAGATCACAATCCGACGCTTGAAGATTGCTAATATAGTAATAATAAAAAATACCTAAAATCCGAAGCTCAAATTCGTTAAACCAACCTTGTTTTACGTTATGGAATAAACCGATCTCCAATTTATGGTTCAATTTATATGAGAGAGGCTAATCTATTTATACCCAAAAATCCTATATGAACCATGACAGCAGAACGAAATTCACGGTGCCTTATTCCATCCCAGTGGCTCTCAGCGACTTTCTGTTTTAAGTTATTATACTAATGAATGATAAAAGAATCCATCAAGATGAAAGAAGTTCTCAATAAGTAAACGTAGTACGAGGCAGTCCTATCACTGATTTTCCCACTACGCTAAAAATATATCATGGGGGAAATTCAAACTATGATGGACAAATTGATCACAAAAATAATGAGAATTGGGCTAATATAACCCTAAATAATTTAGCCAACTTTCAAGACATCTATACGTAAAAACCCAAACGTTTGACCCAACATCGCCCCATAAACTCAATAGCAGAAAGCGCATATTTCAACAGTCGGTTGTAAAGGTGGTGTATTTTAAACTTGTCCAACTCCATCGTTTACACACCCACAAGTGAATTTTACGATTTCACGTTTATATCACGGGTGATAACGAGTGTATTGAATTTTTATGCGATCTTGTTTACAGGTACTTGTGATGCGGCCGGGCGCAGGCGCGGGTGCGAATAAAAACATACAATCGAAAACAACTCGTTTTATTTCATTCTGTACTTCTAACAATGCGTTTCTATTTCAGATAATATGTATAGAGTTAGATACCACATACTAAACGTGGTCTTTAAGTAATCTGAGTAACTTGTGTAAACTTGAGTAAAATATAAAAACAATCATTCGTTCTATTCATCCTACTAAATTTAAAGCAACTGTCATATCTAAATAATAACCAACTTTTCATTATTAGATAACAATGATCTATCATCCATAAATATAAAGTGTTTATGAACGAAGGGACGGTCAGTATTACAGGTACCCATTTTCGTTTTATGATATAACACCTTATTGCTTTACTAGAACCAAATCCAACCAAACCATCTGACAGTAAATTATCTGCTTTCTATTATTTCAAAAAATTTAAAAATCTGATGAAAAATGTTCTAAACCCTTAGGTTTAGAACATATGTCAGTTCACAAGGAACAATAAGTTGTTCCTGGTTAATTAATTATTAAATAGTTGCCAATAAGTATAGGTAATAGGTAGTGGACTTATGTTGTTTTAGAAGTATGTCACTTTGTTACATTTATATTATGTTTAGTATGATTGTCATTCACAGAGTTTTTAAGTTTGCGTTTTTTATTGTGTTCTAAATAACCTTGTTAATTTCACCTTAATTTTAATGTTATGTCTGTCTAATACTCCTAAATTATATTATGCATGTTGTGACACCTGCAGGCAATGCTTTAAGCATGATGCCGAATCAATTATGTATTAGATTTAAAAACATTGTAATTGCCGTTGGATGTCCTCGAATAAATAAAATAAAATAAAACACCTACATACGTTACGAAGTTTCGTAATTAATGTAGTTACATTCTTGACAATACATTCGTATCACGCAAGCTTAGCTATTAACACTAACTCCCAGAAAACAGACGCTCTTTTCTACTGCACTTCAACTTGTAAAATATCAGGGTAACCGATAATTTCCCTTCCTTTTATAAATCTCCTACTTTCAAAGGTTCACTAGCCATGAAATTCCACTCGTCCGCACCATAAAAAACCAAAGTACCTTCAACCAAATCTTTAATAGCTTCAATCCTGAACCTGTTCTGACACTCAGTTCAGAGGTCGGCGGTGTAAAAATGTGAGTCGGCATGAGACACCATTGTTACTCCATCAGATAGGGGACATAAACAACGTTATCCAACAGTGTCCGGCGCACTGGCGGGCTGATAATATTTTCAGTACAAATGTAGTAGGGTTGGCAGGACTATGACGTCAGAAGGTTTGGTCGACTATTCTACATTTCCTATAATTGGTTTCGTATTCAGTTTGTTATTTAAATAGTAATTATTGTGCATATTAATGGTAATAGTTACGTAGTTTGTGTAAATGAAAGGCATGGATATAATTATTAATATTTCCTCTAACAGAAGCAATGAAGAAACATAAGTAAAATAAACGAAACGAAAATAAACGAAACGAGTTGGCATGTGCAACATTTTACTGTCTCATTAATACTAACACTGTTATCAATAAGAAAAGCAAACAAGCGAACAGTTTAATTCGCCATACATCATGACCAAACAAAATTTCGCAAAATTTTCCTCAACACAAAATACTCGGAACAGCGTCTAAAACAGACCAACGACGGCCCTACACCCGACGCCAACCGACAAAGTCGCATCGCAAATCTCATTCGCAGACAACAAACAGATAACTATCTCATTCTTTCAACAATGGCCGGCCGGCTCATAAACAGAGCCTAATTAGTAATATTCCGAGTGCACCACGATATCTGCCGCACAATGAGATGGAACCGACCTTATCTAGGGCGATAAGTGTACCGCCAGCCGCGACAATTATCATGCGAAATGCAAAGCTAATTTCACGAGCCTAATTATTATTTGCGAGTACATTGCTGGTTTTGTATGGGTGTTATGTGTGTGGATGGACTCGATGCGTCGATGGATAATGCGCAATGGATGTTGTAATGGCGTGGTGGAGAGGGCTGGACGCATCCGTGTCTTGAATGCAAAATGTCTGGTAGTGCTCGCCCGTGTAGCTCCCGTTTATTGTTTCTGCTCCGGTCAGGCACCAAGAACGGATTTAGGAATAAGGTGCTGGGGGCCAGGGACCCATTTACATTCTTTTGCAATTTTTGTATTTTTTTGTTAATACGCAGTATTTAAGAAATCCACGAATAAAATCCTGAATGTTATCTTGCCTCGCGGATTTTTTAAATCGTGGAAATATGTGTATTTAAGCATTTTTTTTGGACAAAAATCCTAAATTCCTTACAAAATACTACTACAAAAATACTAACTGACCCGTCAAATTACCCCCAGTTCAAATCCCTGAGTCCGTTGTATCGGGAACACAGCGTAAATCGAAAGGTAGCGGAAAGCCGAGCACAGACAGATAAGAACTGCGAATCGCCCTTTCATATTGTTGATTTAATAAAATTGCATTGTGATTGTTACAATAAGATATTCCTTAGTATCGTTAGCTGTGATCGTTTGTTGCATAAATGATGTGAAATTGCATTATATACTTTACTTGTTTATTTTTATTAAGCATAATATTTAACTGTAAGATAACTATTAGTCTATTGATAGTAAAAATGCTATAAACTATGAGATTGTGGGTTTGATTCCCAGGTTCATTTCGTAAGGTTTAATACAAAAATGCTAACCCACTAAGGCCTTTGAATGAACTCTGGATTGCTGTAGTTTTATATTAGTAATTAAATATAAAGACACTGAAGTACCCCGAGCACATTTCCAACTGACCACAATTCGATCATATTTATGTCCCAACGTATTAATGACAAAGTTTCCATTAAAAGTGCAGGAGCCGTGTATTGCGACTATTCCGAGGCGTCTGCTAGTGGCACTGACTAATGCGTTTATTATGCCGGCCCACAGGCACCGTAATTGATACCTATCGCCGCATGACTTACACACGCGTTACCGTAAGCGCTTTATAATTCCCGTAAAATTACACCACCACCTATTTTTAATGAAATTTCCTTTTTTTAATAGAAAGGAGGTAGTTAGCTGGAAGATGTTTATCGACGGTGTAGTTTTTAGTCCGTTACTAAGTAGCACCTGAGCATTCTTTGGTAGTGTCATGTGATAGCACTCAAGCTGCAAGATACTTAGGCTCAGTTGCACAAACTAACTTTGCCCTTAACTTTGACTTTGGAAACGTCAATCCCACACATTAGCAATGTCAAATACGTCACAAATGTATGGCGATGACATTTTCAACGTCAAAGTTATGGGCAAAGTTAGTTTATGCAACTGAGCCTTAATATTATAAAATAATTGGCTAAAATATGTTATGACTAGTTCAGGGAGTGAATGAGTAGTAATTAGTCAAGGGAGTCCTGTAGTATGGAGTGGGCACCTACCTAGAAGTCATAGGTTCGAATAGCACACACATATTACGAATTTTCTAACATTACTTTTATGTGCCTGACTGCCTCGGTGGCGCAGTTGTACTACGGTATGATTGCAAACCTGAGGTCTCGTGTTCGAAACCCGGGTCAGGCAAAAGTAGGATTGGATTTTTCTATTCATTATCAGCCCAGAGTCAAGAATTTGTGCCCGGTATGGCGATAGGCTCGCCTACTATCACATCATGGGACGGAACATTGAAGGTCAAATTATGTGGTCAATTACCCCCTTACTCAACAGCGAAGCAATTTAGGAAATTTGCATTTGATAACGCTTTACTGTCAAACATCGTGCGCTATAAATATTCTCCAAGCCTTTGGTTTAAAACATAAAATATAGCATGTATGTTCTTAGATACTAAAGTAGGCAAGCGGTAAGAAAACATTTTTGAAAATGTATACCCTAAGTGTTTTAGTGACTACCCTGGGTGTTTAACAGAGGAAGTGGATGTGTGTGTGTGTGTGTGTGTGTGTGTGTGTTTGGCAAATAATCGTTTTTTAACGAAGATTTAAGGAAATCGGTCATTAGACGTCTGACATTTTTCCAATGATTGATTCCATCGCGAAAACAATAAAAAAAACATGATTATTAAGAATAATAATTTATTTTTGAAACTAATGCATTACTGAGAAGTGAGAAACTCATCGATATTATAAAAATTAACGGTTTCCTTTACCAGTTAATGATACTGACACATGCAATTTAAAGAATGGTAAAAGGAAATATTATATATCTGTATTTTTAAAATAATTTATCCTAATGCAAAATTTTAGGGAAATATATTAATGTTAATTTGCGGCGATTCCATCTATTGAGGAAGACAAATCTGTCATCATAAGTTGCTTTAGAAACAATGTTGGGATTTGTATAAAATACTTTATACCATACATTTGTATATGAAGTTTACTCGTAAATATTTCGAAAAATTGACATAACAACAGTTATACCCGACACAGAGACAACTACCTACTATCGGATGTTCATTCGAATATCATTTCAATCTAAATCAAATTATTGACCACCTCTATTGCCAAGTGAATGAGTAGCTAGCTGTATGCTTTAAGCTCCAATTTCGATCACGAACTGAGGCGAAAATGTACGGAAAAAAATACTTTTGACGACACAAACTACACGTTAATATAGGTTTGATGATAAGTGTGTACCTACAAAAAATGATAAATAACTTAATAATATATTTATTTTATTTCTGAGTAGTGTATCCAAAAAAAATCTCGTTGTTAAATTCATTAGAGCAAAAAGCTAACTAGGTTCGACAGACGACACTATTGCAACCGTTGAATATTTTACTTGCAAAAAACACCTCAATGCATCTACAATTTTTCAACAAACACCGTGAAATTCGCATCCGGCACGACACTGAATACACTACACCGGGGCAAAGCAAAACCCGGGACTAACATGAAAGCTGACGTGAAATTGAATCGGGGCACAAGCGCGTCGTTAGCGCGGGATTTGCATGCGACAAATAATATACATGTTAATGAACATGTGTCAAATCGTGGCTGTTCAACTGCTTGTGAACGCTTCGAAGGCGGTGGCAAATTCTGAATTTCACGGGCTTAGGCTGTAATTATTATGTTGGATAACTCCTTCTAGTAGAAAAAGGGTCCACATTATACATACCTATAAAATTGTGACATCTTTATAACATGTGGTGTGCAAAAAAGATATTGAGTTTGGCGTTTAGATACGGACCCAGATAAATGGAAGAGAGGTTGTCTCGACCTCACCCGCTTTTTTGTTACTGCAATCTAGGATAGACAGATGCAGGAATTTTAATAAAATGTATTTGAATGAGAATGGAATATGTTACAAATATTCGTCTTGTAACGTACAAGCTGACGCTTGTATCTGTAAGGCAGGCAGAGGCTTAAGTACCTTAAACACAGAATAATGGTTCACCGTTGTTCTGTGTTTAAGATACTTATCACTCAACAAGATCTTGTTATAATCTCTGTTTTTTTCCCCTGGTGTACAATAAAGAAAATATAAATCAATATTAATAAATCTTTAGATCAAATTACCGTTTGTAGGTATATCAGTTTTATTGTGTTATAAATACATTGGCATTAATGAATTTAAAAATAACTAATAATAGGTATTTTAAACTTTGATCCATCGCCATAGAAACTGGAAATAAAAGATCACTAGACGTATCCTGCCATTCAATCTATGAATCATTTCCGCGACTATTTAAAGTTGTTCCACTGAGCTATACTTTTATAAGCTTGTAACTAATCACGCCTACATTTTTATAGACAAATTCTTAAACAAAAGGAATGTCATAATTGAGTAGTGTTAACATAAACAACATCATCGGTTATGTTAATTATCTTTTAATAGACTTAACTGCAAAATAAGAAGTGTTGTGACAATATTTTTTTTTATTGCGACGAATGGCGATACGACCGCTCACGGACAGTTGAAAACCAAACAACACCATGAATTACAAAGCAATGCTTGATATTCCACTGCGCTCGCTATCCTGAGTTATGTTAAGTCTCAATATGTCCAGTAGTTACTGTCTTTCAAACCGGAACACAACAGTGCATTTACACTGGTGTTTGGCGCAAGAAATAGACATTGTGATAGTACCGACCCAGGCGGCCTCTCACATATGAGAGACCTACCACCAGTAAAATAAGTTCTAAGAAATTATATGCAAGTTATTAAGGAATGATTGATGGTTGTGAAAAGTAGATCATGTTTATTGGCTTAATGCTAACAAACATGAATGAGTGCATGCGACTATTGTCTCAAAGAAAACGTGAAATAACAGCTATCTTGTCAGGTTTTTATCAGGGATATTTTCGTAAGACTAATTAATTATCCTTACTGACATTTTGTAACGGCAGCTCAGAGATTGTTAGTAATCTACGCCAGATTTTGAATATTAATATCCTCTCAAAATAATCACAATACTAGGGTTATTGTATCGACCGACTACAAATAATTGTCTATGTCCAATCCCCACAGCAGGGATGCACACACATGGGAGAGGCCTATGTCCAGCAGTGGACGCAGAAGGGCTGATGATGATGAATCCCCACAGCACTTCACTGGTAAGTGAATATCATGTACCGTAAAGTCACTTTGTCAAATGTATACAAAAAATACTAAAATATAAAGGTCTACCTGGATAGACAGGGGTATATCTCGTTGGTGACAGCAGCAGGGGTACTTAATGACCCCTCTTCATTGACAAATGGTTTGTTGACGACTGAGCCATCTCATGCGACCAGATCGCGGCAAGACCACTCATAAACAACCACAATTTATTGCGGATACAGTTTTTGTATCCCAAAGTTATAGGGTTAATACGGACAATATATTTTTGTCATGTGGTCTAATTTTGACGTTTTTATAATAAATAATAAATAAATAAATACACCCAACAGTCACATACATAGTCCTGACCCCACACTAAGATCGAGTCTTGTGTCGTGGGTATCAGTAACTACGAGAGACTTTTTCGGTCTCACAAACCCAACCCGAAACAAATACCTGTGGATCACACAAATATTTGTTTCGGTGCGGGGATCGAGCCCGCGGCCTCTCGTTTCACAGGCGGCGTCTAACCAACTGCGCCACGGAGGCTGTCAAACACAAGATCAAGCACGGGGCACACAACTTGAAACTACGTTACCTACGTATTCTGTAATTGATTATCATTCACCACCAACTTGAGTGATGAAAAAATCGTTAAGAAATCCCGCATGATGATCATTTTTTAAAGCTAGTGGAAACTTGGAAGTCGAAGTTTATAAAACGTCACGAAAAACATCAGTCTTGCTTTCTATTATTGAGACCGAAAGAATCTTTAGATATCAAGCATCGTGGATGTTTTTGAAATGCGGTGATCATTTACAACGGCAACAATGCCATTATTATATTCTCCTACTTCATCTTACACCTGCTGAACACTGTGAAACTATTGTTTAGATATTCGCAACGGTATAGCGACCACATGAACAATCCATAGGGACTTATGAAAGTCTGTGACATTTTCACACCGCCTATGCACATCTGTTTGCCATAAAACTTCGAATGGTAATCATCTCTTGACAGAGGTTGCTTTTGAACTACGTTTGCTATCAACCGCATAGTAGCAACTCTATTACGGATTGTCATTATAAAAAATTGTATGTGATGTTGGCATATAATACAAAGAGTGAGCTTATGAGAGAGAGATAGAGAGCTTATTGAGAAATATCCTATCCTTAGTCTCTACGGACCCCAGGTTGAGACCCCGTATTAGGTCAATAACTTTTACCATAGAACAAAAAAATCTATGACAGTAAATGAGTATATACACAAGCACATAGACACGGGGCATCTGAAGAACGATAGCCATTGCATCGCTATTGGCTGGCGGGATCGCTCAATGTCCATCGATTAAGTGTTTTTATTGCCGTGGTCATGTCATAATGTTGCCGGCTGGTGAAATGTGGCTTTCATTACACATACATGAGGTGAAATATTTATTGATCCGATGATTGAACGATGATACCCGCTAACGTTATAGAAAGACTACTCAAAAAAACATTGTTCATTGTTGCAATTTTATATTCAATGTGTATATAAATCCATGTCGAATTATGTGGCCTGTTAGTGAGTTTATGTCGGGGTATGGATAAGCGGCTGTTTTTGTTGTAGATAAACAAACAAACATCTTTCCTGATCATAAGTTATTACCGCTGCCCTTTAACATCTATAGCACCTGGATCGTTTATGCATTGTAAGTCTCTTAAAATGCAGAAGGGGGAAGGAAGTATTGAGTAAGGTCCAGCATTCGCAACACCTAACGAAACACGACATCAATACGTCACTTTTCTGTGAGAGACAGCGGTATTGTCCCTTGAGCGCATGAGCTGGTCTACTACAGTAGTCCAAAGCACTTACCATAAAGGTCAACAAATTAAATATAAGGCTATATAATGTTGATATTTTAGTCGACTAACCCGCACTAGGCCAGCGTCGGGGACGATATGGCCTAACCCTTTTAAATTGTATTCTTGATTATGTAGAAGACCCGTGTCCTGCAGTGGGACGTCTATGGGTTGATAAAGATACAGTTAATATTTGAAGAGCAGTATATTTACATTGACCTCTGTCTACCCTACGCGACGTTTACATAAGTTTGTATTGTAACTATACAAACTTTATACAGTTCACTTATGTAAAAAATAACTAAACCCATTTACTGCCAGTACAGATAATAGTACAATGTTTATACATTCTCTTATCCATAAATATGAGGAACTCGTTAACTACTCCATATTCATCGCTTATTATAATGAGTTTCCTATGCTTTCATTCTACAAAATTATCACATTGAGCATTATCATCATCAGCAATAGAAAGTCCATTACTCGACACAGGGATTTCCCAAAAATTATCACAGTGACCTGTAGAAAGCGGTCAGCATCCAACGACTTCTTGAATAAAATAAATAAATAAATACACCCAACAGACACATAGTCCTGACCCCACAATAAGATCGAGTCTTGTGTCTTGTCTTGCCTTGCGATGATTAATAAAAAAATCACCTTACATTGTGGAACAACCACTACTGAATTTCTAACCCTACGTGAATTAAATATACAGTAACAATTAAAAAACCTTAATATGCTACAATCAAACTTTTCCTTCGTTTTCTATCTGCCACTACTATATCTGTTATATTTATTGTCGGTACAACAACTTTTAAGACGTTATGACTTTAAAGTAAGTCTGCCTATCTACCCAAGTGTGACGAAGCAAAAGGAATAGTTATTTATATTACCTCTTCCGAGAAAATACGGAATTCATAGCCAAACTATATTTCAGAATCCCAAAATTGCACAGGACATTGAAAAGTAATGGAATACCGAATCTCACAGTTTACAAACCAAAGACACGACTATTACCTACACAGAAAGGTGTTTATTACACCACCCAGTTTTCACATATACTTTAAAAATATAATATTTGTTAAATAAATACAAAAAAGTAACAATTTAATTTAACGAGAAACGCCGCTACCGCACGTCTACATTGTCGCAACAAAAATAACACGATAACTCGACTCACAATAAAATCGATCGCAAATCGACAGGTTCGATTATGGGTAATTTCGCATCGAGTCAAAAAGCGGGCCGAAATGCCCGCGCAACAACGTGCGCGAATACTTTTATAATGAAATGACAATTACTACGGCCAGACGCCGGATTCTTGGTGCCTTACGAAACGCGACAAAGCCATGGCAGTTTCACTCTTTGTTTACGATCCTTTATCACTTATGCAGCAAACTTGCTTCGATCTTGCTCACTTATTTATATTTTGCCTTCCCATTTTACCTTATCTGATCTAATTAGTGCAAAAATATTGAAAGAGAATCATAATTCAAGAATTCTTTGTAACAATGGTAAAAAGCATCATTGTACAACTCGTCAGCAGAAAGAAATATATCGCCATCCCGATAATAACGTGAGCTACGACTATCACAAATACAATTCAGAAATTCATATCACAGAAAAACAATCAAGACACAAACAAAAACATCAAAGAATAAAGCCAACTGTAATTTCGCGTTTAATTTTTTCATTGTTTTTTATTGTGAAAGGGTTTTTTTGCGCGAAAATGTCACCGCGACCATTGGTACGCACACATTTATCGCATCCGAGACGTTCGATTGTTTTATAAATAAAGCAACAGCAAAAAATACTATCGATCAATCGTGCGAAACTCGCGATGGACGCTCGATATCGGCTGCCGCGGGGAATTTCGACTTTCCCCATCACGATTTACGACACATTTCACATTGTCGGGCCGGTAAGGGCGCCGTTTTATATCATCGGTGACAGGCACGTTGCAATATCAACTTTATATCGTTGTGTTATCGATAAAGTTTCGAGTTTGAGTGGTTGCGGTGCGCGTCATCGGTGCGTTTGCAGACGTGAAAGATTCCGTACGGAGTCTGTCCAAACACTTTATACTTTCAAATACACAGTCTTTATCTGCGGTGATAATCTGCGCTGGCTTATCTCGCATCGGTCCATGGGAGGTTTTCTTAGATCTTTATTAAATGCGGTTCAGAATCCCCGTCCAGATATGAGTGGATCTGATATGAGCCGTCAAATTATGCCATTGTCTCTCTCGGTTGCGCTTTATTTGATTGTCTGTGTGTTGACGTATTTATTGAAGAGGCGCGGACGATGGGAGATCGCGATGCCGATAAGATTATATTCGGTTTCCTTCAAAATTGACGTGCGAGAGGCGAAGTGTTGAAATTAAAAACTGATCAAGTCGAATCGGACAGACAGGTAGAGGGTTCTGTATCAACACACAATAGCGCGAACTCTCACAACAGCTAACACTGCGTATACTTACTTACTCCATGCTTATTTGTGCTCCTATTTGTACAACGGAACAAAAACAAATATACCCATTGAAATACAGGTGACATGTTGGGACAAGCTTTTAAATTGAATTATCCTGTTACTTCCAAAATTACACATTTTCTCAGAAATTTTCTGCCGACCACCTACCACAATTCATATTTTAAATAAAATTCGTATAGACATAGCCTTATTAATTGAGTTCCATTAACACCCTGGATACGGAATCCTAAAAATCGATCCACAAAGATTTATCAGACTCGCTCATTATTTGATCCTCGAAAGCGATTGCATTCTATAAGTTCTTGTGAAAATTATTAATTTTGGAAGCAAGGTGTACACACACGTAATCTCAATGAGAAATTCGGTAATATGCAAGGTAAATATTTTCAACTTCAGCATTACCTAATCTAAAGCTTAGAGCGAAAAAATACTATTACAAATATTTGTTTAGTTCAAAAACTGAACATGATTATTCATTCGTCGTTACGAGACTATTCACAGTTCGTATGTAACCCATACTCTCTCTCTCCCACGCATTCACGATAAATATTATCACATAAAAAACTTTTACCGCACATCACTCTAACGACATGTAAAATCGACGATTTGTGTTTAATTATACAATTTCTTCAATACAATACACAAACAAATACACGCTGTATTCAATTCTTGTGCAATTCTTGGGCATTGTCTAGGCAAACAACGTAGTTGAGCTTTTTAAATTTTCCCTGTTAACTTGTTGCCAACCACTTGACTTTTAAAACAACGAAACTTCACCGTTAATCCACAAATCTATAAAAAATCCAAATCTGTGTCTCACTGCCTTTTTAAAGTAACCCCTTAATTCTTAAGGCGAAAACTGGAGAATGAACAAAAAAAAACTACAGTCTCCAGTACCCATATAATCCACTACAAATCTAAGGCGATTACAATAAACCCATTCAATCAAATGTAAGCCCACACGCCTATAAATACGATATAAATCAACGCCTATAATGGCTTCCTAATTCTCATTAACACTGGCTATAAGAGGAGTGCAAAATAAAACTAGAAATTGCCAATAAATATGTTATCCACGACGCCTTAATCTTAAAAATAAGTAATGAGAAATTAAGCTGGTGAAACGGTTAAAATAATATTTGTCATTTTGCTTGTTTGTAGTGGGTGCAAATGACTAACTTAAGCGTTTTACTAATAGACAGTAGCCAAAATTAGACAGGTAAAAATGTTTCAATATATAAAATGTCGGTGTGGAATACAGGAAGGTTACAGATGGAATTGACTGTACAAGTAATAGGATGTAGCGGAATCCAATACCTTATTAGGTAGCCAAATGAGAGAGTCTAAATAGTTAAAGAATAATCGCCTTTATAATTTTCATATAAAAGTCGTTCCAGTGCTTTGATTTTAAGACTGAAAACTGTGCTAGTAGTAGATGTAACCACCTGCAATAACTTTAAGTAGAAGGTAAAATGGAACAAGAGGTAAATCTATAGAATCGTGCAAATAGTGAACCAGCTACATTATGTGCATTTCACATCTGGAAGTAGATTGAATTTGTAGTCCTCATCAGAGCCACTAGCAAAATGAATAATTATAAAAAACGTATTTATTCAAAATGGACAGGCAAGGGAAATCATTAAAAACAATATAATTTGTCAACTCGTTTATTTATGTAGCGCCCACAAGCCAAATTTTAGATAGTATCTGCTTTGCAAGTTAAAGACGCCAGCGAATTACATTAAAAAGATGACCAATATAAAAATGATTCAATTGTCACCAATTCATGAATTCCACGGTCTAGTGGCAGCGTAGTGGGGCGGTGAAAAGGTGAGGTCCTAGGTTTGAATCCAGGTCAAGAACTCAAACAGAAAAATTAAGTCAAAGTAGAGAGCGAATGAGTATTTCGGTTTATGTAATGTCATATAGGTTGTAAATAACTGAGATTACATAAGATAAATTTTCAGTACTTAGGTATTAATATCTCCGATCTTGAAGAAATTGCTGATATATCTTTTATCATCATGTTTAAAATTATTTTCGTCCATTTTCTTTACTTGTACACGTAAATCATATAGAGTTAATATTTTCGATTTTTATTGTTAAAGTGTATGTACTTACAAATGTTACGGGACCTTAAAACAAGTTTTTTTTTTATTTTTATTTTATAATCTTTATTGTACACTACAGAAGCTTGACAAAGCTTACAAGTTGTATATTGTTAAAATGTTATGTAATGATAACTTAATTTTAAACTTACATAAATTAAATAAAGTAAACAAGAAACTAAACAGACAATTTTATTCGGCTCGCTGTTACCTTGCGACTTATTCCAAACCTGGCCATCCGTCAATTAAGTGAATCGCCTACGCTTAAAACTTGGATATGACGTGTCGATCGTGTTACACGCTTTATAAATGACGTGAGACGTCGTAAAACATACTCTTTGTTTATCGTGCTTTCGATTTTCGACTGATTTAGACGTCCAAACATACTTAATCAACTTTTAGGAAATCAACTTTTTTATTAAATTCTGATATATTACCATATACAGGATGATATTGACATATGGTATTTAATTAAAATCACATGTTCCCAACTACCCCAGGCGACATTGTACCAAGTTCAAAAAACTGACTGGTAGTTTTGTCAAAAATTGCGATTTTAGTTTTCAAGGCTTTTGATCGACCCGCATAGTTACAAGTCTTTTTACGGGTCAGGGAAATTTCCGAACCGAACTGAAGTTCAGCTAAGCGGTAAAAATGCTCGTACCTATACGAGGTGGCCAAAATTCGTGTAAACTAAAATCACGATTTTTGACAAAAATTATCATATGTCAATTGATATTGACATCTGGGTGATCTATACATAGTTTTCCTAAAATAATGATGTACACCTCTTTATTTTTAAAGACGCAATGGTACGTAAGGGTTTAAATTAGTATTTTCGGAAAAACTAGGTATTTACCACCCAAACATGACGATTTTAAAAAAATCTAAAATAATATCTGACACTATTCTGGCGAAATTTTTATTTGCATCGTGTTTGTAACCACTAAAACTACCACCTGGCTTCGTTTTCGGTCGCAGTCTTGATATACCCGGTATATGCTTTTGCTTATCACCATTTCTCTCACCATTCTTCTCAATATTATGTACGTGGATCTTCGTAGTCTTAGCCCAATATAACTCAGCGGCATTTCAATATTTATAACACAGAATTATTTCTCACAAGTTTATAGCGAGGTAATTAAGGTGTACTCGCAACACGTAGTAATTAAAACGTCGGCATAGGAAGTTTTCAGAGCGATGACTTAATATTGTTAGCCTACAGTTATAAATTTGCAAAAATAAATTATATTTACTAACTTAATTTACGAAATAAAATAGTTGTATATTTTATAATAACTACGCATGGAACGCCCTTGCTGGCTGTCTATGCTTATAGGATGATTTTATCTATAAGACATCGAAAGCTCACCTGGATTTGTGGGTAGAAAACTGGCTGTAAACGATATATCAAAGATACGCCTCCCATACTAGGATATTTTTTTCGTGTAATCATCTAATATTTATTTCGTGTCAGGGTGTTGTAGGATTGAGAAAAGCTCAATTTCTTTAAATGATTATTGTGTATATTTATTCATTTTAATACCCATTAGGTATATCATAAAACTAGTCTCACACTCCAAAGTATTCCCGGAGCTATCCTTAATGTAATAACAATAGTTAAACAACTTATTATAAGTATTTATTACATTCTGACATCCGAAAGTTCTCCAAACTATCGAATTGCGTTAAAATTCATCCAACATTAAAAAACATCGACAATTCCTACAATTACAGTAATAGCGATGAAAAGGTCTCTCGAATTGTGACACCACAATGAAATTACCATGAACCTTATAACTATAAATATAAGGGTGACATTACTGTGTGAAAAAGCAGATGGTATCAAGAACGCTTCCAAATTAAATGTCAAAAGGGGGAAAAATGCAATCAGTCAGAGAGTTGGAGACACCAAAATAACTATAAAGACGGCAAATATTGTTCTGAGCCTACTTTCGATAGCAACTACTGTATTTAGACATTTTTAGGAAGAAGTTCTGGTAGTATCGATGATATGGATAGTGCATTTCGTATTAACTTATTGATGAGTCATAAATAATAATTAATAATAATAAATAAATACACCCAACAGTCACAAACATAGTCCTCACCCCACCCTAAGATCTAGTGTCGTGGGTATCAGAAGCTACGAGAGACTTTTCGGTCTCACAAACACCCAGACCCGAAACAAATACCTGTGAATCACACAAATATTTGTCTCGGTGCCGGGATCGAACCCGTGGCCTCACGTTTCACAGCCGGCATCTAACCAACTGCGCCACGGAGGCTGTCATTATCTGTGCACAGACGATAGACATGGTCATGCTTGTTGGTATTTTTTAAATGTAAGTGCGTGGTGGCCTGTTGGTAATTGACCAGACGCGGCTGCCTACATGTTCACGGTGGTCGCGGGTTCAAATCCCAGAGCACACCTCTGACTTTTCGGAGTTATGTGTGTATTGATAGTCGATCACCACGCACTTTAACGATGAAGGAAAACATCATGAGGAAACCTGCATATCGTAGCGATTTTAAAGAATTTCTACTGTATGTAAGTCCGCCATCCCGCACTAGGCCAGCGTGGTAGAATATATGGCCTAACCACTCTCAATCGATTTTCTCGGTTGTAGAGTAGGCGCGTGCCCAGCAGTGGGACGTATATGGGCTGATACAGACAGATACAGACAGACAGACAGACAGACACCATGTATAGAGGATACAATTTGTATCCATTTCTATGTAGGCAACCAGCCTGTTGGCTTATTTGAATAAAAGTGGCCAGAATCACTAACATTGATATCGCCGGGGGCATGGACAACGGCGCCGAGGCATTATGGCACCGAGTGGTGCTACCAAATTGTTGATGAAATGTGGAATAAATGACAGACTGTGGCCACTAATTTAATAAGTTTATTTTACTTCAAGGTATGCTACTAAAAGGTGCCTATATTGTATAAATTCAAAACGACCAAATTAAAAAAAATAGTACTTAATATTTATTTCATACACAGGCAATAATTTAGGTATATTATACGTTGAAAAAAAAATAATTTACTTATTTAATTAACATTGATTTCCGTCTTTTGCAATTTTCAGATTAAAATCTACGCTATCACAAAATCAATTAAATGTACATATACGCAATATTTACTTAATTACTGGCGCCTCGCAATTGAAAAGTGAACGGCTCAGAAAGAACCGGACGCATTTTATCCATTAATTCACGAACCTACGCAAACAAACAAGCAAATGCCAGTAGACGCATCATTTCATATTCAATCGCCTAACATATTATTACACACATCAGCTGTCCATCGACGTTAATTGATTTATTAACCACACAAAAAGCCATTAGTCACAGTGCAACCGCTTTGAAATTATAAATTTGTCAACTGGCCGTTTCGCATTGCCAACACAACCGGTAATTTAATTTTATCTTATCGATAATCGTGGGTACATCGATAATTGTGCGGATAGGCAACACTGGGTGCCGGCACCTGCCTACGGTGCTTTCGATCAAACACGACAAGTTGATTGTGTACGCGATGATATATAAGTGAAACGGTGGATAAACGAAACTATAATTGTTTGTGTTCCACACGAGCGAACCATTATGCGGGGTTGATTCATTTTAATAGAAAACTCGGCTACGCAGCTTTGCTGTGTTTAAATGCAAACAATGCTGTCAAAGTTTGCACGGTAATTATAATTCCTATAGACTGCTGGTTGGATAAAAAATGATAGTAATTTTGTTGTTAATTGAAACGGCATACTGAAGAGTAATTATTGCGAATTAACTTGTAGCCCATCCCTATATAATTTCGGATAGACATCTAAACTGATGGGAGATTGCATACTATCCTGACACTACGGCATCCAAAATTAAAGACAACTTTTAACAGATCTAAGGAACCACGTGCGCTAAAATAGGAACAATTTAAAAATCAATCAATACTTTTCTAAAATCCCGAAAAATATATGTAGATTTTTAGCAAGAATGAGGCTAAAATGACGACACGACAGACTATTCGATATATCCCGTTAAGTGAATTTCCGCGGGTCGCTCACTTGACCCGCAGTTTTAATGAGAATCGACAACTACCCGCCATTATCAGCAAGATGGATGGCGAGCTGTCCGTCATCACTCCTCGATCAGTATTTGAATACACGTAGGATATATGTGTATGAAATATAAGCTGTGAACATACCTAGTTATGCTGTGAGGTCGAAATTCGAGCATCAGATTGGATTCGGTAATCAGTTTCGTAGATTTTCCAATTTGATAAGCACGACTCAATGCCTTATTTATGGTTATTGAGAATGTGACAAATGAAATTTCGAGCTGAATGACTTAAGCCGAAAATTCTTCATTGATAAATATTGATTAGTGGTAGAGCCACGCTGTTGTCATTCATGTATCTGTATCTGTATCAGCCCATATACGTCCCACTGCAGGGCACGGGCCTACTCTACAATCGAGAGATTCGATTGAGAGTGGTTAGGCCATATAGTCCACCACGCTGGCCTAGTGCGGGTTGGCGGACTTACATACCGTAGAAATTCTTTAAAATCGCTACGGTATGCAGGTTTCCTCACGATGTTTTCCTTCACCGTTAAAGTGCGTGGTGATTGACTATCAATACACACATAACTCCGAAAAGTCAGAGGTGTGCCCTGGGATTTGAACCCGCGACCACCGTGAACATGTAGGTAGCCGCGTCCGGTCCGTTACCAACAGGCCACCACGCACTTGTCATTCATGGCTCAGCATGAATGGGCAGGCTCGTCCGGGGCGGTACCACTGTCTCACAGTAGATCGACCTCTCCTCCCGATTTCTTGCGCCGGCAACACATCTATGATCCAAGCGTTGTGGATGGTCATGGGCGACAGTGACCACTTACCATCAGGTGACCTGTTTGCTGCTTTGCCGGACCTATTGTATAAATAAAACAATTACTGAGCTTTAACAGAAATATTTGGTGTGGCAAAAGTGTACTGTTATTTTTACGTTATTACGAGGTCTATAAAGCTTTTTTGGTCCCCACCGAACGCACGGAGAACTCATATTTTTCATTGAAACCATTGGCATTCTGAAGGCGACAGTATGTACGATCGTTACACAATTTTTTACGTTCCCAACACTAATTCAATCACCAGGGCGAAAAAATATTCAACATCTGTCTCCATACGTGATCACTCGCTCGTGATTCGAAAACAACAATCGATCAATTGAATGTGTGTTTGAATTTCAATACCTTTTCAATAAATCCGTCAACCTAAAAAAGCCCCCGACATTTCATCTGGGTACGTCCCTTCGCGATTGATGGTATTGTAAATTATCAACGTTTAGGCGTTTAGCATGCAAACGCGTCGCGCGCACAATGCGCCCGCGCACTGTAATTATTTCAATAAAGCCACGATCGCCGGCACGCTTGCGTCGACGCGCTCCAGGGCCGGATCACATGAGAAGATGGGGTCTAGGGAGGTATATTAGACGTTATTTTGTTACAATTTTTCGAGTAGTCTGCCATTTTATTCTATTTGTATATCCCGGACGTGCACATTGATATATCTATAATTAAATATAATTTTCCATCAAGGCCGCATACCAACAAACTGGCACAACAAAGCCAAAGACAACAGGAAACAGAACAATCAATTTGAACAAATAAATATAATTTCATAATAATCCAATCAAGACCATAAACGCACAATTAAGTTAGGCAAACCGTTATTTAGTTAATAAGTTTCCTTGTAAGGACTTTGCGAAGTCAGCTGCGCCTACGCAGACCAGGTGTTGCCGAATGTTACAGAAATTCATTGACGTTCGAGACTATCTTAAATACTGGCTTTCCTAATCTGCTACTGGGTTAGGTAATGTTTAAATTGAAAGGTCTGTAACATTTAGCTAATGACTCGTTGATAATTTAAGCTGTCGAAAACTAATCGGATAATATATTGACTGGTAGCAGGTTCGTCGTGAGAGAAAACGGCCATAGTAAATTCCATTACAGTGACAAAACACAAATGTTACGATTCTGGATTCAGCCTGTGTATAACCGGTTTTAGCCAGTGAATAACCGGTTACGACCAGATCGTCATAATTAAGTTTTCTCTCACCCGTGGGCTTACTCTACCTATTTCAACTAAACATCAAGAACACTTCAGTCGTTTTGTACCAGTACAAAAAAAAATATATATATATAACAAAACCGCAATTTCGCACCAAACATCCCATATTTTTTTACAAAAGAGCGTCCTTTCATCGGCCATCAATTGATTGGGCAACACAGAATGCATGTCGCTGAGACGATATTAATTTCACTTTCGTTAAATCAACGTTTTAATGTTGCCGTATAAATGTAATTAAAGAAAGCGTCCCTTCCATTTGTTTTTAAGGCGCAGGCGAAGATTTTGTACGTTTTTGCGGCTTAAAAACTTTATATTAATTGTTGTGATTAAGAGGTTTTAAAAGATAATAAACAAATAAATGCCTGGGCCACAGTATTTAGTTACATTTAAGCGAAATAATATGTGTTATGAATCAGCTTTTACATCACACAATTAAAAGCAATGTATATTATTAGTATTTATAAATATTTATAGCAAATATAGGTATAATCCTAATAATTACTTAGGAAGGTCAACACTATGAGATACCTTTTATACATTTAGTCATAAGATAAAACATGATTATTCAAAAAATATTTTATATGCATCATTTTTAAAGGTAAAATACTGCTATTACAATGACATATTATTGCTACTATTTACAATTTCATTCAGCAATTTTCTTGTCGTATCACCCTTAACAGGCACGACAAGTTAAAAATTGAAACAATCAAAAGCTATAGACAGTGAAAGTAAACGATTTTCATTAAGATCGGGCGGTTTATTAACATCTTCATTAATATTCAACATGTCCACTAATACATTATGTTTTTGCGTAGGCGTTAACAGCCTTAAACTATTGTGTTAGCATATTAAAACTTTATCTAAAATGGTCGAATTTCGTAAATATGCTATATTGCAATGTTGATGGAAAACCCAGGTTTTAATTATGAACTACTAAATATGTGGACATCGTGGTAAAACCGTCTCTAGTGTAAAATACGTACTGGCAAACGCAACGTTAAACGTTTATTCATAAGGTTTTTTTTGCAATGTATGGCGAGACGAGCCTACCATTTGCTGATGGTAAGCGATACGACCGTTCATGAACAATAGCAAACCAAACAACATCATGAACTACAAAGCAATGCTTGGCATTCCACTGCGCTCGCCATCCTGACACATAAGATGTTAGGTCTCATTATGTCCTGTAGTTATTTTGGCTACAATTTCCTTAAAACCGGAACACAGCAGTGCATTTACACTGCTGTTTGGCGGGGGAAATTTCGGTGGTACTATCATACCTTAAATGAGGTCAATGTGTTAAATACTTTTCTTACAATATACCGAAGAAAATTTTACGGAAGGTATTTGTTTAGCAATGGACATTTATACTCCTCACATTACGATATATAAAATATGTCTTTGTGTTAACAAATTTTATTTTACGCGCTGCAGTAAAGTTCGAATGTATGTAGGTTATTATAGCTCATGGCATCAGCTGATAAATAAATTGAGTCACAACAAATAGGTAGAAATATGCTTGAGTGACAATTTTTTTTTCAGTTGTGTTGTAACAGTCATGTTATAAAATAAAAAAAACAGAGACGTATATTTTAGGTTAAATAAAATGTGTTACTGGATATAGTTATTTATTATACACTGAATACCAAACAGAATGAAGCCATTACTTTTTTTAATAGTTCCACATTTCATCTGCGTGTACTCTTTGCACGCTCCTCGCAGACATAACTTCTCACGCTCAATCATTAGCCACCCACCATCTCGCACAATTTGCACAATTTCAACTGTCAGAAACTTTCATGAGCATACGAAAACGATAATTTATGATACAGACGCCATTTTCAGTCATATTCGAGCGATTTCGCGCTTGCGCCCGCGCATATGGTTCGCGATTTTCGATCGATCGACATTAACTTCGATATAAAGTTGTAAATATATTTTGCAATTCGACTTGAAGGACGAAACAAGTTATATTCGGTGTTTACAAAAATATAAACGTTTAAATTATCATGACACGGTAAAACCACAAAAGCCTTACCCCACTTTTTAGGTGTGTAACGATTTTGATGAATATTTGGCATATTGGTTACCCAAATAACTTTTAACAGCCTCGATTATAAATTGAACTACTTTATGAATAAATATAGAATAAAATACGACAAAAACTTAATACCCAATGAAGACGGCTAAAAAACACTGAGAAAAAATCTGAACGTTTATTTGTACCTAAGACGTCATTAACAGCCCATTTATAAGATGTGCTAGCTACTGCCTATAAGAAATTAATAATTATGAAATGCATTAAATGTACATACTGGAAACCTCTGCATTTAATTCAATTAATTGACAGAAACTTATGAAGACTAGTAAATAAATCATGAGACGAGAGTCAGGCGATGCAGTCATAAACAAATTAGAATCCAAGTATCTGAATGCGTGTAACAGCCAATTAAGAGAAAAAAGTACTTTTTAATTGAGCTTAGCCTGTATGAATTAGCAAAGAAATAAATGGATAGATAGATCATTGGAACTGTGAAACTCTTCAGATTACGCAACCCTGTGCAAATGCAACTGCTTTAAGTAATGTTAGATGCGACGTGATTACTTACTACATAAATACTATCACCCCTTTAACTCAAAGAGTACATAGAGACAACTATAGATAGTTATTGTTTTTAATATTTATTTTACAAAGTAAGAATACCTAACACTCTTCAACATATATTTGTTTTGTTTGATACTAATAATTTGGTATACTATAATATTATAATTATAATCAATCAACAGCGACATCATATACTAGTATATACCTAAATTGTCCCTCAAGATTTATTACCTAAATTGTCTCCCTGAAGCTGCTTACATCCAGCAAATTCCTGCAGACTAGAGTATCCCAAAGTTGCTATTAAATATCAATAGACATACAAAGACTACGACATAAAGTCGACTCCCCAAGAATGAAGGGCAGAGTAAATACGAGTCGAGCCCGAAGCACACCCAAAATTATCGCATAAATGATGGACTGCGACCGTCAATTACCGAACTTATAATTGAAATAAAGTCCCAGAAACATAATTGAATGTGTAAAACGCAAAAGTATTGGTTTTGTACAAAAACTTTCCAAAATTACTAGGTGTTTATAGCCGAGAGAACTGAAGGCTCCCAGTGCGGTATTACGGCTCAATAAATATTATATTCTGTAATTATATTAAATATTTTACATTGAATTTTATACGCTGTTATTTTTATAAGTGGAATAATGACGGGAAATCTTGATCGTTCTGGAAACCGATAGGAGTAAAATATAATTATAATAAATATTTAATTGTACTATGTATTTATGAGACTCATTCACTGAAATATACTACTCATTGTGTGTATTTCGAAAGGATACGAAATAAAATGTAGCCTTATCGGCTGCACATCAAATGCCTTGTATCAAATAAATGTCAAAATTAAAAAATATATCACTATTTTGCTTAGTAATTTGGTCTTTTATCTTGATTATTGAAATTGATAATTGGTTCATATTAATATATTGTAAAAGTATTTTGATTATAATCAACTTTATTATAATATCTTTGGATAATAATAAGTGTGTTGTAACGGGGCATTCGTGGCTTTAGGGCTTCATAAAAGATGCCATTACTTTGAGGCAAAAGAAAGAAATAAATGTCTCAATGTTACATTTAAACAACATTTAGTACGTAGTTTGTAAATAGGGAATACTTTTACATGGGAAAATTGTACCAGGAGAAATTATTAAGAAAGCTAATGTCGGTGAAAGAAATAACTAATTTTATAAGAGAAAAAGAACTATTACTGTTATAGTAATAATCATGAAATTGAAATTAGGATGCAGCACGAAATTGTATTTATACTATCCATAACCTATCTTCCACTAATAACATACAAATGCACATTCACACATTTCTTTAATTTCGTCCCATATTCTTTTTCAACAATCTTATTGGCAACTTATACGGAAACCTAATAATCTGCATCCAAAACTTGCTTCTTTCACATTTCCACATACATTTTACGCATAAAACAGGCACAAATCGATGCATTAAAATAAAAAAGAAAATTTCTCACGTGCGCCATGTGAGCCGGGCACTCATATATTTTTGTCGACCAGCATAAAATTCCCGATAACCGAGCGTCCGCGCGGTGCAATTTGCATTAATGTAACGTATAAGCTTTATCGTCAACTTTAACGGGTTTCGCACCCGCTCTGGGTGTTTTATAAAATTTTACTCACGAACTTGGAATTTAAATTCTAGCTTCTGTAGTTTCGGGCTTGCGACAGTTTGATTTAAGGCGTTTATGCAGTGCTGGCCCGGAAAATATGTCAAAAATTTATTTAAAATTGTTTTGGAAATATTTTAGGTTTGAAAGGGTTTCGTTAAGTCAAATTAACAAAACTTAAAACAGTATTGAAAGAATTTTTTTTCCTTACATATGTTTATATTTTTCTTATAACGGCTAAAGAGAAATGGATAATATTTTTTATAATTTTCTCTATACTATTATCCATAATCCTATTTGACTTTCTTTTATTTTATAACTGTTATCCGCTTAAAGAAATATAATATCTCTTAAAAACAAAGTGCAAATTGATATAAAACAGTGACATGAACCAAGATATCAGCATTAGCATTTGTTCCGTTTTTAATAGTATCCGCTATCATGCCCAAACATTTTACTATCGCAGTAACTGCATGGACTTGGCAGGTGCCAGCACGCGTAAAGAGCGTCAGATGTTAAGTTAATATCAACTGTAATAACTTTATCAACAAGCGTCGGCTGTGTTTCTTGTCCTACTCGATGAGTTGTAATTGAATGGACGGATCTATTTATCTTGTCTAATAAAACGAGGGTTTATAGGTCTACTGCCTGAGTAACATTGTTTGATGTCATCTTATTTCAATATTGATGTATTCAGGAGGAATATTTGTGACGATAAATAATTATGTATTAGTGGTTCTCTACCCAATTTCACTTAATAAGTAACTCTCGCCAGTCGATGGTCTATGGAAAGTACTAAGTCTAACCGTACCATCAAGTGTAGTCAGTTGAAAAACAGCCAAGTAAGCGTCAGCTTAAAAATAAGTAACATAGTATTAAGAAATGTAAAGAGACATAATTATGCATGTACATATAAATCTATAAGTATTATTTCGACCCCTAATACACCCCATCGTTTTCTTTTTGTACTATCCCGACCATCCATTCTTTATCATCAAGAGTCTGCAATATATTATATGAGCTGTTTCAATTGTTGTGTCCGTTCAAGGGCTTTGACACTTACCATCAAGAGAATTAGTTATTTCACGCTCCTGTGCTATATTATATTAAACCTTACTCGTATAATTGTGTCAAAGCGACACATAAAATGATGCTCAAAACTCAGGAACAATTTTTTCCCCAAGGCTTTATCAACTTACTACGTACGAAGTTTATAAAATCGTGACGGAGCGCGGCATAATTTGTCAAAAAATCATCGTACACGCTTTTACACTGTTGACAAATTGCTAGTCGCAAATGCACGACGAAAGTTTCAGCATAAAACTTATGCGGTCACATCGGTTACCGTCAAAATGTGTATCGCTGATGCGGGATATAATAAAAATGTTGACAGCGCCCCTTTAAATTGGTCGTAAGTGTTTTCAAACATTAATTTTAACTATGCGCATTTATTTGGGTAATGAGAATTTTTATATTTTCGTGTGAAATTAATGTATAATGCGTATATCCAGAAGCTGATGGGTTTTGATTTTATTAGCGTGTAAAGTTGTTTGTAAACCTTGTAAGCAAATGACTTTTTGAAGAAGCAAACTAATCAAACCTTAAGAAACCGGGCTTTTTTATTTATAAAATACGTTTAGTACAAGAACGTTGTCCTTTTTATGAACGTGTGCCAAGGGCACAGAAACAGACAACTCACATTATACGAAGCATGGTATGAAAGACCCTGGCATGTGATTACAGTATTTGCCACTCCCCCTGCTGTTAACCTTTTTAGGAGTTAAACAAATGTATAGAAATTCAGGATTCTTATATAGCCACACAGAAAATAAAATGTTCGAATTTCAATTCAAATTTATCTCATGTCATTACCAAAGATTTGACTCATGTTTAAAAACAATAACAACCACCTATCAATGAGTTCGAAGAAAGAAACTGCATTGTTTTTGCGGCCACACCGAGCTCACAAATCAAATAGTTTCATTTGATGAACAGAACGCACATGACTGACCACTCTCACTCGCATCTACATAAAATGACAATCATCACATTACTTGAATATTCGTTAATAACTTAGTAGTTATTACAGCTAGTGCTGTATTACGCTAGTTTTATCTTATTGGAACGATTTGAAATTATTTTGGCTTTTAATGGTGATAGGCTCTCGACTCCTATCACATTTTGGGAGAGAAAATAATTCGTCGAATCGTGGGTAACACTAATAATACCTTTGCGTACTTGGCGCGAGCTGGGTATGAATGTAAATAGGATTTTTATTGCTTACGACAGGTTACGTAGAGTTGAAAAATGCTTTTGCAATATTGCTAATAGATTTTATGGTTTTCTAACTAGATACCAATACGATGCAGATCCTTCCCAGAAAATATCTAGTACCGGACAAAAACTAAATGAAAGGAACCAACCTCGACAACCTAACTTGAGCTCCTTTGAGTGTGGACACTCCACTTCGATTTTTGTTGTGTTATGCCAATTCAGTTGAGCCGATAATTCGTAGAAATGTTGTCTAAGAATCTCAGCTACTATGAACTCTACAGACTTCGAAAGGCGTCTAATTTTCACAGCTAATACTGAAAGTTACCGAAGTATATTACTTACATAATTTATAACACTACAAGTTATACAAGTCCCGTATTGAGTTAGAGAAACTCAGTGCGTTAGTAGTTATTGACTAGGCTTGGGCGAAATATCTAATAAATATGCTTCTTACTTTTGCTTACCCCAGTGTATTAAGATTACTTATTACAGTTACCAAATTATTCGACGCATTTATTGTAATTTACGTGAAACTTAAAGGAAAAATCAGCCGAGGCTGTATTATTCTGGAGGTTCTTTATCTTAAATAGACTTCTCACAGATATGATTATATCTATGAGTGGAAATCTTCTGGTAATTATTTAATAATCTTAAGACTTAGGTTAGTGACAATATACCTTACAATAGACTTAAATATTCCTAATCAATTATTTTTGTTCTGTATTTTTACTTAAATCTTAATTCTAAATTGCATAATTGGTGTAAAATATTATGAATATTTTTAAATTTAAATTACCTATTCATAAAAGTCCTTTAAAAACCTATCAATAAAATCTCAACAAAGTACAACAAACCACACATTCTGTCGCAGCCCGCACACCTACCGCGCAATATTCAATCGCCGATTGTACCATTATGCCGGCCTAATCACCATATTACAATCAGGAGCAAAACGGACGAATAAAGTCGGCAAGTCCGCAATCGCAATAAACACGACCCATTCAGCTGACCGTCAAACGGACGGGCTAAGTGAAATACACACCGCTTGCAAGTTCAACTATTTGATGGAATGTACTTGTGTTGGACAGGGAAGCCAATACAATAAAATACGAAGTCATTGTAAACTTTAAATTAACGAACAACAACTAAGTGCATGGTACTTTATTGCTTTTTCAGAAAGACTAGCTAAAGACGGACTACATGGTAAGCGACCACCGCCACTCATGGGCTTTTGCAAAGCTAGGGGCATAGTAAATCCTTGGGGAGGCTAATGTTTAACATTGGACCTCCAGCAGTTTAAGATAATGGTGACGATGATACAAGTACTCAGGCTGTAGGACAGTCCAGTCTAATTCAAAAAGCGATCTTCATTATCCAACCTTAGAATGGACAATATCAATGAAATAAAAGAAAACGGTTAGGAATAAGTAACCCAATTCATACTTCACTCGAAACAGAGATGTCGGGGAACTAGTTGAAATCACCAAATTTGAAATTCGGTAAAGTTGGATGAAACAACTGTTTTGGACGGTCTAGTAACGGAAACACTAGAACAATATCTATCCGTAAGTTCAGCGTAGCTAAAGTCTGTATTAGCTGGAAAGGTAACTTTAACTGCAGACTACAGAATGCTCAAGTTTATAGCCTAGTTACAGACATGCAGTCCTTATTGTTAACTTGTATTTAGTTCAGTTTCAATATCAAAAAACAATATTATAGCACTGAAGTAAACTTGATAGTAAAAACTATGACATACATAAAAAAAATGAGTAATAGATAAAAAGATAATTATAGAATTAGCATAAAACATTGTTATAGGCGACGTTATGTCACACAACAAAAGTATTCATTTCGTAAAATATCACCAATGATTTTTATCATTACTTTGTATCCATCCCCACAATTAGAAACATCGCCTATAGGCTGTAAGTTTTTAGCGCACCTATAGTAATTTTAAAGCGTTTATTAGCAATAAACATAAGTTAGTTAAGTGTACGAAAGTTAATACTATTGTTTTCCACACGTACTTTACGACGAATAAACGACTAGTAAAGATCGTACTATGAAAGTATTACTATCCACCATGTGTCAAAAAACGTGTCGATAAAATAATATTTAGAAATATTTCTTAATCCTTCGTGACGTAGCTTGCTTAAACAAAAACTGCTAGAGAGCGTTGCATGAAATTGATTTCAACTAAATCCTTCGTAAAAACGTCTTTGATTTATCAACAAACATAATTTACCTAAATCAACCTTTATAAAACAACTTCCGTCCTTTAATGTAATAAAAACCACTGAATCGATTTCCTAAATTGATAAATTATATTTTAGATATACTTAATAAAGGTTGTAATAAGATCCAATTAAAAACCTTTAACACATGAATGCGAATATGTTAGGATATAAGGAGAAGAAAAAATGTAATTTCCAAAGGGTGGCCCTTCAGAGCCAAGTCACGTAGCAGATATTATTCATGTAAAGTCATTATATTTGAAAGTGTATTGAGTTGTGAGCGTTGATAATGATGTCGAGCTTAATTTATTGTTTAACACCCGTATAATTGTGGTTTGTTGAAGAATTATGAACTCGCTGTCGATCGAGAGTGACGAATTAATTATATTATTGCTTGTGTTTAAATGTTTCGTTCAGTTTCACTAAGTGAATGAAGAGGTCTTTTATAATCATTATTTAGTAAAAATGTATGCTGATAACATACTCATGACAGAATAATATTGTACAAAAATTTATGTTTAATGAAAATATTGTAATTAAAACGTCATAATTCAAAACAAAATCTCTAAAACTACATTAAACTTTATCATGTAAAATGTTCTTATATTTTTTGTAAAGTATGATGGGTACTTAAAATGGAAAGCTACATTTCTTTATACCTTTGACGATATTTCCTGAAAAATAAAACACGTAGATATTGATACCTGTACAAACCTGGAACATCACATCGAAAACACACAAATGCACATGTTAATTGTTAAAAGTTAAACCCACCCATAATAATATGAGACCACGTACCTTGCTCCGATCTTCGCTTCTCTCTTCTCTCTTCATTTCACAGCGAAAAAGATTGGCCAATCTTAAAAACTACAGCCGTCGATGCCAAAAGAAAGCGCAAGCCGTGGGTGTAACAATTACTCGCTTGTTTATGATACAGCGAAAGTATGGGACATACCGCTTTTAGCATCGCAGGCTCCGTGTTAACCGATCACGAGAAAAATGCACCTTCCGTAATAACACGTTACGTTCGAAAGCACTTCTCAACGTGACCGGGTTATATAACCGAAACACCATCGGACACACCCCTTTAAAATCCGATGCATCGGTGTTTGTTTCGATAAAGTTGTAAATAATCGACTGAAATTATAGATAATAAAAAATTTAACGAGTGACGGGAGGATGGTCCTTGCTGTCCGGTTGGCGGCGACCAGTGTCAAAGCGCCACAGAATTTCCATCGATTTCGAACACATCACTTTAGGCCTTTAAGTCATGTGTGGAATATCGATAAAATAGTGGTGCGCCTTGACAGGGGCCCCTTGGTCACCGCCCCTACCACATTGTTAAATCGTCGCCCGGACTGAAGTATCAATTTAATTAATTAATGCAATTTACCTTGAACTTCATGCAAGTGAGAGTTTGCTATTGAGTCTCCAGTCCCGGCGATGGACATGACTAGGGACCATATTCCCGGGACCGGTCCGATGGTGGATGAAGGTAGGTATAAACGAATCATAATACAAAACCTGATCAAATTTTTTAACGTTTTATTTTTTTATATTTTTTTAATGTCTCCTCCATTTCCTTCTACGACATTGTACAAACACATATAAATTATTCGAAACGATAAAATAAGTCATTATTAAAAATAGAGTAGATTAAATCTTTCAAAAAAAATATTTAAATAGAAAAAAAGTTGTACAACATTGCATCTAGTATTAAAGAATTATTCTCGCTTAGTTATCTTTATAGTACATATTTACAAATTGTATTTTACAGTAACAATGATCTAGCATCTTTAGGTATTGTTTCTATCACATTGCCTTCGTGTTGTGTGCCATGCGGGCCGCCTGCCGACCGCCGTGTGCACACTACGTGACGTCAGCTCTCCTAACCGGCCATTTCACAACCATCGTCAGATCTCATCACGATTACAACACTTATTGTTTTAGAATAACTTACAGTTCATCAAACAGCCTGTCTACATACAAAACGGAAAATTCACGACGCGACGTCGCGTCGCTCAACTCACTATCCTTCGTTTGAGTGCAACAGCTGACATCGAATAGCGGGACAACACGTAAATCTTCCATTTTGAATTAAAAAAAAATCTAATCATCTATAAGTTCCGATGAGAGCCAGTGTGCGTACACACGACGCAATAAATATTACGTGGAGTTAATATTTTTTACAAAATAAACATACAACATAGCTGCGCGGCGCGCGTGTGCGCACACCGACACCGGCCAGCTTTTAAACGAGAATGGAATTATTGCACGTCGCACATTTATCAGCCATACATGAGTAATCGCCTCAAAAGCAATGAGTGGCCGTCGAAAAACTTAATTTCATATTTAAATATATGTTTTCGACGTTTTTTGTTTTGTTGCGCCGTCGCGCGGCGTCGCTTAATGTTTGCGTCGGCGACGCGGCTCTAATTCAACGGGATTGACGACTCTCTCGCACAAATGGCTTGGAAAGTGCTTTAATCGAAAAAAAATAACTAACTTAAATGCTATTTTATTATGCAGGATGTGGATTCAGAAATGTAGTAAACACACTTATCATATTTTGCAACCTCTTTATAGCACTTTAAATTATAAATATTTCGAGGTAATCTAATATTTTAGTTCTGTCATGAAGTTATCTATACATGCGATGGACAAACGAGATATAACTGCGTAATATTTTTACAAAATGTAAGATTTGGGTGACACTTGAATATATGGTTTTAGTGACCCAGTGCTGGCGATTTGTTTCGTGACTCACTGAACTTTCACTAACACTAAATTTGTCACACGCGAGCTGATAATAACATCTACGTCACATCCCGTCGAATAAGTTGGTTAACTTTAATTTCTTTGTAATATGCTCTTTATAAATTACTTAAGCTCAATTAAGTACCAAAAATCTACCATTGCCTTGCAACGGTAAAATAATACTGAAAAACAGTCACTTTTGAATTTAAGTACAATCTTCGGCTGTCGCTACGTTCGTAAGGCACTAAATAAGACACTTTCGATAAGTCTTCACAAGTGCGGCCGAACTCCAAAATGCATTTACGTTTCTGAGTTTTTTATTGAAACGCGAATGCAATTTCTCAAAATACATACGACCGCATCGTTTGTTAGGATACATTCGTTACTTAACACTTATAAACTTGTCAACTGAAAGACACAATATATATTTTTTTAACATTAATTTTATAAACACGATATTCTAATAAAATATATGAATTCTCTTTCAAGGCACTCGATACGTTGTCATATATTGCATCTCTTAGTTCACTAGTTGTATATTAATTTATTAATAATTATTATATTTTAAACGTCAAAATACCGAGATCCAATTTTACTAGCACATTTTCACTACAACTAAATATAAATTTCTTCAAACTAGTAAAATTGAACAATCCATCAACTGACGCTCTGTTGATTTAAAAACTATCAAATATTATTTTATGGGAATATGTTATACTTTTTCTCAAATACAATGTACTAAAGTAGTCAAGTTTCAAAAATATGAATAACAATACATCAAAAAATGTTTTTAATGAACTTTGAGGTCATAATTTCAAAAACGATACTTTTAATTGACACTTAGCACCAGGATAACAGAGCGTCAGCGATAGATAAGGCCGAAACACACATCATGCCTTAATCCTAAGTACACGCGTTACGTTGGATGGATCACAAACTTCACAAATGTTAACATACACTGAAGCTCACACTGGAATGTTACGATATCTTACAGGTATCAATAACAGGACTTGGTCCCGCCTGGACACGTGTGTACCACACTTAATGTACAGGGTGGGGTTTCAATAGCAACTCAGCATACTTTGAGTCCAAGTATACTTCAATTGAGTATACTCAATATCAATTTGTATATTAAACTAATTTTGAGTGTATTATGCATAGTAATATGTATAAAATTAAACTGAGCATCAATAAATGCACAATTTGATGGGGATAAAACTGCAAAATTAATTATTGACGTCACTATTAAAACCCCACTTAAAACGCCACATAAAAATCATATATATATTATTATTTATAAATAGAGATCACCTAAGAATGATTCCGTTTTCACTGCAGCAGCACCGATATAGCACCAATGGGAAGATGATATGGGAAATCTTAAATTCTATCAGATAAGATGAGTTTAGAGATATTCGTTGTACTTATAAAACTATGAAGGGGATGGCACTCGATTAATGGCCTGAGAATTTATGAATAAAATGCATTAGAGTATAAACCTTAAAGTATGTCACGTAAGGTTGTTTTTTAAATTATAGTATCGTTAAAGTTTATACTTGTCAATTATCTATGACGTGATAAACACAGTCAAATTGATTTTCAATAAGTATATACTTTAATTGAGTATACTACGATTTAAACAGCACCCCGTATAACGCGAAAGTATAAACAAAATGTACACAGCGATTAAACGTTTATTATGCTAAGCCTCGCGTCTCACATGATTTGGTAAATCGAGTCACGTGTTCGTCTGTTTGTCTCGCCTCGTCTATGCAACAAGATTTTCATGACGTTTTCTGTTATTATGAACATTTTGTTTTGGTTTTCGAGGATTTTATATAACCGACAAAGCTAATCTATAATAGAAGCTGATGAAAAATAATAAGGTTTCCTGAACGAATAATGAGCAATGGTAATAGATGACTATACCAAAAATGCATAGTGCATAGGAATTCGAACTAGTCACACCTATAATGAACGTAATCATCGAAGCTCTCAGTTTATTAGCTATATAACTGGCTCAGCACGAGACGGGTTTAGGAGTGTCTCTTAATACCTACCCGTTTGATATTTTACGAATTACACCGAATTATCTTAATTGCATTTAAAATAGCCCATTAAAACACCAAGCATTTATAACTACAAATAAATATAAAGTTTCACCTATATATTTTCAATATACCAGTTTTAACCGAAGGAAGTCATCGCGTCACCTTGAAGCGGCCAAATAGAACGTTATAGCTCTTATAAAAATAAATTTTATTCCAAGCAAAATGATGGCTTACAATGTCCAGTACCGTTGTTGCAACATAACATAAAGTACAGAAAGGGGGCGTTCGGAATTAAGTCATAATTTAAAAAAGAAGACGACTTCGCAACGTTGTGCAAGCAGAGATATCGCGGTCGAATTTTATTGAAAACCCACGTGGTGACGTCATGCCACTACACCCTCCATCTACACGAGTTGTGACATTAACTAGCCGAGGAGTAAATTACGCATCCATTAACGCGTAGTCTGCAAATAAACCGAGGTTTATAAAGTCATAACAATCAATGAATCGATTGGGAATAACTACAGCCAGTCATAGATGATGTCATTTATAAATGATACTTGTCGCAGGGCAGGTGTTATGCGAAACAGGACATAGACAAACTGTTAGAATTGCATCTGCAATAGATATTATGCACATAATAAACTATATTTATTATTTATTATTTATAGTACCCATAATAAGCAGGTAATTTACAAAGTGACACGACTTGAAAATTGATCGACGAGTACAACAGCTGTTAACAAAACATTTGGGCACGGTGTTATTCGAGGGATTTATTTAACGGATAACAAAAGACCACAAATTAAGACTTTTGTAGCGGTCAAAAAACAATTTTCGCGACACGAGCTTTGCGTTTTTAAAACTCATTCGGGCGTAGGCAGCGCGTGGGCGGGCGGAAGTGAGAGCCAGTGGTGGCATCCTTGTCTAACAACAAACAACATGCCAAGTGGAAACGGGACAGGTGACAGAGTAATTCCGCAATGTCACAGATCACAGAACACGAGTGCCAAGGTTTTACGACCACTTTCGGTTTACGTGATGCAACCGCCGCGAACGCCTTTCGTTCACAAAATATGGACGTCGGTCGCAATATTCCCGTCACGTCGTATTATATTCACAATAAACATCGGTTTAAAGTCACGCCGGACGCCGGATCGACCGCGGTGTTTGTATGTAATTATGTATTCACGATGATTAATCTTTTTTCGGATATCGGTAGATGGGGACTCGTAAAATGCTTATTATTAAGTCGTACCAAGTCTGACAATTAAGACTTATCTGGGTGGGCGAATAACACGCGAATCTGATCAAACAAGTTGCTTGCCTTATCAATCTCGGTTCATTACTTAAGATCAATTTTAACTAACAATTGGTACAGTTAGAAATATAAGTTACTTAATTTTAACAAAACACAGATTCTAATATCATTCAGTGAATTAATTATCGGTGATATCACAACCGTCAGAATGTCCATTCGAGCTGTCATTGATTACTTATATCAATTTCAGAACTATTTCTCATTATTATCAAAACAATAGCCTGATCTAATTAAGGCGATTAGAATTAACTTGGCCAGCGGACATTCTAAATTCTTGCAGTGATTAAAATCTACCTTCCGATCTCAATACTCGAGCAAAATAAATAAAAAATAACTCAAATATATTATACTTTCACTCATGCACAGAATTCGTAAAATTTTTATGCTTATTTTAAATATCAAATTTTAATGACACATAAAATTATGTTTCGGAAAGACATTTAGCTGCAGTCGCAAGGATCTAATTAAATACATTAGCCGTTCGGAGTACTAATAAAAAACCGAAGCGACGTTGTTAATGCGCGGAAATGGAAAAAAACTCGTTAAACTAGAACGTACTGTCAAAATGATACCAACATAATGAATAGCTTTATGCACTTAATTTAATAAACATACTAATTGATCCACTACTTGGTAAAAAGGTCTGAGGTTAATAGGAAACTACGATGTCAACAAAATAAAAAAAAATCCGAAATCACACGTTACAATTTTACGCACAACCTAATTATATAATTATATCTTTTCAAATTCCTAAAACATTTTTCTCGTTATCTCGGTTTACATAAAGCTAAAAAGAAATGCAGTACCTATATTCAACAACATAACACCTTTAAATCTTCAATTTTACACATTACTTCTATAGGAAGTCCCAGGCGACAGCTATTTTATAGTAAACTTTACCCGAAGCTTGACATTTCAAATGTTCGACGGTATGACAGACAAAAGGAAGCGACGTGCAATAAAATGGTAGGACTTGTCCCCTTTGTGTTAAAATGTGCGTGCGTGGCTCTAATGCGATTTCATCGGTTTATCCTCTGTATTCGGCGGAGGTGAAAGTTATAAGCGAGCAGCGTCTTCTTGTGGAAATGTGATTAGACTTTTAATACTTCGTTACACGTAGAGAGGGTAATTTAGAATACATATTTTCTGGTTAATTCGTCTAAGAAATATGTTAAGGTTTTTTAGCCGCAGATTTCACAACTCTATGGTATTCGCGCCACCTATTGTACGTTGATGACATTACGATATGTTTTAACGGTATATGGTTTACGTCACGCGAAAATACAGAAAACGCAACAACATTAATTTTAAGTTTCTTTGCATTACAGCACTAATAAGTTTGTAGATAACAAACAGAAATGTAATACTAAACCTAGTATTAGGCGGTATACTGGCCGATGACGTAATCTGCCAACTCGCATTTGTGCAAATGCGCCTCGTACTCTTAAACTTGTAATTAGATCGTATGCAGTTAAGATCAGGAAATCACAATCTACTAGTCATCGGTGTAAATAAGTTTTTCGTAATACACTTACGCAACTCCAGGCGACATGTCGTTCAGTGTTGTAACGCGATCCTAACACCTAAATGTCACGTTTATTAACTTTTATAATATCGAGAGGAATAGCACAGAATTCGTGGTAAATACTCTTAAAGTCAGGCCCAGTATTAGGTATATTGTGTCTGTGGCCAATATGATGTGATTAATTTTTGGACTGCAATAGCGTAGTAACTCGCAGCCTTTTGTAACTTGGGCTGCGTGGTGTAGGCCCGTACAACGCGTGTTTAGCCGCAACTTTACGAGCCAATCTGGAGGGCGCAGCGCCTGATCCCAGGCCACGGTGTGTTATGCCAGGAATCCGAGACTTCCTAGCCTCCACGATGTATTTACTACCACGGACCCCTCAATTAAACCCAATGTGTAATTACTGTCACGAGTAACTCTTTTAACATCAGACATATAGGTTTCCCTCGCGAACGAGCATTCCGGTTCCACTACTTTCCGTCCGCCGACCAATTTACTTTGCTACAGTTTTGAAAGGGACATTCGATTATAGAGAAAAAAACAAAACCGGTCGTTACAGTTTTTTACTCCAAAAAGTCCCACTTTGTTAATGAAGGCAATTTTGGTAACTGGACTAATAAAGAGACATTGACAGGCATCGATTACGCATTAAAAGCACATGCCACGAGACGGTGCGAGCGTGTGGAGCAGCGGGAGCGACCGCAAGGCGGCGGGCAGTGCAACGTGTGACGCAACTGGACGTTGAGATTCACGACACGATCGCAACGATACGAGAGCCGTACGGTGAGCGCAATAATTCTGGAATACATCTAGTTAAATGAACCGGCACGAGGTATACCGGTCATACATAAATCATGCGCGGGAGTGGAGAATCGAGAGCTACGCACGCGTCGCGCCGCGCGCCGCGCGCAGCACTGCCGCCACTACACGCCCAGCGCTCCGCCGAGAAGGACGTCGCCCACGCCTCATTCTAATGCAATCACGGCCTGACTCTGCGATTATATCACCGTTTATGTAGGTGGCCTTATAAGGTTAATGTTCAAAACCGATCACGTACGCTCAAAAGGCAAAATTTCCCACGTAGACGCGTCTGGTGCGGAACTAATCCGCCTCACGTACCTTGTATTAGCATGTGAAAACGGTCTGTTTGTAAGCTCGTTGATCTGTCAATGGAAAAAGTATGATGGATCGACTCGGTCACAAAAGGATTTGTTTTCAGACCGAACCTGCCTTTGAGTTAGCGACGGACGCGTGTTGAATACATTATCATATGGAAGTGAGCCGAGAGGCTCAGTGGAAAACTTGCTATGTATACGAGCGCGCTTGTTTATATTATTGATGTTTTCAAAACGTAACCTTTAGTAAATTAACTCATACCATTTGAGGAGCAATTGACAAGTGTGTCAAAGTCGTAGTTGGTTAGCGACTAGCACGGGGCGGCGCATCGAGATTGTTTGCCGAGAAGCGGCGCGGCGGGTCGCTAAGCTTCTAATGCGACACAAATTGTTACTATCAATAAGCGTACCAACGAAAATGACAATGGCAACCAAATAGAGCGCGTTTACACACAATCCCGCTGGTTCCCACGTAGCTGTCGCGGGCGCACTACGCCGCTGCGGCACCGGCTATCGTGCCATCTATACTGTAGTGGACAATCCTCTAACAAAGCCCCGCCGACATACTCGCGGCCCAATCATTTCCCACGCGGTAACGGTCGGACGAGAGACGCTAGTTTGAATTTATGGACGCGGAACCAAAGCGCAGAGCGACAACCAACGCGCGCTCGTCGCCGCGCTAGTGAAGATGTTGCCCAACAAACCGCTCATGAAAACCAAACAAACGATAGCACCACGCGCGCCGGGCAACAGATCGCCGATAACCACCGCCGATAAGTTCCTTTCAATAACACGAGAAAACATTGTTTGAATTGTAAAAATACTGAGTCATACCGTGGAAGAGCGCGCTCGCTGCGAAATTGTGTCTCACGCCTTTTGTGATTGCGACTAGATTGAATCCTACAAATCATCGAGATAAACGAGGCTATTTTGATTGTGATAACGTCCTCATATTTGTGGTGTTGCGTGGCCACCGTTATGTTTATATATGATTCGATGACAATCTTAATATTTATCGCGTTACGGTTATGACAAAGCAGCGTGAGAAAGCTTCGTGAATCGCGATGGAGACCACTCGACGCGGCAGGGGCCAGCTTAAATTCAATTTCAATTATCCACATAATATCATAACCTATAACAACTCAGAACAAAAATTAGCATTAGTGATGCATCAAATGTTTCCTTTGGAAGCTTACGTGGCGTTGTATGTGGAAGGCGCGGTGTTTCCAGAGCGAGTTATATTGATTTATGAATCATATTCTCCGTTAAATATGTAGTGAAAATAAACACACGGTGTAGTATTGGGTGTAGTGTAACACAATATGTGAACGGCGATGCGTGGTGACGCGGCCGCTCGCAGTTTACGCTATTCTCGGCGCAGACCTAATTTTAACCATGTGCGTCTCCCAGTCTAGTTTTAGGAAGTGGGCCGACATGATTTCGTCCAATCAAAACGGCTCGACTGCTGTCTGAACTGTCACGTTTGGCTGTATTGTATTTTAATGGGTATATATTTTTGGTGATTATCGATAATTTATTTTAAATTTGGACGTATAAGGAACAAGATGGTTAAAACTTTAATGATTGAGACTTGCTGCAATATTTATTTTGCAATACGGATAAATTTTTAAAGACAACAAAATATACATTTTAGTACATTTTCCGATTTTGCGAGTGAAAGCAGCGTCGTGTTTTTTCAATGTTACAAGAAAATATATTGAACCGTTGTTGATATTTACCGAGTATTTTTCTTATTTTACTACCATGATATTATTGCTTGTCGATGCTCGAAATCGACTGCATCTTATTTTATTTGACTCGCACCGTACATTTATGTTAAAAATAAATTCAGATCTCATTCAGAAAGATCACATAAACCCAGAATTTTGTATTACTACATTCCTTGCATACGAAGCCCAAAAATCAAACAACATGACAATCACCAAATCCGACACAAATTTGCATATGCACTAAAGTAAATGATGAATGCAAAAAAGCGACACCGACATTTGAACATAAACAAAACGCTTAATTGGCTGCAAATTAACCCATGACGGTATAGGATACACGTGGTATGGTCAGTTCGATCGCTTCCAATTATATGAAGAACGTGGCATCCGATGATGTGCAGGATCTATAATGGATGAGGCATCATCCAGACTGACGGGATCGCATAGAGCCGCATGCATAACTAAACGATACATTAATGTATTAAAAGCTATACTTCTGCTTGTGATGGCTTACGTCTGTGTATTTAAATTGTTTACTTGGACTTGGACAGTTCAATGTCTAAGCCGATGTGCCGGGGTGGATGACAGGACAGTGGTCTTTGTGACGACAAATTCCGATTAGAAGAACTCGAGACTTGGTTTGGTAATAACGTTTTAGAATCAACTGCATGACTTTTAACAATACAAAGATTTTTCAAAATTAGGGAAATAGAAACACTATTTAAATAAATAAAGATTTTAATAGTAACTATTGAAACAATAAGCTCACTGAACGGACACAAGTTACCCACAAAGCTGTCGTGTAAAAGCGAATAAATTTCAATTAGAGCAGTGGGGTCGCGGAAGGGCCGGCGATGCAGCCAGGGATAGTGGGCAGTGGCACCGTGCATACGAATCGACGTGGCCACCGCATACAAAGACGGACCTCCGCCGCAAATCATTACGGTTGCGGTAAGTGAGATGTGAGCGGAATTGTTAGGCGCGATGCGGCCGCAGATAATCACGTTTACTTGGGATTAGTTGGCACAACGCTCTAGGATGCACTTTCAGGCTTTAGGGTCAGCGCGTTTCATTTAACACATCATCGAGATATTTAAAATAGGGGAGACTAATGACAGCATAATGCACTCGCGATCGAGTATCGCTGCGAGTGGCGGATCGGGAATAACAATTTGACGCGCGCGAGCGACACGCATGGGATGATGCATCGCGGCCGCACGCGCCAATTTGTACGCGCCGACATAAGCCGGGGGAGTGCGGGTAACGAAGCTCCTAAACAACAATATAAGCGGCGGGGAGGCCGGCCGCTCAAATATCTCAGCGCTGACACGGCGACAGCACAAGAAGCCAGCGCGCTTTACTCTCGCCGACGTAACGAGGGGCGCCGCCGTCTCGCCCATTGTATTTATGCCTCAAACACAATTTATTTATTCGCCAAACATTACGGAGACACAAAATCTTGTCCATAAATACATGTGAAAGCACATATCAAGTATCGGAATGCAAACGGCGGGCTCGCGTCTGAATTATGCAACAGCGAGCCGCGGGCCGCACTCCGGCGTAATAGCGCTGCGGAGCGTGGAGTGTGGACGCAACGCCTAAAATAATACCACGGCGTGGAGATACCCGCGACGCCTCGACGCCGGCAGAGCACGCCGCGCCCAAAACTATACTCTACAGTCTACACACTACCAACACTGTCCATCGATCCCTAAGGGACAGATGTTCTGTTCTCTAGCAAGATTTACCAATTGACACAAGTATACAGTTGCCTTCAGCACAAAAAGGAAGAGATGGTCATGCTGAAAAAAACTCTTTGATAAACCCTTTGTTTGAACAGTGGTATTGCATAAAGCATGCACAGAACAGTAAAATCGAAACAAACATGCGCGAAAAACTTGCAGAATTCCCATGACCATACAAAATACCAAAGCAATTACGGGCCCTTTAATTAATGATTGCCGAAAAGTCGGTGAGAATCGAATTTATTGCCGCCATTGGTCACGCGGAAGTTTCGCTAAATTGCCGCCGCGGTCGTCGGTGTCTTCATTTGCTGAGTGCGACATGGAGGCGTACCGTTGGCCCAGGACCACGTGAGGCCAGGCTACCAAGCTCGATGCTGGGTGGTCGAACACGTTAATTACAACCGAGGGGCGATCATTTAAAAATCTTGCAAACATTAAATAATTTTTAAAGCAATGGACAGTGCGTTCACGTGTGGAATAATAAATTAATGGCATACACATATCGGTCACGTATGACTTATGCCTTAATAAACGTGAAATTATTGGGAAAATATACCTTCTGAGTGTACATGTAAATTTTCGACCCCCAAATTGAACAGTCATAATTCATAATCCCGCTGTTGAGTCAACAATAACTTAAAAATAAGCTTCGTGTAAGTTAATCGGCGGTTTACGTTACAATATAATACGGAAACAATAGACGTAGAACAAAGTTCATTAAGAAGCAGGATAGTCGGAGTAATCCCATAGCCACACGCGGCGACGATTACAAGTCACCTATTAGTCAAATTAGCCTTATTGTTGGCACGGGTTGCACAACCGAGAGCGGCTTACAGACCGACAATTATGTGGGAACATTACCGAGCACAATGCCATGACTCAGCACAAATTGCGCGTCGCTTATCAAAACAATACTATTGATAACTTAATGAAGATCCCGCGACGGTGCCGACGCGTCGACGTGACTCATGGCATAGACAAAACAAATGAAGACGATTTTTTTATTTGTGGTTCAAAATTTGGAATGTATGTCGTAAACAAAAATATCAGAAATATTACATTGTGGATTCAATCCCTGGGTTAAGGTATTTATTTTGTGTGATTTTCCGATTTTCTTCCCGCATAAAAATTAGTCAAAATTAACTGTTTTACCGATACTATTGATTAAAACAACCACGATGTTATTGCAGAACTAAAATCACCGAATGACAGCACCAAAATTCTCCTAACACCGATACCCAGAAACATTAGTCTATTTATACAACATATTTGGATCAAAACGAAAGGAATGCATACGAGACGGAAAGGGAAAACTCGAGTGCGCATTACGAAACGGGCGATTAAGGGATACGGGGGCAGTGACCGACATACACATTTACACGGGTAATATGCATCACATCTGCAAACGCGCCGGATTACTCTTATAGACATTACATTCAATAGTTTAGGGGGAGTCAGTACTGATAATATCACTTCCAATCATCACCTCAAAATATACCAACAGGAATTTTCGAACGTTTCAAAAATATTCGTGTTCAACAGTCTGCGAGTAACGTGTGATGAAAATTTTGTTACTTACATAGTTTCCGCTCGTATGCTTATAAAAATTCGAGCACTTTGACCTATCTGTACCACTGGGAATAATATTTTTAAGGATAAAAATAAAACAACAAACGATATAATACATGCAAACGCACGGCATATAAAATCTATCATCTAATGACTTCTAAACGTATCAAAATTCCCGCTCCTACGAGTAACTGCCATGCGAGAATAAATAAACCATATTTACGCAAACATCAATGATGACAGATGAATTATTAAAGAAAAACGCCGCAGCGCGAGACTACACGAGAGCACAATGTAGATGAGTATCGGGTATCGCGGCCAATCTTAATTACCGCGTGAAAATATCAATCGAGCGCGCGCGGACAATGATGGCCGATGACGCGCCGATGCAACTCAGCGAAATTGACGGGGAAATTGAACGAGATTTTTAGTAAATGTATGCAGTTTTAAATACAGTAGCAATTTGGTACGGTGGTAGTGTATTAAAGAAATAGCACGTGGAATAAGATTTGGAGCCTTGATTAAATCGTTCAATGGGAGAACTAGGGACCTAGCACGCACTAACATACTCCTGCGCTCCTACTTAGATTATCCAATCGTTTTCCGGATTCCGTAGGTGTCAGTGCCCATAGTCAGCGGTAATCACATCCTTACAGATCAAAAGCACCGCACATTGTGGATTTTTAAAAAGTTTAATTGTAGACTATCCCGCCTTTTCACACGCCACCACAACTCCTGTACAATTTTAAACCAGGATTTACAATAGCACGCATTAATAACGCCGAGCACTGAAGCTCGTCAAGTCTGTGGGAATGTCTGTTCAAAAACTTACATTGTAACATTTTGGTCCGCACCAGAGACGTCCCACGCGAACACTTATCGACAACAGCGGTAATCGATTCGAGCGCGTAGACGCCGCGGCCGGATGGGTTCAAAATTAAATCGATATGCAAATTAGGGCGGGAATTAATCGTTGTACGCAATCGATGCGACCATCGCTACCGGCTACTAAGATACAGCGCTACATTGTAAAACGTTTGTTTGTTTATATATGTGTTTAATTTTGCATAAAAAATTTAAGGGACAATTAATGCGCGAATTTGAGTAATTACACGTCTCGGCTCGAAGAACCAAGACTCATCAACGTTTTAGAATATAGGACAATTTAACTATTTCAATGATACGTCAATAAAACTTTTCCTACGTAGAAGTTCCGAGCCATAACCAGTTTATAAGTAATATCCGATTATAAAAACCGTAGGGTGTTAAATCGAATCGAATCTGTGCTAGTTAATGAAATGAGCGGCTTCGTTACGCTGTAATCGACTATTTGATTTAAGCAGCCGCAGAAGCTTTAGTATTATTGGTTTCACGAGAATTTTTGGCTCGATATGGCTCGAGAATTTACTAAAACTAATAGTTGCTGATTATTTATTAATACCAAAAAATGCTTTTGCCTTGCAAACTTCACCAATACATCAATCTCTCCAATTTCATAATCCACGAGCGCAACAAAATTTATAGCACAGAGTTAATACGTCCACATAAATTACACCGAAACTTATCTCATCTAAATTACGTCCAAAATTCAATTACGTGTAGCATTTCATACGAGCACCGTCGCTCCGGCTGCACTAGAAAGCCACCGAGTTACACCAATTGATTTTCCAACGGGCGTCGCTTCGAGTTTGACAGGAGAATTTAATGATCACACTCCGCCGAAAGTAATTTTCAATTAAATTTCTCGATAATCCGGATCACGGGGAGCCGGAGGCGACAGCTCCCTTCATAATTGGATACGTTACACCTGCGTACGAAGGCTTTTTTCTCTTATGTTCGATTAGGGAACAAAATATGAGGCTTACATGCCAATAAAACTTGTGTTTTATTGGAGCCGAAAATTTAAGTCACTCGCATCTTACATTACTTCGTCTAGTAAGACGAGTATATTTATGTCTCAGAATTAATAGTCCTCATTATTCGCTCATCAATAATCATTAAGTTTTAATTACCGAATTAATTCAGTCGTAGTAACAGCTGCATCTAGTAATTCATCATTAACATTGTTGTAGATAATCCACACATTTGATTTTTTTAAAGTCTCATCGGGCGTAACCAGGCCGCTCCCACTTCCGAAGGCAACCGGTCCTTGGCGTTAATTATAACATGATCTTAAATCTGATTATTTCGCTACCGACCGTGTGTTTCGACATCCCATCAATATCTTCGATAGAACTCTTTGCTCAGGTGATTATGTTAAGCTTTGGGAGAAAATTGATTTTAACTGACAACTGACGTGATTTGAAATTGTAATAATCTATCGGTACTGAACTATTTGAAATCGAAAACGAACTTGTGAGCAAGCTTTTGATGTGTGCAATGTAGATGTTGAAGATTGAAATGATTTGACGTCACAATGGGTATGACAAAATGTAAATGAGTTAGATAACACTAATATGACTAAGATCTTTGATATGCGTAAAGGAACAATCATATGAGAAAATATGCAAGCTGCATCGAAGGCACGTATTGCTACAATTAAAAAAAAGATTATAAATGATGACGCCTCGTTTCCCAATTATGAATATAGATTGTTACAAGGAATAATTTAATAAACTTTTACATAATAACCTTTCCACAACAGAAGCGTGAAATTTTGACACGTACTTCATTATGAACGCGACGCGGTATCACAAACCATCTGAAAGGGTCCGTCAATCTTGATTTGCGATCGGTTTTTCGGACTTGTATCAATCGACAGCGTGGAAAATTACGTAAATGGCAACTTTCAAAAGTTATCCTTTGTAACGGTACAAAGGAATGAAATTTAATTTAAAAACCCGCTGAAAATACAACGTCAAAACGCTTTGTAAATGTGAGAACCTAAATCAACAGCGGCAACGTGTCGCTTTTGTTGCTAATGTTGTTTTACCAGCATATATTACTTTACAATTATGTAGCGGACACGTGATGGGTTCAGAAAAGTCTAACTTCTATCTCAGGTCTACTTTTCATTTATAACAAAAGTGGACGATAGTGAAAATTATGAAATATACATGGAACTGTGAATGAGCGAATAAGTTCTAACGTTAAAATCCTCGAAAACCAAAACAGCAAATGAAAAAAAAGTTCTAAGTATATACAAAAATATATTAACAAAATATTTTAGCATTTGTATATTATTCTTTCTCTTATACTAAACAATAAAAGCTTAACTACAACGTGACTATTGAAACAGTCGTGAACGGGCCTCCGCTCCCATTATATCTAAGCGCCATCCGACTACCGTTGCGGGTGGTGAGACATGTGGGGGTGTGATAGATGAGCGTGGGAGTAGGGCTGGCCCAGCGAGCCGAGGGGCAGGGGCGAGGGGCACGGCGGGTGCTGGTGGTACTGCTGCAGCGGCGACGGCGCCAGCCCTGGGTGGTGCTCTATGGGGTACTGGGCGGTCCCAGCGTACGCCAATTGCCTCACCTTCATATCCTCGTCTACTACGTTATAAGTGAGCTCGGTTTCCTCGAAGCCGGTGGCCGCCATGCGCTGTTCGCTGGTGGTGGGCGGGTCGGGCGAGTTGAGGCACGTCTGGATGAGCCGCTTGCCGGAGTCGGAGGTGATCATCGGCTGCAGCTTCCGAGTGGCAAACGTGTACACGTGGCCCGTCTCTGACGCCACTAGTAACATCACCTGCGTACCGGTTAGCGTGGACAGCTCGTATGCCTGCAACAGAAATAATATTACATTAATATTATTGCGACATAGGACCAAGTTATATTGCTATGCATAACAGGGAGCTGTTTAACACTTAATTTAGTTAAGTTACCATATGTGACATAATAAAAAATAGAAGCCATCTTACAAAAGGCCCAATGTTTCATATAGGCCTCCCTCAAGGATAAAAAATAGTATTAAATAATAAAATAGTCTTATAACTTGCTTTTATTCAGCTACAAGATAAACTAAATATAAAGCGATTAATATAAAGTCGATATAGTCTACTCTTGAAGATTTATTTTTATTGCTCATAAAATAAGCCGTAGGTATTCTACAAATAGTTTGGCGCGATTGCAAATATCACCCTTACGCCGTAAAAAACAATGAATTTAAAACATCGTCGAAACTAATTAATAAAAGATTATACTATTTTGTATCTAATTCATTAATTAATTAAGTAAATTATTTGTTATTTATCAACTCGTGCTTTTGTGAACATTTTACATTTTACAAATATTAATAATAATTGAATATCGGATTTATTCTATTTCAATAAATTAATCTATTTTGCAATGAACACTATCTAAATTAATATCATGTTGCATCGCGAAAATACGCTGATTGAAGTAAATTCGGCGTGTATTTCTAAATAATTTAATTGGATCGTTTAGCATATTTCACTAGTTTTAATTACACCTCAAATTGTACATATTAATTTAACAGATCTATTAATCCGGTAATTTTAACATAATCTGCCCTCATTTAATAGAATGGTCGGTTTTGGGGATATTTTTATTGCTTTATTTTACGCATCTTTACGAAAATGCTTTTATGGATTATTGATTTACTATGCCATAAACAATGAAAAACACATTTGATACTGAACACTCAGAAATGGGGGAAAGTAGAGATTCGGAAGTGAGGCAAAAAGATTTCCATAGAAAACACCATAATATGCATATGAGTTAATATAAAATTTTTAGTCTATTATTTTAACGTTTTGTGAAATATGGGCTGAAACGTAAAACTGTCTTACAGCAGCACTGATATCAAGTTTAATCAAAAATACATTTTACGTTGAGATCCCATTTAATTGGGACATCGACAAAGAACCTGCTATAACCAGAAAAACAATAGATGATAAAAAAAAATGTATACAAAAACTCAGCTAGAAATGGTCTATACAGAACCCCGCTTATCTCCAAATCTATTCATTGGAATGCGTGTCCACACAATCGGTGCTTCAAAGTTGATATTTGTAATCTAGTTACATACAAAAATGTCCGACCTTTCACCTCTCCCACGCCACTAATTCATGGGCAAACGGATCCCGTCCACGTCACTCTCTCACGCCACTTCGTATTGTATACACGAAGAATTATCACACCGACCACTGGCGCCCTTTACCACCGCCCACCATCAAAATATTTACCGTCCACACGTACCAATTCCGATCACTTAACCAGTAACCACTAGCACCGCGACACATACGACGTACATCGAATTATATGTACGGTGCAAATTGATGTTAAAAAGATACGCGCCTATTAACCGAGCGATGGATGAACGACACGCGTTGTTCTCAGCTTCACTGTTGGTGCGGCCACTAGTGTTACGCGGTTATGGCTTTGAATTATTTCGTATTGACCTAGGTCTATAATTTTCAATGTAAATATTTGGGGAATGTTTTATTGTACATGTGTTACTCATTTTTACGTGGATCGGACGACTTTCTTCACGTTACGGTATGTTACGTAAGTATTGTAGAGTGGTGTATCTATTCCGCAAGCTATTATGATTGGTGATATGTTTTACATACATCCATAAACTCACGCCTTTATCCCAGAAGGGGTAGGCAGAGGCGCCACCAGGACACCGACATTTCGCATTGTATGTTCCGTCCCATGATGTTATAGGGGGCGAGCCTATCGCCATTTCGGGCTCAAATTCCTGACTCCGGGCTGATAATAAATATAAAAACCCAATATCACTTTGCCGGTCCTGGGATTCGAACCCGAGACCTCAGCTTTGTAGTCGTACTGTAGTACAACTACGCCACCGAAGCAGTCACATATTTTTAATGTGTTTTTCTATCATATAATCAAAACTGTATTCTTAATGTCTTATTGCCATAAAAAAATGAAATAAACTTATATTACCTAGTTAATTGTGACTAGCGGTCGTCATTAAAAACTACTCTTAATAAACTCTACATTAAACTTATATCAAGCAACCCTATAATTTTTGGACTTCTAAGTATAAATCTATCTTTTAATTATTTGTTTTAAATATCTAGTTTCATTCATAATACTCTTCATAATATAGAAAATATTTCAGTCCCGTTCATTCCACAAATTCAGACCACACGAACAGGAAACATAACCGAAATGTCGAATATTATTCGGTACAAAACACCCGGCGCCAATCTGGATAATACGCGAACAATTGCCGGTCGGTTCCCTTTAATAAAGCCATAAAAATTTTCTTCTCACATTACGAACGAAATTAACCACAATTGGCGTGATTGCGGCTGCCAACCAATTGTGAATTCGGATGTTTCCACAAATGTCAATGGTTATACGAATTTCTCTTGTTATTGGGTCAATCAATCAGCGATCAAGGATACATTATTACGAACTTTCGCCAACATAATTATAAACTGATTATGCAAAAGTCTATTAAAGTGTGGTATAGGTGATAAATTGTGTGCAAAGGGTAGATTTGGTATAAGTTGCTACTAGACAGATAGATTAGCCTAGATTTTTAAACCGTTCCACTGCCTGTTTATATGGCACAGTCCTCCTAACTGTCCTACGAAAGGCGAAACCACTTCATAAACAGGGTATATCAAGACCGCGACCGAAAACGAAGCCAGGTGGTAGTATTAGTGACTGCAGACACAAAGCAAGTAAAAATTTCGCAAAAAAATATACAACTATTTTTTTGTATTTTTTTACTTTTCGTCGTATTTGGTTGATAAACACATAATTTTCCTAAAATAAAGATGAACACCACTTTATTTTTAAACACACAATGGTACGTGAAGGTTTAAATTAGTATTTTCGCAAAAACTAGGTATTTACCACCCAAACACAGCGAGTCTAAAAAAAATCTAAAAAAATATCTGTCACTGTTATGGCGCAATTTTTATTTGCATCGTGTTTGGAACCACTAAAACAACCACCTGGCTTCGTTTTCGGTCGCAGTCTCGATATACCCGGTATGTGACTACGTCATCTTGACTATTTACACGAGCAAATCCTAAAAAGTTGCTATCTTTTTTCATGTTATTTTCAAAATTCTAACGGCCTTATTCATAGACAGTTTTAAAACCTATTTGAGTAATCGATTGTTTTGTCCATTTCGTTTCATTTTGAATTTAGTTTGAGCGAATAAGACAAAACATTAGATAACTAAAATAGGTTTTAAATCTGTCAATGAATAGGGCAGGGCGTACATGTGCATTGGCAACGTTTTGTTCAGATTAATAGAAAACCTGTTATTACAGTACGATTTGAGAGTTTTAATTATATACTTTTATCTAACAACATTAATTTGTGTATAATAGATATTCGTTCAGACAATTATACCAATAAAGAGCCACGAACAATTAAAACCAACACTCCTAATGAATCCTCCCATATGATTGTATACGTAGAAGCAAAACAACACAATCAAGAATCTCAAACACGACCATATTCGTATGTAATTTGTTTGTTCCTCCGGAAATCCTCAGTTGAAGATGTTTCTTTGTTTAACTTCACTCGACTACGAGACCTTCGATTTAAATTCTCTTTTTCTATAATATTTTGAAAACCCACAAAAAATTATACGTCTTTAGATAAATAAAATTGTTTTTTCTTTTACGTTACGATGATGTAGATAAATAAATATGGGAATTAATTAACACACACTTAAGACACTCATGAGTTGATTCTAATGCCATACTAAGAAATCAGAAACTACAACATACATTATCTTAATTATTGAAACTAAATGGCCTCGATGGCTTAGTTTTTTTTTTTTTTTTTTATTGCTATGAATGACGAGACGAGCCTGCCATTCGCCTGATGGTAAGCGATACGACCGCTCATGGACAGTAGCAAAACCAAACAACACCATGAGTTACAAGGCATTGCTTGGCATTCCACTGCGCTCGCCATCCTGAGACATAAGATGTTAAGTCTCGATATGTCCAGTAGTTACTCTGGCTACAATGTCCTTCAAACCGGAACACAACAGTGCATTTACACTGCTGTTTAGCGGGAGAAATAGACATTGCGGTGGTACCTACCCAGGCGGCCTCTCACATATGAGAGACCTACCACCAGTGAATAAAGTATAAAGTAAAGTAGTTGTATAAAGGTACCATTACAAAACTGAGGTTTTGGGTCCGTGAAAGTGATATTGGGTTTTTCTATTCATTATCAGCCCGGAGTCAGTTATTATTGTGCCCGATATGGCGATTGGCTCGCACCCGATCACATCGTGGGACGGAACATACAACACGAAATGTGGGTGCCCTGGTGGCGCCTCTGCCTACCCCTTCTGGGATAAAGCCGTGAGTTTATGTATGTATAAATGTATGTATGTATGAAAATAAATTGTGTATTCCACTAGGAAAGAAACGTTAAAAAGATGTGCTAGTATCAAGAGACAATCAGACAAACAAGTTTGTGACATAAGTTAGTTAAGAGTAATTGCATGCATCGAGTTCACATACTAAGGAGAAGGCGTATTACACACAACATAACCTTTCAATATCAATAGAGTGGAACAATCCACCAATAATAGTCTTACGGAAACACTGACATTTGAATCACTACTGAAATTAATTGATTCCCCAACCAACGGAATTTCAACTCAACATCACAACAATAGGGTTCAATTTCCATAGTGACTGTGACAGCATCCAATCCCCTTTCCCATTCATTGATATGATTGATTATAATGGTGTAATTATGAACAACCCGTTCCTTAAGTGACACCGACTCCGCAAAATTGGGTTAACTTGCAACAGAGTTATTATAATAAAAACACGGTAAACACGAACAAGTAACACCTCCCGGCCGCGAGTGCCTTCTGAAAAATTGACAATTACAAATGCACCTTTAATGAGCTTTGTTGTTTCGTGATTAATGAGGAGCGAGTGAAACTTCACAGTCGAATTTTCGGACGGCAAGGTTAATCTATAAAGAAAAAGTCAGTCGTGTTCTCGCCGTAACGAGGGTCATATGTTATCTTTTTAAAAACGGTCGAAGCGAGGACTTTCTTTAAAAAAATTCAAAAAAATAGTCATTAAGCCGTCCATTGATACAATCGTGCGGAAAGGTTAAATCGAAGAAGACACGGGCGCGGCATTAAACGAAACAACCAAATAAATTGGACATTAAATATTAATAAAGAAATCAATACTGCCGAATCTTGTGCGCTCGCTGTGCGCGCTGTCTTTTTAAATTAAATTCTTATTTTTTCGCATTGATATATTCATACTTTCACGGTTATGTTTGGCTTCGATTAAGCAACTGGGATTCCGTTGACCTGTTTCAAAATTAACAGTATGTGTCATGTTTCTCACACTGAGTGCTGGAACAAGTATGAGGCCGCTAAATATATTTCTAATAGCTTCTGCCCGCAAACTTCGTCTGTTTGATTAACTATTTTTGGAATTTTCCATCCCGCCTGTTCCTTCTCATTCTCACTCTAGGCATGTAATCCAATCCCATCCCATCCCTTCGAGTATAAAAAGTAACAAATACAAGTATATCGAAATTCCTTCCTCATCCCAGGTGAACACTGAATTTTTCGGGTTAAAAAGTAGCCTAAGTGTTAATCCATTTGCTAAAATTAATATTTTATACGCCAAGTAATTTTAATTACATTATAATGGAGGAGATATATGAGGAAGTCAGCGACATAAAGATAAATACCATATGCATCTACGGAAACGAAATTGGATTTGAATGTATGAGAAATACGTTATTTTCATTAAACGTCTCTGCCATATCAATTAAGATTTTTTTTCATCGGCAAAGACTGAATGCTTGTCTTAGGATGTTGTGAAGGATGATGTGGGATCGATTCCAGCAGTGTGGCAGTTGGGTACCTACTTTTTTTACGTACCCCTTACTTTATTAAAGAGTTAAAAAAATTACATACATAAGCTTCTGTATAATGTACTACTTCAAGTAAAAGTGGTTTATCAAGCAATCAGAATCGACGGCGCGTGACATAATTTATTTTATTAACAAAATTTAATTATAAACCGTTTATATATTTTATACGGTTCTGTATTCACACGGAAGCTCGACAATGCCATTTAATTAAAATTTAACTATAAGCAAATTTATAATTCAATAATTGAAATAATACATATTTACATGGTCATTAACGAGTGTATTAACGCTATTAATGTAATCTTTTATCTTTATTGCGTGAAATAAGTTTAAGGTGTGTATTTATTACCAAACTTCCATTTTTGTAACTAAGTACTTGATAGCGTACTGATATAAAAGCAAATATATACCATTTAAATAGCCTCCCCTTTTTCCCCTTTCTAAAATGTATGAGGAATAATTTTTGATAAAAAAATAAAAACCGACTTCAAAGTGCCACTACAAAGTAACAAATAATATATATTTCATCGTACTAGTACCCAATGATTAATGTTCTTATTGACTTGACTAGCTAACAAATCTTAAATACGTAATATTTTGAAGGCGGGTCGCTAAGTGCCGAACATGTACGCCTTACGCTTAACATTAATTTGTGTAAGTAATTATAGCGAAATACACGCAAGATTTACACGGAATATTAATTTGTCTTAATATATCAGGCCGTAATCGTCCACTGTTGAGCATGGGACACAACATACCCTTTCTTGTACTTAAAGGCCTTTATGTCATGCAGGTTTCCTGACTATGATTGAAATATATCACTGTTAAAGAGTTTGGTAATTGAATATCATCAATATACAAGTGACTCCGATAATTCCGGAGGTGTATACCCTGGAATTATAACCGAGACGGTGGTCAACCGTCTCGTAGATCATATCTAGATAATTATCAACAGGCTCCACACATATGTAAGACACATAGAAATTCTATCAAAACTTCAATAAATTTACACGTAGGATTAGCACATTATATTCATTTGTGTTTAATTTACTTATGTGCCTTTCTGAGCCAACATTGCAGGATCTACATGTAATATCAAATGGTGTAACATTTGCTTAAATTTATACGTGTTTGATATTAAGCGACCCGCCTTCAAAATATTACGTATTTAAGATTTGTTAGCTAGTCAAGTCAATAAGAACATTAATCATTGGGTACTAGTACGATGAAATATATATTATTTGTTACTTTGTAGTGGCACTTTGAAGTCGGTTTTTATTTTTTTATCAAAAATTATTTTATTTGTCCCTTTTTAGTTTTGATAGGCATCGTAATGATGAGAAAGGTGATCATGATATAATCAAAACGATGTCTTTAAAATTTACGAATTCTTCAGACCAAACATGATATTATTGCTGTGAAATTATGAGAAGATTGTAAGTCATTATAATCATGATATGCGCTATTGTTAGACACTGACCAGGTCGGATTCTCTTAGTTTACGTCGGTAATTTACGTATCTATTTCTCTCACTCTCCCTCTTCTTCACCTACTGTTTATAGTAAAACTATTATATTGAAAACTGAAATTAATTGTATCTATTATCTAACCCCCCCCCCCCTACACGCCTTTCTCCTTTTAACCCCCCCTTTGTAGTAACACACTTATACCGAACCAGGTGCAAAAAGAATTATTGCTGTACCGTTCAATTTTGAGGAGTTCTGCTCTTCAAGTCCGAAGATATTCATCAGGTCTTCACCATTATTTAATGACACCAATCTAACATATCATACTTGTCGACAAAATAGTTTATTTTTAATCGTTTAAGTACTGCCAGAGATATTGAGTATTTACATTAGTATCTATTTTCTCCCCCCCCCCCTACACCCCTTCCCCTTTTTAAGCCCCCCTTTGCAGTAATACACTTATAATGAACCAGGTGCAAAAAGAATTATTGCTGTACTGTTCTATTTTGAGGAGTTCTGTTCTTCAGGACCGAAGATATTCATCAGATCGTCACCATATTTTTATGGGACCAAACGACTAGCACCAGCTTTCAATTAAAGAAAGAATTATCGAAATCGGTTTACCCAGTACAGAGAAATGAGGTAACAAACATAAAAAAAAAAAAAGCAACATACAGTCGAATTGAGAACCTCCTCCTTTTTTTGAAGTCGGTTAAAAAGTGTAATTTATCCTCCTTCACGTTACTTTTATGACAGGTAAATTTTATGACGATCTCTTTAAAAGTTTTGTCATGAAAATTAAACAAACGTTGTACTTTTGCATTTATCATAATAATACACCTAAGTCAGAGTTTAATTCACAGAAATTTACCTAAATATGATCCTTTTGAATATACCGTGTTATAAATAAGGCGGAGCGTTTCATGGCGGTAACTCGACGTGGTTTACAGTTACTGTGAAATTACATTGTCGATGTTAAACCAATAGCTTAGTTTAAAATATGATTAGCCGAAGCAAACAATTGGCTAACCTCAGCTTGACTCCAGCGACCTACACAGGGTTGCTAGTTCTGAATTATTACGATGATTCTACCCACGAAGGAGTAACTATAATAAATGGAATATTGACATTAAAACGTCTTATATGTGGCTAGTAAAGCGATGTCGCTTTTTTATCATTATAATTTAATAAAGTAAACATGTGAAGCTTTTCATGCAGGTTGCTTTGAAACATTATTTAAATGTTTTACACTGATACAAAACTACTAATCTAGAAAAATGTATTTATTAATTCATTCGATTTCGTACATATTGGGCTGAGGGCCAAATATTCTCCTATAAAAAAAAATAAACACTGGCATAGCTGTACTCATAGCTGCTCCAATTTCCAAATAAAAAAATATAATATTTAATTAATTTTTAAATTATGATTAATATTCATCAAAGCCTCTAATCCTTACTTCGCATTAATTCAAAATCAATATGTCATCGCGGACCAAAAGGCTTGACGTCGAACTGTAAATAAAAAAACCGACAGAGTCCACGTTTGATACGTGTCGCAAATAACAAAGTTGCTCCAGTTAAATTAAAAGTGATTGTTGTACGAGAAACTCGTTTAAGACGAAAACTTCGAACTTATGTGGCAAACGCAATGTTTGCGGCTACTGGCGTGAGATCCAAATATGCATGACACTGATATAATTAAGAATAACTGCGGAGTTCTGTCACAAATATTTACTGATCTGTCAAATAAGTCGACACTCGACGAGAAAGGCACCTTTTTTCCTTTCCAATTTTTATTGGCCAATTTGAAGAACAGCTTGAATTCTGAAAAATATTTGACTATTAAAACTTTCTTTAGCAAAACTGTAATATCTACTCATTTTGCAATTCTTAGTGAGTTATAAAGACATTAACCATTGTTATTCGGGTGGTGAAGAGAGCTTATCGGTTGGTGTAAATTATTCCTTTAAATGATTTTCTCAACACTTGGAAAAAACTGTATCCAATATGGCGATAGGCTCGCCCCCTATCACATCATGGGACGGAACATACAAGGCGAAATATGGGTGTTCTGGTAGCACCTCTGCCTACCCCTCCTGGGGAAAAGGCGTGAGTTTATGTATGGAAAAAACTGCAGCTCAAACTTAAAATTCGATTAGTGCTCCATTTTCACAACGGAATCGAATTAGCGCACCGATTAATTATCTTCGATGAGTGGGTACTATGGTATACCCTTTATCGTATGAAATAAACATAAAAGCTTAGTGGCTTTACTGCCAATACTCTTGAGCTGTGAACCCTTAAGTTTTAAGTTTGATTCCTGAATCGATAAATGCGCTCCTCGAGTCTTTTTTGATAAATAAAACATGTTTTGTTTAACATTGAATAATATCCCTAAAGGGTTGTCGCTACAATTCAAAATCCTAATTTCTGCAACAACCACAATAATTATGTTGCACCTATTTAAACCGGGAAACCGGATATGAGTAATTAAATTTAAAAAATCGGTGAAACCAGTGAAGCGTACACACTCACGCGAACAAAATTATATTAACGTCAACGATACTTTTTAAAAATAAAAAAGCTTTACAATCACCGCACGCGAATAAAAGAGCATTGCAAGGATTATTTTCGACTGCCAAAGATATTTTGACATTTAATATGTCGCCACTATTTCACAAGCCAAGCCACAAGCCAATCCGGAAATTAAAAGCATAGTGAAAATTGGATTGAGTACTCAAATAGATTTAAGAAACAATAGAATTGTGGTGTTTAAAATACATTTATTACTTATTTCTTAGTTATATTTTTCTATTAACGAGTAATGATGCGAGCAAGACGGTCATCTGATAATAGGTGTCATTTCATATAACTTATTACTGAACACGCTATGGTACATTACTCCTTAACCTAAGTCATTAGTATAATCCTCATTTATCATATATAAATCCTGGGCTTGTATGGTTGTCCCACAGAAAATATTTTATATTAGCGTTTAGGTTGGTCTACTATAAGATTACCCAAGGCCCAGTATTCTTTGTATCGTTTGTGTAACAGGTCATTGCGTATGGCATTCATCCTGCGTGGATCAAACCTCCATGTCTAGGTTCTTCAGCCAGCTTGCTGTCATCATATGTAACAGGTTGTTCGTAGGTTGTTCAATTTAATCCCCTCCTCTCCTTTCCTTAACAGAACCACGCGTGCTGGCTTGCGGAGCCATAGCTTGACTGTTCAATCCATTTCGGCGCGAACCAAAAGGTTCTCAATTCTTTTTTCTGCCGTACAGTCAAGCTGTGGAACGGTTTGCCACCGCACGTGTTCCCTCCTTCCTATAATCCTGGGTCCTTCCGCCGTAGCGTGAAGAGGCATCTCAGCGGGCCGGCATGATTGTGTCGAATGGTATGAGACTACCGTCTGATACCATTCGATACTCTATCTGGACGGCATTAGCACTTACCATCAGGTGCAATGCAGTCACTATGCCGTGCCAGTTTAAAAAAAAAAAAAGGTATTGGTAGGTATCACCCTATATACGCCCCACTGCAGAGCACGGGCCTCCTCAACAATCGAGAGAACGATTAAGGGTTAGGCCATATAGAACAGGCTGGATTGGTGGGTGGTAAGGATTAATTGATATTAACCTTGAAATAAAACTAATTTTAAGGATTTTATCGCGAATTTCGTTCAATTTTTACAAATTTTAGCTTCCCAACGTTTCCATTACTTTACAGCTTTAGTGGTCACAGGGTGGATCCGTAAAAAATAGTTTTATTTCAATGTGTAACATTCGCTTTAATCTAAGAAACTATTATACAATTAACCTGCTCACGATTATGTCAATTATGTATAAAAAAAATGAAAGTATTTCCACAATAAGAAGATGCGAACGACCCCTGGGATTTTTTAAGAGTGGAAACATTAAAGAAAGCAATGTGTACCGTATTAATATAAGAATATAATAAGGAAGTGTTGTAAGCTTGTCCAGTTAGAGCCAGGAAGAGGGAAATTAGTGTGGGAACGGACCATTAACCACCGAAATATTTAACAATGTAAGGAACACACGTGGAACCAGGACTGGTATTTTGGGATTAATACGGAAGAGGCTATAATAGCTACAAGAGGTCGAGTGGCATTTACTGTGTTTAAATACAGTGGTCGCGGGTTCAATTCTCAGGACATACATCTGACTTTCGGAGTATTTTCGGAGTGTATTGATGGTAAATCACCACGTACTGTAACGGTGAAGGAAATTATTGTGAGGAAACCAGCATACCATAGCGATACGCAAGAATTTCTATGGTAAGTAAAGTCCGCCAACCCACACAAGGCCAGCGTGGTGGACTATACGACCTAACCCCTCTCAATCGATCTCTCGATTGTAGAGGAAGCCCGTGCCCTGCAGTGGGACGTATATGGGCTGATACAAAAAATAACGGCTTTATGGCTAGGCTGGAGAAAGCTATTGTTGTGGATGTTTTACGTAGGATTAATGTAACAAAGTCATACATGCTAAGCACTGAACTACGCTCGTCATCCCGAAACATTAGGTGTTAAGTTATCTCAATGGCCAATTTAACTAGCTGCAATGTACTTCACACCGGAAAACTACAGTGCTTAAACACTCGCTTGGCGGCAGAAATAGACTTTGCCGTAGTACCTGCCCAGACGACCTCACGCATTCGAAGAACCTGACACCTAGTCAAATCTAGCAGAGCTGCAATACTGTGATTATTAATAAGTTCCAGCCTCGTCCATACGGTTTTTTAATATTATCACACAAAACATGTAGACTTTATCAACAAAAAGCAACTAAAATACCCCTAATGAAACCCCTGATGAATGATGAAAATCGTATTAATCGTGTGCTTACTTCGAAACAACAACAAAACACGTAAATTGTCACGTTCAACCCTAGTCGGCGGGCCGGCGCTAGTGCTGCGCGCGCTGGCACAGCGATGAAAACGGCACTTTTTGTCGATATCAGATACAGAATACGATAACACGGCAACTAATAGCTCTATAAACAAGATAATCGGCTAGTTAGCGCTGCCAGTGCGCCGAGCGGCGATTTATGAAACGCATCGAAAAAGTTTATATGAAAGTTGGGAACGACTGTTGGTGCGTCACGATAATTGGCGCTGACGAGAGCAAAAACACCAGTGTGTATGTTGTGAACGACACGCTTCGGGGATCGCGTTGTTATCATTGATAGGAGAAATCTGTTATCTTGTAAGAATGTATTTTCTAATAAATTGTGTGATCTGAAATCACATTAAAACGAAATTAATTGTTTAAATTATAAATTTCAGAGGCATCAAAATATAGGGATTTAAAATAAGTGAAATTAACGACCACACCACATCGATTTTCGAAAGTACCGACAGCAATTAAGCAATCAAGTTGAAACGCGAAAACATCGCGCATACGAACGCATCAACCTCAACGAAAAGCCGTGCGTACCCTTGTCATTGCATAAAAATTTGTCCCTTCCCGAAAAAACCTCAAAATAAGTTGTGTCACAAATTAAAGGGAAACATTCGGACATTACGCAGTTAATGCGACAAGTGCTGTTGAGAGGCAAAAAATCGGTCTAATTGCGTCTACAATGGAGTACAAAGCGACCGCTTTTCTCACGGAGCATCGGCCGCGCTCCCACCGGCCAGGCGTACCGAACATTTCATACGTGCTCCTCTTTTATTGCCAAAAATTAATGCCCGGTAAAGAGTCCTTAATTGCAAGTCTTGTTAAACGACCGCGCGTCACACCAAACACAACTTTCCGAGAAATCAAAGAGCACAGAACTCATAAAAATCACATAAAACTGGTAATGCGACGTTAAGACTGCACCCTGTGATTTACTTGTCGATTCCCCTCAACAATGACGTTTTAATTTGATCGGTTAATAACGTATTTCGGTGACTGTATTGGACAATTTGGGAGTTAATAACTTCATATAGTCTACAGCAACTTTGTTATGGTATTCTTGTTAAGGATATTATAAGAAAATTGCGTCGAAATATAGTGTTTTAATAACGGTTAAGTGTTCGTAAATATAGTCCGCGTTGCCTTGTGGATATAATAAACGATGGACTTGGGCTAAATAGCTTCTCGTGACTGACTTCCAGTTTTTTTGCTTCCTCTCATTATAAATACCATACTATAAATATATAAAATTGTTATATGTACCATAACTTGAAGTAACCATGGCCATACATAAAGAACCATTGCTTCAGTTCTATTTTGAGAAAAAAATTAAAGTCTACTAAAAATATTAATGGATAAATTTTAGTGTTTTTTTTTTCTAACTACCGTTAATTACTACATGTGTAAAAACATGTTTCTCTTTTAATTACTTAGAAACGTGACACCGCCGCGCCGCGTCGTTCCAATTAATGTTTATTGAATTGAAACATTTCCATATTAATAAAGAAAAATATAATAACAACTAATTTATTTTTTTGCAATTCAATAATCTTTATAGTTGAGTAAAGCCATAGTTGGTGGTTTCATGTGGTTTTATATTGATTTGGGTTGAGAGGAAATTATAATAAGTATAATTGATCCTCGTGAGATTTTCTGCGTGTGAACAAGATTTCTGATATTGTGCTAAACCAGGCAGAAAGAATATTTGAACCTTAGGATTCTAACGTTGGCTGAGCGATTTATGTATGATATATTTAATTTACTGAGTTTTTGGACTCATTAAATATATTTTTCTGATTTAGAACTATTTGTCGAAAGGAAAAATCTGACAGTTATTGCTTGCAGTAATTGGCTGGACTACTCTATTATTAAACCATTTACCACCAAAATTGTTTTTACAGACATATCCATTTATCCCAAAAACTATTTCATGTCTAGACAAAAAGCCACTGCTACACCACAGAAGCTTCTAGGATTAATACAAATTAAAAATAAGAAGGTCTCTACTGTACTCAGCCGTAGACATCAATTTGTATGTTAATGCGTTCGGAGACGCTTGTACGACGCCTCACTGCGCTAAAACATGCCCCACAACTAATAACTCCAATATTAACTATACATCAATATTCAATTTTGAATTTATAGTTTTATTAGCTCCTCGGACCAGTGGTTATGATCGAATTGAGATCCGAGAGATCGAGTATTCGTTAAGAGCTTTCATATGCAGTAATCATAATCATATATCCTAATTGATAATTATATCAAACAATCACACGCATAGTCCGGATAAGACACTAGTTTTTCATTATACTAGATCGTAATAAAATAGTATAAGCATTAGGGTATGGTGATCGAATCCGTCGTCCAACTAGAGCAGAACAGTGACTGAGAATCAATGAACGGCAGACGATATTAATCGAAAAGACTGACAAAGTATTTCCTAATATCAGGAAAGACAATCCACCAGTCAGCATTACTCTGAGATAGAACTGATCAAAAACAAGAACCCAACCCTCCACATCAACAGCTCGCACGACGCATCACCACAAAGGGTTATTAATCAACCCGTTACTACGCAAAACGCATCATAGCACGTGCCAGGGTAGAGGAAGCCCCGAAAACAGGTTGCGAAAGGCCGCGCCATATTTGCGTTCGGCTGGATCGTATAAGGCGTCCGTCCATCGGAGCCACGTGCGCGCTCGTATGGATATTCACGACATATTCATAATAAGGACGTCAGCCGATGACATTACGGTTGAATGTACCCGCACGCCACTTTTACATTCGCGTTAACCCTTACGAGGTGTTTTGGGTCAACATGTGAGGTTTGTTTATGATGCGCTTTCATTGGGCCGGGCTGAGAATTCTCGGGCATTAAAATATTTTTTATTGCTCTACAGTGGAAACGCTCTGGTATAATAATTGTGTTGTACAAATAGTTATAGGCCACGCAAATAATAATCAATGCAGGGATGAAATTCGTTGCCTGTGGCGCAGAAAACGTACTTTTTAGCCACGCGCCATTCGGCCGGCATGTCGTCTATTTATAAAAATGAATTTATGACTCGTAGCAACGGTGTGTATGAATACTTTATTAAAATTAAACTAAAGTATATGATTTCGTCCATAACAACGACTTCAATATTTTAAAAAAAATCTAACGTGGATATCGACGCTCACGGTCGAATACGAGTATACCGTCATACCACATTTGCATTCATATTAACTACGTGTGAATTTCAAAGTGAAAATGCCAGAGAGGACGTTGAATAAGACGATTAATAAGATTTTGAAGCGTACAATTATAAATATCTCGTGGAACATGGTATTTGCGATAAACAATGTGTGGTTTATTCATATTCTCTAAACCTAAGACAGTATTACCATGTCCATCTTCAGGACGTGTTATTACTCCCGTTTGTCATAATTTTCCATTGACTTTACCTTCTTTCGGGGAGGTTGTTATCTTCATTTTGCCATCTTTTATCTCATATTTAAGTGAGACCGGTCCTATCAACGGTGCATTCTATAAACTGTAATAAATATTAACGCAAAAACATCACCAAACGCATCCTTAACTCATATGTGTCATAAAAACCAAGTTAACAAGAGAAACCGTGGTGAATTTTAATAAAACAACCATTTTAACAGTAAACTTAAAGAGGATACTGCCGTGCGCATTAAATTTATGCGCGTTAATACGAAAATCCCGAGAGGGGCAGCGCTTAATAAAGCGACATCAGCGTGTAATGAGCGAAAAGTGAAAGCATTCATTATCCCATCAAATGGATCGGAAGCGTCGCCATAATCAATAAAAGCACATACTCTTGACACAATTGTACACCGTTTAATAACTTTCCAATGTCCTAAGAGCAGTTAGCACTAAGCGCTTGTCAATTATTAATAATCCAAAGCTGAATAACAAATAACCCTTACTTTCCCGAGTCCCTTGGAAAAGACAACTATACCTTCAAAATTCTACCATGGAAACCGAAGTATACAAGGTTTTCGCCCGAATACTGGAACGACATTCAAATAATAAGTTGCTCTTAACAGCGCACGGCTCACTTAGCCAGTACATTTAATCGGGATTAACGTAGTTAAGCGCAAGATATATTTAAGTTGCGTTCCAGTATTTGGGCGTTAGTGTGTGTTCATAATCAGCAATTAATTTAATTCCCTAAGTCCACCGCTTACGCTATGCCACAGTGCTAGAAAACTTGCATGAAGAAAAAAAACAGAATTTAAATAAAATAGTAAACAAGACTTGTATATTCTGTTTCAACGACCTCAATGCTGTTTTAGATTTTCTAACTAGGTTGCTTATTTAAACTAAGTAAAGATTGTTATTTCTCAGTAGAGAAAAGTTCTTTATTTTTTTAGTATTTTAAGTTCCAAGCAACATCTAAATGTAACATTATCTCAGCCTAGGTAGAAATAAATAACTGATTGTTTAATACTTATAATATGCAATAGATGGAAGATAAATTGTTGACAGCATTTTTCTCTACAACACTAAGAGCGAATTAAAGCAGCTGAGGAAGCAAACAAAATCAATATCAATACCGAAAATTCTGGCATTATCTAACATCAATCAGGCTAACAACTTAACAAGCAGAAGGCAAAAGGGCACGAAAGGCACGAAAGGCACGAAATTTCAATCAACTCTTTCTATCCGGAACCTTGTAAAAACTAATTCCAAGACTCTTCCTATACAAATAAAGTTTCCCATGAAACACAACTCAATAACATCATTCCAACGCACATAAAGTGCACGCGGCATGTTTGTTTTGAGAGCCCGTCAGATTCGTTCGGCAACTTGATTATACAAAAACCGATAATGATTCAGCACAAACCAGTCGCGGTTTCCATGAATAGCGGGACAATATGTAAATCGTTCCGGGGATGATACGAGACGCTGAAAATATGCACTTAAACATATCAACGTACAATTTGGGCGTGATTTAATGCGATACGTGTGTTGGTTTTGGACCCTGGATTTTGAAACTTTGAGGTAGTATTGTTTAAAGTAGAGCCATGCTCATTAAAGCTTCTGTACTAATGGATCGACGTTCCCGTAGTGGTACCATTGTCTTGTATTTTCATGGAAAGTAACTCCTTTGCTGTCGCGTTTCATCCGGTCAATAGGATTGTCGAAGAGCCTATAATTGTTGCTAGGATATTGTACTATCAATGTGATGACGGGAAGGCCGACATATCGAGGTGTTTAAATAATGATTGGAAAAAGTGTTAACATCAATATTTAGCAATAGTAACAAAAATAAACTCAATATAATGTATTAATTTCGTCCGATATCGCGAAATAAAAGAATAATTAACAATACATATTTTACCGAAACGCAATAACATAATACGAACAGACATTATTCAATTTGCAGTTAAAGTAATTAAACTTATAATTATACAACATTAATATTGTGCATGCGTGTCCTTATTCAACGGTACGTAACACATAATTATGAAATTAAAAGCTCATACATTACATCTCAAAAATATAGTTGCGCAAAACGGGAGCACATTGCGAAAGGACGCATTCAAAATGGCTGTTAATGAAAACTTATAACGATAATTGCCGAGTGAATGTTGCTGGACCTGTATGTTATGTTGAAAAGTTGGCAACACTGCCGCACGCGCTCGATGCGGTTATCCTCACACGTAACACTATCGTGGTGACATCGGGCGCATTCTTCACTTGCAACGCTTAATAACTCCGTCACTGAGCATTGGACATACATAACTGCTGGAATTTCTCCATTCCCGAAGCCTAGATTTGCACATGTCTTGATTGAAATCTTACAAAAGTCACCCGTTCGACATACGCTTTTCTCAAACATTTCCTTGATCTGTGCATCAACGCTAATAAAAAGTAGTGTCCCTTTCTGTTTCGAAACCATTTATCGTCAATGCTCGTAAATTATTAGCTTGTTTTACAACGAATTGATAAATTTCAAACACTCTCGAAATTTAAATACAATGCCATCAAAGCTTGGGACAACCATGAATGCAACTGCAGTCAAAAATGTGTGCCCTTAAAATCAAAACCGACACATCCAATTCAGCAGTGCCTACCGCTTACACCTCAACTATAACCCTTATTACACTTTACTTATTATAAAACAAGGTTACAACAAAACACTTGAATATAACATGGTCACCTAAGATAATTTTCCAAACCCACTACCAGATGCACCGTTACAAAGTTACATATGATTTGGTATTCACCGCAGCGCGAGCTATATTTCGGAGGACCCGTGTCAGAGACGCCGCGATGTTATAAATCTACCGAACATTACCGAAATATTAAAAACACTGAAGTCACCGTACTCGTATGAAGCACGGCACAGATTTTTTGAGTATGAGAATATTTTCGCTAAAACTAATCTTTTTAACTACACCAATATCATAAAATATGGAAATTGCTATATAAAAATCTGGAAATAATATTTTACATTTAAATTAACACGATATTAGCTTTCCGTCACTCTCCTCAATAATTACAATAATTGATTTATTTATACTCTTTATTGTACAGCTTAAACTACATAGTGATTAGATATAACAAACACAATTTAAAAGTACAATAATTCATACCAGATTTATAAAATATATCCAGTATATTGTGTTCGATACCCTAGTTAATTTTAGTACGACTTTTCCATACAAAACCAATGTTACCTCAGGATTGAGCTTGACCCGATAAAGTCTACCTTATCTATGATAATATCATGCTACAAACCTATTTGCAGAGTGTGAATATTACAATCTAGACTATAGATTCTAGACATTCATCGAAACTTGCATAATTATACATCACAGTGATTAACTACAATTAAAGCAAAACAATTTGGGTGGTCGAGCGCTTAAACCGCTTAGTTTCAGTTAGTCAGCGCTTAAGTCCACAATCAGCATAGAATAAAGCGAATTAAGCGAATCGCTGAGCAACACACAACAATAGGCAATCACGGTGTCGATATCCAAGGCGCGATATTAAACGAGGTGGGATGCTAATGTGGCGCCGACTGAGCTCGGTAATTATACTGCGGAATAAGGATGTTACTAACTCACAATATTTGTTTCAGAATATAATCTGCAAGAGTTATTAATACGTTGATTCAAAAAAGTCAAGCTCGAAGCTGAACAGTTTGCCTAATTATAATGATTTTCAATTCATCAAAAAACATTTGCTAAGGATTAGACGATTTGTCAAAACGGTTAGTCAGGCAGACAGCCGGTTGTGAAATAATAAGTCAAAGAATGCATTACAAAAATCCGTCTATATCGATATGAGATGTGGTCAGGTAGAAGAAGATTAATTGATTTAGCAAATTATTAACCGTCTGGCACAATAAATGATCACTTCGAGCCAATAAATTTTACATTGCGTAGTACCTTATTATTTTAATACTATCTTACTAAATTATTATATTTCCTGGGTTTACTTTTATCCTCTAAAATACTGCCTTATAAAAATGGTACCAAACCCTTTCGTAAATGTATTCTTTGCAGTAGATTATTTACAACCACTTTCGATAGCGACGGCCGTACACATAATGTGAATCCCGCCAGTAAATCACGCAAATATCGCCTTCAAAAATCATCCACATTAGTAATCAGATTTACATCGACCGACCAAAGATAATATGTCTCATCAGTTAATACTCTTTCACTTCCATACAGTGAAACTGTAAGAAATCTTGGTCTACACTTTGATCAATCGTTCACCTGGGGTCCGCAGCTTCGAGAAGCAAGTCGCAAGCTGTTTGCCTCGGCAAGGTCCTTGCGACGGTTACACAATTTTCTACCTATTGCCACGAAGATTTCACTTGCGCAAACACTCCTTCTTCCCATCCTTGATTATGCCGATGTCAGCTATCTAGACCTCACCGAAGACCAACTTAATAAACTTGAGCGTCTTCAAAACTTCTGTATCAGATTTATATTTGGACTACGCAAATATGATCATGTTTCTGAATTTCGTGCTAAGCTCAAGTGGTTACCTATACGGCTTCGTCGGAATACTCACATTCTCTCTCTTTTATACAATATTTTGTTTAATCCTCTGTCCCCTTCTTACCTTAAAGAGCGATTTATTTTTCTTCATAAGTCACATACGAGATCCTTGAGATCGTCAGAGAATCTGAAACTGAGCATGCCCGTACACACCACAACATTTACGGATAAATCCTTTACTGTTGAAGCTGTCCGATTATGGAACGCTCTTCCTATAACGGTGAGACAGGCTCAAACTTTGTCGTCTTTCAAAAAGCTGATGAAAGAGTATTACCTTTCGCAATAAACATTGATCTACACTGTTTTTTTTCTCTATTGCTATTTGTCATTCATATTATATATTTCATAGTACAATAATTAAAATATATATATGTATATATTCTTAAATATATGTATGTATATGTATGTTTATTTATTCATAAATTTATATGTGTTTATATATATATATATCGTATGTTTATCATGTTACATATATGTAATAATAGTATTTGAATTAGTTATTTAATTTTTTTGAGCATTTATTCTTTATTTTTACACTGCCCTCTCTCTCTCTCCTTCCCCTATATCCATCCAAAGGTTGTCTGGCAGAGATCGCTCAGAGCGATAAGACCGCCTTTTGTACTTTTATATTATTTTATTTCTTTGTGTTGTTATGTTCTTTTGTGTACAATAAAGATTATACAGATTATACAGATTATACAGATTACACTTACACAGTCCTTATATCCAGAATAAAAATAATCACCGATCAAAACGAGTAAACATGCCTCCAGGCGAAGATCATCGAATGGGCTTACTAATCGATTGACCATTTAAAATCGATTTTACAACTTCCGAAACGAATAACATCCCTAGAGCTCCATTCATAAACAAGTTACGCATTATGAATGGCCGGCTCCTTAATTTATTGTCTCGGCTCGCGCCCATAAGTTTCCTGCTATAAACCAGCGCTTATCTCGGTAGCCTTGATTGATGGAAGTGTAACAACGGGTAATGACAAGCAATTATGAAAGCGACACTTGATTGCCTTTTACGACAAAGCAGTTAGCTCTTAAATCTAGCGCGGGGTGCCAGACCTTATAGAGTATTAAGATTGTTTTTATTTGTTGAACTAGGACTAGAATTTGGCAAAGTTAGAGATTTCAAAGGTCTGGTTGAACTTGTAGATGAAATTTTGGACAAAAATGCATCAGTTGTAAGTGACTTGAAATGATACCTTCCTAATTATGACATCTCTTTGTTTGTAATACAGACGTAAGCAAGGATGGTTAAAGTCTTAACCATGTGTGTTTACGGTGTTAATTAATATGATTAATGTGTTTAACAGTATAGATAATCAAAATTAAACAGTATGAGTATATTTGTTTTATAATAAGTTGATGATGAACTGTCGTAAAATCGGCCTAATCGAAAGCACTGAATACAAATCAACTATCATTGTTGCGTAGCAAGAAATAAACTTATCATTATTAACATTCATATTTATCATCATCCAAACATCACGAAATTAGATTCAATAAACCATAAGAATTTCGCGAACATGACAAAAGAATGCCGTTGTCCGCTACATTAAAATATTTACAACATCGAATAAATATTTGATAGTTTCACATTGTGATTCCACTGCATTAGTAGGGCTCTCGACACCGAGCGAAAAACAAACGCGCATCACGCAGCGTTCAGGGTGGTGGATGGAAACCTGTCCATCAGTTAATAATTGTTTTCTTAATGGCCCCCGCGACTGAATAAATGTTAACGCTAAATAAACAAGCGGTATCTGCGATCGGCACAATGCACCGGCTCGGAGTGGGCAGCAGGAGCCGACTGAAGCGCCGCCACATGATACCATCACGCCGATACGGATCAAGGAAGACCAGTTGTCGATATGTTTCACCTGCGAACCGGCCCCACTCTTGATGGCCCCGCGACCTGTTCCCATGAATTGTCCAGACATGTTTATACTGTAGTACAACGTGTATCCATCGGCCGCGCGATGCCTATCCGCTCCATCCGATCGCTATTTTTAATGGCGCGTCGATAGATGGAGCGGCGGTGCATACGCGCCGCGTCCGATGCTAATTCCTCCCCGCTCCTATGCAAATGAGCGACAGCGCCACTAAATAGCGTTAAGAGAGTACACGCGATTATTCCGCTAACCTTATTTACTGGACAATTCATACGTCGCGGCAAACAAACACAGGTGGTCCCAATAAAAGGTTCGGCCGCCGTGTGAGGATGCCGCCCTCCCTAAAAGGATAATAATACGTCGTTGCGGAGCTGGCGAACCGCGCAGAATCCACGGGACTCCGAGAGAAATGTAAATTGTCCTCGCCGCTGACAAATAGCTTAATTAACGACTAACAGCCAACGGGCGACACGCGGATTATTGAGATAATCCCCAGGGAACAGGAGCGCCGCGCGCCCCGGACATGAGCCGCACACTACGCTACTATTAATTAAAATTTTTCTTTCTCGTAAGGATGCGTCCTATGCAGTGGCAATATCAATTATCGTCGCAGAATCTCATCCAATTCAATTGAATGTAGGAAAATTTAAAGTGCCATTGTATACAATGAACAAAAGAATCTGAGAGGAACTCATGAGCGGGGCGCTGGCGGCCGGTAGCCCACATGCGGCAATTTAACGAAGGCATTAAATCTCAAGGTTGGAGCGGGCTCGGGAGTTACGTGGAGAGATTTGTTTTTTTCGCAACGATATGCGATGGTAGGCGTGACGTGGGCGCGCACGTGACTCGCGAGTGACGCTGACGCCGCTGCCGCCGGCCACCACCGCACCACCGCTCGCGTGGGCGGCCGCCGGCTCACTGACACGGATGGCCGCGTTACTCCGCACATGCCAGCGTTCGTTACTTTTAAACGATGTAAAGGCAAAAGCAGAAGCCGGGAAAGTCTTACACGAACGAGGCGAGACCTAAATGTGTTCCACTTCCACTGCTGAAGTCGAGCTATTTTTAACCGACCACGTGCCGTTCGTTACGACGAAAGAAAACAAAAAACGTAAGAGCGCATTTTGCATGAGTCACTATGTAGGAAAACACAAACACGTGTTATTCAATGATACCGAGTATTGGATCGCATAACGAGAACTAAACAACAGAAACGCGCCGCAATTTCGCCTCACTTGTCCGAGTGGTCCACCTCCCCGGCCACATTTCAAAATCTGAATCCACTTTCGATCGATCAAGGCCGAACAAATTAAATTTACGACACCCAACAAAGCGTTCCTTGGGTAAAAACCTATTCGACACCATGGTCGCATTTTCCGATCAGAATAGTGGAATATATGTTTTTTTTGAATCCGCACCATTGGCCTGTCGTATGGCAATCAAATAAAAACCTTACTAGTTAATGTTTTATGTATGAAATTTCTCGAGTATGATACATTATGCATGGAACCCCGCTGGTTGCGTGCCGATATTTTGACAGTGCGCTGATCGCAGAACTCTATGGTACGGCTGCGGACGTTTTTTGGCGTCTCCCCTTCCGAGATAAGATCAGCCGACGTCATTGCATATTGAAATGGCTGAAAATCTACTCGATTTAAGTTATTTATATTTATAAATGTTGAGGCAACGTTGGACATTGTCAAGCGACGAGGGGCATTCGAGATCAGTACGCTTTGATTGCACCAGTACCGGTGCGTATTACTCATCACAACAGGATAAAATAAGATATACATTTCCTACTAAAAGCGATGACATATTCAAATATATTTACAATTCCTTGGGATCGTGTGGAATAGACGAACACACTCATAATCAAATAAACCGATTATTACTTTTTATTTGATCATATAATGGGTAACGTAGTTGATTAATACCAACGTAAGAAAAACTAAATTTAAACAAAATATTTAACCCTAGCGGCCCTTCCCAGCTTCACTTGGGTGCAGATATTTTTTCATCCTATGTACATCAGGGATAATGTAGGATTCTAATGGTGAAAGAATTTTTCAAATCGGTCCAGTAGTTTCAGAGCCTATTCAATGCAAACACAGAATTAAATCTTTCCTCTTTATAGTATTAGTTAAGATTAATGGCGTCATCGAAAATTTTTTGATTGCTGAACACAAAAATCCCCAATACGAGAGGATAAACTGTTTATATTATCATAAGGCAGAATATCATAGTATTTCACGAGAATGCTGATATTACCAAATACCGAATAAAAATGAACTAAGGCTAATCGAGCTCTCAAAGGCAGAGACGATTCCCAAGATTTCTGCCATAAAATTAAAACAACTAAGATAGCTCGTGACGTGTGAAGTTAATGACGAGCACAACAAGATGTTAACACTACCTGCAGCGATATATTGCGATGTCCGGCGCGGAGTTATTACCCGCCACCGCTACAACTTTGCCGGCCGGGCGACGAGCTCGTTACCCGCCGTATTTTAATACCCTATTGTAATCAATGGGTTTGTTACAACTGTGCACTGAAGCTGTTATTAAAATACACAATATTAATAAGAAAAAAACAGGACCTTCCAAAGTTTTTCCACTACATATAAATACACGGTGTATTAGTATTCAAATATACGATTGGCAAGGAAGATGTCATGTCCAATTACAACAAAACAATTAACGACGAGAGATGAAAGATTCAGTTACAATCCCTAAGGTTACCAACAAATCATTATTTTGGAAAGCTGGGTCGACAATCGCTACTACTGTCTCCCATAAATTCAAAATTATCAATTTACCTCATGAATTTTTTCTCGGTTATTGAGCTTTACAAAGACGCATGAATAACACGGCTATCATACCCACAGTAACTGCTCACAAGAAGGGCATCACTTACTATCCCCAACTTCCATTACCCAGATCTTACTATAAAAACACTCCCTCAGAACAAATTACAGGCACATATTAAAGAGCTATCATAACGCCACATTTGGCCAGAACACCTGGGTTCTTCGACCAGTCGCATACCTGGTGCGCAGGTGCCCCAACGTTAGATGAAAATTAATGACAACTACTTTAATTGGCCACCCCACAGCAAGGGTGTTAAGTTGTATTAGTAATATATGATCGCATTGTAATATACCCCACCTGCATTGAAAACAAATTGCAAATGCGGTGGGTCTTTGAACATCGCACATGTGTTAGAAGTCAGATTGTGGATTTATTACCGAAGGAAATCATCTACAAAAAGGCCTACTGCTAAAATCCACTGATAAACATAGGCGTCTCTCAAGGATTTCCACAGGGGCCTTTTGGAAGCGCCTGCATCCAGCACCCTCATGCAACTTCATAGTTTATAGGGGCATGCAAATTCCTCAAGGTGGAAGGTGCCTCCTTAAAATTATAGAAAAACATGGTTTCAATCAAAATGTACCAAGCTGCAATATACTACGCAAAAGCATAATGCAGGGTATTTTATTTTTATTTATAAATACTCGATGATACTACGAAATGCTAATTAAATAATCAAAAATAATTCATTGACTAAAGCTCTTTTTTCATTCATAACTAGTTTTGTTGTCTATTTGCTGAGAACATAATATCATGACTTGGCATTAAGTTTTCAAATTCCCATACAGTACGAAAAATAGGTATTTTAAATAACTGGTATATAATAGTAGTCTGTATGTCTACCTAGAACCCACAGAGTACTCATAAAATAGTCTAAGATCTTCACAAGAATTTCTATTGAATGTAAAGTCCACCAACCTGCAAGAAGCTATCGTGGTGGTCTATAGCCTAAGCGCTTTCAATACTGTCGATTGTAGAGTACTGCTGTGCCCAGCAGTGAGCGTATATGAGCTAATGTATATCCGACAGGTTTTACAATAACCTTCCAAGACATTATTTGTATGGGTTTTAGACCTACCTAAATTACAATACCTAAGTATTGTAGAGGATGGAGTCGCCGTTACAAAACTTGTGGTTTGTCCATTATTGCTATTTGTGATTTTTTTGCTGTATCTTACCGGTGCTCTTTTGGAAGGAAGGGAAGCAGTTGTTTACCATTGGTACCCAAGGACCAGGGGAAGATCGAAAGAGGTATGCCTAAAGGCTTTCATCCGTATATCAATAAGATTCACAAATACTTCGTAAACGTGTATTGCTATGAGCGATGTCGGCACGAACACCGTATTAATTTCATTCCTCGTGGATTAATAAAAAAACAACCTTAATAATGCTGTTTCATACATTTTAATGCGTCTGATATGTTTTGTACTATGTAACAATACCTGCAATACAATTATCCTTTAGTAGATTGTAACGACTCTCTTTACTTGGCAAATAAGAAATTCGTTTTAGAAGAAAAAGATCATATCTCATTCCAGTGACATTTAACAGCCAAATCTTGGTGAAGTGAATTTAATTATAGGACAGGATCTATGCAGATTTATACATTTAAGATTGCGAGTTCAATTACCATTATTATTTTTACACTCACAATGACAAAAAAAGAAAATTGCGCGCAGTTTTTTTAATCTCCTAACGAGTACCTATGTTCAAAACCATTTCTCTAAATAGATGCTGCATACAAAGGATATAACAATAAAAAGGAGAAAGAACGGGGCTCCCGTGGTTATAGGTAGACTATCCCACGGGAGCTATGTCCGAGACCGGTCCGGTAACACGCGCTTTAATATAACCATCTGTGGGACGCAAGCGAGGGGAACACGCGGTTTGAGGTCATTATTAGTATCTTATTTGTGTGATTGTAATGAAAAAATGAAGGATATGGAATGCATAGATGATTTCAGATAATTATTTTGTGTGATTTACCATTTATAAACATATGTATTCTTAACTGCACACAAAAAGAAAAAAACGCTTAAAGATATTACAGATTAACAAAAAAGTATAGATGTCTTATCACACTAGACGATTTCTTACAGACAACCTTAAGATTAATATAATTGAGCAATGGACAGTGGAACAGTGGACTTTAAAACAACGTCAGGTGGTTTTTAAATCAAAGTTAAATATGTCTACAAAATCGTATAAAAATTACCGATCCCACTTAATAGTGAAATCCTAGAGGGCAGAAGCACTTATCTAACAAACAAGAAAACAAAGGTAATGGCATCTCAACATTTCTGAATATATAACTATATTTTAGCCGCATGACGGCCATTACTGGCTAAGTATAGACAATATTCAAAAATAACTCGTGTGTATAAAATAAATTGGAAATTGGCTTTACCTCTCCATGAATACCTCGAAGTATTACTATAAATGACGACTTCTGCACATGACATATCAGCTGAGTAATAAAAAAAACCCGTTTATGTATAATACACATGCACAAAATATAATGCATTTTGTAGGGCATTAAACCCAATGTGTCAATGCAAATAACCCACGGTTTAGCAATTGAAACAATCGTTTAAAATCCTAATATCGATATTTCGAGTAACCGTAGTTCACACTCGTATAAAACGAATGTTGTGGTAGGAAAACCAATTTATCATCCGATAATTGACGGTTCTTATTTCAACAAATTTTTAGTCTGAAGTCGGCTTCAAAGACAGATTTAAAACCTATTTAGCTATCGAATGTTTTGTCTTCTTCGCTCCAACTGAATGCTAAAGTTGTTCGAAAGGGACAAAACATTCAATAACTAAAATAGGTTTTAAATCTATGAATAAGGCCGTAAATATTGTTGCACCGAAATTTACCTCCTAGTTTTCTATACCCACTATAAGTAGTATTTTAGTGGGATAACAAACGATGGATGTTTTAACTATTTAATTGAGTGGCCGAATTTATAAAGTACATACCAGCGATCCAACCATGAACAATGGTACGTGGGCATACACATGTGGGTGAACTAAGTAAAATGTGATCATTATCAGTGGAATTGAAAATACTTTGCTTGGTTTAAGACAAAATATTTAAAAAAATCGGCCTAAAACAATTTGAAACAGTTGAAAATTGTTCGATGGACGAAGCGGACACCATTGTCAGATAGAAATGAATTGGTATATCACACATATTTATTATTGGCAACAAGAAGGCAGACAAAAAAGTAGCTACTGAACTTTGACTACATTATTGATTATATTTGACTACATTATTAACCCAACTTTACATAGTTTTCCAATACATACAGCGGAATTTTCATTCCCATCCATTTAGCCAAATTACTATTGATTCACTCTTTCCTTTCTTACTATAAAAATGTGTGAATAATCGCTGCCGCCCATGGCGCACGTCTAGTATCGAGTTTGTTTATCCGCGGCCGCTCATTACACGCGATAATGAGTGGATCTATCTGCAAGTGTAATACGAGCGAGGACGCATTGTGTGCCACTTACACACGCTGCCCAACAATAACCGCCGGCCGCGTTATCTCCAAGTTTTGCTTTCATTACTGGGAATCGAATGTATGGCAATCTACAAACTACATCTGTAGAAAGTGATTATGGGATAGGGTTAGAACTGAGAGCAAAAGTGAAGCTGAAAGATCTGTAGCTTGTAAGCAAAGCTATCATAATATTTGAGTAACTCGTAAAGTCCTAATTCGATAATATTCATTTTATTCACCTTGGGTTAACGGTTATATAGGACACCAGCCTATTACATTAAGTATTCGTTATTATGGTTATTAAAGTTATTAATAATTTAGACGCAAACAGAAATCAAACGATAACAAAGCGTATTCTGCCAAATATAAAGCTCTTCATTTAATTCACGATACTACAAAACTACGAATCGAATCAAAAATTGATAAGAATAATCTGATATTCTCATGTTATACACGTAGGTCTATTTATATAAATATTAAATTGAACGATTATGTTTAAAAACTTAAGGCTCAAAGCAGTAATAATCATAAAACGCGTGAAGTTACGAATAAATTATCTGGTAATTTTCATAATTGCCAATATTCTTGATACAGATAATAGTCATGGTACAATATATAATTTGCTTTGACTACAAACGAGACATTCTGACATATTAACTTTATAATGCAAGCCACATGTTTTGCAATATTTAAGAGAATTGTAAGGTTAATATGGAGAGGTGAAGACTAGAATGAAGGGAAAAAATAGACAAGCAATATCTATCAAACGGCGAAAGATATAATAAACCTGTTGACATAATGATAACATATAATAACAGTGATGAATTTATGATTGATGTAATTTTTTTGCATCTTATATCTTTAAAATTGGAAGTTACCCGCATTTTTAATTAGCATATGCCCTTCGCTATTCTTTATTATAATAGTATTACGGTTTTAATATCAGGCTTTTTCAAATACCCTAAACAAAATACTACAAAATAGACACTTAAAATCAACGCAAACGTTAAAAACTACGACGGCGACAAAAACCCGGCGTCCGTTTAAAAATCAATAGTTTTTATAATGGTTAGCATTAAATCTAGTTTTAAATGAATTATCTTAAGTGGTCCAAGGCAGCGTACACCCACATGTCTGTACTCTATTAATTTTAAACAGGTAGCGCGTCCAATTACTTATTCATTCGGCTCAAATGGAACACTTGGTAGTTTTATTGACAACTTTACTGTTAGATCTTCACGCTTTTCTAAATCGTATATTTTATTTGTAATCACCTGAGACAGATAGAAATCGAAATTTAAATCGACTTCACTTACACACAAATTGGTTTTGAACTTCATTTCGACTAAAGTGTTCGTTAGTATCGGAGGTATAAAGTTTAAGGAGACCTTGCTTTAGATGTTATACGTAGTATTAGAAACACAAATCATGACATTCCGTGCATTTTTTTATTAATGCAATAAATTGTGAATTGGGTGTCATGTGATTCAATTTTAACATATATTACGAAAGATACAAATCATTTTTTAGTCTGCGTAAAAAGTCCACAGTAGTGAACTACAATTCTTTAGATTAATTAATAATAATCAGGGCTTTAATTTTTTTAACGATATGGGTTCAACAAAACAATCTAAAAACGAAAATGGTTTGCCAATGCACCCCTAAATTTTTTCTCACAAAGTCTTATGCACAAATCGCATCCCCGACCTAAGTTAAACATGAACAACGCCCATACTTCTACAAATTATAAAGTACCGAAACGATGTCCATTTAGATACGAACAATATTTTATATTCGGTCGACGTTCGGGGGACAATGTCTCCCATAAATCCCCCCTTCCATCAAGCGTGTGCGTCGCGGCGGATCTGTCGTGTCCGGCATCATGACCGACATAAACACATCTCATGTTCGTGCGCATAACTTACGATTTTCGAGAAAATCGGGCCGCGCTCGTGGCCGAAAACCCTTTTGATGTCGCGCCGACGGAACAACAATGTTATCCGACGCTGTACGAATACACGTCTAGATGACACGTGGTATACACGCAACTTCGATAAAAGAGTCATATTAGGAAATGATATTAAGGAGGTAGGTATGATGAATTCACGTCTTAAATTATTAGGATTTCAATTTTTACACAATTTTTTGTGGTTTTATATAAATGAAGGAAGTAATAAGTAGACGAAAGTAATAAACCATTATGTTAATTGGAACATTGCTCATATTTCTTTACCTTTTTCATAGTACGGCACTAAAAATAAGATTTTACCCCAGCACAGTTCCGGACCATTTATTATTGAAATGTTTTCTACTACGAAGAAACGTTTCCAATAACTAGACACAATTCACTTCGTAATTTTTCAAAAGTTGCTGACGCCGAGTTTCACTTTGCAATGGCACCCTTATACCAGGCGCGCATAACAACGAGGCGTTAACATTAGGTGTCGCTGGGAGGCGGGCCGACTCGCCAGACATTCCCTTCCCACCGCCCAACAGCACTGACCTCTCCTGCCCCCCGCGCGCTAACACTTTCTAACCCAGCCGGGTGGAACACAGCACACATGGAGGGGTCTGCTACACTGGACGAGGTCTCCTTAGCATACCTGGTGCCCTGGTAAACGAGCGCCGTTCGGCGAACCGTAACAAACCGAACTAACGTTTGCTCGCCAAAAGAGCTTTTAAAGCTGCAGCATTTCGTTTTTCCTATATCCCACAATAGATTCAATGATTTACGTAAAAGGTACGATAACGTATTCTCATACGATTCTAAATTGCTCGAATCTATTTCTTTGAATAATATAGCGCCATCTATCTATCTAATCCGCAAAACAATAATTTTCGTTAACCGAATAATTCATCATATCGTCGCAAGAGGGCCCGGGATCGGGAACGCGTACCTCTTGCAACTTGCTGTCGTCCTAGTACAATCAGGACCATATTTGGCACGTTTGATTTGCCTTGTCTTCGTGGAAGCGGTAAATGTTCGTATAAACAGACACTTTATTTATTCTGTGAAATTCATGCAATCAATTGATATTTTACAAAAATAATTTATAATAAGATTTTAAGCTTCCCGTGCACGGTTATAATTATTTATTAGACATTATGCCTAGCCATTGTTTTTTTTTTTTTGTATTCCGAATTAAATACTAACATCAATATACAGTTTTGCAACACACATCGCAAGCAACTTAAATAAATAGTGTGATTTCCACAAAATCATAGCCGTCAAATATTTTAATATTCCAACAGTCGTAGCTCATTATACGCGAACGAGTTCAAGCTCTAATACAGATTTGGCTCATATATCGGAGCGTTCCCAAGGTGTCGGTGCAGCCACCGAAACACAAAATAGCAACGGCCAGGTCGCACCAGATCGCATTAACATTACAAAACTCAGGCCGTGAGATATGGGTCGCAGATGCGCGCCCGCGCCTCGCCGCGCAATAATTACACTACGCGCAACATATAATTGTTTCATTTCACTACTACTACTTACTAGACGTTTTGGACGAATTAACAAATTTATTACCCAAATAATTGTCTCGCTATCAAAATTTAAAAATTGGTTCGCCAAATAAATTTCAAAGCACAAAATAGAACGGTTGCGGAAAGTGGCAATAACGATGTAAATCTGTAGTATAGTAATTTCCGTACGTGTTTCGTGTGCGGTAATAAAACGTCCACGCCGGCGTACTAACATAAAACAATACAAAATCTAAAGATCTAAACATCGTCAGGTCGTGTGGGAAAATAATCTCAAGCGCAATCTACATCCGAGGTAGGTCCTAATTAATTTAGTAATCGTTCGTGACGACTTATTCCGGCCCTAGACCTAACCACGAACCTAACGAAATCACGACTCCGCCAGACAACGATAATCGTTATTTTAAATTTATTAAAATGTCCTCTTTAAGGACTATATCGGAACGCCTATATCGGACTGTATAATTTATTCTTGCATTGGACGCCAACGCTAAACAATGAGAGCTATTATCATTCCTAAAAGAGCACGTTTTGATTTATAAATCTACCGCCGGGTGACTATCTTCGTGAAAAAATACCACTAACGAGTCGCTCGGATTGAGACGGACTCTTCTCAAACGATGCCTTTATTTTGTAATAACTTTACGAGTTTTACTAAGCTCGTGCTCGAATAAGCACTTATGCTTAAAATACCTCAATCACTTATTAAATCAACAAATAAACTTTAGGATCAAGTGGGATAAGGCACATCATAAAATAACTTGTAATCACATCAACCGATGCAAACTTCAATATTGAAATACGTCATAAACTTCAGCCGGTAAACAGAAACATTACCTCGCAGCGATGCCTCGATAGTTTACTCGAAAGCTACACAAACATATTAACTAAACATTGGCCTATCAGACAAAACGGTAAACCAACTAAACAACATATTGTCGGCAATTTTCATGACAAAGTCCGCACAATGCGCCGGCACGCCGACAACGAAACGGCGTCGTGTTGGCCCGACGGCCCCTGGGGCGTCGCAATTAAAGTCCCGGCTACACGAGGTGATCAGTTCACCGAGCTGATGAGCTCTAGATAGATACCATTGAAAAGATATGCAACGGACCACAATAGATTTGCGATAACCGCCTCGGAGGAAACACAACCCGTTCAACAAACTTGCGTCCACTGACTCACATTTTGTATTTTCGTGAGTTACTTGCGAAGTAACACTAACGTTGTGAATGACCGCACGACTTTCGTGGCCGGTAAATTTCGCGTGCAATTAATTACAAGCACTGATAAAGGAGTAAAAAATGTCGGCTTTACATCGCCGGCATAACGAGGTGGGATGGATGCGCGAGCCGCGCGTTCAGCTAACAAGTAACAACAGGGCTCGCCGGCGACTTTGATACCCGCTGCGCGACAGGACCGCTTGCGTGCACAGCGCACCGTGCGCCCGCGACCCCGCCGCCGTGCCACAAGATTAAGGCGATCCCTTACCAACCGTACCAACAAATAAGCCAATTAATTACTACCTAATGAAACAAACTGATTGTAAAACAAAACATTTTAAGCAGATAAACGGACTTTATTAATATCTGCAGTTAAAAACGCAATGCACGCCTTCCGTGATGTACTGTTTTCGAATTAAAATACTTAATTCTACTAATGAGCGGCAATAAGTTCTCCCTCTCCACGCCGTACTAATAATTGATTTGATTGCTATACTCTGTGCCATTCAATTAGTCGTTTCGTATCGTGAAATGCCAATGCTTCCGACGGTGTAAATAACACAATGCTTTAAATAGATCCTCTATTGCATTCAGTAACGATTAAGTTAGCAATGATAAAGCAACAACTCAAAAGAGATAACAAAAACCCGACAACAATCAAGAAAGGCCCTGTTCCACCTCACGTCAACTAGAGGTGAGAATGAAGAAAACAATTAGAAATGGAAAAAGATCCCAAGAATCCTCTCACAGAGTACTCAAAACAAGCCAATAGTACAAGCAAACTAGGATGATCTGCCGGACATGTAGCGTACGTTGGTGCGTTCGCCGCTCGCTTACCATTTGCAACGCGGTTTAATGGTTGGTTTTGATGGACGTGCGCATACGGGCCGCCCAGACGTTTCTACACGCATAGATTGACAATGTCCGCACGCGGTTAATGAAGCTACCGTTCGCTATTTACCTCAGATACACAGGAAATCGGTGTTATTTTTACGATTGCAAACCGTATGCAAATGTCTAACGCAGATGTTGAATGTTAATGCCGGCACATACATATTGAGAATATGTAACACGCTTTAGTTTGTTTACTATTTATTTAACGCAATGAACGATTACTTATTACTTGTTCGTACGGTACCTAAATTTACGGCGATTTTTGACACAAATAAAGCATAAACGCGTAAAGAAGAATTTTCCGGATGAAAATGAACCAAATTATGTATTAGTAAGGATGTCTTCGTCTCCGCAGAGATATCAAACATATTCATAGCTTAAGTGTCAACCACTTTATGGGATGATTATGATACATTTTTAATAACATTCTGCATACGTATTAGTAACAATTTACTATAACATATCGATTTGTCATAGGCGCAATCGAAATATTCTCATTTTAATCTCGTTTAGTTCTGAAGTCAACGCATAAACAACAATATGTATGCAAAATAAGCTCCGCAAGGATTCTATTTAGAATATCTGTTATTGCGATTGGTGGAACAGAGGGCAATTAGGCTGTAGGCTATTGATACCTGTAGAAGTCTATATCGAACCCCGACGGATCTACCAAAGCAAAAATTAAAATTGGAGGAGCACGATGATGATTTTATTTCAGTAAGAAGGGATTTATACTTGCTTTTTAACACCATACTTGCCATGAAAAACGTATTTCAAGTTGATTAATTTTAAATTCAATATTAGAAATGCTGGGATTCCTGTCCAGAACTGAAATTCTTAGGCTGAGTTGCATCAAGCAATATGTCGATAACTCCATCTTTGACGAAGCTGAAGCCATACATTTGACATGTCAGAAGTACGCTTCGGACATCGTCAAAATCAAAGTTATCGTCAAAATTACTTGTTATTACTAAGCCTTAATAAGTAATCTACGAGTTTCAAAAAGTTTAGGAACCTCAGCAATAGACGAACGCGTGAATATGAGCTAATACAAAACAAACGGCAGGGGGCCTATCCGTTGAGCCAATATCGTCAAGAATCATAATTGAATCGGAAGAAATTAACATACGATATAATTATTAAACAATAAATAGTCGTCAGTATGGTAACAAGATTGCGCAAATCAAAATATTAATGCTGATAGCAATTTCAAAACTTTAATATACGTCAACGCATCTCAAAACACTTTGTTGAATAGTGGTTGATGCCTTTAGAATTTATATGAATTTTACAAAGCGTGACTTAAAAATTCCAAATTATAGCATTATAGAAATATATTATGTAATATTTATATTGAGATTCAACAATACTTATCGGCCCTACGTAGAATATAAAAATAGCTCGTTTTTTTCAATCAAAGAACAAATGTACTTTGATTTGTAAGGAGTAAGAGCCGTTTTATTTTCATATATTTTGGACTCTCAATGAAATATAAACAATTAGTTAACCTAATTAATGTAAATTCGGTTTTGAATTGTAGGCCTTACACGATTAATAATATTACTGATCAAAAGCATGTTGCGTGTTAATCTACGCCTACCAATGTAACCAGGTATTTACCAACTTTCAAAGTTCATTCCTAACTTACAAATCAATATCTCTTTATTCTTGTAGCTTTTCATAAATCAGATTCATTAAAAATTCTAAAAGAAATGAAACATCCACAAATGGTATATCTAGCGCCATCTATCGTCAACATTTTATATTACATCGGGACAGCTGTCACTCTTATTTACAAAAATGAATCATGAATAATCCTGATGTTTCACTCCATAAATTGTACAAACTACTAATATAAGCCTGTATCTAGATTCTTTCAGCGATTTTATATTGAATGAATGCGAAGAAAACGTAAAATACTCACCTAAAGTAACGTCGCAACAGCTGACATCTGTCAAAACTTTCGTCACAAATGTTCACAAAAACACGATATATAAACGTAAAACACGTATTTCCGACCTCAGTATACGATAAGATATTATATATTAGAAGAAAATGTAAATATTGACTCGTTTTTAGCAATATTCCGTACGGTCTGTTGCTTCACAAAAACATAACCTCCAAACTTACTATAATCCATTTCTTAGAGCAATTTTTATCAATATTTGTCAAATAAGTAAGAGGAAACTCCACACTTTATTTAACTACCCAATTCCCTGTCCTTTGCACTTATTTTATATATATTTGCCAAGTACAAATATACTTCTACAAAACAAGTTATACTTTGTACATTATCTCAGCAAAATTTAAATTTGTTTAAATATATTTTACTAACAATAATTTAGCAATTACTTTAGTCTATCATTTATTATAAGGATTATTACATCATTGTAATGAGTAATAGGTTTTGTCAGTTTATTTACAACCTAGTGCTGTATTATAAATGTCTAAACATATTAGTTACATATTTAATTTAGATTTTTCATATTATGTAAATGTAACCAGTAATAGTCTGATAAAAATATAACTTCATAGAATATACCCAGAGCAAATACAGACTTTTTATATTTAACTATGGCATTTAAGTAAAGAATAATTGGGCCGGCACATAAATAATAAAACTTTAATCACATGGTCCCTCGCCATCAACAACTTTAACTTCACTAATAAACCTATATCCACTTTATGGATGTTGTAAACTTATGAGAATTTTAAACACTTTGACACATATGCAGCCAAATTTGTCAGTCGACCCATATGGAATATTGCCAAAAGCGGTCTTGCCGACCCACCTTCTTCATAATGCCGGTCTTCCTCTTGGAGAAGGTGGTGTACCGGCGCAGCTTGTTGTCTATGTACTCCATTTTGATCTTGACACGGCCTTTGGTCTTCTTGCCGTTGGAGGGTGGCGACTTCTTGGGCTGCAGCGAGGCATAGCCGTCGTCGGCGATGTCGGGCATGGGACAGTGGTCGAGCGCCACGCTCTGTGAGGGTCGCTCCTCGTAGCACTGGTCCGAGGGGCGCTTGACGGCCTGGCGCGGCATGGGGCACGGCTGCATGCCGGGCCGCAGCGCCCCGGCGCCCGCGCCTAGCGAGCCTGGCCGGCCCGCGCCGTACATGTCCGGCATCTCGCTCAGCAAGCCCATGTTGTACGGCGACCCGAAGCGGGGCTCCCGCGCTCCGCCGGGCGCGTCCATGATCACCTCGCAGTACGCCACAGTAACCGGTGCGCGCACGCGCTGGCACACCTCACCGTCCGAACGTCGAACGGAGACTGAGCGAACGCGCGAAAGCACCGAGGGCGGGACTGCCGGCTCGGCCGCTCGGACCGCGACTGACTTCGCGCGGCTGCGTCCCGCGCGCCTCCACCGCTAGCCGTCCCGCTCGCGCGCGCCGCCCCGCGCCGCCCGCGACAGAGACCGCCGCGCCGCACCGCGCGCGAGTAACCCGACACATCCGTAGGAAAACAGCGTTCGCCGGGAGCCCGCGAGCGTTTTCAGTGCCCGAAATCCGTATGAAAATAGAGCTTTTATTTTGAGTTTATTTCGTAAATAGAAATAATAGAGTCGGAAGTGGAGCGGGCCGGGCGCGGCGGGCGGTGGGCAGTGCCGGAGCCATATTTAGACGCGAGCCGTGCCAAATATGGCATGCGACGGTCAAATGGGGGCCACTGAAATCCCTCCTACTTACACCTGGCGATTTTCACGTCTATTAATTAAAAACTTTGTCACGTCACCTCGAGTACCACACGTCCATACTACATAGCTTAGACGTACATAGCCGTACCACTTGGTGCTGGCCACTGACCAGCGTTCACAATGTCCATCTATCTGTTACCTTCACAGAGCGCAGCCCGCGGCCGTCGTATTTGTCGTCGTCTTATCGTCGTATTTGGGTGAGAAATACATAGTTTTTCTAAAATAATGATTTAGACCTCTTTATTTATAAACACTCAATGGTACATATGGGTTTAAATTATTATTTTCGCAAAAACTAGGTATTTACTACCCAAACAAGATGATTTTTAAAAAATTCAAAAAATATATCTGTCGCTGTTTTGGTGAAATTTTTATTTGCATTGTGGATCTGTAACCACTAAAACTACCACCTGGCTTCGTTTTCGGTCGCAGTCTTGATATACCCGGTATAATTAACAAGTCACATCAACAACTTTTGTCGAACAGCTCCAGTACTCGGCGGTCGACACTTAATGTGGCAATCTTATATTGTGACAATACACTGTAAGTGTTGAACATCCGGAAGCATACAACAGTAAATACATTTTTTCGAAATAAAATTAATGCTATTAGACACACATGAAACAATATAGGTAATTAAAGACATAATTCATAACCGAAATGGTAATAAAAGTTTCTGTAATGTCTTTTTCATGATATTACCTATTTATAAATAAATTTTAGAGGAATAAAAATATGGTATAACACTCTCAACAATCGGAATTCATATCTACTTGCTATACGAGATACCAATTTGTATTTACAAATATTTGATATCTTTTGTCTTAGGTATTAATAGTTTAGCCATGGAAACTTTAAAGAACACACAGTTATAATTTTAACGCTGCTGCTTTTTTTTCTAACACCTATATAATGTTTTTAAATGTATTTATTTATTTTTTTCTTTATGAAATGAAATGAAAATAATTTATTGAATCCATTAAAATGTTCAACATTGTTTAGATTCAGTCATTTTTTGAACTACCACCCATGGTTCCATTCCCTATAATATATTCTAATTTTTCGTAGGCATAACAAATTATTCCTTGCCCGCTTCATTAAAAAACATCGTATTGAAACACCCATGACACATGCGGTATTTATCTGTTTTAGTTTCTATAACAGTAAAACAATTGAAACAAAACTATGTTTGACGGATTTTATCGCGATTTGGTTTAATTTGCATTTTTTAACTTCCCGATGCGACGTTTCGATTGCTTTACAGCTTTCGTGGTCACAAATATGATAAAATCCGAAAAAAAGCGAGTGTGCCTCTGTGGCGTAGTTGTTTACAAAGGTGACTGTGAATCCAACGGCCAAAGGTTAGATCCGCGCACAACATAGAAAGAACATAAATCATTTTTACCACCCTGACTTTTCGGAGTCATGTGTGTATTGATAGCCAATCACCACGCTCTTTAACGATGAAGGAAAACATCGTATGAAAACCTGCATACCGTAGCGATTTTAAGAGTTTCTACGGTACGTAAACTCCGCCAACCTGCACTAGGACAGCGCGGTGGACTTATGGTCTAACCCCTTTCAATCGTACTCTCGATAGTAGAGGGACGTATAAGAGCTGATACAAATCCTGTACGATGGTCGTTATCATGGGTCGATATAAATCCCATGCCATCTTAACATTCAATACTGAAAAAAAATCTGGAAAATAATTTACGTATTATACATAGATTAGTCATCAATGAATATTATAAAAGATGATTAAACATATTTCAATACTAGATAAGCAGTATTGCAGCGCATCAATAACATTAATCTTTGAAGCTGATACCTAAAAGGTATCCACAGAAATAAGATATACATATTACTGTGTAATAAAAACTAATGACTGTTAATATTCTGTCATCCCTCATCATCTGGTTTTTCACACTGTCCATTTACCACGAAATCCAAGCACACGTAATAATAATATTAGGTATTAAATTATATTTATAATATAGGCCGTCATACGTCGTAGGGATGAGCTCAGCTTAATCACATAATAGATTTTAATGCAACACAAATTTCCTGGAGTCGAAGCGATAACATTAATTTCATATTTGCTAAGTATAATAGGTTGTTCGCAAGTGGCAACTAAATACCGACGCAGTCAGATTTAGTAATTAGCATCAATTTTTACAGTCAGTCAAAATCAAATCCCAAACTATATAATATTTTATATTTCTGTATTTTATTTTTAAGCGAATACTAATCTACTTTAGGCTGGAAATGAGAAAGCAGCTTACATTTCCAGTACTGAAAGAGCAAGGAAATGACGGACAAGATTAATCTGGGAAGGAAAACGAAAAATTCCGAAGAATGCTGTAAAAAGAAATAACTTGTACTGAAACCTCATATTTTAATCTTGCAAGGTCATGAACCAGCCATACTGTAGAAAAATTACGTACCTAAAGATATAAGACGTATATTTGTGTGGCCGATATTGTTGGTTCGAATCCAGAGGTTACAGATCTAACAGGAGTTTAAAGTATTCCGTTTTGAAGATAAATGATTATCAATAAATCACTTACTTTGTTCTTACCTTCAAAATCTTTATAATATGAAATACGATACAATATATAATTATGACAAAATGGATTTATTTAAAAAAAACAAGTACTAAATTAAATAAATATTCCCAACAGTCACATACATAATCCTGACCCCACGCCAAAGATGGAGTCCTGTGTCGTGGGTATCAAGAACTACGAGAGACTTTTCGGTCTCACGAACACCCAGACCCGAAACAAATACTCGTGGTTCACTCAAACATTTATATCGGTGCGAGGATTGAACCCGCGGCCTCTCGTTTCACAGTCGGCGCTGAGCCCACTGCGCCACTGAGGCTGTCCGATATAGGTAATGTTTTAATGTAATTAGTCTAAAGTTATTAATTGACATACACATTATCCTGTTTCGTTTTAATGATAGGTGAATAATAGGAAATAATGTTAATAATCATATTATGAATGAGGACATTGATTTGTCATACGATTTCTTGTGAATTCATTCATTTAATTATTTATCCCGATACTAATACAGTAGTAACAAAAATAAGTAGTTATCTTCAGTTAAGCAGAAGTGTAGCTGTCTTGTGTCGTGGGCATCAGAAGCTACGAGAGACTTTCCGGTCTCACAAACACCTAGACCCGAAACAAAAACCAAATATTTGTTTCGGTGCGGGGATTGACCCCGCGGCCTTTCATTTCACAGCCAGCGTCTAACCTACTGCGCCGCGGAGGCTGTCGAAAGTGCGATTTTTTTAGTTCTGAACGCATCCTACATATCCAGCGACAATATCTACCGCACGCGCATTATTATTCTTAGAGCGGCCGGATATCCTGCTATCCTTAATCGGACGTCACGTGTGCGAAAGGCTTGGCACATATTGATTGTCGAAATTCGGCCCCACGTCAAAGGAAACAAGAGAAATATTAATAGCATGTAGAAGACGTAATACTGATAAGCAAACGACATCACAGAAGGATGAAGATCGGACTGCGAAGAAGACGGAAGCTGGTGCGCATCACAAAATACTTTTGAAGAGTCTCAGGCGTGAAGAAGCGGTTATGTAAATACATACATAAACTCACGCCTTTGTCCAGAGGGGTAGGCAGAGGTACTACCAATATATCCAAACTTCGCCTTGTTTGTTCCGTCCCACGATGTAATAGGGGCCCAGCCTATCGTCATATCGGATACAAATTCCTGTCTTAGGGCTGATAATTAATAGAATCCAATATCACTGCTTGACCCTGGATTCGAACCCGAGACCTCAGCGTTGTAATCGTACCGTAGTACAACTGCGCCACCGAGCCAGTCCATTATGGCGCCGTTACGTACGGCGGCATAACTGGGTATAACAGCAGAAGATAACCGATACTCTATTTTAATGGGGCTACGGTTACGGAAAGATAAGCAGACCTACAATTCTCTTTCTGAAGATCTTATCGTAAGGCAACATCCTACCGTGCTTTTCATATTCACCAGAATAGGGACAATCGAACACCGTCCACGGTAGTCGAAAATTAATCATAGCGGTTTATCTGTTTACCTGTTTCCCTATAACCTATTCGTTGATGAGGCCATCTTTTGCCTGCATCAGGTACATTATATTTTCTCTGTCACACAATTAACATTTAAAGCATTGTTTTCCTACGGCAGAACTATTCAGCGTGACAACAACTCACAAACGAAATGTCACCCAAATCCCGCTAATGAACGCCAACACACTTGCCTATTCTGTGCATAAACAATATGTGGTCCAGCAGTTTTATTGTGACTCGTAAGCGGGAAATTTGTCGTGGAGCCGCCCACCTGCGCGCCGGCAAACGCCTTTTACAGCAGATTTTATTAGTCAGGGTGCGTTCAACTTTATCTAAGGTAGCTGGACCAGTAATGGTAGTCCATTAGGCTAGTGCCTACTTGAGCATTTAACTCCAATATGTTACAAGCTTGCCAGTAATCTGTCATTGGGTATAAAGAACAACCTTATAAATAAGATTGTAAAGCCTGTGAACGTGTAATAAAGCCTGAAAATTAATTACCTTAACAAGAAGGCAGTTTTAATGTTATTGTATTTTTTATTCAATTATATTATGAAATAATTTTAGCGATTTGCTTGAATACTCGTCAACCAAATAAATAAATAAAAAGTTTAATAAAAAATAATTTATGAAGGTGTTCAAGCGTTCAGTAACCAGATTTTTAATACAACATATAAAAAATACACAGTTAAATTAAAAACAATAAAATATACCTAATTACGTCAAAATTGTATTCGTAACGTCGCGTCAGTGCCAGCGTGATCATTGGACCGTGAGGATTTGGTTCAAATTCCCAAATCAAACAATTCGGTTGCTAGAAATTACATGACAATACATACTACGGGCCTATAATTAGATCGTAGACTCGTATTGTACTTTGAATGTAGAACGTGGAAGTAGAGCCACGCTGTTGTCAGCACTCAGCATGAATGCGCAGACTTGTCCGGGGCGGTACTACTGTCTCACAGGAATACGACTTGAAAGGACAGCTTAGCTATAGCGTTTCGTTCTGTTATGACGGATACGGAGTTAGGGTTTTTAAAAAATGAAAAACGAAATTACACTTTAAATAACAACCGTCAATTGGGACGTCAGGAAGGATTGAATTATGGAACTGGACTGATCTGAGCTGTATGACGTGTGGATAGTTTTATAACATTAGGAATGCTGATGTTGCAGAATGGGACAGAGAGGTGTGCGAGTAAGGGTGCATTACATAACTATAACAGTTCGGTCATCGGTGAGTGAGATTACTGGATGCCTTTTTTGCCTTTTCCTCTTCCCATCCTTTTTCCTTCCCGCTTTCCCTCCCGAATGGATGAGTCGGCAACACGTCTATTATCCAAATGTTTTAGATGTTCATGTGCAGTGATAACTTGCCATCAGATGACCTGTTTGCTAGTTTGTCGGACGCAATAAATAAAAAATCAATATCAATTCCTATATTGCACGATATCTGGAGTTATATTAGGACCAGCCTTTCTAATATTGCGCATACGGGAATAAATCGCTTGTCTAACACGCTGACCTGTTACGGCTAAGTAGACTTCGCATGTCTTTTACATGATGGTCATGTATAAATCTATATCTATATCAGTCCTAACTGGTGGTAGGTCTCTCATATGTGAGAGGCCGCCTGGGTAGGTACCACCGCAATGTCTATTTCTCCCACCTAACAACAGTGTTAATGCACTGTTGTGTTCCGGTTTGAAGGACATTGTAGCCAGAGTAACTACTGGACATATCGAGACTTAACATCTTATGTCTCAGGATGGCGAGCGCAATGGAATGCCAAGCATTGCCTTGTAACTCATGGTGTTGTTTGGTTTTGCTACTGTCCATGAGCGGTCGTATCGCTTACCATCAGGCGAATGGCAGGCTCGTCTCGTCATTCATTGCAATAAAAAAAAAAGTCCAAATACTTCCCACTGCAGGGCACGGGCATACTCTACAATCAAGAAAATCGATTGAGAGCGGTTAGGCCATATAGTCAACCACGCTGGCCTAGTGCGGGTTGGCGGACTTACATACCGTAGAAATTCTTTAAAATCGCTACGGTATGCATAAATGTTAAAGCAAGCGATAAATCAATGATTAATTAACTCTGTAATTTACATGTAACTGAATATTTGCGGTGATTTCCCCTTCGTTCGAACCCGCTATCACCAGCGTTACAGTCCTGTCCTTTTTCAACAGGATTATCGGTAATCTGTAATTTAATTAACTTACTTTGTTAATTCTTGTAATTATTAACGTCAAGCACACGGCTATTGATAAAAGTAATTGGTCAAATAATTCTGCAGCATGTTCGACTCACCGCAAATATTTTGTGATAAAGCCTCGGTGAATAAAATTACGTATTTATTATATTGATACTACTTACGTTTCTGATTAATCAATTTACTTGCAACTTTGAATTAATTACGTTATTTTACAAAGAAATCAATTGAAAATTGCCTTAATACCACGGAGATATAACCATGAAATAAATTCTCTGTATCTGTCATTATCTGTATCAGCCTAAATACGTCCCACTGCAGGGCACAGGCCTCCTCTACAATCGAGAGTACGATTGAGAGGGGTTAGGCTAAATAGTCCGCCACGCTGGCCTAGTGCGGGTTAGCGGACTAGACTATAAGGCCATAAGGCGGATGAGATAAATTAACAAAGAATGGTAAGGAAAATTTATCTTTAAACAATTCTGAATTTGGTGTTAACATAAGCTGTAAAATAATGATAACTACAAGAGACTGGACTTGTGCAGGGTATAGCGATAGGCTCGCCCTCTATCATAATAATAAGTAGGTAAAACAACACGCTTAACGGCGGCTGGCATGTGGCATATTTTCTGCTTACCCCTCAGCGATAAAAGCAGGACCTTATGTATTCATTTTATTACTAGCTCAATAGTTTCCACTCAGTAACTAACCAACTACATAGTTACTTAAAACACATTTCGAGGTACCTAGTATAAAGTAAATGCCAATAAGATAGCGGATCCCGAAATGTTTAATATTAACCTCTATCCAAGCGTTGAGTTCAAGTAAGAGGCAATCAGGACGTATCTCGGGATAAGTAGGGATGTATTGGCATTCCCGACGCGTCTTACACCTCCGGAGGGGAAATGTAATCTAGCTTTACGAAAGAAAGTAGTACGGTGCGAGGGTTAGATATTGTGAAGAAAATCCTTTTGTTTTGGTTGATATTTTGTATTTATACGTTTAGAATAGAGAAATTCATATCTCACGTCGGTGGATTATAATCTATTTATAATGCACTGCAGTTACTATCAGAACATATTAAAAATGATTTGTTGTATTGGCACGACAAATTCAAGACACCATGTTGTGTGTCGCAACAACATTAAGTAAAGCTCTCACGTGCGGAGTTGCAATGAGATTGAGTGGTTTGGATTCGGATCGTGATTTTCAGCGTGCATTGAAAAGGTTACCTATGGAGGCATTGATGTCACTTACGAAATGGCAGTAAAATATCACGATCCTCTAGGTATTTTTTTCAGATTTGAAACCTAGAGCGACTAATCTAAATATCTTGACTCCTACTTTATCTACAAAATCATGTATCAGGTTTTTAAATTATCATGTGTACATTGATATCATAATTTAAAAACATTTACATTGCTTGGAATCCTGGTTTGAATAGCTGGACGGTGCATTGCACTTAAATGAATAACAAGACTGCACAACCCTACCTAAAACACGCAAATAAATGAAATACTCGTGCAATTAAAATAGGAAATTAAATTAATTAGAACAACAAAATCAATAAACAGATCATGCCCGGCTAGCTTTCTAAATAAATAATCTCATGTCGGAGCGTCGAGCCTGGCACTCGGCACTCGGCTGGCAACGCATACCTGGCCAAAACTGGCGGATGCCAGTGCGCCGCCGATGGCCGTTGACGCAATGCCATTCAATATGCCACACTTGGTGGGGCCCGTATGATTGTGGCAGTAATAACGGGACAACAACCGCCTGCTAAAGGAAAATTATTTGTCTTCAAGGAATATGTGCTTCCGATTGCCTTTTGCGTGTAATACCTTCCGGGTTCGCTTCCTTCACTCCGATTAGCTAGACGTGGACTCATCTTAATTTTAATTGTAGATGTGATGTTTTTCATGTTATTGCATATTTGTAAAAAGAGCAGCTTTTAGATACGCTCTGAGAGAATGCGCAGAGATGCAACGAGAACTCTTTTTGAGTGCTGTTTACTCAAGACATATCGCTATAGCGGAATTTCAAACCTGAACAATTTCAGTATTTGAAGAAAACTATGATCTCACGTAAATACCATTGTAATAACTGAACATTTATCCTAGAACGCAACAGTTACAGCTAATTTACATTGTCGCTAAGGAGCCACCATGAAAAATGTTATGAAATGACATCCTTTGTCCCAAGTCGTATTTTTCCTCTTTAACATTAACTCAATATTCCTAAAGTTATATTATGTCTGCCTTATAGATGGTTGTCACTTGTCGGTCGTTAGTTGCCTTCATACATGATACAGTCCCCACTTCCAAACTTTTCTGCCCTATCGGTCCTCAGTTCAATTCCAATAAATTTAATCTCACGAATATGGACCTATCATAACCAAACATTGTAGCGCCCAAACCTTTGTGAAAGGTGACCTTTACCTCATGTCCTTTAATTTACCCTGTGCCATTACTAATATCAGAGTTTATGGTATCTATTGCAGGATCACTCATTTGTATATTTTATCGGATTCTGTGAGACTTTTTCACTATGAATTTCGATCCTAGAGGTGCAACATCATAGTAGTTTGTTGTGTTATTTAATGAAGCCTTATTTTATAGGCGGTTTTTTTAGTGGTTTATATACTGCTGAAAATATACCTCACCAAAAATTTTCACGTCATGCTTAAGCAAAAAATTAACTACTTTAAACCTAACTCAAAAAAAAGTACACTTAAGAAGTTTTGTAATTCCAATAACCAAATATCAAGTAATAATCCAGTCCATTAAACATACGTCCAATATTATACACTAGGGACTAGGGAATGAGTTACTTCAAGTCGTTCGACGATTCATTTGAGTGGGGTTTGGCAATCCCAAGTATTTTTAATAATATGAAGATATTTATAACCCTCTAGATACATTTATTTGCAGCAAATCTAAAGCCAGATGTATATAGGCATTTATAAAAAGACTGGTATGCATCGATGACCACTGCCATTTACGAAGTGGGTCAACGCCTCCTCTCGCTTGCCAAAATAAGGTTAAACGCATCACTCATAGCGGATTTCGACGAACTTGAATTCAAGAAGTTTAATTGCACTAGTTAAGATAAAAGCAATGGATTACACAGTTTAAAGATAATTATAGTTTATATAAATGGCAAAATGTCCCCAAAATGATGTTTCCAGTTTCAGCTATAGCTGTTATTGATAGAAATAAGAGACACGAGAAAAATGTAAAAAATATTTGATAACGAAAACTTTCATGTTACAGAAGAGATAGCTTAGGCGAATTCAATGACTACCTTTTTGAAACGCTGTATTCAAAAGCTTCAGTGGATCTTAAGAAAGTTGGCTTCAATTAAAATAATTTGCTTTTTGAACGTGAATATAAGTTCGAGACTATCAAATAGTCTAATCAGAATTTTAAATATAATTAATTAATTTTTTTCTGAATGTTTTCTATTGGTATCCTGTAAACGTGGCGACACAATGGCGACCGTACTCCAGAGAGTCGTAGAAGCAAGTCGATGACCCGTGGACTTTGATTCTGCTCCTCATATGGTCAAGTGTCGTGTATATTATAATAATCTTTTTGCGTCATCAGCACCATTGTTGACTAATATCTGATTTAATGCTTACCGAGAATTAATTATGCTTTACATATTGATTTGTTTTGATACGTGGTTTAATAACTGCGTATTTGATTTCAGGTGTTAGTTATTCTGAAGGTCTAGGAAGGCTTAATTCCCCTATATTTTCCCTAAGTTTCTTATTTTAATGCCCAATTGGCGTTACTCAACTGTTGAAGTTCTCAATAAGATATGAAGATCATAATGCGCTGTTTTCTCAGGTTGATAACATGTGAAAAGTCCTTAAAGATTAAAAGGCTTTATCCACGTTAATAATATGCAGTCTATTTGCATATTTTATGATGTTTCAGGAGGGGACTATTACCGACTGATACAGAATTTTGCGTTTAGGACAAGAGCTACTCCTTATTCAATTTTGATTACAGCCAACAGGAGCCGATCAGGGTCCAGGATATAAAATATTTTGCAGAATATTAAGGTGAAGTAGCTTTGCCGTGGTGTTTCGTGTGATGGATGAGATTGCTGAGGCTTAAACACCCTCAAAGGAGTATGAAACATCTAAAATCTCTCACTAGATTACATATAACGTTTTTTCGACGCAATGCCTTGTTTCTCTTTGCCCTTACTACTCGTAGATGACAAATATCAGTAATGAATGTGTTAGATATTTAAGTTTAATTCTGTTATGTTCTAAGTAGCCGCTGCAAAATGTTTGGCATCTTCCAAAACCGAACTAATAGTTGAAAGCCTACATATTTTATAAATAGACCAACCTTTAGGGAGCTGTCGCTAATCCGGCGTCCTAGCTCATACAAGGACAATGAAATACATGAAACAATCGCACCCGACCAAATGCTAGACGTTCCTCGGATGTCCTCATCTAGTACCCAATTATTGAAGAACGCAGCAATAGGGCGGTCGCCGGGCAGGAATGCCAGCGCGATGTTTATGTCTCTATTCATTATAATGGAAACTGTACTAATTAAAATTGTTTGTTGGCTGTAAAGCGTGAAATAAATCCGCAACGGGTCTGCGGGCTTGTAGCGAGTTTTTGTTTTGTTGCCGCCGCTACATATTTGTGCGAGAGCGACATTAACACCTCGGGCTTACAATGCGCGCGTTGTCGGCGGTACAAAGGCGCAAGTGGTGCGATTTGCGACCACCGCGACTTTAAATATACGATGCGTTGGGAGTCGGGACAAAGTGCGCGCGTAACTAACGCGATGTATGGATGCGCGCTCGCTTTGTTTGAGACCCAGATCGGATCTTTTCCGCCCAATAGAATACGTATGTTAATGTGCCGTTGTTTTGATTGTTTCGCCTCATTTATTTCTATTTTATATGATGGGAGATATTTATTTAAAAGTTTAACAAATGCTCACTTGACAGGTAGAAATATTTTAAAACATGACGCTACAATATGTAATAGCAAACTAGAAAATGATTAATTTTCTCTTAATTTACTTAAGATGCAGAAGGTAAAATTTGCGAATTATAAAAATGTTTTCTACATTCTGTATTAATCTCTATATTTTTGTGGTAGGCAGGTATATTAATTTAAGTATTTCTATATGTACATTTTATTTTAAATGTTATAAATTATATTTTGTTGTTATGTTGATATTATTTTACGTGTTTTTCTGTTGCTATAATTGATTTATCATTTCGGTAATATCTTGTTAAATAAACCCCCAGAGGCCTGACTGAGTAGGTGTTGTGAAATTTTCCTACTTTAACAAGTTGAAAATATTTTAGTGTGTAGTACCTACTTATAATGATACTTATAAAAGCAAGTATGTATAATCTATATCTATATCACCCCATATACGTCCCACTGCAGGGCACGCGCCTCCTCTACAATTGACAGTGCGTTTAAGAGGGGTTAGGTCGTATAATCCATCACGCTGGCCTAATTCTGGTTGGCGAACTACGATATAAACTATGATATAAATAAAACATTTAAAAATATTTATATCATCATTACATAATGAAAAATAAGTTTATTGGGCATAAAACTTACGCTCCGTATTGTGCAAAGTGCAACCCTAGCTCCATCTAGCGTTTCCAATGAGACGTATTCAGCTGTAACTACAATAAAGAATTTATCCCTTTCGCCTTTGTTTCACATTTATGTGAATTAGGCATAAGCTTAATGCATTTTATTTCTTTAGATCATGCAGCTATAGCCTACATTTCACTATATTTCATAATGATTCAATTTACTGTATCGACGGGATGAACATTAAATGTTTGACAGTTGCGAAACCTATGAACATTTTGTATGAAGAAGGTTCACTTCAAAAATTATATATTTATCAAAAATAAACTACTTTGATAGTTTTTCTTTATCTACTCGTAGTTAGCTGTATGACAACTGAGCTGTAAATTGCTAGATTTGAGTTAGAACTTGCGGATAGCACGATTTTGTGCCAGTTTTTCGTCAGTGAAATACAAATTACCTACTTATTAAAGCACGTACCTAGCTATGTGCTAACTGCTAAGGTAAAGGTTCTACCTCGGCCTACAAATTAATATTTATTTTCTTATATTTCGTCAATACATCATATCTCGCTTTGTTAGGGAAAGAAGTAGCCGATAATTAATTTATAACTGCTCCTATTCATTTTACCATTCATCCTTTAATTAATCTCATTGCGGATAAACATAGGTACTTAATATATTAATTAGGTAGCAATAATGAATGCGTGCCGCAGTCCTTGCTGATAAGAATTGCAGCGACGAATGCGCGGTCGGGACAGCCCCTAGTCAAACTTACTTTACTGGTGGTAGGACTCTCATATGTGAGAGGCCGCCTGGGTAGGTAACACCGCAATGTCTATTTCTCCCGCCAAACAGCAGTGTAAATGCACTGTTGTGTTCCGGTTTGAAGGACATTGTAGCCAGAGTAACTACTGGACATATCGAGACTTAACATCTTATGTCTCAGGATGGCGAGCGCAGTGGAATACCAAGCATTGCCTTGTAACTCATGGTGTTGTTTGGTTTTGCTGCTGTCCATGAGCGGGGTCCTATCGCTTACCATCAGGCGAATGGCAGGCTCGTCTCGTCATTCATTGCAATAAAAAAAAAAAAAAACTTGGCATCTACCACGCTCAACCGATATTAGATCCATATTTTTTACCCATCTTAACATATTTTTTCCTGTCTATTTTACTTTGTCTCCCATTTTTATTGCGAGAGCAATAGACAAAAACATAAACTCAAGCCTTTTTTCCCTGAAGGAGTGGATAGAGATGGTACCAGGACACCCACGTTTCGCCTTTTTGTGTGCTTCGTCTGTTCCGACCCACGATGTTATAGCCTATCGCCATATTGGGTACAAACTCCTGACTCCGAGCTGATAGTTAATAGAGCACTTATTTCCAAATCCTCTCTTTCAAATCGTTACATTAATTTAATAACAATAAATAATAAATACACCCAACAGTCACATACCTATGTATGTGAAAACTCGATCTAAGTGTGTGACTATTCACACACTAAGATCGAGTTTTCTGTCGTGGATATCAGAAACTACGAGAGACTTTTCGGTCTCACAAACACCCAGACCAGACAGAATTTCATTGCAGGTAGACAATAACACATTCCCGGAGACTCGCTGAGCTTCAATGCTCGGTGTCATTACAATGCGTGCCACTGTTGATCCTGGCTTACAGGAGTTGCAGTGGCGGGTGTGACGTGGGCAGTCTATTCTATAGCCATTCGATACATAATGGTGAGGATGTAAGTGCAGGTCATTAAACCTTATAAAATATTAATGTAGGCTGCATTACCGGATGGCGAGCAGTTAATAACTTCCGTAACATAGTACAGCTGATACAACGTGGCTGGAATTTTTAACAGTCCAAAATGCGTTTAGAAAACGAAATCGCGATAGTCCGTACTTTAACAAAGACATTGTGAATACTTACTATTCTTGAACGAATGTTAGGTGAACCGGTAGTAGCTCGGAAGAAACGTTAACGGCCTTATTCATAGAAAGATTTAAAACCTATTTTAGTTATCGAATGTTGTGCCCCTTTCGAACGACTTTTGAATTCAGTTTGAGCCAAGCCAAGCCGTTAGTGTCACAAGATATAATTTTACCATAAGCGTAGGGAAAGAGTTAGTGGAAAATACAATAGACAGTGTCTGCCCTTTGTACACACCCACGCATCTTGATGAATGGTAGGTCCTATGCTATTTTAAGGGTAGAATGGGAAAGAGCAAGGAGGTTTATTAGATCTATTATAATTATTTTAACTGGGTAAATACAGGGAGCAGTAAGACTTTCCACAAATTATAATTGATTGAGTTTGGATTATTGATTAATAGTTCACAACACACCAGACAATCACCACGCACTATTACGGTGAAGGAAAACATCGTGAGGAAACTTGCAGACATAGCGATTTGTAAGAATTTCTATGGTATGTAAAGTCCGCCAACCCGCACTAGGCCAGCGTGGTGGACTATATGACCTAACCCCTCTCAATCGTACTCTCGATTGTAGAAGAGGCTCATGCCGTGCAGTGGGACGTATATAGAATGATACAGTACAGCTCTACAACAAATAACCAATCCTCTTAGCAATGCAGATTAACTGCATATGCGGAATCCACCTGCAGACGATCACAATGATACAAAAAAAATAATTACAGCGTATATTACTAATTACTCTTTGCCCCACAATAAGTCACCGTAACAAAAATAGGTAGTTAGGTACATACACATCCAAAAGCTAATATGCTTCATTCTAATTTAAAATACAAAAAAGCCGTGTAGAGAAGGCCCGGTATGCGCGGAACACGGTGAGCGCGCGACACAAAACATGCTGACAAGCGACATCGCCGCGTGTTGCTACTGACAAAAATGGCCGTGTTCGCACACGTACAGTGCTAAATCTTTGCAACGAAAAAGAAATAAAAATAATTGGAAATTGTGTTTTTAATCGACAGTTTCAGGTCTTTTAAAAGTATGAATCGCGGCGTCGAAGGCAATCATGGAGACTTTATTTGCTGTGCTATCTCTCTCTCTCTTTCTCTCTCCCTTCAGGGACAGGAAGTCCACAGCTGAACATGGGCCTCCCTCATGGATGGCCACATAGACCTGTTGGAAGCGGCCTGCATCCAGCATCCTGCATCTTTAACCATAAAAAAGCTTAAATTAATTCTTATACGCATTCATGAAATTATTTAAAATTTCTACCAACAACTGACTGCCTCGGTGGCGTAGTTGTATTACGGTACGGTTACAAAGCTGAGGTCTCGGGTTCGAATCCCAGGTCGGGCAAAGTGATATTGGATTTTTCTATTCATTATCAGCCCGGAGTCAGGAATTTGTGCCCGATATGGCGATAGGCTTGCCCCTATCACATCTTGGGACGGAACATGCAAGGCGAAATGTGGGTGTCCTGGTGGCGCCTCTGCCTACCCCTTCGGGGATAAAGGCGTGAGTTTATGTATGTATGTTTTACCAACAAGCAAGCAGGACTCGCAAATAAATTGCTATTACTTTAAAGGTAGGCGTCGTGTATATTTTTCGTAATAACAGTGCTTTTTCTAGCAGTCGTAATCCGACGCTTATAATTTGGAATCGACGCAATAAAATCAAAGGGATGTTGCAGAATCATTAGGCTTATAATTTAACGACCGAGTGCCAGTCTGATACATAACCTTTTAGTAGATAATGCGGGCTTAGTGCGGTTAGACTTCACCTGCCTTCAAATTCTTAAACAAAACACTAAGGTAATCAATTAGCTCACAATGATTTCCTTTATAACGTAAAGCAGGTGTAATTGATTAAAAAATATACCTTATCGCTAAAGGAATTGATAATTGACTCCAATAACATATAGGTAACTTTGCAACGTGAGAGGTTTGTGTCCTAAGATAGAGCGCACGACCACTTGTTTATTAGTCCAGTCCGTACCCAACTGAGCGTTAATTCCGTTTCATATTTACATTGTCAGTTTAATTTATTAATTTTAGTCTACTTACATCTATATTTATATCAACATTCTAATCCTATACGATTACAAATAAGTAAATTGTAATATCATTCATGCCACTGCATCCCTTTCAATGGAATTCATTGAAATTTATGTCGTATACCAGATAAGTTTGAATTTCCTTAGGTTAAAAAAATTTATACCTTGCCGTGCCGCCCAGGTCTGCGATGGCTATTAATCTTAAAAAAAATATTCAATAATACTAACATGTACTATATCCAAGATTTATACCGGGTATATCAAGACCGCGACCGAAAACGAAGCCAGGTGGTAGTATTAGTGGTTACAGACACGATGCAAATAAAAATTTCACCAAAACAGCGACAGATATTTTTTTAGACTTTTTTTAAAATCTTCTTGTTTGGTTGGTAAATACCCAGTTTTTGCGAAAATAATAATTTAAAGCCCTACGTACCATTGAGTGTTTAAAAATAAAGAGGTCTACATCATTATTTTTGGAAAACTATGTATTTATCACCGAAATACGACGATAAGTAAAAAAATATAAAAAAAGTTGTTGAATTTTTTTGCGAAATTTTTACTTGCATTGTGTCTGAAGTCACTAATACTACCACCTGGCTTCGTTTTCGGTCGCGGTCTTGATATACCCTGTATATTTTAGAGCGTATATTTAGCATCTGAATGAACTATCTCGAACAGGACAATATCGCTGTCTTGCTGAAAACCAATGTTAGGTATCAGCTGTCGCGTTTCTTTTAGTAAGGGAGACTGCTGGCACTCCGTAAAGCCTGTTTTCGTAGTTACTTTAATGCCACATTTACTATCCTTGAAGATCGCTTAGCTGTGTATATAGGATTCGATAAACTCCAGGGATTATGGGAGTATATGGCTAATTTAACAGGCCTCCATAATGTTCTAAACGGTGAAAGATAATCGTTCTCAGACAATCTATCTAAAAGATGTACTTACCATCATGTACAGTCGATTCGCCTTCAATCACTTCACAGGTATAAATAAAACAATTAAATACAAACTGATATGTCTTCTTTTATTCACAATATATGTGTACTATTTACACACTGTACAATGCAACATATAACTCTATTAAGTACTTACAATGTATATATAACATCTAAATACGTCTATCTACATGTAATTACAAACGGACAATAGACACGCCGTACACCACTTGCAGTCAACATTACGTGCACAATTATTTTTAAAATGAGGGTAGTTACAAAAATAAAAATAGTTTAAGACGCCGTCGCTAGATGGAGCTACGGTCTTTGTAAAGTTGCTGGGAGTAGATAAGAAAATTCGAGAATGTTGCTCAATGGAAATTAGGAAGGCCTTAGTTCAACGGAGGACCTTAATAGTTTAATTATATTAGTAAATACGTTTTATAAAATGAAAATATCATCAGTATTCAATTACAAGTCGTAAACGCAACAATACTTTTATTAACTGTTTAATATATAATCAATCAAAGTGAGTTCAGGGTAGATAATAGATGTACAAGAGATAGAAATCTAAAAATGACGTAAAAATACGTCATGTTACAACCAGCCAACTTGTGCACGCAATGTATTGTTCACATACAAAATTCAATTACATCCTTGAAAATGATACATAATACACTTATAGATTAAAAATCTAAACATTACATCAACTAAAGCGTTTACCTTAACACAGCTGCACTGTAATACTCAAATAGTCTCACAGGTGAATTATAAAATATAAAAAATCTATAAACGTCCATTAAAAATGTGTATAAAATACATTTAAACAACAAAAAACACACAAAGTACATAAAATAATGTTGGAATATGTTGCTCTATATTGACTGATAAAATATAAAAAATAATAAAGACGTCTACAATATACTTGTGACCTGCGAGACGAGAAATAAACTTCACATTTCATTTATACTAGGCCAATTTATATCTATTTATCTATAATTTGACACGGGATAGAAATTACACGGATTTATTTTTCGGCAGACAAAAATTGGCATGTTTTAAAATCATGTTATTATACAGGGTATATCAAGACCGCGACCGAAAACGAAACGGTAGTATTAGTGACTTCAGACACAATGCAAGTAAATATTACGCAAAAAAATCGACAATTTTTTTTTGTAAGTTTTTACTTATCGTCGTATTTGAGTAATTTATATAACTAGTTTTCCTAAAATAAAGATGTAATACACCTCTTTATTTTTAAGCACTCAATGGTACGTAAGGGTTTAAATTAGTATTTTCGCAAAAACTAGATATTTACCACTCAAACAAGATGATTTTTAAAAAATTCTAAAAAAATACCTGTCCCTGCTTTGGCGAAATTTTTATTTCCATCGTGTTTGTAACCACTGAAACTAGCACCTGGCTTCGTTTTCGGTCGCAGTCTTGATATACCCGGTACGTAAAACAATTGTCCATCATATGTCTAAAAGTGAATAATTACACACAATTTAAACAATAAGGTAATTTATCCGCTTATATTCACATAAAGGATGTCTGTAAAATTCTACTTACATTTTTCAATTGTGAATATAACCCATAATAATTTCTCTCCCATGCGACGCACCGTTAAACCTACAATCTAGAAAAATAACTATATTTTAAAACGTGCGTACCTCAGTCTGCATTCTGATATAGATTTGGTAACGTTCATCCGACATATTGTCCCTTACAGATTTAATATATAATTAAATGCGAATAAAATATACTCATAAACACATCACCGAGACTAGTCGTTCGAGTCTTTGGCTACGACTTAATTAAATATAGCATTTAAGCAACAACAGCGCGAAGAATTCATATTTCTGTTTCAGCATTTTAAAAAATAGGACAAAAGTTATTGTTACAAAATTGAAAAGATTAGACATTGTGTATTTACTGTGTTAATTTCCTGGTTTTATTATAATTAATAAACAACAGAATTTACGTTATATTTTTTATCAAGTTTCTGTCTATGTTATTGTATAGGTTATATTAGGGCAAAAAGCAACCGGTATTTAATATCAAATATCTGATGGTATTAGCTTGTTATCGAACATATCCTATAAGGTAAACTATATTCTAAATACGAAAGATATGTATCTTCTTTAAATTAAATTATCCGTCTCTAGAAACGGCTCTTTCTACGCGCTGTTGCTCCCCAATCCAAAATACATTTATAATAAAAAAATTGAATAAACTAACTGCCACGGTACAATAAACGCGCTAAACTGCTGGCAATACTAAAATAAAGCACACGTCCATTATTGTCATCATTTAAAAATAAGTTTTAAAATTAATTCGTATTCCAAAGAAAGCATAATTTACTAAGGATTGCTATGCGAAAGTTGTTTTTATACAGAAACGTGATACAGTCTTTTTATGTGCAGTGGCGAATTAGATAGAAGATTAAGAAACGGAGAAGTTACAAACGTACGATAATGTAAGAATATTATATTTTTTTTTTTTAAATCTGGTCACACTGACGCGACCATCAAGAGTAGTGTTACAAACTTAAAAAATAATGTCAATTTAATGAGTAGTAAAAGGAAATACATTACAGAGATTATTTGAAGGGAAATTATATTTATTTTTAATATTTTTGCATATTTTCCAATAATCGTATTTTTATAAATAATTATGACAGCAAATCAGTTTGGCATATAATGTAAAGGACGATTTTATTTACTATCTAGGCTTAACAAAAATATCGATTTAATACGTACAATATTAAATAAATATTAAACTCGTGTTCAATACTAAAATGTGTACTTAATACAATTTACAATTCATTAGAAAAGTACATCTCATTGGTGCTAAAATTGAAAATAATTTCGGCACTAGATTTTTAGTCGATTCACACATTTTCTTAACCCTTATGATGTATTTAACTTGAAGAGTATTTGAAATCATAATTATTATATACTTCTACATTCCAGCTATGAAAAGTTATGAAGAAGTTAATTTCATAAATGACAGAGTTAATATCAAGTAATAAAACCGCACATGCCCAGTAGACGGTGTTATGTAGCAAATAACACACAACTGCTTTCTTCAGATTGAAAATAACCCGTTTCAATATTAAATTTATTCTTAATGAAAGAAATAGCAGAATTAATTACGACCCTTTACAATCTTCAAAGCCTGGTTTTTCAGTCGTTAGTATAAATTGTCTCAAATAAATTATAATCTGACTTATAGTTTGTTCATGTTGTATTTAATCTTTTTTTTTTATTATTTGATGATTCAAAAATGAGCCCTTGTAATATTTAACTATTTCAATCAACAACCACTAGATGGCGCTAAACTCGGTTGCTAAGAAAATGTGTGACTCGCTCACTGGGGCAATGAAAATCTCTTACAAAATTTACCTTAAGCAGTAATCGAACCCAACCGCGTCGGTATAATCACGATCTTTACACCTATTCAACTAACGCTACGGAGACAAAAGTCCTTTCATTGACCATCGTATGCGACGCGGATGACTCCGAACGCATGTATATTCACTATACAACTTGCGCCTGGAGAAAAAATATTGCAGACGTTTCTTCATAGACTTTTATTTGAGTCGATTTAATAAGTGATTCCAACAATATTAAAGGTGAATTAAATATTTTTCAACTGTGGTATTTATATCATCATTCATATCGACTTGCACAAGAGGGCCGGCAGCGACTGGATGCGTAAAACAGCAGACCAGGCTCTGTGGCGTACCTTAGGAGAGGCCTATGTCCTGAGTGGACTGCAACGTGCTGATAATGATGACGTTGATAATTCATATCTATCAACATTGGACGATATACTATGCCTCAAAGTTGGGTACGGGGCTTCTCTAACGTTAAGAGGAGTACTACGAATTAGTTTACCATGGTGACCTCGAAAAGGTTGGTGAATTTCACATATATTTATAAAAATAAGGAACTTCGTTCCAAAAATGCGCACATTTCGTCTGATGTTTCCCTCCATAGATAATTATAAAGTTACTTCCGAGTGCGATTTTATTTTTAATATTAATTTTATGAACAAGACTGACAAGTTAAATATACTATTTATGAATTTAAAATCTGAACATATTTTCTTTATTTTTGGTATACTTTCATATTGCAGTATTTTCTCTCCAGACGAGTTACGACATTAAATACACCGATCTATATCTATATCTCACTACGTCGCAAATGATGCGTTTATCTATACATATGTAAAATAAATATCTACATGTTATATTTATATTAGGAATTATATTTTTAAACTTCGCTCAAGCACCGATATGTCGTGATGGACTATTAAGCTGGCGCGTTGCCTTGAGACTGTCGCGTGAAAATATATTATTTTAATAAAATGTCATTCTACCCACACTCGTATGTTATAGTACATTTTTTTGATACCCTATTTTCCCGCCTGCTTTTCTTATAATGAGAAAAAATAATAGTTAAGATCGACTAATAAGAAATATAGTCCAATATTTAGCGGATCAAATTGCGAGAAAAAATTACTCTGCTAATTACAACTAAAGCCCATAACGTTATCTGACACAAATCTAATTTGCCAGTATATAATACCGACTATATATCAATACTGAACCATATAATCACTACAATTAGTGTAAGAGTATGGTAAGTCCTGAGGCCGTAGTGCGAGTTTTTATACCGACTCGATCGCGTCAAAGTAAACTTCGTTCTGTATGGCATTTGATCAGCGCCATCTAGTATTTTTTTTTTTTTTTTTTTATTGCAATGAATGACGAGACGAGCCTGCCATTCGCCTGATGGTAAGCGATACGACCGCTCATGAACAGTAGCAATACCAAACAACATCATGAGGTACAAGGCAATGCTTGGCATTCCACTGCGCTCGCCATCCTGAGACATAAGATGTTAAGTCTCGATATGTCCAGTAGTTACTCTGGCTACAATATCCTTCAAACCGGAACACAACAGTGCATTTACACTGCTGTTTGGCGGGAGAAATAGACATTGCGGTGGTACCTACCCAGGCGGCCTCTCACATATGAGAGACCTACCACCAGTCAAGATTATAAGTTACCTATATTGTGAATCTTATTTGTGAGTGCGAGATTTGTTTATGTTACATACAAAACGAAGTTTACTTTAACGCGATCGAGTCGGTATAAAAACTCGCACTACGGCCACTGAACTGAATATTTTCACGCGACGCCGAGGCCGAGTCTACGCGAGCCTTTATTTCACTAAACTTACGATATACCTTCACTAACACTTTAGAATATCATTGCTTTACACACCTAGGGACAGATGGCATCTTTATCATTAGGTACATATTTTTATAAAACCATCCTGACTATAAAAAGTGTACAATTGCATACAAAATTCTTTTGGTGAAATGTTTTGTTTTTGCAGTAGCAATTAGCAGAAGATTTTTTGAAAATGAATTGTTCTAGATAGGTATGAGCCAAACAAAAGCAAAATTTCCTTAGGTTAGAATCGTTTCACTTTAAAAAGACAGCATGTATGAGATACCTACAAGGCAATAATCTGTTTATAAATATTGCAGTAAATAATTGAGTTACAATTTCTATGCTCTTTGTACACTTTTTGACAATATACCAGGAAGGAATTTAAGATATAACAATTGACATGAAAGTAATCAGGGTCCATTAGAAACTAGAAACTTATTGTCGTACAAATTAAAATATCTACTGTCGTGGGAATGGCAAGTACAGGTACAATTTTTTCGTTTAGATTTCAAGAGCACTAAATAACTTTACAAAATAAAATTTGCCATTACGTAAGCCTCTATACACAAACAATTCACCTAGATAATGCTCTTTTAATCGAAAGGAGAAATATTGTTAACTGTCATATTTTTGTCTATTATAAACCCCTTCGGCACCTCCACTTACGTTCAAAAACACAATCGATCGATTCTAATTAATCGACAATATTTCGTAGACTCAAACATCAAGTCATACCCCATCATCGATTATATTATACCTCTCAGTAATATTACCAACACAATTTATATCAAACATTTGCTTATTATAACCAATACCAACTACGCCGCCTTACATATCTAATACCGAAGAGGCTAAACTCAGATATGTTTTGGTACAAACGTTTGGAAGTGGTGAGAAACGAACAAACATTGGAACAAATCCTTATCATATAGAATACCATTAATGAGTGCGTACAATTAATTTTTCCAAGCAGATTCTTCAGTCAAACAATCGCGCTTCACAAACGAATGTTTATGTATAAAATTCATCCTATAAATATTCCAAATAATTCCCCAAGGCATTCTTAAGCTCAAAAACAAAGTGTTTATTATATAAAAAGAAATCTATATGGGTATATCATTGTCATTTCGACTTGAGTAAATCGATAGCACGTTTGGCGGTGAGCGTACAGTCGTGGAAAAATGTTCGCACTTATAATTACTATTTCTATATATCAAGTGTGTATAAAATGGCACAGTTAAGTAGAGTGAGATCTAGTTTAAAAGTGTACGAATATTTTCCCGCGACTGTATGGATGGGGATGGGGTGGCAAATAATGGAGGCATAGGATGTCCAATATTTGACATTAATTTGAACGAATTGTATGAATTTTGCAGATTTAATATATTTTTACAGAATTTCTGTATTGTGTTTATGTTATTAATAATATCCTTTTTTTAAGTCGATTAAAAATATCCACACGTAAGGGCATCTCTGTTATTTTTTTGTTATCCAATCACAATATGTGATTGTTTAAAGAAATAAACGATTAAAATGTATTTTGTTATTACATAATTTATTAAATGGTTTTAAAACGATCAAAACTCCATACAATTAGTTCAATGTTTTATTGTAAATGATTATGAATGGCATTAAAGTCTACATACCCTGGTATTGGGGACGATATACCCATTGTTTAACGTTACAGCCTTCATACTAATTGTTATTGTCCGTACCTCTTACTCACACTTCTAATGTTTGGAGCCCTCTTACAAATCGCTCACTTACATCAGATACTAGAAAATAATAACAATATATAGGTTTTTATATTTTTGGTCACACAATAAGATCATTTTATGAAACATAACTGTTTTAAATAGTTTGTCGTCACACACAAATTCTTGATACATGATTTCCAAGAAGATCAGTTACATTTAATATGTTTTCAAGAAAAAACGTACTTATTGAATAAACTAAACATTTTACGACTAACTTCACTTTATTTTCAATGTTGTATTTACCTAACTTCATTGAAGATTATAAGTTGCGTGCTTGGAAATATTATACAATCAAAAGAGCGCTCCCGGATTATAATTTGTTTTATTCGATTTTGTTTTATATTGTTGTATTCGACAGTTCTAATTAAAGTGGGCCTAACTTCACTACTTTCAATATCAGTTTGTGATAATGTAATAGTGAGGTTTCTATAATCGCGAGCTCCATTCAACCTTAACTCTACCACAGCCAAACGCTTCAATTTAGCAGTGAGGTTTCTCTCGAGGGCTTCAACCAACATGTACCTAACTTCACCACAGTCAAACGCTTCTATTACATAGTGAGCTTGTCGTCGAGGGCTCCAATCAACCTGCATCTAACTTCACTACAATCATCTCTATCTGACATACTTAGACCGCTCCGTTGACCATTCAACCTGCACCTAACTTCACTACGATCACTTGGCTGTCTTGTTTAGACCTTTGTTAACCTATCTTCACGTCACGTCTTATCAGAGCTGGTTTGAACTTTCGAGGGCTCCAACCTGCATCTCACTTCACTACAGTGGCTATCTGTCTCGTTTAGACCGCTCCGTTGCCCATTCAACCTGCATCTAACTTCACTACGATCTGACCTGATTACAGCGCCCCGATGTCAGGGTAGGCGTGTGGCACGCCGGCAGCCTCGCGGTACTGCAGCGGGTCTGCGCGGAACTCGACGGGCTGCAGCGCCATGTGTCCGTAGCGCTGCGCCAGGCGCGCCACGCACGCCGAGCGCTGCCACATGTGCCGCGCGTCGGCAGACAACATCTCCGTGTGCGTGCACTCGGGGCATTTGAACTTTTTGCGTGGAGTTACCTGGAATGGGAGAATTAATTATTGGTTTTAAAATGAAAGAAAGAAAAAGAAAGAAAACATTTATTTGTTACAAGCAATGGTTGCAGATTTAAGTAATCTATATATATAAAAGAGGAACCTGATTGACTGACTGACCTATCAACGCACAGCCGAAACTACTGGACCTAGGAACTTGAAATTTTATACAGGGATTCCTATTGAGACGGAGGGTAGCACTAAGAAGGGATTTTGGGAAATTCTACCCCTAAGGGGGTGAAAAGGGTTAAAAACTGTTGTATGGAAAATCTAAACCATTGAAGTTACAATTCTCAAACTTAGTAGTTTAATAACTCATTTAATAACAAAAATAATTGCATACTTTATTTGTCTAAACATTAACATTAAAGGGGTTAAAATAAGGGTTGAAATGTTTAGAAACTGGGTGATTTCCTTCCTACCCGATCAACGCACAGCCGAATCTACTGGAGCTAGAAACGTGAAATTTTACATAGAGGTTCCTATTCTGACGTAGGGTAGCACTAAGGAAGGATTTTTGGAAATTCGACCCCTAAGGGGGTGAAAAGGGTAAAATACTGGTGTATGGAAAACCGAAACCCTTGAAGTTGCAGATATCAAACTTGACTTTTTAGTTACTCATCTAGAAATAAGAAGAACTGCATACTCTCTTTTCTTATAATTAACCCTAAAGGGTTGAAAATAAGGGTTGAAGTATTGTAAAACCGAACTGCTGGATCAACGCACAGCCGAAACTACTGAAGCTAAGAATTTGAAATTTTACACATGGGTTCCGATTGTGACGTAGGGTAGCACTAAGGATGGATTTTTGGATATTCATCCCCTAAAGGCGTGTAAAGGGTTAAAAACTGATATAGGGAAAATTTAAACCGTTAAAGTTACGATTGTCAAACTTGGCACTTAAGTTATTCATTCTAAGACAAAAATAATTGCATATATTGTTTATCTAAAATTAACCCTAAAGGGACGAAAATAAGGGTTGAAGTTTTGTAGATCTGAACTGCCGGATCAACGCACAGCCGATACTACTGTAGCTAGGAACTTGAAATTTTACACAGGGATTTCTTTTATAACGTAGGGTAGCACTAAGGAAGGATTTGTGGAAATTCAACCCCTAAAGGGGTGAAAAGGGTAAAATAAATTTGTATGGAAAACCGCAAACGTTGAAGTTAGAGATATCAAACTTGACACTATAATTACACATCTACAATCAAAAATAAGTGCGTACTCTGTTAACTTAAATTTAACCCTAAAGGAGTAAAAATAAGGTTGAAAATTTAGTATAGAAAATAAAACTGCTGAAGTTATTCTTATGAATATTTAACTTTTGTCCCTTTCGAACGACTTTTCAATTCAGTTTGAGCGAGAAAACAAACATTCGATACCTAAAATAGGTTTTAAAACTGTATGTATATGATTAAGGCCGTTTATGTATTGATCCGATTGGTCTCAAAATCGATCTGAGTTCCGATCCGATATCCGAGTGATCCGATAATCTAAACTCAGAGTCAGAATTGGAAATAAAAATGCTGCACGTTGATTTTTGTTAAAAGTTTACGTAAAGGTTATAATGGCATAATTTTAGCGATATAACGTCTACATTATCTTAAACACGCAGACGAAGTTGCGGGCAAATGCTAGTTACTACATAAGTCGGTATTGTTTGACAGTTGGTTGACAAATTAGCCTGTTGGAGCTGTGAAATGAATCCTGGAATAAAATCCAAAACGAGTGCTCCACTTTGTGTGAGTATTTTAGTTTAAAAATCCCTATATCAGTCTGTTCAAGAGTGTACTTTGCGCGAATGGCTCGCCATCTATCAACTTTCGAACGGAACTTAGTACGCCGAAATGTGAATAGCGCTAATGCGATTTCTGCATACCTCTTTGGGGATATGCGACGTGAATATTAATTTGTATGTATATTTATCATGAATTGCATGAAACTGGAAGGAAACAACATGGTAAACTTTAGACTGAAACCTTCTCAATCCAACTCTCAGTAATTTTACTACCTTATTCAGCGATAGATAATTATAAGCTAATGCAGTTAGTCACTAAATAAGTATGTACCTTAATGGGCGGTTTCCTGGTAATGTTAGCCACTAGGAAGTTCATGGCGATGTCTTCGCAGTTGAAGACCTCGTCGACCCAGTCACGCAGGTCGCGCGGCATGCGGTGCGTGTAGTACCACGACCAGATCTTGTGGTGGAACGCCGCTCCAGTCAGAACCTGGAAGGGAGAAAGGAAATTAGCCCTTCTGTGGGGTTGTATACATACAGATATTAGGCTGCGTTATGAGGTGTGTAAGAATAGAGCAATAATTTTGGATATCTGTGTCATTTCAGATGAGTTGAACTGTTGTTGTAACTTGGCGATGCGAAATAAAATCTTTAGTTTATAACGTTATAATTTTGTCAGCCGTATTGGTAACGGGGAAAGTTGGAAGTAATTTATTTTCAACTCCTCTTATTCATTTCAGTTTTTCATTAATTTCAATGTGTGTTTTAAGAAACTTAGAGATTTCTAGAGATTCGCTGTCTTTCTATGTTCGGTGTCAAAGAAATGCGTGCCGATATCTATCCTAGTTTACAGGTATTGTATTGGCGGGTGAGAACTAAGAGGCCGCCATAGTCTTTGTGATATCTGTGAGCTTGGATACAAATCGGAGCTCAATCAATCCCTTTTTTATCCGATAAGTTCTGTCTGTTACGTACATTATCTAACCGATTAGATGTAAAAGAAATAAGCGAAATAGAAAAATAATTATCCAAGTTTTTCAATGTGTGTTACGATTTCCCAAAGTATAGCTTGGTTTATTTCTATAAGTATTGACTCAATGTCTTAGCAAAAAGATTCCTTCAACACTTTAATCTTAAGTACTACCGCTATGATAGAACACTATTAGGCCTTGACACACGTGTCCAGGAACAATTCAAGTAGATCACAGCGTCGCGTCGGAACAACACTGAAGGTCGTTGCTGTTGACTCGCGCTATTTTAACACGTGATTGGCCGCGCTGTTTACCGGCCTACTCGCCTTGCCTGTGCCAGTTTAATACCCGTCAACACTACAATGCTTTCATTCCCTTTGTAGTCTGGAAGTGATCTGTTTAGCGAGTTTGTATGGGTGAATTAGGTTAATGCTATTTAAAGGTCTTTTTTAACTTGAGATGGACGGGATGAGGAAATCAATCGACTGATGGTAAGCTTTACACTTGTCAGTAAACAGAAGCCAACTTCTACTTCTTACTACTGAGCACTTGTGGAGCTGCAATGCACTTTTAAACATTGATTGTAGACACTAGCCATAGCACGTTGGTTCGATGCCTTGTTAAGAGATAAAGTTTTGTTTGACCCACAAATATTTGCTCCGGATCTGCGTGTTGTAATATGTAGAAGTCTCTCGTAGTTTGCAATACGCGCAATACAAGCCTCGGTATCTTACTGTAGTTTGCACGATACAAGCCTCGGTATCTTACTGTAGTTTGCACGATACAAGCCTCGGTATCTTACTGTAGTTTGCACGATACAAGCCTCGGTATCTTACTGTAGCTTGCACGATACAAGCCTCGGTATCTTACAGTGCAACCAGTACACACAATATGTGATTTGACGGTATTTGTATTACCCATGGGTGATTGACCCCGCACCTCTCTTTTCACATTCAGTTTCTACACAAACCTCATCAACATTTTGCAGCTAATTACGGATTAAAATCAACAGCACAATGCCCTCAAAATATGTTACATACAAACAGAGCGTTATCTGATTATCGCGAGCGTTTCGCACAATGTGATGTCAGCGCTAGATTCGCGCCCAAACAATGCATTACTAATCATTAGCGGGATTAAATGCAATAGAACAGGAACATTCGATCGGCTTTACGAGAATTGGGCATTCATTGAGCTATACATGGGTATAGCATCCATGTGTATGGACGGATTCGAGTAAATGCATTGCGACTTGTGACCAAATTATCAAATCTTAATTTATATTCAAACGTGATTATCCTTTCTTTACAACATTTTCCTGTTATGGCCCATTTATATACGAATATTACAAAATAATATAACAAACATACATACATAAACTCACGCCTTTTTCCTAGAAGGCGTAGGCAGAGGTGCTACCAGGAGACCCACATTTCGCCTTGTATGTTCCGTTCCATGATGTGATAGGGGGCGAGCCTATCGCCATACCGGGCACAAATTCCTGACATAGAAAAATCTAATACCACCTTTGCCCAACCCCTGGTTCAAACCCGAGACCTCAGCTTTGTAATCCTTCTCTAGTACAACTACGCCACCGAGGCATTCTACGCCAAAATATAATAATGTTTATAATAATGGTTGTAATCATTTGAATCGCGAGGTCTTCTTACAAACGCTCTATTTGTGCCTGTAATTTAATTCGATTGATTGATCGCCTCTCACTTCGAGACGCAAATAATTCGATCAAATGTGGGTGATAGCAGAAGCATCTTACCCTATGCCTATAAAGATACAAGTCTGAACAATTTTTATATAATACCTTATAATCAACACATCATGCTCATCCCAAGCGAACATTATCATATTTTCTGGATCATAATCTACATCGAACATTTGAATACCAAAACACTGCAAGCGAAACGATTCTTTAAATTAAAATAAATTAATTTTAATTATTGTTCATTATTTTGTTGAATCACACGAACACGTGTATTTTTTATCAGACGTACTGTAATAAAATGGCCAATGTAGATACTCATCCATTTGGCTCAATTCGTGATTCATTTCTAATTATGTTTTAACTATTCATCATTCTGTATTACATTTTATCCGAGACTTGGCATTTTCATTTTAATTAAATTTCTTCATTAATGTTATTTGTATTTGTTAAAATCTGTAGTTAATCTATCTACACTTTGCTAATCTTTTAGTAAATCCAATTTTCATGATTGTAACTATCTGGGTTCTAATCGAAATGGATTTGAATTTGTTTTATTAAATAAGTGGATGGATGGCTTTAAAACTAAACCTCATTTCGTTTAAGACACATAATTATTGTTCTTTAATTTAACCGGTTAACAGTAACCTGAACCGACGAGAGTGCATGAAGACATTGATGAAAGTGGACAAAGCGAAAGTTGTATGTCAAGATCGAGCAAAGTGGAGATCCAGTCTCTGTCTACCCCTATGGGATACAGGCGTGACGTTTATGTATGTATGTAATTTAATGTTTTGCTTTGGTTTAGTTTAAATATTGTAGCCAGTGACCAATGGGCATCAATGGATTTAACAGTTGACACCAAACAACTCCAATGCTTTGGCTTACCACGCAGTGCTCAATAATCATGACTTTTGATGGGTGCTCTTGTTGATGCGCAAGTGTAACTTCTACCATCAGGCAAGCAACCAGGTCATCTCAACATTCCGTTTATAAACTTATCCTAAGTTGCGTCCATCGCCCACAACACTACTTATAAAAAAGCGTTTAAAGCCTGTATAAGTGGAAGTGGAAAACTTTAGTTTTATTTATTCTCTTAGCCGCGGGATAGTGTAGAGAGAACATTATAAGAGCACAGGCATACAGCGTCCATCAAGGCGGAACACGCGCCAACTGCGAACTTTCAAGTGGAACACTTTTACGCTAAGTGATATCTGTACTGTGTACTATTTCCAGGCAGAACGCGTGCCTATTCACTCCCATATACTAAAGTTTCTGTTAATATATCTGTTTATATTAAAAAGTATATATTTTCAAGATAGGGTCAAACAAAACAAATATTTTCAGATCTCTAAAGTATACCCAAAATTAAAGAAATAAGTATCCATTCTAAATATCTGCCTTTGGTCTTTTACCTGTGCTCATCACAAAATGACACTAAATATGGTAAGGCGTAAATAACCTTGTAATTCCACAGTAAATCTTTGGCAAACCATTTCATCTGGTCCAAATAACCGCACTAAAATGTCCCGCTCTGGGAGTCAAACCATAAACCTAACGCTCAACAGTCCATATAACCCAATAAGGCAAGTCTAACACGCGAGCAGATATTTATAGCGACATGTGCAACAGTGTCCGTCCGTACGCAACTCAACGCAGCCATTAAACTGACACGCCGGCATAAATGTCACAATTAACGACCGTCGGTACGCGTCGCTGTGATTTGCACAGCTTTGTGTACAAGTACATTAGTATATCTGTATCAAGCCATTTATGTTCCACTGCAGTGCACGGACCTCCTCTAAAATCGAGAGTAAGATTGAGGCCTAGTGCGGTTAGCGGACTTACACACCACAGAAATTCTTACAATCCGCTATTTTATGCAGGTTTCCTCACGATGTGCGAGGTAATTGACTATCAATACACACATGACTCCTAAAAGTTAGATGTGTGCCCTGAGATTTGAACCCGCGGCCACCGTGAATACGTCTACGTCTGGTCCTTTAGCGATAGGCCACCACGCATTGGATTGACCATGTACAGCTTTGCGTAACTGTATCGACCTACGAGAGATCAACATCTCAAGCCGGTTGATAATAATCTAATTGGACCGCACCGCGACGTTCATTCGACGTATTGACTTTGGCGTGCTAGTAAAAAAACATGATGGTAACTTTGCTTGAGATTACATTTCCTTATTATTGTCAATGCACCTACAACCATCAAACAAAGCCTCATTTACACGGGGTGAGTTTTTGGCCTCGAAGATACGATTATCGGATATGAAAAAGTTGCATCGTGTAAACGTTTGTCAGGACGCAATAATCTATAGCGGTTATGTCATGCGATAATCGCATACGATTCTCGCCGCGAGAAACTCTCCCCGTATAAATGGCGCTTAATCTTGATATATTTAGAAAGCAAGTCATGTGTTGTGGGTATCAGAAAGTACGAAAGATTTTTTGGTCCCACAACATCCACACTCGAAACAAAATATTTTTACCCCGCGTAAATATTTGGCTTGATGCTGGGACCGAACCCACGGCCCTTCGTTTCCACCAGGTCTCAAGTATTTCAACCAACTACACCACGAAGGGTGTCTAACTGTACTATATTATTTAGTTAACCGTCTCATTGGTGTAGTAGAAATAAGTATAATCTGCGAATTTGAATAGCTGCGTTCAATTCTTAACTCGAGCAACTTAGTTTTCGGTCAGACGCTAGGCACGTTTGAAAGTAGAAATTGGCGCAAAGGAACATCATTCTAGCAGGAAGTCCCATGGGGCACACACCAATTTTCTAACGAGTAAATACACACCGCCTTCTTTTTGCAGTTTTCAAAAACTTTAAAATATGGATGAAATAACTTGACTAATTAGTTTTCTCAAAGGCGAAACTTAGTCCTGTAGAAATGACCTACATTGAGCTGAACGCAAGAATATCAGTTTAATACACGTCAGAAGAAACCTTTTACACTTTTATTAATAAAATGTTACCGAACTTTAATGGCCTAGCTTCAACGCAAGTTTTGTAAGCTGTGAGAAAAAATATTAGGTCTTTAATTTTCCAACAAACTTTATTTTTTTTAAATAAGTCTATCATTACCAAAACAATATTAAACTGCAAAAACTAAACTTTTCTCTTTGAGAATCGAATACTGAATCAAGCGGTTTTCAATCTACGAGGTTAATTCATATCAAGCAGGGAAAGGGTTGTAAAATTAGAAAATCTGCCACCAACATGGCTGTAAACTCATATTGCGTCAAACTAGCTGAAAAATAAGGGTAGAGACTGTCCCGCCCTCACACCCGCCTCTGCAACTCCTGTAAGCCAGGATCAACAGTGACACGCATTTGAATGACACTGAGCATTGAAGCTCAGCGCGTCGCCGGGAATGTCTAACTTGTCTTTAACCCGCAACGAAATCAATCAAAAAGTTAAATTAATAGGAGGAGTTGGAAATAAATTATTGTCCACTTCCCTTCCTAATAAAGCGGGTGACAAAACAATGAACTAAAGAGGTAAATATCTTCGCATAAAGACATTTACAGCCAGAGAAGCCAGCTGTAAAGCACCACGGAATAGTGATTATTACATTTAAATGGGACCTAATATGTAAGCTGTTATACTTGATTTAAATAATAGGTATGGCAAAATCGCCGGAAAGCACGGAAATTCCTAGTCTCCACAAGGTCCATGTAGTATACAACTCCAGATGTTATTTGCATAGTATCTAGCATGGTTTTACGCTCATTCTGCCAAAGACTACACTCCCAAAGTATATGATGCGCGGACTGCTCATATTCATATACCTTATTGTGAAAAACAAGGGTAGCCAAAAAAATGAAAATAAACACGACTCACCATAGATATCTGGTTGGTCCACTCGCTGTGGTATCGCCACGAGTTGGTGACGTTGTCCCAAACGTGCAGCCTGGACGGAAACCCGACTATGCGGTCGGGGAATTCGCGCCACACATCGAAACTGGAACACATCATCAAGCTATTGAAATTCTTATCTTACACGTCTTGTCCGGGAGTGAAATCTGCTTCCACTATAATGATAGTCTCGCCTTAATCACATATTGAAACGGCAATAATCTTGGTGTATTAACTGTGGTGGAGCAACAACTGGACGTGTTGGGACTTAACATCTTATAGAGCGAAGTGGAATGCCAAGCAAAGCTTTGTAAGTCACGGTGTTTGGTTTTCTACTCTCCATGAGCGGTCGCATCGCTTACCATCAGGCGAATAGCATCCTCGTTTCGCCATTTAATGCAATAAAAAAAAATGTTAAGTGGTACTAGAATCGCCTCTACCTACCCCACCAATGATAAAGATTTGGGTTGCATGTATATTACAGACTACCAGGTGCAAAAGTTGTAAGGCGCGGATATACCAAATGATTGCTTTGAAAATGTTAACAGACTAGCATAATTGTGCTTGGCGGGGGATTATCGTCTGTCGCCGGTTAATACTCTAATTAATTGGCATTTCATTTCCCACCAGGTACTGAGTAGGCAGCCCAGCAATTATCCAAGAAGGGAGAAAGCCTGTAATCAGCAAAAATGAACTAACAGATGACAAACGAATCAAAAATAGATTTCCTCCATAACAAAGTATTTTTAGAACAAGTTTGTAATTTTCTGTACGGTATATTTTCAAATTTCATCTATAACATGATTTAAAAAAAACACAGTCATATGCGTGCGCTGCACTTTCTTCCCTCGCAGTCGTTTGCAATAGAATCAAATCAATCTTGCGAGTGTCCACTCAGGTAACACGCCGATTGCACTTTAATAAATAATAATAATAATAAATACACCCAACAGTCACATACATAGTCCTGACCCCACACTAAGATCGAGTCTTGTGTCGTGGGTATCAGAAACTACGAGAGACTTTTCGGTCTCACAAACACCCAGTCCCGAAACAAATACCTGTGGATCACACAAATATTTGTTTCGGTGCGGGGATCGAACCCGCGGCCTCTCGTTTCACAGGCGGCGTCTAACCAACTGCGCCACGGAGGCTGTCAAACGCAAACGCAACTTTCAAACGCTATAATGATAACGCGTCAATTATTACAGTATAATGTGATTAATTACATGTGTTATCTTTTTGTAAAGGCACGACAATGAGATTACAATATACCATATTGTGAATGCAGTCAATCCGCCGGCGTGATGATTAATTATCTGTTGTGGGTTGATACAATCATTCCGGACTGCGCGAAATAAGATATAACAGGCTTATCCTGGAAAGCGACACACCTGCACGGCTCTACATCTTGGTACGCGGTGGTAAGAATAATAAAAAAAAACTAGCTAAATCTGTCCACAAAAAAGCCGTATTATATGGATTAATAAATAACAATACATACATACATAATCTTACGCCTTTATCCTAAAAGGGGTAGGCAGAGGCGCCACTAGGACACCCTAAATTTCGACTTGTATGTTCCGTCCCACGATATGATAGGGGGCGAGCCTATCGCCATATCGGGCACAAATTCCTGACACCTTTGCCCGACCCGGCATTCGAACCCGAGACCTCAGCGTTGCAATCATACCGTAATACAACTACGCCACCAATATACGAATAATTAGTTTTCCTAAAACATAACTTTTGATTTGAATTAATTTGCTAGATTTCCCCAGTACGTCATATTCGGGAACACAATCATTGTTCCTTATACATTCATTTCTTCAATTTAATTATACGACTATAGTGAAGCAATTGTTGGAAACTGTATAAACATAGTTTGCTCAAATCGGACCAAACTGTAAACTGTCGTTTCTGGACTTTGTCTCGTATTTGGAGAAGTGTGCTCGTTCCGCACGCGAAGGAAACTTTATATAAATATTTGTTTCGGGGGCATTGTGACTCCGAAATTCCCTCTAGTTTCTAATATAGACGACGCAAGACTTGTAAAATGGGGACTGTTTGTATAGCTGTATATTTAATGATGCCGTTATAATTTTGCATTTAAATTGTTTTATGTTTAAGTAATCATATATTACGATTCTCAATGCCGTACAACTCTGAATATTTCTGTACATTTCAGTAATTTTATGACTTTTCCATTGTAGTCGAATTAAAGATTCACTGGTTACTCGTCTATCAATATTTTTAACATTCCTCCGAGGTCGTACTCATATTTTTTGTAGTTGTATTTAAGAAAAAAATCCCAGAATAACTTTTTTGTTTATCATGGAACATATTTCTTTCCCTAACACCATGCCCAACGATCGACAATGTGACTTTAGTTCTCACACTTGATCTTGTAGTGATCGCTCATCATTAAATATACCGTCATCAGATAATCTAATATCTCTTTAACATCAAAAAAAAAAATTAGTAAACAACATCTACCTTCGAATGTAAATAAGTCTAGGATTTGCTGACAAAAACTAGTGTCTGAATAAAATAAAATGAATCCTAAATTTACGCGTTGTTGCGCCTCTCGCGTCGCTGAGCATGCAGCGCAAGTGAAAACATTTATTTTATACCCCAGCCTCCTTGCTTCTCACAAACATGTAATGCACAGTTTCTCAAGTAAAAGTGATGCAGCGATGAAAAACTAATCAAATTCTACCTTTTTTCACGCATTGAAACTTTAAAACACTTCATTATAGCTTTTTTTCGTGGCACTTTATTTTCTTTACTTCGCTTTTAATTATGGGTTACATAATATATTTTACCTTTCTTTTCTTTTATTCTATCTCTGTATTTGACCATGTACAGTTGTTGCTGGTTACGAACCTCCTTTTTCTGGAGAGTTTTTTAGCTTTGGTCAGGCGGAAAATAGATTTTGCTTGAGTGATATTTGTAAACTAGTATCAGTTTTCTAGTGACCTGAACTTATGGACATTAAAACATCCACCATAAAGCGCTTGTAGACTCCACCAGCAACTAAATAGTTACCATAAGCATCCGTCAAATTTACCTAATCTCACCGCATCGTATCACGGAAATACATTGAATGTAAATCTGCTACAACAATCGTAAAAGCCGTGACTATAGTTCGTCATTTCACTGGCATGGGATCATAAACACGTCCCGAAAACAATTTGTATCAGTATTCAGCACCTTTAGTAAAATTCGCTACGTGCAATGTTTACGATTTATTTATAGGAACTTAAGAACACCTTCCTAGATAAGGCGATAACTTACAATTTTACCGGTAGTATGATAGTTGCAACTTGCAACCATAGTACCATTATCATTCTCAGATACTATAAATCCAATGCTGAACATATCCCTCCCCTAAGAATTTCCGGAGACCTCTTGGGTACAGTCTATCTGTGAAGCGACTTCTTGCAACTTCCATTAGGTCACCCGTCCACCTAAGTGCGTCGCAATTCGAGACATACAAAGGTTCTTAAGTCTCACAAATCACAATGCTGTGGTACAGTGTCTAGGGTTACAGATCTAGTTGATGCTATATCCGCTCTACCTAGTGGATCGTGGTACCGAGAGGATTTAGTCAGTGTTTCGAAATAAGCATAATATAATTAAGAACCCAGCTCGAGCCCACCATCTGCGCGTTGCGGACAGATTACCCGCGCCTGGCTGAAAGGATTGAAACCCCGAGATAATATTAACCTTCCCGTTATCTACTCCGAAACAAACGTGTGGGAAGCTTAAGAAGTTTTCCCTCGAAAAAGGGTGGTAAAGCCCAAACAAGCCTTTACTTCTACTTACTTTTTACTATCGTTTTAAAAAAGATAATCTTATACCAGTCGATACTTTATCTGGACAGCACTGCACTTAGTGACGTAATTGCTCGTTGACGTCAACCCTATGAAACCCCAGCCGAAGCGAGGCTTCGTGTACAAACGCTTATCCATACTATATACCACACTGTTTATAAATCTGATACCACCATAATAATAACATTTTACTTACACGCTATCCATATCCATATATATTATAAATGTGAATGTTCCTTTGTTTGTTACGCTTTCACGCGAAAACTACCGAACCGATTCTCATGAAACTTTGTACCCATAGTCTTGGAGGTATTAAAAGTAACATAGGATACTTTTTATCCCGAAAAGTTTAGTGTTCCCGTGGGATGAAGAAGGAATTCCGATATATTTGATACTTTATTATACTCAAAAGGATGGGATGGCACTGGATTACATTCCATTAGTGAGAATGAGACGGGGTGGGGACGGGACGGGACGGGATGGGAGATTTCAAATAAAGTTAACCACGCAAACGAAGTATATCCACACACTAGAAAACCCAACTTCCCACAATACCGACATGGAACGTATAATAACAAATAGCTAAGTCTTCTCATTGCCGTAATCCAAGTCATCATTACATCTTACATCAACACATTCCTCTTAGATATACATACAAATGAAATATACCTGTGTCCCTAGCCGGAACATTTTGAAGTATCGTATAGTAATTCTCGTATAGTAAAGTAAACGTTTCCCGCTGTGAAATTTTAGTACCAAATACGCTCACAATGGCGCTGTTTAAATTCCCATACACAATTTTACTATTACTATTCTATTACGATACTGCAAAATGTTCCGGCTAGGAGCACTGATACCATAGATATAATACGTATGTTTTACTATACTGCCTCGGTAGCGCAGTTGTACTACGGTATGATTGCAAAGCTGAGGTCTCGGGTTCGAGTCCCGGGTTGGACAAAGTGATTTTGGATTTTTATATTCATTATCGGCCCGGAGTCAGGATTTTGTGGCCGATATGGCGATAAGCTCACTCCCTTTCACATCATGGGACGGAATATACAAGGCACCACACCTCTGCCTACCCCATCAAGAAAAAAGGCGTGAGTTTATGTATGTATATTTTACTTTATTGAAAATGGCTAGACTAATATAGTATCGATAAACGCCTTTATGAACCTACTCACAAAATCCACCTTGTGATGGATCAGAACTTAAAAATATGCTGTACATACGGCAAATATTTAGATAATAACACATGTGTGCACGCATGTACTGTCTCACAATGACGTAAATGCTAGTCACTTTTTATTTTTTATTCTTGCTTTGTACTTTCTTTGTATTACTTCCACTATTTTTAAAGAACCGAAGATAAAAGACTGATGAAACTGAAAAAGAAAACAATAGATTGCCTCGGTGGCGTAGTTGTACTACGGTACGGTTACAACGTTGAGGTCTCGGGTTCGAATCCAGGGTCTGGCCAAAGTGATATTGGATTTTTCCATTCATTATAAGCTCGGAGTCAGGAATTTGTGCCCTATATGGCGATAGGCTCGTCCCCTATTGCATCGTGGGACGGAAAACACATAAGCTGAAATATGGATGTTCTGGGAGCACCTCTGCCTGCCCCGGGAAAATGCGTGAGTTTATGTATGTATGTATGTATGTATGTATGTATGTATGTATGAAGATAAAAGAGCCGCATTAAACTATGACGTCAGAAAACACATATGAATCAGCAAATGATCCCAATATCTTCATACAGTAAATTAACAGGCCGTTTACCTTGTAGTGAGTGGGGAACGCCGCCCGTAAATATGAGGGCTATCGATCGATGAAAAAAAGGATGGGGAACGAGGATTAATCACTTTTCGTCAATCTTACTGAACGAAGAATAACAAGGCTGTTTGTTGAAGTCGGTTCGGTAAGAGTTTCGTCTCTCCGGTTGGGCCGACACTCAATCACTCTTGTCATTTAACCTCTCATTTACTCAGTGAACTAATCACGATAACATGACATGACGCGAATACGTATCCAAAATGGGCATAACTATTTTTTTAACCAAAATCGAATCAGAACCAATACCGACAGAATCGAAATAGAACCGACAGCCTTGTAATCTGTGGGCCCTGAAAGTTATAATATCAAAAGAAGTCGATTAATATGTTGTAATTATGTACGACAATGACCACTATTCAATATGTGATTCTTGTGTGAACTTCAACAAAACGAAGTCTTGGCCTCAAGGTCGGCCGAATTAGAGCAGAAGGTTACAAGGACGAAGTGACACAGTAGGCATGTACTATAGTAAAATATCCATCTACAACTCTAGATTAAAGCAGTAGAATAGTTATAATCTTTCAATCTTGAAACAGAACAATTCTCAACAATGTAACTTATAATGACTGATATACAGGGTATATCAAGACCGCGACCGAAAACGTAACCAGGTGGTAGTATCAGTGACTTCAGACACAATGTGACTGAAAATTTTGTAATATTTTACTTATAGTTGTATTTGGGTGATAAATACATAGTTTTCATAAAATAATAATGTATACTTTTTTATTTTTAAAGACTCAATGGTACGCAAAGGTTGAAATTACTATTTTCGCAAAAACTAGGTATTTACCACCCAAACACGATGTCATGTTTTAAAAAATTCAAAATGCTTTGTGTCTGTAACCACTAAAACTACCGCCTGGCTTCGTTCTCGGTCGCAGTCTTGATATACCGGGTATAAATATTTGGAATTTAAATTGAGGATGATTAAAATACTGGCCTCCAATACATCAGCGCGAGCGGCCTAAACAATCTAAACAAGCCAATTCAACAATCACAGCCGTTGATACAGTCAATCACTTGCTACTCAATGATACCACACACACATAATATACTCAATCAAATTGAGCTAATGTAACGCTTAGCATCCATTTGAAGACGTAGCGTCCTTGATACAAACCGAGGCAATTACTATCCGATCTAATTGATGAACTTAACATTTTCATACATCTAGTAATAAATTTTAAATGAAGAACTTGAATAGAGAGTTAAATTTTTATGGTCTTGTGGAATTAATTTTTAAAAATCTTTTCATGCATCTTTTTTTTCCAAGAGGAAAAGCTATAAAGTTCTTCTTTCGTTACCGCAGGGGAGGCCGAAAGGGGTATGTCAGTGTTTCTGGGCTTCCAGCCTGGCACACTCCGGATTGTGGCCGGGCTGGGTCCCTAACAAAAACTACGCCAGCATACAGGGTGTGTGATATATTTTTATACCATGACAAAGTGCCTAAAATGTATCTGATGAATCATCAATGCAGTGCGGCGCAGATACGAATGTCCAGTAACATGAAATCGTTATCTCTAGTCGATCAAAATAATTACGATGCCCTTATTTACTCTTATGATCCCAAAAAGAGACACGTGGGTCACTATAACGCGTTCTTAGCCACTGTGTAATGAAATGAAAATGGTTTATTGAATCCATTAAAATGTTCAACATAATTTAGATTCAATCATTTTTTAATCTACCACCCGGTTCGGAAAGCGGTATTCACTAGAGAAGAACAAGTAAAAAACACTAGTTTTGCTTTTTTCAAAGCCAGTTTACAATGTAACTTCATTATTACAAAAGTTACAAGTTGGTTTAAATCAGAGCGGTTCATTAATAATTTGTTATAATTTTCATGTAAGATATCTTTTTAATACAAATATGTATATGAGTGAAGCGAAGTAGCCCATAACGAAGTATCAGTATTCTCTGTTTCGCCAACACAGTGAATAATTGTGAAAGACTTAAGTAATCTATTATGTATGGTATTAGGTATGGTGGTTATATCCGGGCGGCAACGAATAAACCTTATGTACATTATATTATGATATTTAGACTGTGCATTGTCAGACAGTTATTAACATTCTATTATGTAGAAGATGTCAAATGCACAAGCCGCTCTTTCATATGATCACTACCTACAAACTCAGAGCAAACCCAAATTATCGTGGGTGCATTGTCAGCTTTTAAAGATAGGGGACAGCTACGGGAACAAGGGTATAAATTACTAGGTTCCGGAAATCTGAGCGAACGAAACGCGACAAAGTTTGTTACCTCACGTCAGTTCAGTGAAACCCCAGTAAGCTGCATTCATGTCGAAGTTAATACTAGATGAGTGGCTATATGACTGAACGTCGATACATCAAAATCTCGAGAACCTTTTGTTAGTGGTCGTGTAATATCGTTTAGAGGTGTATAATGTACGCTGCCTTGTATTTTTACATGCATTTCTAAATGTCCATGATTTCGGCTTTTTTACTAAACTTATAACTGGAATCAAATAGCCCAGTTCAAATAATTATAGATCCCCTTTATAAAAGAATTATATAAAACTCCATTTTTATTCGAGCTTTCTTATATCTAGCGAATATGGTTCTGAGTTTTTTGTTCAAAGTTTAACCCTTCTGATTCATAATTTTACATGTAATAAACGCCCACACCTAGACAAATATCTGAAGACCATACCAGATATTTATACTTTGTCGAACCTGTAAATTGCAATAATATAAGTTTAAAAAATATTTCAAAATTTATAAATCTCTGCGCCAATCCGTCGTCGTCAAAGGAACTGGATGGCTGTATGAATAATAACCTATTTCTCTAACATGGATTTCTCTAAAGTAGCAAAGAGATTTTGTCCAGGCCCGTTTTCGCCAACGTAGGATAAGAGAATGTAGGCGTAAGCAATATGTATGTATGTATGTTTGTATTTGTCTACTTACCCAAACTCCAACTCGTCAGGCGTGAGCATGACAATATCGTCATCGATGGTGAGCTGGCACTCGGTCTCGATGTCATCGTACGGGTAGAATCGGTTGGACAGCTTGTTCTCTTTGGTTCGTATCACTTTCAGCGGCTTGTTGATCACCGGCCACTCGGACGCTACAGACAGACATGGATATTAATGAGGTTATTTTTGGTAAGTTTGTTCGTACACATACACACTCTCAATATTAAATTTTGTTATGGGTGGCAAATTTGAGTTTAGTACCGGCCGGAGATCTTAGCAGCTCTCCTCACGTTAAAAAGCAATCAGAATTCTGACATATTCTGTGTCTGCAAATTCTCCACAATATTCTCCACATTACGCCACCTTATTGAATTCAGACTTAGCCCCTGATAATCGTCGAAAACGTCCGTGACCCCCCGCGAAACAGATTCATCATTGCTTCTCAATTGACGTTATCATTCGAGAGGCTCGGAAGTGAATTGATGGACGTAAGACGCATGGCGCACCACAGCGTAGTCGCTGAGAAAATCACATTTATTTCAAAATTAGGTTCTTGTTTCGTCTTATAGCACATAGATACATCTGCCGACATTTATATTTAGCCTCATTCAACAGCCACTTTCATATTAATTGCGTTGGAAACCCTATGGACCAACCGTCTGACTAACCTACTTATAGTAGCACTTATCTAAGTGGCATAGCAATGTCAGATAAATAATGTGACATTTAACTTTTACCCGCCTGTTTTCCCGCGTAGACTCCGTATCTATCCCTCCGGAACTGCGCATTTCCCGAGTGAAAACTAGCTTATGTTAGTTTCCGGCCCATAAACTATGTCAATGCAAAAACCATGTCGATTCGACGTTGCGTGAAAGACGTGTAAAGCGATACACTTTTGCATTTATAATGCTTGTGTTTATTGATGTTTCTGTATTGAAGTTTTTATATAGCTAAGTTGTATCGTACAGAGTATTTGGCGAAACTTCCTTCTGACTCAGTAATCCTACTATACAGGGTTAGTCAGAAAGGGTAGGTATATAAAGCAGTAAGAGGAATGCTACACTCATCACAATGAACAACTTTTGCTCTGGATCCAACCCTGAAATCGAATAAACAAATCATATGTTCCATATATTTTGGAAATTCAAACCATTAGTTTTGCTAGCTAGCAGTTAAGGTCTTAATTATTAATTATTCGCAATGTAATATCAGGCTACGATTGGGCTGGCATAGAATCTTGTCTAAAAGACCCTAAATAAATTTTGATAAAAAAAGGCTATGTTACTAGAAGAAATTATTTTAAGGACACATAATAATGGCATTTTATCTCGGTTACTGCAAAAGCACACAAACGTAATACCTCGGTTTTACCGGTATTTCCTTAGATTTATGCTTCGCAATAAAATCCCCAAAATGTTATATTATAATCATCGATTATTTTGATTCCTATAATCTCATCAAAAATATTATGTCGCAAATAAAATATTCTATGTCCAAAATTCTGTCAATCTATAATAGTACACAGTAGGTTAAGGTACGGCTAATGTAAACCTCCCACTATTTTAAAGACGATTAAAAATAAAAACGCACACCACGAAAACCAATATCAAAGACAGCAAGGTGATACTTCGATTCGCTATGATTATTCCGTATTCCGTATGCACCCACATCCCGTGTCCACCCACATATTCGCAGCCGACAGGTAACGCAACGACAGTTCATTTGCAAGCTAGATACGTTATATCGCGTGTTTATTGATCTTCTTGGAAGATACGAGTGTAAATGTTCTCATAACTGACGGTAGTTTAAGTGGATGGAGCCTGAGTTGAAAGGACCCTGGTATCGGCCGGGATAAAGTCAAGTAGATCTTATTAGCTACATATATTCAAAACCTTTAGTTATCGAATGTTTTGTCCCTTACGAACGACTTTAGAATTCTGTTTGAGCGAATAAGACAAAACATATAAATAATATCCTAACTCGAACCTACAAATAACCTAGACTCCACACCTGCGGATGCTGTCTATAGTTTGAAACATAAAACTATTTATTTATTTTCATACTTTATTGTACACCACAATAAAAGAGAGTAACACAGTAACAGTTAAATCACTTAAAGCGAAAGTCATGGTTACAATTGGCGGCCTTATCGCTACGTGCGATCTCTTCCAGGCAACCTTTGGATGGATTAAATCATTATTATATAGAATTATGGCGAAAACTATTTGTAAATAAATAAAATAAGTGACCTAAGAATTTAACATAAACATATTTTGTTCACCACCGATCTTCACGGGAGATAATGTAGCCCTGTGCTCAGAGACCTAATAAAAAAACCTTTTAAAACAGACGCTGAGATTTCATCTCTTACAAAGACCGTGATTTATACGGGTCTACAGACACTGCCATTTGTCCTTTTAATCTGTGTCTATTGTAGTATTTCTGTCAGCCATTAATAAAACACAATTTTTGTATTCTCATAAGTATATCTTGAGAGCCTAGTTAGTAACAGATTGACCTTAGAGGAAGGTGCGTTTTGAAGATACGTGTCTATATACGTATTCAGTTCTAGTACCATAATATATAAATAATTACTTACAAAATTAATACAGATATAGCAAACAACTATATCTGTAAAATACCCTCATTATTTATGATAATGTTCCCTGTTACAAACTTGAACCGCGATAGTAAGAAGCTCTAAATCAATACAAGTCTAGTGGCTCTATTACACGACTTCTAGAGCTTTGTCTCTTTCTCTCTTATATATTTCTATGTAGGATAGAAAGTGAGACAATTATGCTAAAACAATTGATGGAGGTAATCGCGGTAGCAATCATATAATAGGTAGGTGTAGATTCCGCTAACCTGTAGGCTAAATCACGTAATTTATTGACGCGCCGATCAAGTTTCGATGCAGTTTCGATTAGGTTTACGTCTTTATCGTACGTACGTCAAAATGGTATTCTTGTAGCATTGTTTAGCTGCGCGTAAGATATGCATAAACTGCGCATGTGCTGCACGTTGGTGGGACTAAACTGTCATTGGAGACGTCAAATGAATAGGTAAATACCAATCAGGTTGCGATCTGAATCACGCATGTATAAAACGCGCAGCCGTAGAATACGCTAAAGCGATCACGTGACGCGAACTTGACGCGAGCGTATCTGACAGCGGTTGTCTGAATTACGAGAATACAAAAAGGGCTGTTTTGATCGAAACTTAACTGCAACTGCACTGCAACTGAACTTATTTAATTACGTGAATTGGCCTACTGAACCAAGCAAATGTGTTGTGTGGGACAACCGATGTAAATCCCGTACTAATTACCCCTGCAAAATAGTCTATGTGTCTATTTATCTATTCAGCCATAGGAAATCCACTGCTGAACATTGGCCTCCCCCAAGGATCTCGATCGACCTGTTGGAAGCATGCATGCAGCGACGAGGGCACAGACAGACAAGCGAAGTGTTGGACGCTCGCCTACAAGGTGGGCCGACGATCTGGTTAAGGTTTGTTGAAAGTCGCTGGATGCTAAATGGTACTGCGACAATCATTTAGATAGCATTGCACGTACCATTAGATGTAATAACCAGCAACTCGTTGTTATTAAAAATTCCTAACAGCAATTTATTGGATCAGACTATGCTGGGAATCCACTATGTGGATCAAGTGCGGAGTGCCAGTTGTGGAAGTTCAACGTTAACGTGGGCCTAGATATATCCACACGCATCGCCAAGCTAAAGTGAAGGATGTGTTTGACAAAATTAACTAGAGTGAATTACTTGGTGGTTCATCGAATCACCGAAGTTACCCGAAAAATGGCACAAGCAATTAAAAGTAAACTACCAGTTTTATAGTGATACCATATCGCGAGGTACGCAAGTATTGAATGAGGCTTGGACAGGATCATAAAGAGTTGCGTGTTCAAGGAAACCTAGATCTAGGCTGGATATTGGCATACTAAAATCTAGATAAATTAATTCGTGTGACATTCCTTGAGATTCCGCACAACATTGCTATAGAAAACAGTCGTCGAAAGCAGATAAATGCAATAATTAAAACACAACAGATGTCGTTTCGTTTACGCAGAAAAGTGAAAAGAAAAATTATTATGACATTTGAAAACATACGCTTCGAATTTACATTCCATCGATAGCTTTTAATTAAACACTTCAGTTATAATACAGAAAAATATTCTTTAAAACATATAAAATAGAGCTCCAATTCGTTTGCTTGCAACTTTCTAATACTTTGTCACGATTTATCTCATAAACTGTTTTGGAAAACAAACTCTATAACGTTGCATTAAGGTTGAAAATGTTGGATGTGATGCGCAGCTCGCAGCATGGTCCATTGCGTTGCGTGCGTCTAGATAATCCGGTTGATCTTGTTGATTTGCACGTGCATATTCAATAAGGGATTTTATTGATACACGCCGCTTTTATTTAGATCTCCGTGTTTTGATTTCCTAATAGTGTTCATAGATCGCTATTGAGAAAAGTTTGCATACGAACAGTCTGATCTATTAACGCTTTATAGTGTTCATTAGGATTTTTAAGCAATACTGCGGCTTCAGTGGTGACTATGTCACTATGGTAACAATTTTAGAACTTAATACCCTTATCAAAACATGCACATAATGAACAGATATATTTTAAATTGGAGTTTTCGAAAATCCTGTGTACCTTCGTAAAATTGCTGGAAATCTAAAAGGATTTTGGACATATTCAACAAATTTATTGATAATTTGAGTTACTTCAATAGTTGTGTCAGATGGCATTAGATATCGACTGGCGGAACAATTCTAGGAATGTCGCTTGATACGGTTTAATCACGTATCGCGAAAACCACATAAGTGCGTAGGTAATATACGCCTGGACCTCAATATAGCAGGGTCAAGATCAGGGTCTCGAAGTCGGCCAGAAAGGGACGGGCTTCATGTTGCCAAAGAAGATAATAGTTAATAATATTATAGTCAAGTATACTAAACACAGAATAAAATAGACATGATTGAGCTGGAAAAAGATACTCGCACCGTCAAGGATTTATATAAATAAGAAGAGATAATCATTCGTCACTACCTATGTCTATCTATCATCAGGTAAACTGCAATTTTACAGCCTCGGTGGCGCAATTGGTTAGACGCCGGCTGTGAAACGAGAGGCCGCGGGTTCGGTCCCCGCACCGAGACAAATGTTTGGATGAACCACAAGTATTTGTTTCGGGTCCAAGTGTTTGTGGGACCGAAAAGTCTACCGTAGTTCTTGATAACCAAGACACAAGATTCGATCTGAGTGTGGGGTTAGGGCTATGTAAGTAACTGTTGGGTGTTATTTATTATTCATTCCTTTGCCAAACTATAGTAACAACTGTAAAAAAAAACAATATTTAAGACTACGAGTACACTATTGTAATGAACGCTTAAAATTAAATGTGGAGTGCCCGCCAGAATCTCCAGCATGAGAGCACTTTACAAGTCAGAGGAGACTTTAAGTCGTACGTACAACGCCCCCGAATCATAATTGCTATGCTCTGCGAGACTTCACGTCATCTGTTTCAAAATTTGCATGTAAAAATGTAAGTGGTTAAATTTCATGATTTACTGTAGAAATTTTCAACGTCTTGCAAATAATTTATCTTTAAAATATTCAGTAAACCTTATGAAAGGGTCACTAATAAATTCATGGATAAATGTGCTAGACTACACGAAACACTTGCTTAAATCGTAGGGACAGTGTATGAAGAAACCTACGGGATAATAGATGGACCTTCGATAATCTCGCCAACTGTTAAAAAAGACGACAGCAATACTATAACAATGCATCAGAAATCTTCGGTATATTGTTACCCTGATTAAACCGGAGAATTTACCATCATCATCCTCAGCCACGAGAAGACCTCTTCCATCACCGACCTGTTAGAAGCGGCCTGCATTCAGCAACTTCCTGCATTCTTCACTAGGTCGCCTTTTTATTACGTAAGTCGAGATCCGACTGCCTCGGTGGCGTAGTTGTATTACGGTACGGTTACAAAGCTGAGGTCTCAGGTTCGAGTCCCGGGTCGGGTAAAGTCATATTGGATTTTTCTATTCATTATAAGCCCGGAGTCAGGAATTTGTGCCCGATATGGCGATAGGCTCACCCCCTATCACATCGTGGGACGGAACATACAAGGCGAAATGTGGATGCCCTGACGGCGCCTCTGCCTACCCCTTCGGGGGGGATAAAGGCGTGAGTTTATGTATGTCGAGATCCGAACATTTATGTTTTAGTCTACTGTGTATAATTTTCCTCTAACTCTTATAATTTTATAATTTGTAGATAACGTATCTACGTACTTCGGATCCCCGACAGCTGCAACATTACTAACAACGCAAACCGATAAACTTGGTAACTTAAAACATGTGCGAGCCGAAACAAGCTTTCGAATGTCAAAAAAGATTAAAGACCTACCTCTATTAATAGTTTGTAAAGTCATTACCAATTAATTATACTTTATAATCATATCAAAAGTATCCAATTTATATGTATGATTCAGTCTGTTAATGTTATCAAAACTATTCCTTCCAGTTTTATTAATTGAGTTGTAAGGCCAAGGTAATTTTCAAATGTAAATGTTTCTTTGCATATCTACGCAGCCATATCTATGGTGCACGTATTTATCGTATTCACTGGTGGTAGGTTTCTCATAAGTGAGAGGCCGCCTGGGTAGGTACCACCGCAATGTGTATTTCTCCCGTCAAACAGCAGCGCAAATGCACTGTTGTGTTCCGGTTTGAAGGACATTGTAGCCAGAGTAACTGGGCATAATGAGACTTACTGAATACTTCTTAACATCTATGTCTCAGGATGGCGAGCGCAGTGGAAAGCCAAGCATTGCTTTGAATTTCATGATGTTTTTTGGGTTTGCTACTGTCCATGAACGGTCGTATCGCTTACTATTAGGCGAATGGCATGCTCGTCTCACAATTCATTGAAATAAAAAAATGACTAACTAAATAACTCTCCCAATAATAAGTGATTTCCGTCATGACTATCTGCAACATTTATATCTTAGGAACTTAATTTCTGAGAAGTTTAAAACCAATTCCATTTTCTAACTTCAAAACTACCCATCTTCTACGAATTTAGACCGTGTATTGTCTGCTAATATTAAAGTTCCTTGAAGTAGATAAATAATTTATACTATCGATTAAAGCGCAGCCCCAAATAGTTATAGAATATCACTCGGACAAACATAATAAGGTGTATTACACACTTACAGCCGAATTCATAAACAATTTTAAAACCTATTTTAGTTATCGAATGATTTGTCCTTTTCGGATGACTTTTGAATTCAGTTTGAGCGAAGAAGACAAAACATTCTATGGTTTTAAAACTGTCTATGAATAAAGCCGCTTGAATTAACTATACAATATATTTCTGCGAATACATTCACACCACAGAAAACTTATTCACACATAGATTGTAGATAAATATCTCCTTATGGTTTTGCAGCCATATTGCATAAAGTTTTGGCTTATAATATGTCTGGCTGCCTGCCCAATACCAAACCTTTCGTCAGTAGGCCTCTTATTATACCACACTAGCCTAATGTAATTAGTGAACTTTACACACCTGTGAAATTATTGAGAAGAGCTCCCTTGTGGCAGGCACATTGACGTAATAAATAGTCGTTGACCGCAGATAAAGTACGACAGAATTATTATTATAAACTAAGTGGCACTGGGTGTTTATAATACGACCACTATAAATCACTCCAACGAGTCGTATAGTAGCTACTGGCTAAGTATTTTACGAGCTTTATCTATACTCATAATAAAACACAGACTTGTTTTACGAACATTAACTATTGGATGCTACTTTCTACCGTAGTTGTCAAACGTGGGATAATTCAAAAACTTTTTGATATATACCAAAGTAACTCACTAATTAACTAAACAAGTTAAGCCAAGGTATGAGCATAAAACATGGACTTTATGAATCATAAGATCCCGAGTACATTACTCAGATTCGAGAACCCATTCATATTAGAGCATATTTTAAAAAATGTAAACCACTTAGAATTAACCAATTTCTCTCAAAAGTTGATTGAAATTCAATAAAAGAGGAGACGTTTCTCCACAAAAATTAATTACAATACAATGCAAAACACTTTATTGCAACCAATAGAAAATACAAGAACAACGCTCTATCATTTTGAGATACTTAATTATACGAAAATGTGGCGTGATGTCCTGGATTCATATGAGTCTATCGGTGCCATTAATCTCACATGAGTTGCCATGTTGGCGTGAAAATAAGTTCTTTAAAAGAGAGTAGCACCAACGGCAAGTTCGTCTACCCCTTCACAGAGAGAAGCGAGAGCTTATTTACACATAATATTTTAATGAACAACAATAATTTTAAGCAGTGCTTAACACACAATTTATGGACGGGCTGTAATGATTATATACACACAAGGCATTTCAATGGCGGCGTGAAATATTTTAATTGCATAGTATATTACTAGGTCAACGGCACTGGAGCCGTTCATCAAGGAAAAATATTTATTTCGTGCGTTACGTACTTTCATATGGAGTAAATTTCGGGTAAAAGGAAGAATAAAAGCAATAATTTAGTTGAAAGTCGAAAAAACTGCCCTACATGTTTAAGTTCAGATATGTGGGATTGTAAACATGACTATTACGCATATTTTTATGGACTATATCAGTTGACTATTGGTTCACCAAAATGCATTGGACACGACGCCGACAAATTCCTAAATCCGTGAAAAGTATGTGTAGTGATGAAAACATAAGACTCAAGACTAACCGTTAGAAAAAAAGAAGCATAAACTTCAAATAATAAGCTGTAGCATATCAAGCAGGCCTATAAGACATTATTTTTTATATGTCGTACGTCATATGCATATGTACGAATTGTATAGAACCATATAAAAAGCCATAAATCACACACATCCATTCTAAACTAACAGTAAACGTGCTATTTCGGCACGACACATACCAAATACGTTATGTTTTAATACCACACAAAGCCATAGACAATTTATGCTCCATAAAAGGATTTCCTTCGCCACTAGAGACAAAAGCTTCATTATATTTTAAAATTGCAAATTAACGCCAAACACGGTTATGGGTAATTAAAATATGGCGGTCAACGATCATGGACGGGAGATTTTGAGGGAAATTTTGGCATACGAGTATATAGAGACAACTTGACATTTAAAATGAGGAATGTAAAGCACTTTCTTTGTATAATGAGCAATTAAGCTCGGTATAAACGCGACGAATGGCGTGAGTTAATTGTCTCGAGAAGTCCGCGAAGACAGTACGCTCAAGCAGTATAGAATAATGGATAGGTAATGTTACCGATCCTATATTAAGAAGATTTGGTTCGTCATTGTGACTACACTGCACCCGAGGGCAAGTATAGAACAAACCAAAAAGTACTTAGAGCAAAAGATGGTGGCCAGCGTGGTGACTATATCGCCTAATCCCTCTCAATCGTGCTCCCGACTGTAGAAGGCCCGTGCCCTGCAGTGGGACGTATATGGGCTGATAAAGACACAGATACCGGCCTAATTGAATCCATATACAGGTTATATCAAGACTGCGACCGAAAACGAAGCCAGGTATTAGTGATTTCAAACACAATGCAACTAAATTTTTTGCAAAAAAATCAGACAACTTTTTTTTGTAAATTTTTCTTCTCTCCGTATTTTAGAGATAAATACATACTTTTCTTAAAAAAAATATGTACACCTTTTTATTTTTAAAGACCCAATGCTACGGTAGGGTTAAAGTTCCTTTTTTCGCAAAAACTAGGTATTTAGCACTCAAACACGACGACTTTAAAAAAATTGTAAAAGAATTCTTTCGCTTTTTTTGCGAAATTTCTACCAGCTTTTCAGTCTCCGCCAGTCTCAAAAACACTACAGCAAAACTGTTACTTCACATCGATTTTCTAGGACCCACTAGTACTACTTTTAATAAAATTCCCTCACTAGACATCGACCTTCTATACAATTGAGGGGTTAGGGCTTAGTGTAGCACGCTGACCAGCTTGAATTGTAAGAATTACACTTACCTTTTAGTTAATTATTTTGAAGTGGAGATATGCATGTGTTCTTATTACTTTTTTTCTGCAGTCTACACCAATAAAGATATGGTTTGGGAATCGAACCCCAGACTTTTACCTCTTGTGACGACACTCTCAACTAAGCTATAATTGAAAATCCAGTCACTTCATTAATGACTGCGTTAACTTAAATTAACGGCGAGTAATGAGAAAGCAGGCACTGCGACATCTCGTAATTATTTTATTCCGAGATTTTCTGATCTGTCGATGTTACAATATGTTTTGTATGTGTAATATAATTTATCTATAAAATGTACCTCGGACTTTCCCTCATTACATTGTCTTTTGTTCTTATTTGAGTATTTTACGTAATGACAACCGATCGGACTAGGCGAAATCGTTGGATACTTTTTTATGTTATATTAGCTAGCATGATATAGTTTTGCTCTCTATGATAAATGGTTAATCAAATAGCGCCATCTGTCAAACGAAATCCCGTACCAAAACGAATTTTGTGCATCTATATTGAACGAACAACTTGAGTATGACGTTAGTTATTATTAAATTATTTAATGGTAATCTATGAACAAGTATCTCGACGGGGAAAATCATAGTGTGGAAAATTGAAGTCAATAGGTAAATAAAAAAGGTTATTAAAGTCATTAAAAGATTGACGAAATTTTATGCCTGTTCCGCCAGTCCGAAAAAAGAAACGAATAATAAAAAGGAATAAATTAAATATTTTTATTTGAGGAGAACAGTAATTAGTCACTTGACAACTCTGTAAACACTGCTCACAGATACAGAAGCGGATTCAGTGTTACAATTTATACAAGGACCCACATAAACTACGTGTTAAGTGATGACATATAGAGAATAGTGTATGAAAATAGATTGAGAATCTTCGTCATATGCACCCATCGTACATGACGAAAATGTAGGTGTATATCCGTGCTATGAGTATAGACGTTGAAAGGAATAGGGAAGAGAAATATTAAGATTATTGAATAAGCAGATATCACCTGACCGAACTAAACGCGAAAAAATCTTATTAGATAACGTGGTTATTATTGAGACTGACATCACTCTGGTCAAACCGACCTATCCGTTCTATATTTAAGACTACAAGACTACAAATTATTCAATATAGTTTCTATTTTAAGACTTGACCCCTCTCTGTTGCAGATGTATGTGCATAAAAGTGAGACTGCAATACAAAGTTGATACTATTTTCATAACGGGTGGCCATGACCCCCGTTGTAAATGTCCAAATGCGCAGCTGTGAAGTGAGTTAATAAACTTAAACATCTCATTTTGGAGCAGTTTGTAATTTCATAAAGAGCTGCTAAATTGATTACTCTCAGCTTTTTAATTCCACAAAACGGAACGTTTGTGTGTTTTTAATATTAACATTAGGACCAGGACCACTGTCATTATGTAATTGTGTTCTCGCTTTATTATTATTTATTAATAACTCAAAATGTTGATACATAAAATTCGAGCAGAAACATTATTATTTACTGACTCTTTGACGCAGTTTGCGAGAATTCTACTAAAAACCTAAAGAACGCAAGTTTGATCCCCGCAACAAGACAAAGTGTTCTGGAAAATATCCGTTTTGGATGGAAGAATACAAAAAGTTTCTGATGACCAGGACATAAGATTATATATATTAATCTTGAAGCCGGGACTGTGTGTAATTTAAAACAGATCATGTAATTTCATGCTATAAAGTTTCATGAAAATCGTACCTATAATTCTCAAATCATAATTAAACAAACAAAGCTATTATACAATATTAAATATGTATGTACTTTAAGCACAGCGTCAAAAACTTAAGTAATACTAAGTTAAGTTGTCTAGACGTTGTACAATTTTAGTCCGTTCACTCCAGAGAGTAAAAATAAGTGAAAGTAATATCTGTCATAATTTACTTGGCAACTAAGTTATATTTCGTGGAAATTGTTTTAAAGTTTTTAATGTCTCAGACTGTCTCGGAAACCGCACTCCGAGCAGGAATACACTTTATAGAAGTACTAATTAGCTTAAAGACTCCTTACACAATAACTAGTCGTCGGAACATTTTCCGGAAACTTTAGAGTTTGGATGAGTTATCGTGGTATGTGAAGCGGCTATGGCTCTCCAGTCTAATAACCCAGCGTTAAACCACCACAGAATTATTTCAAAAATTGTATCTGGTGAACCCAGGTTACCTATAACAAAACGCGATACACCTACGTGTCTATATAAGGTCCTTAATCGTTGTGTACAGTGCTCGCTGTCCGCGTATAGGATTATCCTACTCTGAGCTATATCACTATAAAGCTTTTCTCCGACAATCGTATTCACAGAACGCCACAGCAGTCAGTAAGTAGCAGTTTGTGCCCCAGACGTTGCAGAGTCCATGAGCAGTGGTGGTCGCTTACCATCAGGTGGACCGCGAGTTCCTCTGCCTACGACGGCATATAAAAAACAACAAAGCTGATCCTTCAAGGTGTGCTGAATACTCTGTTAACTATATAGTGGTACTCACAAGGCGGCGGCGCTTTCCTCTGGTTGTTCCACACGACCAAGATCTTGGCGAGGCTGGGCGTGCGCACCAGCTTGCGGATCAGCGTGAAGAGGCTGTCCACGCGGTCGTACGTGAGGATCACCGCGGTGAAGCCCGGGGACTTCGGCGCTGTCACCGGCAGGAACAGCGGGTTCACCGGACCGTACTGGTGACAAAACAAATGGATGAAGGCTGAAAGAATCACTACTAAATACACACAAAGACTGGCGTAGTGGATCAACTCCCGCTTTGAGTGAAATCTGGCAGGCGCTCGTGAAATAATAAGTTTCGATATATTGCATCGATCCTATGTAAACTTGGAATCAAAACAACGTAAGAAGAGTAAATACGTCCAACAATCACACATATAACCTTAACCTAACATTAATATACGAATCTTGCGTCTTGGGAATCAGAAACTACGAAAGAATTTCCAGTCTCACAAACATTACATGTATACGATTTCGCACAACTCCATGGAATTATGTACCATCTAAATAGTATGAATCTATTGATGCTGTATTCAAATGTATTCTTAAGCTAATACAGTCTATATTTCTGCTTTTACAATCGTTTTAAGTCGTCGGTAGGTCACTTGTTGCGCATACAAAAATGTCAAAGTAACTTATTTAAATGGACACCTCGAGGCGAAGCGACCATATAACTTGATTCCCACCGGCTCTCCTTTGGCACGTGAATCTAACATGTTTTCAGTTACGTCATATTTTCTTTTGAGATTCAGACTTCCCTTTTAAAATGTCACATTCATGTTGTGGCTAGGTTACTGTAAACTCTTATCAACCGCTTCTGCATTTGATAACATTTACATCAAATTAGTAGGTTATCGAGCTTATCGGAAAGCACTGCCGCCGTGATTTGCACTTCAATATTTACCGACATTTACGTAAGACCATTCATGTCAGCCGCTGCATCGTGTAATCCATTCCCACGAAATTTTACATCACTAATCCAGGAAAAGGTGATGTCATGGACATACTTTGTTTTCAATTTTTAATTCGGAGAACCCACAATAACACGCTGTTACTATCGGATTTTCCGAACGTTTCATTTGGCTTCTATTATTCGCATTTTTTCACAATTTGCTGGCATAGTGGCGTTGTCAGCACGACACAATTGTTCCCTGACGCGCGCATTCAAGAAGTCTGTTGTATATTTTATTCAAAGCGCGAATGTTAGCTTTGACTCGAGATGTGGGGTCGATGACATCTAGCTAGGGCTAGCTTGATAATACCCTAGGAATTGTTTTCATCAGTACAATCAAACGACGGACTACATGTCTTTTAAATGTTGCTCTGATGGTTCGATATTCAATCGACCACTATTAAATAGCGATCATCATTCAAATACTGCAAAAACCGTCGTAATATCTTACTAAAGTGACACGTACCGAGATCAGCCAATCGTATTTCTACCAAGCCGTCAAAATTATCTCAACCAACAATTTACCGCCAGTACATCTACTGAATGCCAACTGACTAGTGACTACTACCATCTGAATATATTTATGTATGTATGGAATCCGCCCATATAAGTACGTCCCACTGCAGGGCACGGGTCTGCTCTACAAGCGAGAGTACGATTGAGAGAGGTTAGGCCGTGTAGCAGCGCTGGCCTATTGCAGATTGGCGTACTTTACATATCTACCATATACATTCTTACAAATCGCTAAAGTAGGTATACAGGTTTCCTCAAGATGTTTTCCTTCTACGTAATAGGTCGTGATGGTAGACTATCAACACACACATGACTTCGAAAAGTCATAAGTGTGCCCTGGGATTTGAACCCACGACCACCGTGAACATGTTGGCAGCCGCGTCCGGTCCGTTACCAACAGGCCACCACGTACTTTTACTGAATAAACTTCCCATAAGCTGCAGTTTAGTCAAAACGAGTCTCAGAACTTTCGAAAGTTTCGCTCTCGAGTTGAATAAACCAGTGCCATTTGAGGGCAGACTGCACTGTAGTACGCAATGGTCGTTGAGTCATAAAAGGTAAGGACGTACAAGGATGTTATCTTCAAAGGAACTGATTATGAACGTACGCGGCTAGACGGCTCGCTTGCGCGTGCTGTGAATACGCCATAGTACTACTTGCGTTAACTATCAGTAAGGACGGTGTGACTTATAATTTAATATGAGTTTATGACGCCATGTTAATGTTTAAATAATATATAATTATTTTTTATTGCATTAAAATTAAAATAAATTATTCACTCATACCAACGCTAACCAGCCCTAGGCCAGCGTGGTGGACTATATGGCCTAAGCCCTCTCAATCGTACTTTCAATTGTAGTGGAGGCCCGTGCCCTCCAGTGGGACGTATATGGGCTGATACAATTCACTCACACTATCCTGATCCTACTGTAAGACGACAAATATTATATAGTGGTTACGAAAAACTACGAGCGACTTATGGTCTCACGTCAAAAGCGAAATAAACACTTGCGAAGCACACAAACGAAATCGAACCCACGACCTCTCATTTCACATACCTTCTTTAGCAATTACGCGACAGACAATGTGGGAATATATTATACTTAGGTCCTTATACACATCCTCAATGTCCAGTGGACAACAACTCATGAATAATTTCCCTATTCTTATGAATGTTCATTCATAATAACTACCCATAAAGCTTTTGCTATAAAAATGCGTTTTCCATGATACATGACTGAAATACTAGCGTAATATAAGTGCAAATTGGAACTCTATATCCATACAAATAAGGACGTACATCAGTAGAATGTTAAAGACCGGTGACGTAAGAAGCTTATTCAAACTGGCAGTTTTAGTTGAAGCCTGGGCAGATAAACGGTTATGACACGATAAGAATAGTAACTCGAGAGGATATCTCCGGCCTGATATGCTAACTTATTTCATATTCTGACTCAAAGTCGCGATAAATCAGAAAAATATCTACCATCAGTATTATATCGGACAATATTTCGATATATTCAATATTTCGATGATAAATATAGTTTTCTAAGAATGGATTTTTAAAGCAGGCAGGAGTTTGCTTCACTCGATCTGGGATAAGATATCCCATATCAGCACGGGATAAACAAATCATGAGTTACGTACGAGGCAGGAAGATTTGACTCATGTTTTTAACATGGACACATCTAGATATCCCGACGACGATATATCTCGGCTGCGTTTAAAAGGCATTCGAAAATTTATGGTTTTCCATAATCACCCATTAAATATAATTGGCGTTGCGGTATCAATTATTATTTTTAACTCATTAATCTGCCGTCCACATTACTGAAATTGAAATAAATTAATTTTGTGGACGGTTTTAGTATAACTAGCAATACTGGAACTGGAATTATAGTAGTTCTCATTATAACCCCGAAAATCCATACATACATAAACTCACGCCTTTATCCCCGAAGGGGTAGGCAGAGACGCCACTAGGACACCCACATTTCGCCTTGCATGTTCCGTCCCACGATGTGATAGGGGGCGAACCTATCGCCACATCGGGCACAAATTCCTGACTCCGGGCTGATAATGAATAGAAAAATCCAATATCACTTAGCCCGACCCGGGATTCGAACCCGAGACCTCAGCTTTGTAACCGTACCGTAATACAACTACGCCACTGAGGCAGTCGAAAATCCACTTACAATTAAAACTTTTTTTGTTGTAATTACTATAAGTGCCAGAAACCTTAAAAAAGACTTTATTAAATGTGACGCTAAACTGGCCATTCGTTTAACTCAATCGTCTTTTAAGACGCGCTGAATTATTATGTTAGATTGAATCCGCTAACATCATGTGGAAGAAAACTCGTATCCAGTAATAAAATTGTTTCAAACCGGAAGAAAACTAAATACATATCCGTAAGCCGGGTTTCACATATAATCGAGTATCTACCATCCGCTGGACTATCGGATCTTTAGACGTAATTGGCAATTTAAAAAAAACATGTAGCATTTATAAATATCGAATTTAAAGATTTTTTTTGACAGCCTCCGTGGCGCAGTTGGTTAGACGCCGGTTGTGAAACGAGAGGCCGCGGGTTCGATCCCCGCACCAAGAGAAATGTTTGTGCGGTCCACAAATATTTCTTTCGGGTCTGCGTGTTTGTGAGAACGAAAAGTCTCTCGTAGTTCTGATACCTGCGACACAAGACTTAATTGATCTTAATGTGGAGTCAGGATGATGTATGTGACTGTTTGGTGTATTTATTTATTTATATTATAGGATGAAGTCCGTGAGCAAAATGAGTGCGATTCTTGTTCTTCGGCCGTCTGCTAAGGCGTGTATACATGGATGTGTATGAAAAGAAGCAATTAAGGCGGCCTTATGCGTGGCCGTCAAGGGAAGTCCACACTCACAGCTCTCGTTAGCCGACATTATTTTTGGACCGTTTACTAATCATGTGTAAACACCCAACTACTGCAAATGCTTTGTTTAGTGCCGACTACTATATATTTTATTTTTGTAGCAAAAGACCTTTGACGTCAGTGGCTTATTTTTAGTGCCTCTGCACTTGGCTCGTACTATTATTTGATAAGATAAAATTAATAAAAATTATCTCTTAAAAATAACCAATGAAAACAAAAACCTAGACTACCGAACTTTTTCATTCCAACAGTGACCTGTACAATAAAAAATATTGTTTAATTGTTTTCCTTAATTTATTTCACGATATATCATTCTTTGGCGATCCTTCTCCCGACGCTCAAGGCCGCGCGGGTCAAGTGATTGATAGGCATCGCCGCCACCCAAGATCAGTTACGACTTCAGATACATCGTAATTGCTGCAAGGCCTTTGAAAAGTTCTTGAGCGTACGGAAATCGCTCTAAGTGAGCTGATGGCATGAAGTGATTAATATACTTATTGTACTGTATCAGCTCATAACCGGCCATCTGATCACAGAACTCACCTACAACCGAAAGTTCGATTGAGGTGGGTTAGGCTACAGCCCACCACGCTGGCCTATTGCCGGTTGCCGGGCTTCACATTACTAGTAAACGTAGCTACTGATCTATATCATATCTATCTTTAAGAAGAGGTTAAAATAGCAAATATTTCTATATCGATACAAGTCTATACTTCAATAAACAATGAGACATATGTATACCTATATATGTACATTACCTAGCTATCTATAAATATAAGATAGATTATATAGACGGGCCGGTAGTCATTGCCTCAACATTCTGAGAGGTATTAGTACCACCATGCTAAACCAAGCTCAATAAAGCGATAACAAACATGTAAGGTACCCTCTAGCTGTAATAAAAATTGCCGTTCCCTCTACAAATTCCAATTTAAACTCCAAAATTACTATGTGACCTAATTCGCCGGAATAAAGTTGCAAGCAAACAAAGCCACTTTTTAAATCCACAAAGAGCTAAATGTACGAATTATATCAATTATACGGTTTAACCATCGGACGCCGGCCCGTGTGCCAGTTACCCTCATTTTCAAAATGTACAAGTAACACAATTATGACTCCGCGATGTATCAACGTTCATAAATGAATTCTTAAAACACGCCGTTGGACGTGACGTATTAATTAAAACAAATTCGCCACTTTGTCGTACGGTCAACGTGATTTATAACCAAAAAATAGCTAAGGCATTATGGTAAATGCTAACTACCGTCACAAAAAGCGAAAATTGTAAGTTTGTATTTTAATATACGGAACTTTTAAGCTGGTAGGTAGAGACCAATGCCCCGCTACTGAGAAAGAATCTCTGCATACGTTATGTGGGAGGACTTGCATATTAGTCCATCACACTGATTCAGACCGTCTAAGTGGGCGGGTGCAATTTATTTACTGCTATAGCCGATGTAGCATCAGAATTTTAAGTGAATCCGTTTTCTCAACCTTTTGACGATTACTTCCAACAGCGACAAAAAAGACAACGTTTTCTAGCAAATAAAGACAAAAATATATGTTCCAAAAACAGTATTACATTCTAATGCTCGAAATACCTAAAATGGTAACATTTTTTAAAATGTTAATTCATGGTTTTCGATGTCCAAAAAATTACATTAATACTTGCGGGTAGTCACGAAACTAATTAATGTTCTTTCAATATTTACGCTTGGCGTCACCTGTCATAATTGAATGCACCTGTCAGAATTGATATATCGCTGTGTATTCAGTGAAACGTTTTTTTTAAACCTTACTATCGGGGTAAAAGAAATACGGATGGTTTTTATTATTTAAATTATCGTAAAACAATAGTACATTTCTAATATCCAATTAAATATTTCTGTAAATATTGTCTTTGAATATCTATAAATTAGTTATCAAGGTAAACATAATATTTAATTATCGTTTTTTTTTCTATGCTATCTTTTTTACATTGAAAGTTTGAAATAAAAGTTTATATTTCATTTTTATCTGGATACCATTGTTTTTTATATGTAGCCATATTAGGACGTTTCATTATAACGTTGCTTTTTTGTCTTTCTAGTAAACAAAATTGACATAAAACGTTAAACGAGCAAATGTTTATTACCATATAAAGTTCGAAAGTCGCGGCCTCATCTCTTAGTTTCTTATTTTATTAGTAAAACGAACTTGGTATGTACTTATGTTTTATTTCTACTATACCGTTGTGATTGAAAACCAGCTACGAAATATGCCACCGCGGTTTTAATCCTGACAAATATTTGATACGGGTTGGTTGTTGGACCGAAATGATCCGCGTAGATTTCTGATACCCACGACACAAAATAGGTATGTCAACGTATGAACAGGAATATGTGGGCTCCTGCCGAATTTATTTATTCACTCTTACCCCATTATTTGTAGTAACTCCGATATGCCATAAAACAATGAGGTCTTGGTCCTATGTGATGCAATCACTATATGGGTTCTTCAATTCGTAAACATTATTGCCCGAGGTTTTATTATTTCTCAGAAAATTTGTCGAAGCATGTGGCCAATCGTAAAAGAAGAATACTTTTCTTTTGCATGATGCATATAATATAAAAAGATAATGCACCATCTCTACATTTGTACATTTTATGAGATAATATTGTTTTCTTTAATGAATCATCATTAAGCCACTAGCCTTGTGTAGTCAAATGTATTTATTCCTCAAGCCGTAAATAATAAAAAGCAAAACAGTATAAAACGATATCGATACGGAACGTACGAATCTCAGCCAGCCCTCCATAAAAGTAAAAATATTTTATAGCCGCCGTTGGCTGTAGCAAACATTGCCCTGTCTTGTAATGTCCCAACGGATTACTCTGACTTACAAGAACATATTATTAACTTTTTTAATAAAATAGCTACATGTTTTATTAATTAAGGTCCTGTTATTTCATACGTTTTTTAAGTCGGAGTAGACTGGAAAGGCATTATAGTATTATGGTTAGATTATCTAAATTCTGGGGATAGTATGGAGTGCGTGTACAATTCATTCGCTTATTTCACGCCGCTTATATTGAACTAATTTATAAACTTTATGAGTGTACTAAGTATTCTAACTCGTACTATATCAATTTAAGGCAAAGTGTTTCGCTCAACTATAGCTACACCGAGTCTTGTGTTTTCGAACTTTAAATAACGATCATTTCGGCCTACCCATGCCCTGCAATAAATACTTTATACACAAATATCCATTCTGTTTCATTTGACTTCTATCCACAAAGAATACGATATCGCATCTTCATTGCCGACCTCAGAATACGGCGGTTATAGGATAGAAATAATAGCAAAAGGGAACGGTGGAAATTGTTACGACTCGAGCAAAACAAGATTTCATCAACATAATTAAATTCCTAGAATCTATGTACTACCTAAAATAACAAATGACTCACCAAATGTTCGGGCATATTCCACGTCTCGTACATCCTAGCCGCCAACGGGAACACTTTCTCGTTTATAATCTCCAATGTAGTCAACGTGATCTTCTCTATACTAGCGAAGTATCTGTCATACACCCATCGTAGTTGCCAGTACAGCTCGCCTCTCCTCTCCTTACTCACAGAATGGACTATTTTCAACAAATTCCGTATATTATCCTCTGGTATGAACATCGCTATCCGATGCCAGTCTAAATGCGAGTTGAACGGCATCACAACCGAATCCGCAATCACTATGGGAATGCACTGCGACGCTATTACGTCCATAAGCATAGCTTGGTTGAGCCTGGCGCTTCGAATTATTAAACAAAACAGGCCTTCTTTCAACACATCGGGGTATTTGAATTCCTTTCCTGTTGTGTACTCGCATCTCTTGCCGTAATCTGTCCTACCGTCTTCTTTGCATCGATCTAGTAGTAATAAATCATTCGACGACGAGGCTATGCTTTGCAATTCTTCTAAATAATTAGGCGGTATGTTCAACTGTGCTGACACTATCAAGTATTTCTTTTGTTCTGGTTGTGTGTCGTCTATTTTCTCAGCGGCGAGGCTGTAAACAGGTATGGAGACATCGAATCCGTACCGAAACGTCCACGTGTTAAAGCCGGCTCCAGCTATAATGGCTTTGGATGTGTTGAGGTCGATAACGGTGTTGTAATTTGGCGCCGTTCCCGGCAGCATGTTGAAGATGAGGTGGTTCTCGCCATTATTCCAACTGTCGGGAGGATTTGCTTATTTTATTTCTGTTGTGCTAGAGTATTTAGTCTGAGCTGTTGTGCAAGTTTTATTTTGAAAATTTCAAAAGGAATGTTGAATAGATGTATTTTCATTGTAAAGCTCGTAAACAATGTAAACTTCTACAATGATTAATGTTTTATATTCAGCCTACAGTATGATGTCTATTTTGTAACTTTCATGTAGCCTTTGTAAACTCTTTGTGTAACAAATGTACTTTTTCTTATTTACCTTTATAACTATTTGTAATGGTAAGTAATGAGAAGTATTTAAATGAGAGATATATAAATATTTGAATGCAATCACTTGATAGTACCAGCATGAAGCAAAGGATTTATTGTTATGAAATTGATATCTTGATATAACAGTGAGACACAGTAACATAATCTCTGGGATTGTTTTTATCTATCTATATCTATATCAACCCATATACGTCCCACTGCAGGGCACGGGCCTATTCTACAATCGAGAGAATCGATTGAGAGTGGTTAGGCCATTTAGTCCACCACGCTGGCCTAGTGCGGGTTGGCGGACTTACATACTGTAGAAATTCTTTAAAATCGCTACTGTATGCAGGTTTCCTCACGATGTTTTCCGTCACCGTTAAAGTGCGTGGTGATTGACTATCAATACACACATAACTCCGAAAAGTCAGAGGTGTGCCCTCGGATTTGAACCCGCGACCACCGTGAACACATAGGCAGCCGCGTCTGGTCCGTTACCAACAGGCCACCACGCACTTAATTTTATAATTTACATAAACTTTTTTGTTATTATTATTGGTTTGTAATATTTATATAGTTACATCTTATTGTTCTCAATGAATTCCAAACACAGAGAATACCAGTCTTGGTAATAAATGTTGTAAGAATAAACTTGTTCTTAAATAGAATAAATAACATTATAATTTTTTTTACAACGGTAATTAACTATCTTAGAATAGTATTTGATAAAAAATAAAGAATAATTATAACATTTATTCTAAAATAAAATGTTTTGTTCATATTTTAAGTGGTATTTCTTTTAGTTTTGATTGCCAAACTGAGAAGTAGAGAATAGTTAAAAATATTAATTAGTATTTAGAAAATCTACAATACATATAAATGTACTGTGCGATAAATATAATTTAAATCTACATCAATCGAGAAATCAAAAAAGTAATACATATCTTACACAAACATAACATGAGCAAATATTAATCACTGCATTTTAAGATAGCTCCAATTACAGGAACACATCCTAAGTGAGTGGGTTACATAAAGTAGTCGTTATTTCAAATAATTTTGAATTTCCACTACAAATTCACTGATTTGCATGTAATAAGGACATAAACTTCTATTTCACTAATTTGAATAAACAAAAATTAAGTAAAACTTACCCAAATACTATTATTTTTATAAGTAGGCTACTAGTTAGGTTTCTTGATGTTATCTTCTTACAAACATATTTATTACTTTGTTAAGCATGTTAAATAAATTAAAAAAGAAGTTAAACAAAATATATTATCAACCAGAAAAATTGCAAGTAACAAAAACTCCAATTACAACAACTACCAAACAATTGTCATAAGAACATGCAAATTGATATTTTCTGATTTTATCTTGGATATCTAAATATTAAATGAAAAGGATTTAGATACAACTCATATGCTAAACCTATTGACACAAATAGATTTTATCATAAGAAATGAGGTGAGAATATGATGTTTATTTATTTTATTCTGTACTAAACATTTTATTTTCTTAAAATAACACTGTTGTATTTTATTTTTTATTTATTGAAAATCTAACTATCTATTTTACATATTATTTTTACTTGCAATACATTTATTTCAAATGTGATTTATAAATATTATAATGTAAGAAATATGGAATAAAGATAAAACCACAATGCTTGGGTATTTAATAGCATAGTTGAATAAACTATTTACATTAAGTATAATTAACTAAACAATTTGCATTATAAGTTGTTTTCATTCATGCTAGTATTTATAAATTTAGGTATATGTTGTTGGAGCGTACACAAATATTATGCTGATTTATCAAATAATGTACATATTACCATATTCATTTATTGTGTCTTTATTATAATAATTTACGAAAGAAATAATTTTACTAGTATAATGATTGTCTCAAAACATGTTTTATTTTAATTTTGATTTGATTGTTTATCTAATTTTTCAGATAGTTAAATTTGTTATTAAATATTGTTTAGAGCTTTGTTACAAAATCAGAGAGAATTGTAAATGTAGAGAAATAAAATAGTACTTACTATTTAAGTGACTGGAGTGCTTGTGACACTTGTCCACTAGAAAAACTAGCTTGATTTAATGTATCTATGCTGGGGACTAGCAGGCACGCCTCCTCGGGATTAGGCGTGTAATATTTACTACGTTTAATTGTGTCTAATATCATATAAAATTCTCTAGAAAAATGTGATGCAGAATTCCCTTTAGCAGTCTGATAGTTTTTCAATGGATATATATAAATGGTTATCTTGTCGTGGCCTCCTCGGCCGCATTTGTACACGTCGAAGCACTCCCAATATGTACAATTCCCGCTACGAGCCTGCGAATAAGGCGCGTCATCTTCCAACAAGTATACTTCACTTCTGGATTCCAAATTCACTGGCAGAAAAACGTTCGTCCGCGGTGCGCTGCCACTGAGCGCATTGAACACCACAGTAAACACTAGAGATACCACTATAAACAAAAGTAGGCCCACAAAAAATCTATGATACAAAATTTTCCTATACGATGTGTATTTAGAGTGCCTTCCAGTTTTTAAAAGCGACTCCGCAGCCATTTGTGATTGCAACGATTAATTTAATCTTCTCATTTTACGTGTGGAGCCCATTGTCATATAAACAAATGATTCTCATTCAAAATTTTAATAAATTGTAAAACACGAGAATACTACTGTGATGAGGAATTGACGCATCCACTGACGGATTACAGAGAATATAATGACAGGACAGTGGAACTGTGTTGAAACTAGAGTTGCTACGGTTTAATTATATTTTAGTCGATTATAATAATTATGAGCATGTTTAGCAGAATGTTAAAAATATACCACGCTAAGCTAGTTTTGTTAATTTGCCATTATTTCAAAGCTTTAGCAGCAAAGCGTTTTTGAATGCAGTCCATATCAACAACATTTTATTTCGCGTACTGTTTTATATTAATTAAACTTAATGACCACCGTTCGACCATATTGCTCTTCCCATCCCATTATATCCCGTTCTGTCCTATCTCATTCTATTCCATGACGAAAAGTATGCAATACTGTCTTCTCATGTCCCGAGCCATCCATTCGAATTTAAAAGAGTAGAATAGACTAAATATGTATATTTAAATTGAATTCCTGGTTCATCCCACGGGAACATTATTTTTTCTGAATAAAAAGTAGCCTATGTCCGTCGCCATGGTCCATTTTTGCTAGAAACGGAACATACATTCATACACACTTTCGCATTTATCATATTAGTAGGGATGGAATAGACTCATCACATACATATAATATAACGGATAGTATCGGACGGGACAATATTGCATGCGATGAAACAGTTGAAGACTAAAGAGGATGGGTAATGAATCGGAATGGATTCAAATGAGACACGACGGGATGGGATGGGATAAGAAGAGACGTGACAGTTGAGTTAAAGTACACAAAACTTTGTTTTTGGTGGAACTGGGGTGAAAAATATCTGCATTTATCAATAAAAATCAACTTACATGGACATAAGAAAACTCAAGATAGCTATATGAGAAACTTTTATTATGGATAAACTCAACTAATTCAATAATTGTTAAAACTTAAAAGATACTAGCATAATTGTGTTGCAAATAGGTACTCAACTAAAAAGAACATAATATTTATCTATCTAAACGTGTCAACTAAATTATAATAGTAATTTTCATCGAGAAGTGTTGACTCGATAATCCTTAACAATTCAAAATACTGGTGCCTAGTGTCGACGTGACGTGAGTTAGTTGTTTTTTTTGTTTTGCTGTCAGTTTTGTGTTGTGCGTAGTTGTGGTTGTGTTTCTGATGGCTTGATTAATTTTGTTATTTATTTTAATTTCCAATTTCGAGGTAATATTTCGGTTTGAGCTTGACCAACGATGGCACTTCTACCTCCTGATCCTGTGTACACAATAAGAAACGTGGATAACGTGCCCGTATATTCGTTGGCGTTTAACTTTTTGCCCGGGGGTCTAGAGAGGTTACTAGCCGGCTCGAAAAATGGCTATGTTTATGCATTCAACCTTCAGGTGAGATGAGATTATTCGGAATATTTTATTTTACACATGGAAGTGGGCACATTGTGAGGTTTTGCGCAGTATGGGCGGCGGTACTGCGCCTCTTGTATTTACAACTGTTGTTATGTGACCTAGAATGAAAATTAGATCACCCACCCAGTCAAAACGAAAATAATTTTGCACTGTTTATCAAGTTTATGATATGCTTTCTTGTTCAAATGTCGCATTTGTATCTACCTACACACTATATTTGTGATGACTTAATTTGTCGTTCTACTTTTAAATTACTAAATTGAATATTTAAATCTCCTACACAGTTCTAATTTGAGAATAAATATTATCTTCCTATATATAACTACTCAGACAAAGTCTTCTTCCGTAAAATTGGTTAAAATAAAATATATATTATATACCCACATTGTGTTCAGTCATTGGGCCAGACCATTTTAAATACTGAAAATAAATGTATAAATTTTGTATACATATAAATATATTACTTGTATAAATTTTCTTTAAAAGTGAAGTCTGATTACTTGCTGATGTTTTTCCCTTATGTTGAATCATCTGAGCTGCATCATGCTATATTTTTATAAATTACCTTTATTGGTATAAGCAGAAAAAAGTAATATGTTGATACATTGTCACAACTGTATGTCTTTGTCCATGAATTGTTTAATTTGAATTTATGTTCATAATTTTGTATCTTTCCACTTTATATTGAAAAAGGGGGTACTTTTATATCACTTCAGATATGTACATAAAAAGTAATTATATGTGTTTATTTTATTAAATATTATTCAACTAATAAACTTTTGGCACAGTAATATGTTATTTATGTCTTTGTTGTATTTTATTCCTGTTATTATAGATTGAACTAACTGTAAATTATTCTTGTTTCTTTCTAATATATTGATTTATACGTTACAGACAAATAGAGTGCAACAAAAGATACAAGTTGGTCAAGCTCCTATTCTGCACCTCATTCACACCGACACTCAACTCATCACCCAAGAGAAAGGTGGCAAATATAAAATCTTTGAATTGACAAACCGCGGCTATGAAGAAGATGTTGTCATCAACATTGATTATCCTGGGTTCTGCCGATTTGAAGCCAACACAAAACTCGAAACTTTATATGTACCTGACAATGATTCGAAAATACACATATATAATTTTTCTGGGGAGAAGACGGGATGTTTGGAGAATGAAGACAAAACTCTGAAGCTTGGGGAGCCAATGTGTTTGAAGTTTGTGGAGTTTCCTTGCGACAGGCCAGTGCTGCTGGCTGGCTACGAAGCAGGGTGGCTCCTCCTGTGGGATCTCAACACTAGTCAATGCATCAGTAAACTGAAAACACAGGAATGTCCCATGTCTGTAGACTACCTCCTCGATCAACAAAAAGGAATCATTGGCAATGCTTCAAATGTGATACAGATCTTTAGTTTAGGCAAAAAAGACTTAAGCTTGGCTCACAAGATGGATGTGACCATTAAAAATCCTGGTATAAACAGAGTACAGACTCGTAAAGACGGTAAAGTCTTTGCTTCTGGCGGTTGGGATGGGCATATCCGCATTTTCTCTTGGTTTTCTCTGAGACCATTAGTTGTGCTGACTGAGCATAAACAAGCTATTCAAGATATTGCTTATTCCACCGAGAAGGTGTCCCTCTGGAATGCTCATATAATGGCGGCAGGCGGACTTGATGGTGCTATAACTCTGTGGGACTTGTACAACAATAAGCAATAAATTAGTATTAGGCATAGTCCCTGTTGTGATAAGTTGCTGCTAAAATTATTAACTGGCAATTCTCAGAATACTTCCAGACAGCCTCTCTAGCATTTAATGTTGTACCAGAGATGCTTTAAATAAATTTGAATATTTCATGTGACGCAATTTTATGCTATTGAAATTTAGATCTCAAGTGTAATGTACAAAGAAAAGATTTAAAACAGCTTCGTAACGTAAGCCATATCCATCTTGTTTGACCGGGCTGTTAGTATTAAGATAGAATGTTGTTGATAGCAATTGATATTTTCAAACAGTTTTTAATTATTTTCGAACGAAACATTAAAATACTATGAAATTTTTCCATTTGTTTCATTTGATGTCTCAAGTGGCATACCAGGTTACCAGATTTCAGAATGTTGATTGCACAAGTGTTTCTTACGAACGAATTGTTCAGCAGTTGGAAATAATTGTATTAGCACAGTAAATAGTTATTGATTTTTTCCCTATTATTAATGCATTGCGTGTGCGTGTGTGTTATTAGCGTCAACAAGAATATTATTTCACAATTATAAGATAACAGCCGACGTGGTCATATAATCCGCAAATAGAGACCACATGCCGACAAGAACAAAGCGGATAAGCGATCTAAAAGATTTCAAAGACTCCAGCGGGGTGCGGGTTGCTATATAAATCTTTGCATGGCAGATATAATCCAAATCTTTTTGCAATCGGCATTATTGACTCAAGATAGTGCAACAGACCATCCAATATTCACACTTTATCCTATTCTATTCAATAAAGAAATCATCGAAAGTTAGAATTTCATCAACCTGATGAAAGTGATGTCTTGACTCGAGTAGTGTGTTAGAAAGTACGATCGAATTTTCTTTTACACAACACCTAATTCCGAAGCAATATCATGAAAGCAAGCTCGGTGGAGGGTCGAAGCCGCAGCCTATCCCTACACAGCCGGTTCCCCACTTACTGCGCCTTGAAGTCCGACCATTAAACTTTGCTTCTATCGCAAAAGGACTAAACGTCTTAAAAGATTATAATTTAATTCCGTAATCTAATCTGCAACGAAATATTTACACCGAGGATTAAAGAAAAAACTGTTTACTTAGAGATACGTATAATTATGTCGTTTTTATTCATTCATGTAGAAGATTTGCAATAAGTTACTAATATCACATTTACAGTGCGCCCTACATTAAAATCTACGATGAAAAGTATTTAAACGTATCTTAAAACTAAGACTAGTGAACAATATTGAACTCTGTTCGGATTATCATGAGTTTGTGATATGTATGAATGAGTTATATAATGGTAAATGGAGATTATTATACTGATTACACTTGGACTATTTTTCTTGTTTTCGGAATGAGTGCTTCGTCGTCTGGCACGACTTCGACTAGTCGCCGCCGCTTTCGTAATGGTCTGGCTGAATCGTTATTTTCCCGTGTCTTTGCAACGATCTTCGCCATTTTATTGCCTAATCTAGTTATCTTAAATTTCGGCAGCGTTTGTTCCGGGTTTCCAGTTTCGTTGCCGTCACATTCAGTTTTGTCTTCTTCTTCTATCCTTTCATTTAGTTCATTATTTGGTTCGCTAACCGAGTTATCCTCTTCTGTTTCAGCGTTTGCTTCATTATTAACTGGAGGTTCCTCGTTTTTCTTTCTATCATTATTCATAGTAAAATCTAAAGGACCTTCAGTATCTTCAGCCCTGGGTTCTGTCTTTACTTTGTTCGCACAATGAGCCTGAAGGAACGATGTGAAGGGTATAGGGATCGGAATTGGCAGCGGTATTGGAAGTATAACCGGGTATGGTACTAATACTGTGACTGGTGGTGCTTGTCCTAAGGGCTGCGGGAAGTTCAGTGGTGGGGGCAGTCGTGGTCTCTCCTGGTGCATGGGAATGCCAGGCCTCGGCATGAAGTTAAGCCTTGGGGGGAACATGTTTGGAAGTCGTGGGTCGTGATGGTTGTCCATAAACATCGGTGGTGGCATTCCAAATATTGGGTTTGAGTACGGTGGGGGAGGTGCGGGATGCGGGTTTATAGAGTGGGGAGGCGAATGTATAGCGTTGGTAATGGTCGAGGCCGGTGAAGACCCATCAGAAGGGCTACACATGCGGAGATCTTGTGCTTTTGGTGTGGTTGTGCGCTGCCGCCCAGCCTGAGACGTGACGGTCGCTGAGCACTTTGATGTCCTACGCTTCCGTAAATTCATTTTGCTAGTCCTAGCGTCTTTTTTGGCTTCAGGTGACTTCTGAACAGTTACAGTTTCTTCAGTGCGTTTTTGCTTCATCAGTTTTGAGGTGGGAGCTATGGTAATTAACGGTAATGGAGATTTCCTTTGTGTCTTTTGTGCTTCTGTCTTTTCTGGGTTGGGTTGTTTGGTCATATTCTCTGGGTGTGGTGATCCAGATCTCTCCGACGCTGGAGATACTGAGCGGCTTTTGCAGTTCTTGAGCCATAGTTCTGGAGTGATGAGGCTGGAGGAAGACGAGGCGTTCACCAGGTGCGGGTTGAGATCGAGGTGCGCCTGCGTCTCCCGGCAGAATATGTGCATCTTGTACTGGTTGAGGCATTTGTCTGAGCAAAACTGCAGCTGTGTGGCACCATCCTGAAAAGTATAAAGATATAAATTATAATTATTAGTGAAAATGACTGCCTCGGTGGCGTAGTTGTATTACGGTACGGTTACAAAGCTGAGGTCTCGGGTTCGAGTCGGGCAAAGTGATATTGGATTTTCCTATTCATTAGCAGTCCGGAGACAGGAATTTGTGCCCGATATGGCGATAGGCTCGCCACCTATCACATCGTGGGACGGAACATACAAGGCAAAATGTGGGTGTCCTGGTGGCGCCTCTGCCTACCCCTTCGGGGATAAAGGCGTGAGTTTATGTATGTATGTATGTAGTGAAAATGAAATTCAACCCGTAAATAATGAAAGGACGAAAATGATTTTGGTTTGTACATAGGTTTGATAATAACTATTTCAATAGGTACTAAAATCATTTTGACACTTTTTAACAGGGTATAATATGTTAAATGCCGAGAGGTGTAATGTGGGTTTAGTTATCATATGATTTACAAGTATTGACTTGCATGTTTATATCTTTCAAAGGTTTGCTTGTGAAACAAGAGTATTCCGAGCGTTGGAAAGTCTATTATTTTAATATGCACATGTTCTCACCTGAAAGTCCACATAAGCCACAGTGTGCCTGACATGCCGGCACCAGTCGCAAGTCTTGGCGCGCTTGAAATTGGCTCGCCGCGACTGACTGAAGCACAGCTCGGAGCAGAACGTGGCCCCGGCTTGCTGTAGAGCGCCGCTATCGCTGGTGATGCTTTTGTTGCACCACGAACACTCGTCTGAAACAATTTTTTTATTCATTAGGTAGGTTTGACAAAAGGGCAAACAGGTCATCTGATGGTAACTAACACGCCGCACATGAACCTCCATAACTTTTTGATCATAGATTTTTGCCACCTGCCAGCCCATCAATTTGAGAGGGGAACGGAAAGAAAAAAGGTTGGGAAGAGCAAAGCGGTATTGGTCGTCCGGCAATCTCAGTCACATGACACGCAACGATTTTATAGAATCGTTAAATATAAATTAATTGTTATAAACATAGCTAATAAAGTCGTGACATCTAGTTGTGTCTTACTCATAGGTCTTACTAATTAGATTGCTTATTATTTTTATCGGTCGAACGTTAGCTACACAAAAGTAGATTTTTCACAGTAATCAGTATGATCAAAGACGCGATCTATCGTTTCAGAATTCAGAGCTGTTTCCCGCTCAATGCACCAACGCGTAACAATAAAAGGGTAACATCATTACTCATCTGAATAACAAACTATGTATGCGCACCACGTGGTGCTGATGTGCTTTGTTTTGCACCACTTTAATAAAGTCAAATTCATAAAACGAGCTCGTAGACAAGTACCACGAGAAAAATATTTATACTTAAGTTTCAGTAGTGACTCTGTGGGACATACGGAGAACATTTTAAACTTAAACACAAGTTTTCTCTATCTACAAAAGAATCGTTAATCACTCGACGACCGTGATAGCGCACACAGATGGCCAACTTGTGGCCAACTGAGCTCCCAGTCATGTATCAATCAACATTTACCAATATGTAAACCATGTAGACAGCCCAATTTTTTGTTGCAATGTTTTTTCATGTTTCGGGAGTTTATGGTGGCTAAAAAAGGACGTGACTACTTATTTTACTACCTTTGTCAGTGTTATAAATTGTAAGTAAAAAAGAAACAGTTAGAAGAGATCTATTACTATTTTGCCGGCTACATTTCGCCAAAGAAAAATTAAGAGGTTTTACAAGGATAGATATGAAAATGATATAAATACAAATCTTTGAAATAATTATTATAACCTACATTCCAGTCACTAAAAACCTCGCAAATTAAGATATGAAAACGTTTGTAACATAAACAATGTGCGCAATAAGTTAAACAAAACCACAATGCCGTAAAGCTTGTATGTGGAAATGAATATCGAATTTAAATAAAAAATATAAACGTCGGATCGAGACTGGTTCTCAAGTAACCATCTCCAATTAATTTGCGAATGATATTGGACGGGATAAAAAAATGGAGCGAAACAAAATACTTACTTTCTCATTACTGGGTTTGGTCTATAGAGGTAAACGATAGCTCGTTACCAACTTTATTAATTCTGAATTTTGCAATGCTGTATTAACGGAAAATAATGAATACAACGGTAATATCCGAATAAGTGAGCCCATTGCATCTGATCAGCGGAATTTTAATGAAATTTCACTTACAGAATGAATTCCGATTACCTGGATCAATTATTAAAACTAATGGTATTCCGGAAAATCGAAAGTCTGGTTAATCGATTTCAAAGTCAAATCAAACAATATTAATGTATTAATCAATTTATATCCTATATAGAGGTTTACATCGATTAGTCAAGATTACATAAAAATAATAACACGGATATTATAACATCTTTATACCCATGTTTTATGCATTATAAATAAATAAATAAATAAATAAATAAAAATAATGAGCTTTATCGAATGTGAATTACTTATTACCTATGTAATTTCAAATTCGTGATAATATGTCTAGATACGTCGCGTCGTCTTAACATTTTTAAATCGGCATTCAGGCCCGTGACGAATGATAATGGGATATCCGAATAATCGACGTTCGGATAATCGGGATTCTACTGTATCTAAAAACAAACAGTGGAATACATTATTACGATACTAAATTCTGATCTCCTCCTGTGCCGTGGCGACGCAGGTAATTGATAGTGTTGGCGTAGGGGCGAAGGCAGACGAGAGACCATACATTTTATATGGATATAATGTACGCTGGCCGCTGCATCAGTAAAACAAGATGGTAGATTCCGGATCCGGACGGCTAACGATTCTAGAAGAGTTTTAAGGGTATGCTAGCATTAGAACAAGACTTATTCATATTCTCAAAAAGATCGACAACACCAAAATCAGTTCACCGCAACATGATGAACTAAACTAGTAATCAACAACTATACGAAAATATGGAGGAACAACGACATTTAGAAAAAGAGGCAACAAAAACCAACAGACTTTTTATATCTCATGAGCTTTTAGAAAATACTATAATAAAGCAACAGGTTTGTAAAATGAGACGCTTACGCTATGTAAAATCAGTGTAACACAAAGCGGTCGACTATAACAACAAATTTCAATCATCACAATATACAAACACCTAAACAAATTTTCCCTCGCGCACCTATGTACCTGACGACCTAAGGAGTGTCGTCCACAGATCGTGAGATATGGCAAGCTACGTAGTCAATTGTTTTTTATTGCTTAGGTAGAAAAAACAAGCCAGAAGGTTACAGGTTTATTATAAACAGTTACTAATACTTAAGGACCGCAGTTCCAGCGCTTTTCAGCGTTTTGTAAATAGAAAAAGAAAGGAGACAAGAAAGTAAGGATTGTTGAGACACCATTTTCAACTGTTCTGAGGTTGAGACAGCGCCCAGCTTAGGACACAATATCTAACGAACATTAAGTGGGTGTTATTCTTCGCTTCAACAACTCTCCTAAGTTCTTTGTGTTAGGTTCATGGAACTCCAAAGTACATATAAAATGTCTAATTGTACAAAGAATAATTTTTATTGTACACTTCATTTTATAATATAGCGCGTTGATAAAATATTTTTAGTAAGTGGAAATACTAATATTAGAATAGAAATTTCCTTTGTGAAATAAAACACCAAATGCTATTTTGATGGAAAGCCTTTAAATACAACTTTAAATAGAGATATAATATTCGCCCTTTACGTATTCACATGAAAATATTCATGCTCTAGCTATACTCGGAATAACTAAAATGAATTCCAATTCAGCGTATTGCTTTTTAATATCCTCCTCCTCCTCGCATCGTATTCCTCATTGCTGAGGGTCGTGATCCCCTGAACATGGAGCAATCCTTGACCGGATTATGCTGCGCCACCTTTTCCTATCCTTGGCGTAGTGGAGCGCAGCGTGAAACTAATATAATACGCTTTTTAATATACGTACGCTTAATTATTGCCTAACTCGAATTTTAGCTCCATTAACCGATTCGTTGCGACGCCCATTTTGGTGCACTTTTATGCGTGGCGACGAACAAATATTTCGTGACACGACAGTCGTGTCAAGCGCCATATCAGTTGATGACACGCCTATTGTGCCATCAGCCATGTACAGAATAAAATGCTCTTTTTTCTTGTTTAGCCTTGAATTGTATTCAGTCGACTTCCAAAATCGAAAGTAAACGGTCAGTTACTTTGTGTTAAGTGGTTTTGAACTGATTATATATGTGTTTCACTGAAAATGGATGGTAAGTGACTTTTTTATTCAGATGTTGTAAACCTTTTGTACTGTTTATGAGTCCTTATTAGTGTTTCACGCAAAAAGGAACCGTAAGACAACACAATATGGTATTTTCCAAAATCTTGCCGAGACGATCTAGCCGACTTAGGAAACTTGTTTACAAAATAAATTTTTAAGGGATCGGAACAAGATTTAGCAAATGTGAAATTCATTTATTATTTATATGTAATACCTACCTACTTATGTATGTATCTAGGTATCTAATAGCTACTTATATTTATATTAGCCCGATAAGCTAAATAAGATAAGAAAAATAGATGCAGCTATTAATAATAATTCGAGGTAAATAATGCATTTCATTAATACGTACCTAATCGCAGTAATCGTAATGCAACTTATCGAGGTTGTCAACCCCTGGAATTATCTGATTTGCATTATTTCCAGAAACGAAGTCTATAATAATGATCCGCATTCAAAAAGATTAATGTTTAGTTCAAGAAGCACCTCGAGAAATTTCGATTTGAGCGAGATAAAAGACATTTAAAAATGACACGAAACGCGTGTCATACGCCATATGTAAAAAAATTGGATGACACGTCTGTCGTGCCATCCGCAACGAATCGGTTAAAGCTACAAGCCTTGTACAGAATATATGGCAACGATATAATTAATCTATAAACGAAAAGCCAGCTTTTACAACGTGTTCTTTTATGTTCCTCAATTCTTGCGTTACGTATTTACTGCATAAGATGGTTTGGTTTTATAAAAAAAACATTGGAAATTTATGTAAAAGCCTCAATAAAATAAGTCTCGGCCTCGCGATTGACCAAACAGGCCCTGAATTTATATCGTCCGGGAAGATATAACTGAATGGCTTTACAATTGAGAACTGAACATCGAGCGAAATGGACGAGACATCGCAGGAAGGTGGTCCCTGTTACCGGTCGTAACAACGCCAGGTAAAACGAACTATTCTATAATATTAAGCTATCCTCCATTGCTTACTCATGGTATAGCTTAGCTACCGTAATGGACGCGTAGGTTTGAGTACGCAAATTCGCAGCGCGTTCATTAGGAATAGTAAACCGGCTTAGCGGTATCAAATTCGTAAATAATGTTAGTGTGCGCAAATCGAACGCGTGTCTATGTATTGTGTTACATATGAGACGAGTACGGTACTCGTAGCTTTAACTCATTCTCTTATTAACGAGCAGTCTACTCTTCTCATGACTGCTTTTGTCTGTTTGTCAGTCAGCAAACTGTAGTTTTTATACGTGTTGCAGAATAATTCGAATTCATTAATTTAACTGACTTTATTAATTATCTTTTTGATTATCTTTTTGACCAACCGCTTAAAAAGGTGGTTCTGTTTTCGCCCTCTATATCGGGTATATACAAACTGCGACCGAAAACGAAGCCAGGTGGTAGTTTTAGTGACTTCAGAGTTTAGGCACAATGAAAACTAAAAAAGGTGACTTTTTTGTAGTTTTTTACCTGTCGTGTATGGGTGGTTAAACAAACGGTGGTGTGTTAAACAAAAGGGGTGTACGTTATTATTTTAGGAAAAACGATGTATTTAACAATTGACAACCCAATCACGACAACAGATAAAAAATATATCGACGTTTTTTTTTTTTTTGAAAAAATTTTAGTCGCGTAGTGTCTGTAGTCACTAAAACTAGAATCTGAGTTCGTTTTCGGTCGTAGTCTGGGATACATACGGTAAAGTATTCCTGCGATTATCTTAAAAGCTACTGGTCAGATATCTATGGAGTTTTGCATAAATTGTGGATGTATTTGAGTATTGGTTTTATTATGTCATATCTTTTAGGAGAACCCAACGAGTTTTAATACCTAAGTAATAAAAACATAACCGATGTTATAATTATTATACTCACATTTTACAGGGGTCGTATACTTTACAATTTATAAAGGTTGAAGAATATAAAACGATTACAACAGTTTGCTTGTAATTATTTTCCTATTGATATTAGAACAGAAATGATCAGCTTTACTCTCTAGAATATATTCCATACGACATAACCGAAAAAAGAAAACTCAATTTCATTAAACGGACATCCCTCAATCTCTACCATTTAATAACAAACTCCAAGTCAGAATTCCAAGTAGAACACATCAAATACATTTGTAAGTTCTGAGAAAATAAGCCGTAAAGTATTGAGATAGGATCTCCCCACGGCAAAGCGTTGGGGCGGGTTCGGAAAATTGGGCAGTTTCACAGAAAGCAGCTGTGTATAAGGGGTGTCGTTCTTAGAACTTTTTATTGGTGAATTGCATATTATTATCGGTGATTTAATGTGATAACATTTATTTATTTCTTAGGTACTCTTTGCCATGTAACTAAGGCTAGGTAAAGGCTAAGGTAACATAAGGCTTATAGTTGAGACACACAACAACGTTTTATTGCCTCTTTGTATAGTGTGTGTATAACGTTTAAAAATATGACGTTTGAATTTAATTTCTAGGTCAGAAAATTAATTAGATAATATTTCAAATCAGTTGCCGTTTGTAGGATAATTATATACTTTCTAAGGTGCGCGAGATTTTACCTATTATATTTATGTACGATACCGTTCATATGAAATTATATTGCCGTATTATAAACTGTATAAAAATATGAAAGTGATAGAGCCATGTTGCGGACAGACTTTTATACTTTCTTAGAATGAATTCACGAGTACGATCGAGATGTCGTTAATGTCGCAAAAAACCTGGATACAGCACTTTAATGTAACAAATCTTCAATAAAATTGCTGGAGGTTGGAGACCCACTAATCCCTACTACTCACCTCTCCTTCCCTCCTATGCGTAATTATCTATCCTCCATAGTCAACGCACTGACATCTGCTTAGGTTTTAAGAATATGCTTAAGGACTGATGTTTTTTCCATCAGAGTTCCTTGCTCATTTACCCTTATCTTTCAATAAATAACCACTTCTCACCTTTGCTCTTCTGCTCGCTGGCCTGCTCAGGACTGGAAGCGTCTCTAGCCCTGGAGGCAGCCCATCGCCGCAGCTCCAGTCTCTCGTAACCATACCAGCCTAGCAACTCATTCATGGCCGTCTCAGCAAAGTCCTGGGAACAAATATGGTAAATTAATAATAATCGTATAAGGGTTTTCAGGAATGTTGGTATCGGTTATTGCAGAACCTGGATCCTGCCGCCCACTAAAAGAGATTAACCACGGATTATTGTAAACATTTATATGTAAGTAGATTTTCTAGTGAGATTTAGATAAGGTATTTGTATATTTATAGGTGAAGGCTTGTACTTAGCAATAGGTTTACATAAGTACATAGTAAAATATTATATTTCCTAATTACTATTATAATCCTCTCAATTCAACTCTATTATTAAGAAGGCTCATTCCCTGCAGTGGAAAGTATTTATACTGGATGTTTATAAAACGTACGTACGTATATTTTATGTTTATAAACATGCACACAAAAACAACAAATAATCAGGTTTTCCTACCGCAAAAAAATGAAAAATATTACACAATTCTTGGTATAAAATATTCCCACGAAACCGATACATCTTGCTCAAATAATCCGGCTAATTTTAATATGCTTTAAATAAAACGTGGATTTATCAAAATGGATGTTGTCGTGAATGACCCCCTTACGCGTATTTATGGTCGACGTGAGCGCTAATAAATTGTGTAAACAACGCACATTATGTCGCGTTCAACACCACATAACTCAACAGATATTTGTGTCAAACATCTCATTTTGAACGGTTATTGTATCCGTTTTTTGTTTTTTTTATTATTCTGTGTCAACTTACTAAAAAGACTATTAGTTACAATCTACAGCATTGAGAATATATTGTAACTATGGTTAAAGATATTTACGGATTTTTTTTCTGATTCTTGTAATATAAATACACCCATTGTTCCGTGCAGTAAATATTGTCACTTAATTACTTAGAAGTTCTTAAAGTTGTTGAGCAGATGCGGTATCAAAAATAAATACATTGTTAATTCAATTGAACAACTCGATTCGAGTTCCATGCTTAACATTCAAGTCCCAAGAATGCCGCAGGTTATTGTTACTTGCATTAACTTAAGCAACACTAATATCAAAATATACACCCATTAAAATATTCTACATGAACACAACACAAAAGACCTTTACTTAAAGAACCGTATTGGAACTTACAAAGTGTAAATAGCATATAAGACTAAACTACCCACGCAACCGTATCAATGTTATAAAGTGACATAATAAACTAAAATATGGTATGGTGAACCCGGCTTCATTATGTGTAGTAACAGGATCTGTTTGACACACGGCTATCAAAATAACATGGTGTTAATTAATCGGGAGACAGGAGTTTGCGACGCCAGTGTCCCGTCCAAGCCGGCTAATATTTCAGACAAGATGACCAACGGTTGCGCTAAGATAATTGGTCTCCAGTTACAGAAACAACTTTGTGACGCGTATATTTTAAATTAGTTATCGGACACTTCGTATCGATGCTCTAAAATCTAAATATTAGTGATAACACTTTTGGTTTTTATTAAACATGACTTTTTCCCTCATGCTACAAAATAAAAAACCTTTGTATCCAGATTACGTGGTAAAAACTAATAATAAGCTATATTCAAGGTCAGTCCCGAATACAGTATATTAAGATTCGAATTAAATAATATATTTCAATAATCTCAATGATTTACACGTTCGCTTTTACTCCGGTTTCCCCTAAAAACACCTTACCTTTAATAACTATTCATAGTATTGTGGTGAATTGAAACATATTATTTTATTTTAAAATCTACTAAATGAGCTACAAACGTCTCTATCGGTTCACCGAAACACAATAAAGTGTGGTATGGTATTCTTGAGTGTATAAAATAATAACTAAAGTTTGTTCTGAAAATCGAATCCTGGACTTTGTAAAGAAGTGCATCATCCATAAAGATTTGGGCGCCGCCCAAATTGGTCACTGTTCAAAATAAGTACCTAATTCATAGTAACTGATATGGAACATCATTTCTGTGATTAAGTATTACAGATAGACAAAAAGCATACAGCTAGCAGAAATGGCTAGAAATGGTCTTGAATAAAGATGATTAATCACAAAAATTTTTACTGCTAGTTTCGTAATGACAGAAGAAACCTAACGCAAGCCAAACTTAATTAATTGGTAACTTAATATTAGAAACGAATTTGAGTAATCAATAAAATTAATATTATAATTTCTCAAACCATATAGTTGCTGCACAGAATAAACAATGCATATTCATTGTGAATTTAGTCTCTAAACGTAACCGCAGCGGGGGCGCGGCGATGCGGCATGGAGGGTTTTCAAGTTTCAATTTACCGCCAACTCGACTTGCTACTAGTGGCGAAGGCTCCATAGAAGCCAGTTCCTACCGGCTTCCCTTTTGTAATTTATCATTACACTACAAACAAGCAAATTATTCAAACTTATTTATTTAATATCAAAACTCAATTATTATTTTTTACATTCAACGACATCTGTCGGCCAGATACGTAAACATTACTAGGAAGCGGCACAGTAAGCCCTTTTTACATTGTGACGCGGTGCGACCTCTGGCGAATTCCTGTAAAATTGTTCGGCTTATTCAATAACACTAGCGCGGCCCGTGCGCCGCCGCCCGCCGCCGCCCCGCCGCCACCGCGCCGCCGCCGCGCCGCCCGTTACGCATTGTATAGTATGCAACAAACCACGCAAAATTGTACCTTAAATTCTTAATGATTTAAGGTTCAATTTACGCTAAAAAAGCAAGAGGCAAGCCGCAGCTTCTCCGGCATTTCGTGTGTTTAGGTATAGATATTACTTATTACAATAGCGAAATGCGGAGTCTAATGTATTTATAAGTGTTGTATTTACATTTTTACAATATATTCATGGTTCATGCAATTAGTTTTAAATGTTTATAATTACAAAATGTGTAATATTAATATTATGGTTTTAATGGAAATTACTAATCGTTAGGAGCGTACTAATATGTTTAGGTTGTCGATTTTACAAATAAAGTTAGTGTTTAGATTTTAGGACGTGCTCGATCCTCGCCTGAGGAATACATTGTCTTACTAATGTTACAACTGATAAATGCGGGGCTATCGTACTTCTTAACATATTGAGTCTAGGTTTTTATTTCTTATAGATTAATCTTATATTCACTTGCAGTTTAGAAATATACTTTTTTATTTTTCTCATTATGTAAGCATGGTTTAGTTTTTATTTCATGGACATTGTAAATATTGTATAAGTACATAGGTAACGAAAATATTAAAATTTAATTGACGGCCGCAATAGGCAGATGCCACAATATCACTTACCAAATGAAACCCATTATTTTAGTTTGGTGAGTAAGATTCTCGAAGCAATAATTTGCTGGTGGGAGGATATTCGCAAAGGTCCGAATATAAGGACACACGTGCATAAGTGTGTCGCGTTTTGCGTTCATTCTGTGAAACATCACACAGAAAATTTTTAATCTCTATTCGGACTGCACTACGCTTACTATCAGTCGCATTGTAGTCATTTCGTAATCTCTTATCCCTTCTAATATTATAAATGTGAATGTTAGTTTGTTTGTTACGCTTGCACGCAAAAACTACTCAACCGATCATCATGAAACTTTGTACACATATTCTTGGAGGTATTAGAAGTAACATAGACTACTTTTTATTCCGAAAAAATTAGTGTTCCCGTGGGATGAAGAAGGAATTCCGATATATTTGCTACTTTTTCATACTCAAAAAGATGGGATGGGACTGGATTACATTTCATTAGTGAGAATGAGACTGGGCGGGCGGGATATAACGGGATGGGACGGGACGGGATGGGAGATTTCAAATAAAATTAACCACGCAGACGAAGTTTGCGGGCAGAAGCTAGTAACAGGATAAAGAAAATAAACATATTTTGTGTTTTGAGCTTCGGCTTCCCTTTTAAAAAATGTCACCCTTCGCCACTGCTTGCTACAGTGTGCTCGCCAACCATTACACTGTGTCCAAAACTACCTGATTTCTGAACACATTGTTTTGCAACGATACAAGAAAGAAATACATTTGCATCGAGGTAGAGTCAAGCTGTAATCAATTTCCCCATCTATAGTCAGATTTGTACGTCAATACTCTTCGACAGAAATCCAAGTTCAAATAGGTAATAATGTTTCTGTCGCGTTACTTAGAGCAGTAACGTTATTTTAGCCCTAATCATTCTTATCCGTATCTTCCATACTTTATTTCCCTCTAAGGAACATTTTGAGACAAGTGTCGAGCAGCGTCGCTCGAATGCGGGTCTATCTTAAGAGGCCGGCAATAAGCTAAGTATTGACTACTACCCATAGTGATAAAGCGTCAGACTTGCCCTTTTGGTTGAATCTATCTGGGTAGCTACTTGCTAGATGTCTTAGATTTTAGATTAATGGCTTGTCTGCAACCGCTATTATCAACTGCCTCGGTGGCGTAGTTGTACTACGGTACGACTACAAAGCTGAAGTCTCGGGTTCGAATCTCGGGTCGGGCAAAGTGATATTGAGTTTTTCTATTCATTATCAGCCCGGAGCCAGGAATTTGTGCCAGATATGGCGTTAGGCTCGCCCCCTATCACATCATGGGACGGAACATACAAGGTGAAATGTGAGTGTTCTGGTAGCGCCTCTGCCTACCCCTTCTAGGATAAAGGTGTGAGTTTATGTATGTATGTACTATTATCAAGCCATTCGCGTACGCAAATTAACTTTGGTCACTAAAGTCAAATAACACAACAGATCTAAATAATTAACTTTACTCGGTTCAATATTGGATTATAAGCTACTGAAAACAACAGACCACGAGCGCCATTTACAAAATCTAGTCATAAAATATCCCATAGCGAATAAAGGACGTGGCAACCGTACAACAGTGTTGCGTTGCGTAATAATTATCACCGTCGAACACACGATACTCACGCACATCAGCGTGGAAAGGAACGGGCGCAGTAATATTAAACTTGATCCCCATTATACTGCTTTTACCGTGCCGCCGAAATCCATGCAGCTCCGGCCAAATATTAATTATAGTCTACCGTTTTATTATCGATACCTACTGGAGGATAGGTATGAATTGCGCATTTTTGTTTGTTGATTTATAGTTAATGTGTTTGGAAATATTAGTATTGAGGATTAATTAGTCACATCACAGTTAGATATGTTAAGTGATTGTATTCTTTGAAATGGTAGACCCAAGTTTCCAGTATTGGCAATAATAAACGGTTAAGTAAGGTTAAGGTTCAGATATGGCATATATCTGAAAATTATACCAGAATGAGACTATAGCTTTAACCACCTAAATGCCACTGCCTCGCAAAGTATTCTCCGTCGCCAACTACTCGGACGGTGAAAAAGCCAAAGGCACATAACATGTGAAGGCTTCACCTATTTTTTATCTAGTCGTAAAATTGTTACTCAGATCTTTATGAAACATGCATGAAAATGATTTTTGCCAACACTGTGTGGGATAAACGTAGATTTGATTAAGAATAAATTAAAGTATTCAGTCATGCAAAGTCGAAATATCATTAATGTACCTTATTAAAATTATAATGACTAAGTACATAGTTTGGTTTAAATCGTGTCAAAATGATCTCCCTTGTAATTGTCTCTAATTAGAAAAATGAAGTTGCTAGTAATGTTTTATACTCTTCTCTTCGTATCAATAATAAATAAATGTGACATCGATATTGATTTGCTGATTTAATAACTGTATGAAATAATCTCAAGTTAATTAACATTACACTGGACACTTACTTTATAACAATAAAAAAAACGGGGCCCTGTTCATAATATTTTGTTAGGTTTGTTTATTTAAACTCGAACAAATATCAGTAGACCATACAAATATATACGTATGTTGGCGATCGAATCTGAAATCTATTGTTCAGATAAACAACTTGTTAGCACGATCAATTGCGCATAAATGTATGTGACACGATTTCGTTATGATCTGTCTAGTCACAGTAGATTTTAGTTTCCCCACACACGATGAATCTAATCAACAGTTTTTTTATTATATCAAGTTCAAAGCGAACATTGCATTCATTAATCATGCATATTTTTAAATGCTCACGCAAATTATTTTGATCAGCCAAACTCTGGGAATTTGGCAAGTTGTATTCAGGTGAAATGTACTGGGATTGAAAGATCACCTATTCATTGCTCACAGAACATTAACGCAAGTACTATTTTACATTTCGGTCGTGTTTACCACATCAAAAATAAAATCCACCAGGCAGGGTGAACGAACTGTTAGCTCGCGTTACGTTTGTTGATCTTGTAATTTCTATAATCAATCCACTATAATTAGTTTGTATAAAGTTCGTATCGATACGAACAGCTGCTTCTACACAGCGGCTTAAAATAACAGAATTGTGTCACGTTATTTTTAACGAACGATCATGAACTGTCAAAGAATACGTAATTTATTTTTTTCGTGTAAAGTTATTTTTGTGCATATGGCAACCCTGACGCGGTCGGGACGCGACTTTGATCTTATTACAAGTTCACTTACATTTAGGCTAATCATTACTGCGGATATTCGTGGTCGGATGAAATTAAAGAGTATAAAGTGGATGGAAGACAAAAAAGACAACATTTTTTATATATGAACTGATTAATAAAATATTCACAATAATTGGAGACGAAAATCATGTAACAAGTACCTATCTAAACATAAAACATAAAGAGCTTTAACAGACGAAAATTCATAGTGTGATAATTTTGAAGCTAATTGTTAAATGTGGAAGTTTCATATGCTTTAGAGCCACGCTGTGCTAACCCGTTAAAGCCGCGTTAATCCTCATCTTATCACTTTCTTACAGTAACATAAATCGATGGTTGTTGCTTTCATGAAGAAAAGATTGCGAACCGATTAGAGTACCGCCTAATAATCCCAAATCCTCTTCCCATTCCACAATCTTCAAACCGTAATTGCAGCTTACCTATGGCGTTATACCTACCAAAGATAATTGTATATTGAATCGTCCCTTTTCGTGCCACTGTTCTCAGTATTTATATACCATGAATTATCGTAAGGTGACGTAAACATTACGCGATTCGTGATTGCAGTACATGACACGGAGCACAGAGTTACGTACACGCGGCAACAGTGTGCGCTGCTGTCCATATTTGTCGGGCACATTAGCAGAACGATCGTTTTACACGGCATTAGGCAAATTATAAGCTCCACTAGTCGACATCCGATATGTTTGCCGTCGCTGCCGGCACCCGCACCGCTTCGCCCTGTCCAATACACACTGCAGTAGCGCAATTAAACTCATTTGGATTGTTGCGAATGGCGTCAATGTTTCGTATCGTGTAGGCTTATCTAGTTATTATTAAGGAAATGTCATGAATATGTAAATATTGTTGTGTATGTTTGTCAAAGCCATGTCTATTTTACAATCATACTTTACTGTCATTACGTACGTGATGTAGTGTTCGTTTTTTTTAGAAAATGCTTCTTATCCTAAAGATTTCTCATAAAGTTTCATGTACGTGTTACGCAATTGTTACTATAGTTAAGTCAACCTAATACGAGGGATGTTTTTTTCGTAAGCCGCAGTTGATTGCAGTAATCTTGATTAGATTACTTTTTATAATATTGAATTTGAAATTAATTTAAATCTGTAAGTGTAAATTATTTTGAAGTTAGTTTGTGTTAACCCGCTTAAATGGCTTTATTTATAGTTGAACACTCTAATTGGTACAAAATAGGCGAAATTGGTCCATTCATAAGGAATAATCTAAATTACATCATTTTATAATATCTTGTCCAGACATGTTATACTCTAAGTTTGGAACCAATTTCGAAGGAAACATTTTCGCCCCTTACGTGAGCTCGTACTAACAAAACGTACAAACATTATCTGTACAGCGAGCTGTTTTAATATACTCGAACATGTACGATACTCCAAAACTTATCCTGCCAAATAATACAGACTTGCAACACTAAGTACAAGTGAACTGTATAGCCGGCGGCAAGCGCGTCTTATTGAGAGATTCTGGGCAGCGATATGATAGTGCGTTATTTCTTACTCCTATTGTGGGCGTGAAAACCTCGGTCAGTAGGTCAAGGAGTTGATAGCCCTTAAATAATAGCTAATTATGTCACCAATCACTGCTTATTTTAACTGTTATAGAGAAAATTACACAGTGTTATAAATGGAAACATTTCCTGTTTTCTTAATATTTCAATATTATTAAAGTATTCTTATTAATCTCGATTTTCATTTATAAAACAGAATGATTTAACTTATGGTTTCACCATAGCAACCTGCTCAACCCTTTTAGGAAGTTATCCCACACCAGGTAAATATGGTATGGCTTATTTGATGGGCCAGTCACATATCCATGATCCACGCTTTGACAGCTTCCATGGCGCAGTTGGTTAGACGCCGGTTGTGAAACGAGATTTCGGTTCGATCCCCGCACCAAGGGAAATGTTTGTGCGGCCCACAAATATTTCTCCCGGGTCTGGATGTTTGTGAGACCAAAAAGTCTCTCGTAGTTCTGATACCTGCGACACAAGACTTAATTGATCTAAATGTGGGGTCAGTACTATGTATGTGACTGTTGGGTGTATTTATTTATTTAAAAAACATACCCTCAGGTGACCTGTTTGCTCGTTTGCCAGACCGATGCAATAAAAAAAGGTTCTCGAAGAGATCTGCGAGATACATAATTAAATAAATAGGTCAATAAGCCGACAACTAACACATTAAATGTATTCAATTTGTTATTGGTATTGGGTGGGAGAAAAGAAAACAGATTTGCCCTCAGGAAAGATATGTCGTTACCGACAATACAAAGATTATAAACATATGATGATTTATAAACAGTGGAATTTTACCAGTAATATGAAAGATCTTGTTATGAGCTGATTGCGAAATACAATCTTTGTAAACACACCGTAAAAATTTCCAAGAAAAATAAATATAAGCTTTCTAGAGTTTTAGCCTCATCATATTTTTGTTTAAAACAGATGCATTTACGTCTGTTGAAATTATATGACCTATTTTTTAGTTCCACACTCTCCACTTTATTAAAATGATTTAAATACTAATAAACACTTAGACCCATTGTCACAAATACAGTTTTAAGATACAATATTTATAACGACGCACTGTAAACCCTTATTTAAATTTGGCATAATGTGCATATTTATTTACTCTTAATATAAGAACAAAACCGAATCCAAATCCTAATGCCAAAAAGAGGCCTTATTTTTAGATAGATAGAAATTCTTAAGGCCTTGTAAAATTTATAAGAATCCTGAGAAATCATAGGCCGTCATATAAGTCGGTGACTCGAGAAAATTACATATACATAAACACACGCCTTTATCCCATAAGGGGTAGGCAGAGGAGCCATCAGGACACCCACATTTTGCCTTGTATGTTCCGTCCCATGATGTGATAGGGGGCGAGCGATATCGCCATATCGGGCACAAATTCCCTGACTCCGGGCTGATAATGAATAGAAAAACCCAATATCACATTGCCCGACCCGGGATTCGAACTCGAGACCTCAGCTTTGTAGTCGTACCATAGTACAACTACGCCAACGAGGTAGTCGAGGCAGCACGAGAAAATTAACATTAAAATATTAACGAGCATATTCCCACCTGCCGGCAACACATCTCCATGCCCTATGGTGTTGCAGATGTACATGGGCGGCGGTGATCACTTACCATCAGTTGAACCGTCTGCTCGTTTGCCTCCTATAATATGAGCGACATAATTTTAAAAGAGTCTAACTAAGAGTTTAACTAATGAATAAACAAAGACCTGCAAGTATACCTCCACAATACATTAAAGTTTAAAGAGCTTTTCAATTTTTCTCCACTGGCAACACTGACGTGAACTGATCGCACAGGTGTCCAGTTACGAACGCTCCTAAATTTACCTTAGCCGAGCTACTGCCATTAAAAGCATTTATGTTATATTCGATATCGCAATATTATCGTTGTTCACGTCTTTGTGCTGGGTGACAAGCAAGGTCGGTAACATACTATGTGCAGCTTCGAATTTCTAAGTAGGGTGGTATCTTGATTGACAGACACGCCTACTGTATCGAGTTGCTTTAGTACACCAAATACTTGGTAGATGCATGTTTGTTTAGTATGACAGTTTTGGAAGTTACGTGTGCTCATAATTATTGATTGCTTCGACCACAGCTTCGACACTAAAGGAAACGTCGCATCATGAAAAAGCACATCTGATAGGTATAATGGTTTCTTCGATTTACGCGAATGTTACACATTAAAATAAACCTATTTTTATCCACCGGAACAACAATCCGCCCCGTGACCACGAAAGCTTTAAACTAATTGAAACGTCGGGAAGTTAAAAAATTTAAAAATTAAACCAAATCCGCGATAAAATGCGTAAAAATTATTATCATATGTTTTATTTCAATATGATAGGTAGTTTATTACCAGATGTAAAAAGATCTGTGAAGTCTTCCAACCGTTTTAAACAATACTGGCAAACATAAAGGCCTACATTCGAAAAGGTTGATATAACAAAGGCAGCTCGTATTTAAATTATATATCAAATCCTTCGATCAAAAATCATTCATAACGTAGCTGATAATTAAAAGTTGCGCCGGCTCCATATGAGTGTGTGGTAAAGGCTGTTAGGAGAATGATTTCTAAATAAAAAAATGTCAAAAACATAAACGCGAACTTTATCTTTTCAAATGTAAGTTTTCATTATACACCAAACATAATATTGTCATCATTGTAAAAAAGTCACATTAACAAATGTACTTATAAAACATTCCCATAATAAGAAACTGGCATAATGAATTATTCTCAATTCTTATTGCATTACTAAAGTGCTTTAACTGATTCTCTTTTTGGCATAACATATACTCAGCCACACGAAGTCCTCTGCTGAACTCCCGCCAGGGGTGCCCCTCCTTGCGGGTGGACATCCGATGCTTACGTCTAATAGATTTGTGTAGTTTGATACACAATCAGTGTCGTATGCAGGAAGATTTATTTTCATTTTACAGAAACTTCTCGGGTCACGCAATCAAATATTTGATATTCCATCAGCATTCTAACATGTTTCACGGAAATATTGTTTGTTTTTATTCGGTTTTAATTTCACTTTTCTGCTATAACATTTTGTTCTTGTTCAAAATGATTTTGTTTTATTTTTTCATCACATATAATGATAAGCTGCATCCCAATTAAAGGGTTAATACCAATGGTGGGATGAATATGGGCTTATATAATAATAGAAATATACTTTAATATCCATTATCATATTTGCCATCTTCAGACACGGGTAGTCTATTGTTGAACAAGCTTGCCCCAAAAATATACACAGCGATCTATTGTAATTCCATTGTAATTAAGACATAACTATTACCTAAGCTTATATGTACACTAGTACACAGAATAGCTTAAAACTAACTAGTTCACAATATTAATTCGCAGAATATTTTTAATAGGCCTTCAGGCTCCGGGGATTCCCGTACTACGCTGAATCGAATTTTAATCGACTTTTCAACAAAGACACTATTATGCTCTTCGACACTTCAGCATTTTAATGTGACGTATATAAAACTCTATTTGATACTATTGCTGCCGACACAAACATCCTATGAAAAACGCTTTCACAGCTTCGTCATTGAAATCTGAACTATTTCTATGAAGAAATTATAATCGTTAGGAGTTTGAGAACAAAGAATTTTTTTGATGGGAAATTAGTCGAAGAAATTATGGATAGTATAGGGATATCTATACATATAATAATATAAAATATATGTATTGTTTGTGTTTATGTTATGTTTTATTGTTGCATGTTGTGATAGCCTTAAAAGATGTTACTTTTATTTTAATATCTTTTTTCTATCCTTATAGTGTTAGTAAATGTTTAAACCACTACTGGTAGTCCAAATTAATAAATAAATAAAACATTTTTTAGAACTAAATTTATAATAATAAAATCACGCATATCAAGAAGCTTTACAACTCCAAAAAAATGTATGGCATTTAAAACAATTTAATTTTTATTTTTATATATTGTATAGTTCCGGCAAAGGAGCAAACTGTTTACCTGATGGTCAGTGACATTTGATAAATATGTTCATTACTCTGATTGCAGATGTGTTCCCGGTAAAAAAGAAAGGGAATTAAAAAGGACTGGAGGAGAAAAATAGTGCTGGGCACTATTGGTGGGCACTGCTGGTGCTTTGGAAATATCATTCCCCCAGCAAAAAAAAGGAAAGCCGTCGCTTCGCATCGGATTTTCGTGTGACAGTGTCAGTACAGACAGTACTTTCCGGTTGAGTCGACATATTCCGAATTCCGAAAGCAGCGCAAGGTAATAATCACAGGGTGACTCTACCATATAACTTGTTTGTCCATACATTTGGAAGCCGAGGTTACAGAAAATAAATACTACCGATATCAATAATTACTACCGGCTTAGTTACAGCACCTAAAGAACACAGTTTTTCCTTAACATTAATAACTAATTACAACCCCACGCAAACAAGAAAGACCTTTAGCAACGCAACGTGTTTTCTGACGCATGTGCAGTTTCCAAGGAGTTTGAAGTGCGCAAGACAATCGCTACGGAACCGGACACCCAGAGTTCTAGTGTTGCGAATAGAGCCTCGTTCTACCCGCCTTCCTAGAAATATACTGTTTTCATGCGCGGGAAAGGTTTTAGGTTACATACATACATGAACTCACGCCTTTATCCCAGAAGGGGTAGGCAGAGGCGCCACCAGGACACCCACATTTCGCCTTGTATGTTCCGTCCCATGATGTGATAGAGGGCGAGCCTATCGCCATATCGGGCACAAATTGCTGACTTCAGGCTGATAATGAATAGAAAAACCCAATATCACATTGCGCGACCCGGGATTCGAACCCGAGACCTCAGCTTTGTAGTCGTACCGTAGTACAACTACCCCACCGAGGCAGAGGTTTTAGGTTAGCTTGTTCGTATTACGGTATTGCTGGTTTATAGGCGTTAACTGTAAAGGTTAGGATGATTATGAATTAGAATGTGAATTCAATGATTAATTTTCATACATACATACATAATCGTCACTCCTTTACCTTACATAGCCACCATAGTCATAGTCCAGAGATTATGAAGCGTCACTACTCGATCCTGACATATTACTTTCGCTTTATCCACTTTCATCAACCTCTTCATGCATTCTCATCGATTCTGGATACTTTTACCCTGACCCTTGTTGAGGGTATCACCGATTTGGATGATGTAGGTTCGGTGAGGTCGACCCCTACCGACTCTTCTATCCACACTCGCCTTGTATATTTGCTTGGTTAGTCTCCTTTCATCCATCCTCTCTACTTGACCAAACTATCGTAACATTAGTTTTCAGACTGAAATATTGTAATTTAATTTATTTTACATCCGAATTGCAGCTCTTAAATATATTTTTAATGGCAACTACAATAAACACCATGTTTATCTCTATGTTTTCTATTCAAGGCTTGGCGTGGTAGAGCCAAACTTTTCTTAGAACAATAGAGAAAAAGAAATCATAATCAATTTAATGTGTATTTTATGTTGTTTATTATTGGGAACAATACATACATATACATAGGCTTTTTATGTATACGAATGCTGTTCCTATAAATAATTTCTGCAAATTTTTCGATGACTACTATACTGTTCGTATCCTTTAAAACGAAAGTATCCCCGCGTGAAACTAACAAGACGCAACTCTTGACTTCGAGATTCTTTCAGTAACTGAGACTATTGGAGATTTAGTAATACTTCACGACCCTCCAATCTTTATCCTTTACCTCAACAGTATTTTTTTAAATCGGCTTCTCTAATACGATCCTCAGATACTAAAAATATTGAGCATTGGGTGGCCATGATCGCTTATGTTAGAAAATAAAAGCTTATTAATTGGTTTCAGAATCTAACTAATCATATCATACGAACATAGCGGTTTCGCGTCTATTAAATTAGTAGAACAAATTTAATGTATATTACAATATAATATTAAACATTTTCTGAACCAAAATGTGTTCTAATACCACGAATAACATTTTCTCATTAGTATCACATCTAATTGTGCGTCCAATTAATATTGCTGCCGTGTTACGTATTACTACGTACGGTGCCTACTCACAATGTATTCAGAACTATAATATTTTATATAGTTTACTGCATAAAAAAGAAGATATATATCTTTAGTCACATGCACCATTCTGAAATGAGTCATCCCATTATCGTCTACTGAGTGCTGAGCACGGCACTCTTTTACAATCGAGAGTCTCACGGAAGGCTCACATCACACTCTACCATGATGGCTTATTACGGGTTGGTGAACTTACATAGCTACCATTGAAATTGACTTCACAAATGTTCTATTTCTATGAAGTAGTGTCTTTTTCTGCTCTCTTGATGCTTTATATCGACCGATTTTTCGAACAATGCTAATAAGCCACAAGACACATGTCTGTAAAATGAGTGGTAACTTTTCAGAAACTAAAAAGGACATTTCGGTCCCACAACACATAATAGCTTTTGTCAAGTGAAGAGACGTTGAGCTGCTAAGGCTATATCAGAGAGTGCCTCGGCAAAATACTGTAGTCACGGATCACACATTTTTTTTATTCTGACGCGGCGCTAAGATAATAATTATAGCCTGGTATTGTATTCTGTAAACCAATAAATAAACAATAACTTTTATTCAAAGTGAATCCACTTTTAAAAGAACATATGTTAAAATGCATCACGCGTAGGAAGTTTCCGGCCGAGGGCAATAATTTGAATTTTAAAACAGAATATTTCCCATTTCATTCTCATATTACCTTGTATTGTACCTACGAACAAATAAAATATAGAAAAAACTCTATAGGATTTTTCTGATGCTTAACATGTCCATGATTAACTCGAAAATCGAAATCAATATGACCCTGATGAAGCTTTTAACTCAAAGTCTAGCATAAAAGAATTGCCGAAAGGCTGAATAGTCTTCATTACTTTTTAGTCTAGTGTAGTGTTACAAAACGAACAATGTTTAGGCTTAAAAATCAAATCCATAAATTAATAATACAACGATGAATCTGTATCGTGCGTGAATTGCGATTTTTTAAGGTTTCGTACTTAAAGGTTCAGTTTTTACATGGATTCAGAGACCTAAAATCGGCGATTAGAACCCCTCAGAATGTGTTTAGGATCTTTAATACGAGCATAAAAACACATTTTTAACAACGTCATAACATTGTGCACGTCCGATATTGACGCTTACATTATTTTTTATGTCTTTTTTTAACTGAAAACATATTTAAACATTGTTACAATGAATCTGTTTCCATAGTCCGCGCAATAATCCTTTGAAAGCGGCCACAACCCGTTGCAACAGCGGTCGCCGTTCCCACATAGCTCAAAATAAATCCCTAACGCGATATCAAACAAAGGCGCGAACAACGCTTCGTCCGCGGCGCGGCGCACTCCGAGTCTCGAACAAAAACCGCGGCGTAATGTTACGTCTCCGATATCCGCCAATCGGTTATGTTTCACATGTTTCTCATTATAACGTCTGAGTGCGAAACAAAGAGAGTGTCGGGTTGCCGTGCATTACTCTCAGGGCAACCTGAGATTGTGGCACCCGACTGTTTTGGTCATACGAGAAGCCCTCACTTTCGGGGAAGACTTGTTTAAGCTAGCAACACCGACCGTGCAACAAGACCTGCACTCCGATACCGGCTTTTGTAAAATAATGCCTCGCTCGTTAAACTAACTATAATTATTGTGCCATTCGCACATATATTTTGTGTTTTAGTGCTAAAACTGTGAAGCAAAGACTTAGCTTATGGTAGTAGTATTAAATCTTGTGAAATGATTTAACATTAATTTAGTATGGATTGAAAAATTGTGTTGATTAAGTTTTGTTATTTTACTATGCAGCTTACTAATCTACCAATCAGATGCTGGATAATGCATATTTAAATATTATGTATTAATGTCCCTAATAACTTATTATAAGAACACAAGAAAGTGTTCAATTCCTTTAATTTCACAACGAGCTTTCTCCCCGTTGTGCTACAAAATTTTAAGTTATGTCCGCTTTTGAAAATCCACATCACTATTTATCAGAATTGACTTTTACAAAACTACAAGATGTGATCTATAACCGGGGAATTTCTAAGGCGTGGATCGTTCCATAGTTATTAAAATACTTTTTCTGATCCTTTCATACCAAACTCGTGGTTTGCTAAATTATATTGAAAAGAGACTATAGTATTAAATGTAGTTAATTTGCCAAATCGATGTAAAAATGACATTAATATGGGTGTTGAGGGGCGCGATTTCCGACGAGCGGTTTTACCGGCCGGTGTACGGTAAAATTACTGCTTATTGCTACCGTTGGTGTTGTGTTACAATATTGTCGTTATAATATGCTGATTCCAATGTTTTGGAAAAAGGGAATATTTACTTACAAAAAGATAGTGTTTAAGTCTGTAACATGAACAAACTTTCTTTTATGAAAAGTCAAGGTGTTAAATAAATTCAAATATTTTAATAAATTATCATCGCAAGTCTGTAATGTGTGCAAAAATTTATTAAACGTCGCGATTACTGGAAGAAGTTATTTCTCTTGTTTTATACGGGATATATTATAGGGTATAACGGGACATAAAAGGTAGAGCCATTGTACAACCAATTTTGACCCTAACTTTGACTTATCCGTGATAATACAACTACACTACAAATATTTGGCGGTTTTTTCAGCCAGTAAGATTACAAGAAGCTTAATAGGTCTTATTCTTGCGCCGCTTCCTCTAATGATTTTTTACTACCGGCAATGCACTTAAGAATTATATTTCTTCTAGAGAATAAACATGATAAGCATTGAACACTAAACATTTCATGATACGCTTGATACATTGCCCACCTAATATGCTACAAATATATATTTTAAAAGATATGATACATAAAATACATTGGGAAGAAATGCTGCCTTGTATCTATCATGCCATTGGCCGTGATTATTTTATTTATATTGTACAAAATGATTTTCGTGTTTAGGAACTTTTCAAGGGCGAGCCGTTAAAATATTTTGAAAGGTGAGATGAAAAGATCGGACATAAAGTTTGGCTTGTGTTCGCGCGTGCCAACATTATTTCAAACATCATTATACAATGGAATCGTAAATACGTTTCACTGTAGACATTGTTTCGCGTTCTATAATATTCGTTCAAAGTAATTGGGTATAATAATATGCAAACAAGCGGGTATATTATTACGAAGATATTTCATTATTTTGACAAATGAGCGAGCGATTCATTTATTTTTAGCGATTAAGCAGTAATCGTTTATGAATACTTACAAAAGAAGAGGATTTAAGATACGTTACAGGTAGCTGGTTGTCAAAATATTATTTTCCTACACGTCCATCTACCATCTTCGTCAAACAATCTTTAGTCAAAATATCATAAAGCGTTGCTCTACCATTTCTGAACTCGTGTTGTAATAAAAATCATCAGGTATTCCCTACTCATTAGGGTGCTTACGCACTGCTTAAATACGAATCCGAAAAATACATGCATTATGTGTCGGTTGCACATTACAAATCTGTCACATTTTTGTCTTTCAATCGCTATAAACTTTGTAACCCGCTCATGTAGTTTTTTTTCTTCATAATATTGCTCTAAATTCGGAGTTATTTTGTCGGTTATGGCCGCACTAAGGTTCTTACTAATGCGGTAAATTCGCAACAACCTTCATACAGATCAAAAGCAGTAGCGCTCTGACGCATTACACATAGCACTTCCACCATTGACCCATCAGCACAAGTTTTATGATCGCAATCAGCAAAGGATCCACGCCGTGCGACTGCAAAACGTCACGGGGTGTCAGATGGCGAGATATTAAAACTGTGACGCGAGGGTTTCATGTACCGCGCGGTGTCGCCTTACACAGGACGCCCCGCCAACACACCATTTTATTGTATTTATTTTTTCTCAAGTCACCTCCTATACTGATGTGTACGAAGCTGCATTTTTCTCAAGTCACCTCCAGTATGACTGATGTGTACGAAGCTGTATGATATTGATACTTATAGTCTTTAGATACTAACATTCTCTTTCAACGTGATCATATCCTATATTTACGCTAATTCGATGTTTTCTTGAATTTGAAACTGCGACCTTTTTTTAATTTAGTTACTTTTATCCAACAATGGTACGTCAGTCCCGTCGTACCCTAAACAATAACAATCAGATAAATAATATTTTAATATTAACAATCTTTGGCAAAGACATCCCCATCCACATTCAACGAGGCAGTCTCCAAATCGGCGAGTCCGTTGTTCAAAGTTTATACATTGGATATGCATAAACATTTCAAACAACGCACCAGGCTCCGTGGAAGCAGGAAAAAAACCGCAACTTCCGATTTGGCATTTCCTTTCGGTTCTAACTGTATAACCGCTTATCAAAGTATATTAAGAATAAACCTTTCATACAGTTACAATTACTTCGAGCAAAGAGCTATGCAAAGAAATAATTACTGAAATAAGGTTGGCTATTTCATTAAAATATTTTTTTATAAGTACTATTTGGACATAGGCCTCTCCCATAGCACGCCACTGGGCTCGATCTTCAACCCATCGTCGCCAACCGCTACCAGCCACCCCACGAATATCGTGAGTGGATATGAATATACACCCAGCAGTGGACGCAGAAGGGCTGATGATAATGATGATGATGATGAAATACAATTTAATTTTAAAATATAATTTACACGTTTAAGTATAAAGTTTAGTTTAATAAATAAATAAAATATCGAATACAAATACTTATTTTTTTCTAATGTAGATAAAAATAACATTGGGTGGTATCTAAATTGTTCAGCGAGACGTTTTTACATCTCAGACAAGTGGACCCTTTTCAATGGATAAACTTTCAAGTAGATAAGAGTTAAGCTTTTGGTCCCTGTTGATGATAACTGTCTTTAAGGATCGTAAAATCTCGAGTTTATAAATCAATTTACAGCCGCAAAAAAATAAAGAAAAATAATGTGACTCCTATATCCCATGGAGGTAGGCAGATACAGTTGATCTCTACATTGCTTAGTCCTGATGAAACGCTATCGATTTTCAACTTCTATAAAACTCCACGAAATCGCGTCGTTTAAGGGTAATACGGGGCTATCTCTTTTTTAAGACACTTACTAGATAATTACCCGACAAAGGTCCATACGCCTCTATCAATTCTACCACACCTAATTGTCTTGTTATCCAACTGGTCAGTCTCTGATACAACATTCTGGCTAAGAGTCCAAACATATTGTGATATTCCTGTCTTAATTGTTATTACTGAATTTAAATATCTTATTGAATATTGTTTATTTACACAATTGCAACTACACTATTATTCATCGTCGATACATGATTATAATAATAATAATAATAAGCCCCCTAAAACCCAACCGTACGTCCAAATCGACCATCTGATTTACGTGGGGGGCGGATACGTCATAATCACTACTTAGACGGCTAACACGGCAATGGTAACCCATTTTATGGAGATAGTATTATGGAAAGTCAGACTAAACGATATAGTTTACGGTCGCTGCCCGGGGGTCGCCGGGGCGCATCTGGAGCCGACGCTGGATGCCACAGTATGCGAACCGTTGGCGACGGGGGACTGAACAGGCGGGTTCCCCTCGACAAATATACTACAGCCGAACCACCATCATCATCATCATCTCCACGCTCATCAACTTCACCTTCTAATCGTTCTCTATTCTCGAACATACCATCACCTACTTCAAGCAATAGTTTATTTAGATCCCCAAACTCTTCCCCATCTTCTACGTCCTCATCAAGAACTACAAGACCAACAAATGCTGTGCAGGAGGCGCTTGCCATATGTCCTGCACCCATTGCTGGTCCTTCACGTGCGAGAAAAAAATGGACTTATGATATGAACCGTTTTATATGGCGCACGTACTTGATCATCACAAAGTGTGAAACAACACAACTTAACAATTATTTAGAACCTCTACACCTACAATTTATCAATAAATACCCAGAAATGCAAGTATCGCGACAACGTATAGGTGACCAACGGAGAGCCATTCTTAGAAGCAAACTCCTTTCACAAGATACACTAGACGCCATACGCTGTGAAGTAGAAGAACAAATACAAACTGACACTCACACAGTAGATAACTCTTTACACATACACAATTTAAATCCGCCAGCGCGATCACCACCCATACCACGGACCAGTACCAGAATGAAGTGGTCCAAGGAAATTAATGAAGACATCGTTATTTGCTATTTTGAAGTAACGGAAATAGAGAGAGACTTAACTGCATATCGTAAAAAGCTATACGAACTGTTTGTAGAAAAGCACCCCCACCTTTCACATCTTACAGAACAGAGGATCGCAGATCAAAGAAGGTTATTATTTAATAATAAAAATTTTGAAAATAGAATTAAAGAGTTAAAAATTCAGGTGGAATTGAAGCTGGCTGGACGTAAAAATACTCTCGTAGAAACCACACCTCAGAGTTTATCAACTGATACTACTCATGTAACTGCAATAGACACCTTACCCGTACAACCTGATCTACAAACAGATACGCAGTTGCTCATACCTTCTGAAATACACTTAGTTAATAATAATTCGAATGTAATAGTTAGAAATGAAATAGACGTTAGTATGATTGAAAGAGAATTTGATAATGCAATTTTACGATTCCATAATACTGATCCAGAAGAAAGGCCCTACATACCTAAGCAGCACTCATCACGTAAATTCTCACAGATTGTTCAATATATTAACAGTACCTTACTACCGAAACATTTAAATAATGATTTAGATTTCACTTCATTGCACACTATTATATATTCAGCAGCGTATGCCGCGGCCACTTGCAATGGTACTAAATTTAACCTAAATAGAACTAGCATAGGCGAGAGAAAACCATATTGGCAAATAAGGATCGAACGCCGAATCGAAAAATATAGATTAGAAATAGGAAGATTAACACAATACACATTAGGAAATAGAACACAAAGAATATTAAAAACCGTAGAAGAAATTAAAACGAAATATAAAATTCATTCGAGGCACGAAGAACCCAATACGGAACCGCAACATTTTTTGGATACCTTAAAACAAAAATTAAACGTAGCGTCAAATCGGCTTAAAAGATATGTAACTTGCTCCAAACGAAAACAACAAAATAAAATTTTTAGTAATAACGAGAAACTATTCTATAGAACCTTAGGTAAAAACCACCAAAATAACCCACATAATTCTTCAAAAATTCCATCTTCACAAGACCTGCGCCAATTTTGGGCTAATATCTGGGAAAACCCAGCGCAACACAATATTAATGCAGATTGGTTACAGGGAATAAATGATACGACACGCATAAACCAAATGGATTTTGATAGTATATCTGTAGATAGATTAACTAGTATAATAAACCGTACACACAATTGGAAAGCACCAGGGACGGATAAGATTCATAATTATTGGTACAAGAAACTCACTTGTACACACCCACTCATTCAATACCATATAATGCAATTCATACAGTTCCCTCATACCTTACCATCATTTATAACGAATGGAGTAACATACATGCTATCGAAAGGACCAGATCAGGAAAACCCAGCTAATTACAGACCTATTACATGTTTACAAACTATATATAAGATCATAACAGGATGTATCAGTGAAATAATATACGAACATATAGAAGACGAAAATATATTAGCAGAACAGCAGAAAGGATGCAGAAAGAATAGCCAAGGATGTAAAGAGCAGTTGACAATAGATGCGGTTGTGATGAAACAAGCGCATGCCAAAAATAGGAACATACATACCGCATATATTGATTATAAAAAGGCTTTCGACTCGGTACCTCATAGTTGGTTGATTTATGCATTAGAACATTATAAAGTGCATCCAAAAGTAATTGCGTTTCTTAAAGCAGCTATGGCGCAGTGGAAAACCAAACTGAAGCTTAAACAACACGATTCAACAATAACTACAGACATGATTAAAATACAGAGAGGCATCTTTCAGGGAGATGCACTCAGCCCATTATGGTTTTGCATAGCTCTTAATCCCTTGTCCGAATTGCTCAATAATACTAAATCAGGATTCAAATTAAACGACAATAACTCTCAATATACTATTTCCCATTTGATGTACATGGATGACATCAAAATTTATGCAACAAATAACAAGGAACTCAATAAACTAGTAGACATAACCCATTCATTTTCCACAGATATACAAATGCAGTTTGGCGTCGATAAATGCAGAATTCAGTCTATTATACGCGGTAAAACACAAAATAATTCATATCCTCTTAATACGGGTGAACTAATAGAATCCATGGACGAAAACTCCACATATAAATATTTAGGGTTCCATCAATCTAAAGTTATACTCCAGAAACAGGCTAAATTAGAAATGACCCAGAAATTTAAATTAAGACTAAACCAAATATTAAGATCTCAATTAAACTCAAGAAACACTATTAAAGCCATCAACACTTATGCCGTCCCGATCCTCACCTATTCATTTGGAATCATAAACTGGTCTAAATCTGATCTTAATAAACTACAGCGAATCATTAACACACTCTTGACAAAACACAGGAAACACCACCCGAAATCATGCACACAACGTCTCACCTTATCACGCCGTAACGGCGGTAGAGGCTTAATTCATATATCTAATTTGCATAATAACCTTATTACTAAACTCAGGCATTATTTCCACACTAAAGCTGAAAGTGTTGAACTCCATAAATATATAGCAGAAATAGACAAGAAATTAACCCCACTTAACTTACATGACAGAACTATTCAACCGAATCAACACATTATCACTATACAGAATAAATTAGACACGTGGTCGCAAAAGTCTCTTCACGGGAGACACTTCGCCGACCTCAACCAAATACATGTCGATAAAGAAGCATCGAACGAGTGGCTGAGGCGCGGAGAGCTCTTCCCGGAGACAGAGGCTTTCATGGCCGCTATTCAGGACCAAGTCATAAACACCCGCAATTATCAGAAACACATTATTCGCCGTCATACCCTACCTACTGATATATGTCGACGATGCTATAGTAGCTCGGAGACTATACAGCACATAACTGGTGCTTGTAAATCTATTGCACAGACAGATTACAAGCACCGCCATGACCAAGTGGCCTCCATTATACACCAATCCCTTGCATTTAAGTACTCATTAATTACACATAAAGTCCCATACTATAAATATAAACCTGCATCAATATTAGAATCTCCTCAATTTAAATTATACTGGGATCGAACAGTAATCACTGATAAAACAATACATTTCAATAGACCGGATATCCTACTTCATGATAAGAGCAATAGTATCGTCTACCTTATCGACATAGCTATACCTAATACCCACAACCTCGCATCCACACATTCAGAAAAAATTGCCAAATACACAGATCTATCGATAGAGCTCAAAGGCCAATGGAGAGTACAGACTGTAAAAACTATACCCATAGTCCTTTCTTCTACAGGTGTAATACCCCATACACTGCATACGAGCTTGAAGTCGCTTGGTATGCATAAGCTTTCGTACATTCTTCTACAAAAAGCAACAATACTAAACACATGCAGAATCGTAAGGAAATTCTTATCCATAGACCAGTCTTAACTAAAAAAAAACTCAAGATTCGATAGAAACCACCCATATCTTGCTTGGCCCTAAAGCCCGCGGAATATGGTTTTTCCCTATTAATATAGGAGATAATATATAAATAGAAAGAATAATAATAATAATAATAAGCCCCCTAAAGTCCAACCGTACGTCCAAATCGACCACCTGAGTTACGTGGGGGGCGGACACGTCACAATAACTACTTTGACGGCTAACACGGCAAAGGCAACCCATTTTATGGAGATACTATGGACAGTGAAACTAAGCGATATAGTTTACGGCCGCTGCCCGGGGGTCGCCGGGGCGCATCTGGAGCCGACGCTGGATGCCACAGTATGCGAACCGTTGGCGACGGGGGACTGAACAGGCGGGTTCCCCTCGAGAAATACACTACAGCCGAACCATCATCATCATCTTCACGCGCATCTGTTTCACCATCTGACCGTTCTCTATTCTCAAATATTCCTTCACCTTCCTCGACCAACAGTTTATTTCGATCTCCTAATTCATCACCATCTTCTACTTACTCATCCCGATCGACCAGATCAGCGACTGTTGTGCAGGAGGCGCATGCCATTAATTCTGCATCAATTGCTGGTCCCATCCGTGTGCGAAAAAAGTGGACTGAAGATATGAACCGTTTCATATGGCACACATACTTAACCATCACCAAGTGCGAAACGACACAAACTAATAATTATCTAGAATTACTGCACTTACTATTCAATAATAAATATCCGGAAATGCAAGCAACGCGACAACGCATAGGTGATCAAAGGAGAGCTATCTTAAGAAGAAATTTGCTTTCACAAAATACCCTAGACGAAATACGCCGTGAAGTAATACACCAAATAGAAACTGAAACTTATCCATTAGAAAACTCTTCTCTGATACATAACTCAAATATTCCCGCATTCTCACAAAGTACACCTGTAACTAATACTCGAATGAAATGGTCTAAAGAAATTAATGACGAAATCATCGCATGTTATCTGGAAGTAACTGAATTAGAAAGAAATAAAACGGCTTATCGTAAGAAACTATATGAACTATTTGTAAATAAACACCCCCACCTATCACACCTCACAGAACAGAGACTTGCAGATCAGAGAAGATTACTATTTAATAATAAAGTACTAGCGCCGAGAATTGAAGAATTAAAAACACAGGTAGAATTGAAGCTGACAAGCCGTATAAATCCGCCTCTACTTGATCAAGAATTACCGCGTACTGACACAGAAACCATACACGAGACCTTAGTTACAATTACTGCACCGGAACCCGAAATAGACACCACACTCCCGCTACCGAATATACAGGAAAATATAAAAACACCCACACAGAGACATATATACGAGTATAATGAAAACAATACATCAGGATTACATAATAATGATATAGAGTTTAACCTAGTAGAAAAAGAATTCAATAGTGCAATATCTCAATTTGCTCACATTGACCCGGAAAATAGACCTTACATACCTAAACAACACTCATCACGCAGATTTTCACAGATAGTTCAATACCTTAATAGCACACTAATCCCAAAACACTTGAACGAAGAATTAGATTTCAGCTCGTTACATTCAATTATCTATGCAGCAGCTTATACAGCGGCTTTCTGTAATGGAACCAAATTTAATTTAAATAGGAATTATAAGAAAGTGGAAAGAAAACCATGTTGGCAATTAAGAATAGAAAAACGAATAGAAAAATATAGGTTGGAAATAGGAAGACTAACTCAATACATTTTAGGTAATAGAACAGAAAAAATATTAAAGACAGTGGATGAAATTAAAATTAAATATAAAATCCATTCACAACATGAAGAGCCAAATATTGAACCAAAACATTTCTTAGATACTCTAAAACAAAAGTTAAATGCAGCGTCATCCCGATTAAAACGATATGTTACTTGCACGAAGAGAAAGCAACAAAACTTAATTTTTAGTAATAATGAGAAAGTATTTTATAGAACACTGGGTAAAAATCAAGAAAATAATACACCTAATTCTTCTAAGCTACCGTCACCACACCATCTGCAGGAGTTCTGGTCCAATATCTGGGAAAACCCGGTGCAGCATAATACAAGCGCTGACTGGCTGCATGAAGCAACCAGTGCCGAACATATAGATCAAATGATTTTTGATAGTATATCTTTAGACAAGCTAAGACACATAATAAATCGTACGCATAACTGGAAAGCACCAGGGACTGACAAGATACACAACTACTGGTACAAGAAGTTCACTTGTACTCATTCACTCATCCACTGCCATATTACACAGTTTATACAGTCACCACACACCATACCTGCATTTATAACACGTGGAATTACATACATGTTACCAAAAAACTCTGACCATGAAAACCCAGCTAATTTTAGGCCTATCACATGTTTGCAAACAATATATAAAATTATAACAGGATGTATTAGTGATGTCATATATCAGCACCTTGAAGAACACAATATTTTAGCAGAACAGCAAAAAGGATGTAAGAAAAATAGTCAAGGGTGCAAAGAACAGTTAATAATAGATTCAGTAGTTATGAAACAAGTACACACAAGAAATAGAAATTTAAATACATTGTTTATCGATTATAAAAAGGCATTTGACTCGGTCCCCCATAGCTGGCTAATTCATGTATTAGAATATTACAAAATCCATCCTAAATTAATAACCTTTTTGAAAACAATAATGTCTCAGTGGAACACCAAACTAAACCTTAGCCTAAATAATAAAATAATAACTACAGATTTCATCAAAATACAGAGAGGTATTTTTCAAGGAGATGCGCTTAGTCCTTTATGGTTTTGCCTAGCTCTCAATCCTCTATCCGAATTACTCAATAAAACCACCGTAGGATTTAAATTGAAACACAATAACGCGAACCATATTATCACCCATTTGATGTATATGGATGATATTAAACTGTATGCAGCAAATACCAAAGACCTTAAAAAGCTTGCCGATATCACTCAGTTATTCTCTACAGATATAAAAATGCAGTTCGGAGTCGATAAATGTAAAATCCAATCTATTAACCGCGGTAGACTCCAAGAAAATTCATACATTCTAGATTCAGGCGAAATAATAGAACCCATGGATGAAAACTCCACTTATAAATACTTAGGTTTCCATCAGTCAAGATTTATATTACAGAAACAAGCCAAAGTAAATATGACTCAAAAGTTTAAGCTGAGATTAAACCAAATTTTAAGATCCCAGCTAAACGCACGAAACACCGTAAAGGCCATAAATACTTATGCCATCCCTATCCTTACGTATTCTTTTGGAATAATACACTGGTCCCAATCAAATCTACATAAGCTACAACGAATAATTAATACCCTTATGACTAAGTACAGAAAACACCACCCTAAATCATGTTTACAACGACTAACCTTAGCACGCCGAAATGGGGGAAGAGGATTACTTGATATACGTAACTTACACAACAACTTAATAACTAAACTAAGGCAGTATTTCCATAGCAAAGCTGAAAACACAGAGCTCCATAAATTCATAGCCGATATAGATAAAAAACTGACCCCACTTAACTTGCACGATAGAACGACCCAACCGAACCAATGTATCACCACAATACAAAATAAACTGGATATGTGGTCTCAGAAGTCTTTACATGGGAGACACCTCGCCGATCTAAGCCAAACACACGTCGATAAAAATGCATCGAACGAGTGGCTGCGGCGAGGAGAACTGTTTCCGGAGACAGAGGCTTTTGTGGCCGCTATCCAGGACCAGGTAATAAACACCCGTAACTATCAAAAATTCATTATTAAAGCCCATAATCTTTCCACTGATCTATGTCGACGATGCCATAGCGCATCAGAGACGATACAACACATCATCGGTGCCTGTAAATCTATCGCACAAACAGATTACAGGCACCGCCATGACCAGGTAGCCTCCATCATACACCAACACCTAGCTCACAAGTATTCGTTTATTAAAGATAAAACAGCGTATTACAAATATAACCCTACTACAATATTAGAATCTGCCCAATATAAACTGTACTGGGACCGAACTATAATTACAGACAAAACGATACATTTTAACAGACCAGATATCCTCTTATATGATAAAAATAATAGTACAATATATTTAATAGAAATAGCCATACCCAACACTCATAATCTTGCATCCACATACAATGAAAAAATAGCCAAATACATAGACCTGTCAATAGAATTAAAAAAACAGTGGAAGGTACAGACAGTGAAGACTATACCAATAGTCCTCTCTTCCACAGGTGTAATCCCCCATAGTTTACACGATAGCCTCCGATCACTTGGTATGCATAAGTTATCTTATATTCTCTTACAGAAAGCCACATTATTAAATACTTGCAGAATCGTACGAAAGTTCTTATCAACAAGTTAGTTACAACATCGCATTTTCCTGCTTGGCCCAAAAGCTCGCGGAAAACTGTTTTGCCCTACTGACGTGGGAGAATAAATTTAACATGAAAAAATAATAATAATAATAATAAAGCCTTTTATTCGGACATTAAAAATACAAATAATTTTTCTTACACTCAAACTATATTGCTAAACTTATTTTAAAACTGTTCATGTAGTTGATTTTTATTTATTTTTTGCAAGTCCGTTTGCCAATTGGCAAAGGCCTCCTCCAACCTACTCCATTCCGCTCTCTCTCTGGCCACTCTACTCCATGTTATACCCGCTACCTGTCTGATGTCGTCGTCCCATCTTTTTTGTTGTCTACCTTTTTTCCTTTTTCCTTCCCTTGGATACCAATGTGTAACCCTTTTGTTCCACTTGTCCTTTCCTCTTATCATGTGTCCCGCCCACTTCCATTTAAGCCTTTTTATTTTCAACGTTATATCCTGGATCTTGGTCTTTTTCCTAATATTTGCATTTTTTATTTTATCTCTTCTCTTTACTCCCAGCATGCTTCTCTCCATTGCTCGTTGGCAATTGGCAATTTTATTAGTTACGTTTTTTGTTATGGCCCATGTTTGACTTCCGTACATTAAAATTGGTAGTATGCATACATTGAATAGCTTGCTTTTTACTGCTATATGAAGGTTCTTGTCTTTCATTACTTCTCTTAGTCCCCAGTACCTTTTCCAACTGTTTGCTATCCTTCTTTCAATTTCTTTTTTTATGTTATCTTTAGGTGATATCAGCTGTCCAAGGTATATATATTCTTCCACATAACTAATTTGTGACTCCCCTACTTTTATACTATGTTTATTACCGTTTGTCATTACCTTAGTTTTATCGGCATTCATTTTTAGACCCACTTTCTGACTCTCAGATGCTAGTTCGTTCATCATTCTGTTTAGGTCTTCTGGCGTTTTTGCGAAAAGAACAATATCATCTGCAAATCTTAAGTGTGTTAGTGTGCGGCCGTCGATATTTAGACCCCGATTTTCCCAGTCAAAGCTTCTGAAAACCATTTCCAACACAGCCGAGAAAAGTTTTGGAGAGAGAGGATCTCCTTGTCTTACTCCTTTTTGTATTTTAAATGAGTCTCCTTTCTTTTCTAGTTGGATACATGCCGAGCTGTTTTTGTATACGTTTTGAATCAATCTTATGTACTTTTGTTCAATCCCTTGTTCTTTCAACGCTTCCCAGATGTTTGCATGTATTAATGAGTCGAATGCCTTGCTAAAATCCACAAATGCTATGTAGTATATTAGTTGATATTCTGCGTATTTCTCTATGATCTGCCTAACGGCATGGATATGGTCAAGTACTGAGTAATCTCTTCTAAATCCTGCCTGTTCAATTGGCTGTTGTTCATCAAGTTTCCTTTCTATTCGCTTAAGTAAAATCTTTGCAAATATCTTGTATAGGTTGGACATTAAGCTTATGGGCCGATAGTTACCGATATCGTACTGATCTCCTTTTTTGTACAAAAGGATTACTTCAGATTGAGTCCATTGCTGTGGGATCATTTCTGTATTTAAAATATTATTGAACATTTCTTTGAGAATAGGTGTTATTGTCTGTTTTGTGTGTTTTAATATTTCATTGCTTATTCCATCGGGCCCTGGTGCTTTATCGTCTTTTTGTGTTTTTATAGCGAATTCTACTTCTTCTTCCATGATGTTAGGTACGGATGATATATCTGTCAGTTCAATTATTTTTTCTACTGTAGTATTTTCGTATAATTTCTTGTAGTATGATGTGGCAATTCCTAATATACGTTTCCTTCGGTACTCTTTCAATCTATTTGTATCTTTCATCTGTACTATCCAATCTTTTTTGTTACTTAACTCCTTATATGCCTTTTTTATTCCTCCTGTCTGTAATATGTGTCTCTCTATTGTTTCCATTCTTCTTTGCGTTCTGTCTTTTCTAATGCTTTCTTTTATTTCTTTGCTGAGTTTTGCTATTTTCTTTCGTCTGTCATTGTTGTTTTTGTCTTCAATTAGGTCAGCTCTTTGGTTAAGAAGGTTGATAGTTTTGTCAGTCATCCACTTATTAGGTATGTCTTTTTTATAAGTCCCTTGTTGGATAGATGTTTTTATTGTTTTTTCTAACCAATTGTATTTTTCTTGTACTTCCATATTTATAGTTTCTTTGTTATAATCCATGAGTTTTGATGTTAAGCAATTGGCTATTTGGGTTGTTTGGTATTTTTTAGGTTTTGTATTCATAATATTATTTCTTGGTCTTGGGTTTTTTGGTGGGGTTGTAATCAGTTCGGCTCGAATCATTCTATGGTTGGTATTGAAGTTGAGATTGCTTATGACTTTTATGTTAGAGAAGTATCTGCTTTTATTGGTCATTATGAAATCTATTTCGTTTTTTGTTCTCCCGTCTGGGGATATCCAGGTCCACCTCTTACTTTCTTTCTTCTTGAACATTGTGTTTAAAACTTTCAGGCTATTCTCCATGGCGAAGTTTACAAGCTTCTCTCCGTTTCTGGTTCTGGTCTTTTTTCCATATACAAATGGTCCTAAGACTGTATCTTCTTCTGGTTGCTGTTCTCCAATTTGGCCATTGAAGTCTCCTATCACAACAATGTTTTTATGAGCATGTTCCTGGATTGTTTTGTTTAGCTCAAGGTAGAATGAGTCTATTGTTACTGTATCTGATTGTTCTGTCGGCGAGTACACTTGTATGATGGACCATGAATCTTTATATCCAGGTAACTTAATATTCAATATTGCTATGCGCTCTGATATACCTATAAAGCTCTCGATATAATTTGTGAGGTGTTTTTTGACAATAAAACCAACGCCATGGTGACCAGGGGTCGTTCCTATGTGGTATAAAAGGAAGTCTGGATAGGAAATTATTCTTTCTCCTATGCGCCTTACTTCACTGAGACCGACGATGTCCCATTTGATATGTTTTAACGCATAAATTAATTCTATGAGACTTTCTTCGTTTTTTAGTGTAAGTACATTGAGGGCAGCGACATGAATTTTTGATTTTCTGTTGCTGTTATTGCGAATTTTTACGTCTGTTGTTGGAGGGTTGTGGTCTCTTTCCCCCACGATGACCAGTCGGCTTGGGGGAGATTTTGTCGTTTCTCTTGTTTGGTTTTTGCAGTTTGGTTGGATGATCCGTTTGCCGGTGGTTAATTGCTATTGGTTTTTTTGTGTGGCGATGTCAGTAAGGGAGTTTGATCGGTTTTTCATCAAATCGAAGGCGTTCGTTCTGTTTATTTTAATAGAACTTATCGTTTGTTGCTTTTTAGGCTTGTTAGTTGGCGTTAGTTGCGGTGAAGTAGAAAGTAATCTTTTCCTTTTATCGGTGTTAGGTCCCTTAACCACTAGTTTATCATATTTAAAAAAAGCAGTATTTCCCTTTTTCTTCTCCTCTAATAGCTGTGGTATCAAAGCCTTTCTCTTTTCTATGACTTCTTTAGAATAGTCTTCCGATAAATATATTCCTTTTAAACACTTTTTATTCATCATAATTTGGTCTTTTTTCCACCCATTTGTTAATGACAGTAGCACAGGTCTGTGTTTGTTCTCAACTTTATTCTTCCCTAGACGATATGTTCTGTTTACTTCGTTTTCATCTACATATAAATTTATATCTCTTTTGAAGATCTTCTGAACAGTTTGTAGCAGCTCCCCCGTCGATTTTTCGCTTTCCTCCAATCCATAAATTATTATATTATTGTTTTTCTTCTCTTTTTTTAAATATTCAATCTCGTTCTCCAGGTTACAGATTTTTTCTTTCAATTTTTCATTTTCTTCGATCATAGGGGTTAATTTTTCGTTAATTCGATCCATTATACTTTTCGTAAGAGATTCTTTTAGTTCATTTGACTGTTTCTGCATTTCTATTTTCATTTTCTCGAATAATAATTGAAATTGCTCATCCATGTTTTGCGGTAAGATTATGAGGAACGGAACGTTATACGAGTTGGTAGAAAATAATTATCTGTTATGGCAACACTCAAGTTGGTTGTCTATTGTCGTTATAAATTCTAACCTCAATTGTGTTGAGCTTCACTATTGATGAGTGTAAATACCTTGAAAATATCAAAGAATTATTTCTTCAATGTCTTCCGATGTTGTTTGGCTGATGTTTGTAGCACTATATGTACCAAAGTGTAACTTTAACTATTTTTAATTAATGTTCTAGTGATGTCAAACTGCACAGACTTGTTGACACTTGAACGACCGGAAACGGAAAAACCCGATACATGATTAAATACTACTAAATAAATACATACACATTAGACATGCATAATGTCACCTCGATTAGGTACTTAAGCAAATAACCATATCACATGATCAACTTACAAATAATTATACACATGTGCATACGTGAGATTTCTGCACAAGAAATTCAAAAGTATATGAAATCCATCAACCTGTATTTAGTATCGTGGTCGCAAGGCACAAAGGCCTATTTCTAAAAGGTTGATGCTAGGCTGCCCGGTCGTCAAAATTATAAGGCGAACATTGAGGCTAAACTAGTGCGGACAATGCAAACAAAATCTACGCGCACTGCACAAATTCCTAGACATGTGGGAAACTGATAAAGCGAGACGGAAGATAGTGTGAGAGTATAGGAGTGTACAGACATATTCGTGACTCTACCTATTTCTATTTTATTTAAATATGGAACTATTATTCTGATTTTTTTCGGAATTAAGTTGGCTTTAGTAAAATTGCTGATAGTAAGCTGTAGTGTTAATCTATATAGCTCGTAGCTGAGTTGTGAAAAATAAAAGTATTAAACTACTTTCTTATCTCTTTTACATTTGCATATCATAAATATTGAAATGTAAAAGAGCCCGTGAAAGCTAATACGAGTATTACGAGTATAAATTGAGCTGAGAGAGCTTATTAATTTATAATGATTTACCGATAAACAAATTGATATGAATGTAATCACTACAGTCTACACCCTGATGAAAGAACACAACAAACGCGTAAGGAAAGTAGCATAAACGCAACATGTCATAGATTATAGATGTAATAAAAAGCAGTAGAGCCAGACGGTTCATGTTACACGAAAATTAACGTCAGCCTGACGGGCGCTCTGTGACGCAAAATGGAGTCAAATGACGCCAGCCCGGCTCGGTTGAGACGAGCATTAATTATTAGGGATCGCGTTCTACGGCCGGTTCCGATATCAACGTTTGTTCATCAACTGTTATTATTTTTACGTTTCATTTTGTAGATGCGCGTAGCGGAGGCTGTGTGCTATGTGCTATCATGCTAATTGAGAGCTTTGACTAATTGGTGCTAATTTTGTATGAAATTGGCTTTAAGTCCGGAAAAAGTCTGTTTTTGTGTATGTTTTAATGGAATATTTCAGCTTATTAGTTGGCTGCGTAGCGCAGTTGGTTCAGACGTCAACTAAAATAAAAGAACGGGTTTATGCTCCCCGCTCCGAGCCAATTATATATTGCTTTAATTAATAATTTGGTAGTAAAGATTATACATATCAATTTAATTTCTGTCGGATGTCAATTTAAAAAGGTGTAAGAGATTCTTGATTAAAGTAGGTACGTGAAGACAAACAGCGAAGATAAGCGCGTACCGTTATTATTTCCTATTGAAGCAAACCACTTTCACCTCCACAAATTAAAGGCAAGCCAAATTTACAAGAAAATCATTGGTAAAAAAAAAAACAAATAAAGACCGCATTGCATTTGGAAATGCATGTTAGAACAATAACTGCTCAAGTTGAAAAGTGACGATTTTTAATTGGTTCTTTTTAACGAAGCAGATATAAAATAGCAAAAGGTCGCTGTTAAAGTCCTTGTGGGAGGCTTCAATTTACAGAGGACTTCCTATGTTTGAAAACGAAGAAAAAGAAGATAATATAAGAAACACAATTATTCTTGTTTCCCCATGTAACCAAAACACGAATTTAAATATATGTATAGACAGAGCTTTACTGAATAGCTATTAATTTCCTTTCATAAATAATTTAATTCCAATAAAAATATATCAAAACAATATTACAGCAATAAAATACCGACGTAACTTTACCTCGATAATTTTTTTCCAGAACTTACGAACGCTATAACATAATATCGAACACGGTGTAATTAAAATATTTTTAATTACATAATTTGAGAACGGCGGTGTTCGGTGGGTTTCAATCGCGTTTTAATTATTGTAAGTTCTCAAGCTGCGATACGACGCCTCGGCGCTGGCGTCGTATCGTATCGTATCGTCGTTAATTTTAGTGTAAGCTGACACGCTGTGTGCCAGAGCCTCGGCTTTTTTACATGCAAAAACAATACGTTCTCTAAGAAAATTAAATTTGCTGAGGATTCTCTTTAAGTTTTGATTGCGTATGAACATTTTGCGGTATTTAATCATTCAGGTGTACTGTTACGCGGTTAATGAAATTAGGATTTTTTATATTACGTTGGCGAAGTAAGCAGTAAGACTGACGAGATTTCAAAAATGAAATATATGATTTTTTTTAGCTTCTCTCTAAATCATTGGACCCATAAATCAAATGTCTTATAATTGTGAACGCCAACCGGATTTACAAAAACAGCTTTACATGAAAAATTATGCCATACATTTGGGACATGAATGACACACCAAAATGTCTTCACTGCTCACATCTCAAACTTAACCCTAAACGAAGCCAATTGTCCAGCAAACAAGTTTTGAATAGTGCGGCAACTAGTTTCAATAATTGTGTAGGGTTATATCGGGCGGCGCTCGCGGTGGCTCCGTATTGTAACCGGAGACTGTGAAACGCGTACACCGCACTAAAAGCGACCCGTCCAAAAGCAGATACATCATTCAACCTGATTATATTACACGCATATTTGGAATTCGTAATCAAAGGGTGATTTTTAATGCGAAAAAAAATTAAATTGTCGCTCTTTGTGTGCGATTTTGATGATTTTAGACTTGTGTCGCTCAGCGATAGCCAGATAGGCATGCATAGTTTATTTAATTGTTGATGGCGTTTTGATCTTAAAATATGATGGGTCATTTTTTATGCACCTTGTAGGAAATGTAGGAATGCACCTTGCTTGTTTGAACAAGCAGTCATAGGTGCATTACCAACCTTTGAGTAAGACTTGAGAACCAATGGAAGAAAATTCAAAATCATTAGATCTCCTGCAATCACACTGGTCTGATGATATCAATGCAGTCTGTTAATGTCAGTTTATTCTGAGACAGTCTACCAGCCTAGTCGAGCAAGTTCTATTGTTTTGTGCTAACTACAGTACGACTCTACCATAATAAATAACTGTTTATCTTATCCAAGGAAGTAGGCCAAAGAATAGTAGTTATTGCCAAATGAACTAAGATTAAACATGTGGTTTGCGTATACGTTCCAAAATTGGAGATAATATGAATAATGAATATATTTTATTATCCAGCATAATATAATTCGACAAAATATCCGATAACTTCACCAACCCAAGACAATAATCCTACGCTTTTAGTATAGTAAAATAAATATTGTTTACGTTTAAAACGTTAACATCCTATACTTGTGTGAGGAGTCGAATATAATTGTAATGCGATGCCGGGCGCAGTTTTTTATGTCACACTATATTAGGTAAACAAGTTAAAATGAATATTTAATATGTGTTATTTATTGCTTCATTTGTGATTTATAATTTGTGTATGTATTGATGCTAGCATTTTGCACGCCGTTTCACCCTAGTGAAGTTTATCTCTTAATTGTGATTCATCGGTCTTTCTTTCTATCTATCTAGATAGATGGAGATAGATTGCATAGTATAGAGCACTATAGAGCAAGTCTTTGGTTAACACCCTTTTTAGATTTACGTAATAATCTCTTTCGCTGAACTTATAAAAATATAACTTCTATTTTTAGAACTTGTAATTTTTACGAATCATCTTTGTGATTTAAATTCATCAACGGGCATGTTTTTATGGTTCTCAGGTCATGTGTATTGGCCATTGCTATTCGTATTTATGATAATTAAACGAGCTCTATTGTTCATTCTAATAAAATTCTCTGTGATTACGTAGTATTGGGCGAGCTCTCAACTCTACCATACAGAATCTTTAAAACACAAACAAATAAAACACCGAACTAATGTTAACCAATAATACTGGCTACATCGTGCGGAAGTGTCACAATTTATGTTTTAAATAACACATTAATCACACGAATAAGAAAATTGATACTTGTAAAGCTATCTGGCACCACACAAATTGATATACCGTTAATGTCACTTATTATTAATGTGAGTTTGGCTGTTGCTCAATGACATCATAATAAAGAAACTTGAATAAACCTGTGTATTTGCGTATTAAGCTTAGCTGCAACAAATGTAACGACATGTAAAGATGTGGTATGACATTCAACTGCTAATGGGTTATAGGGGCCAAATGAAACCTAGCTAAACCATTGAAGTACAATCGTAAATTGAAATGTACTCCAAAGTTATGTAACTTGGGAAAACATTTTATATTCGTAATGCGCTTGATACGTAAAGTATTGAGCAAAATACTAAACAATTTGGAATGTATTTACTAAGATTATACTTTTTAAAATTCAGTGGCTAAAATACCTGATAAGATATCGAAAATAATTTAAAGTTACTGAATTGTTGTCATTAAAAATATGTGCATATTACAAGTTATCCTGTTAAATTATCTGCTAACGAACATACAAATTGCCCTTACAAAGTTAGACCGAGCAAATTATCTACAATAAAGATGAAACAGATTCAGAAATCTAAGCTGCGAGCTAGATTTATAGGAGTTGGTGTCCTTATTCTGACTTGCTTTCGAACGATTTTGAACTTTATCCCGTAGTGATAAAGGTGGACAACTGGTTATCGCAGGACTGTGCGGACATGATACGCTCACGCACAACTCCGGTGCTGCGAGGTGGTGTTAATTCACCCCCTGACGTCACAGAGCGCCCACTAGGAGACACGACACTTGCAAATATTATGAAGTGCGATTTGTAAATACCTATTTTTTTCTACATATAAAAGGTGTTAGTATTTTTTGCCTACAATTGTTGCATTGCTTTTGATATCCCGAAAACATGGTGCCAGCTATAAAAGCTTTACGTCACGATTTATTTAAGAATTTTTAATGATTTCATCAAAAACCCTAATTAAAACCAAAACCCACATTAAAAGTTCTAATAAAATTAAAACTCTATCAATCCCTGCCCGAAACGTAACATTACCTTGCGTAGGTATATCCGGCGGGAAAGTTTTCATACTATTATTTTTTTGTAGATAAGTTAAGAATACGCTACGTTTTAGTGGACGAATAACATAACCTATAACTGGAACTCTAAGAAGCCACACATCCTTAGGCAGAATTCACTCGCTAGTCCCGCATACTCAAGTGTCGAGTCCAGAAGATGTACAATGCAGAAGCATCGCACAGCGGGTGTCGGTTACACGTGGCTATCGCGTTACTCCCATCACAGCGTGTCAACTTTCTATGTTTGCGCGTGTCATTTTATATTGTTGTAATTATTATACTGTGGCGTGGGCCGTGGGCGTCTATCATGACGTTATCGACGCTGCTAGGTAATGTTTAGGTATTTTAGGGTTTTTGTATTGGTGGTAGAGTGAGGTGTATAGATAGGGTATTTGACTCCATTTTTTTTATTGTATTTATCAAATGTATCCATATAATAAATCTTGCAAACATAGAAGTTTGGAAATCCATTGAGAATAAATAAATTAGAAACGTTATAAATTTAGGACTGGGAGTTTTAAACGGATGTAAAATAAAAAATACTATCTAGTTGAATATCCTATCGCCTGAGCTCTGACTTTTATTGACAGCTACTTTATAGGGTAGTGATTTAAACATGCAAATGTAATACATATTTATTTATTTATTTAAAAAAGACACACCTACAACATATGCATTAAAAATATACAAAAACACTTACAATATAACATTCTGATGCACATGCCTATTAGAGGTGTGTACAACATTTACAAAGCGAGGGTAATACATGATAGTGGTAAAACATTAAAAATAAACTGTAATTCTAATCAAAATAATATATATAACATCTAGGTAAAAAAATAAATAAAGATAAATAACAAATCTTGTAATTTCGTTAATTTTTGAGCAATAGGGTCAGTGCTGGTTTTTTGAATTTAGATATTGGAGTACTAAATATCTCAAGATCTAATGTTTTATTGTTCAGAGCATTGTATGTGCTACACATTCTAGTGATTATATTGTAAGTTCTGGTTAATTAAAACTATTTCAAATCGGTTGTGATGCTTTAAAACGATCGAATTTAATTCGCGCAAAGTAAGGGCGGGAACAGTTTAGTTATATGGCTCGATGTTATTGATCCAATCAGTTAATTCAAATTAGTATTGTTTTCCCACAAACCAACACTGTTCATTTTTTACACAACACAGGAAAAAGTCTGAAGATTCCCATGAACCATTAAAAAGTGATAGAGCCAGGCTGTTGTCAATCATGACTCAGCATTATTGCATCAGCATAGCGTCGTCCGGGGCTGTACCACTGTGTTACAGAAAATCAACGTGAAGCGACAGCTTTGTTGTCGCGTTTCGTTCGGCGAGTGAGATTGTCGGATGCCCAATATCCCTTCCCTCTTTCCGTCCTTTTTCCCTCCCGCTCTCCTCGCGATCTGATGGGCCGGCAACATCATGATCAAAGCGTTGTGTCTGATCTGTTTGCTCATTTGTCGGACCTATGCAATAAAAAAACCTATATTGTAACTTATGGAACCCAAGATGATTCAAAACTACTACAAAGTCACTGATGCGTTTATAAGTTATATTATAATCATCGTAATTTAATTATAATATCATCAACATACACTCGAATTTCCGGTCCAATTGTACCACAAGCAAATCTTTGTTCTGACCCAGCGTCTTGATAGTTGTACCATTGGACCTAATTGCCTACACTTCATCAACGACACAAGCAGACAAAAGTAGCTCCTTGACCATGCCAGCGCTGACCTCTTGAAGCGGCATCAAACGCTACAAACTGCACATGAATAATGAGATGCGTTGACACGGATTGCTGAAGACATTACGCCACTCCAAATTAAACCGTATCACTGATATATAAAGCTTATATTACTGAACGTAATTTAATTTTACGAGGTAATGAAGTTTATACCTTATTACAGTGCTGTAAGGTTGGGAAAGTGTTGTTTAGACGTAATGTCGTTGCGGAGATCGTATCGTGGCGACCTTGCTCCAATAATGCGCACACGCATTTGTTGCAAGTGCAGTTTCGTAAGCGATTTGCGGAAAAGTTTCTAGGGCATGTCACGTGCATTCTGATGTTTTAATGCTCTAATTATTACTCGATATTTTCGAATGATTATACTGTACTAGTATGCAGTTGTACAGACTGTTAAACGCAGGCTTAAGCTTTATGACATAGGATATTACGCAGGAGCGAATCCAGATGTGACTGCCAGTTTTCCTTATCTTACCGCCTTTGTAGAAGTTCTTAGGTTTTAATAGATAAATAAATATTATACTAAATAGTCCTGCGCCTAGACTAACATACCTGTATGGCTGCTTCAGAAATTTTAAATTTTTTTGGCCTCATAAATGTAACGGATAGAATTAAATATTTGTTAAGGCGACGAATTTTGTCTCAGTGCTTGGATCGAGCTTACTCCATTCTTTGATGATTCATGTGCGTCATACGATCATACTAACTACAACCAACTATTTTAGTTGGTTTAAAAGGAAATTTAGAAACTGAAAGAAGAAAACCTTGGCCGGAGAGCATTAAAGAAACGGAAGAAAGGTTCATGTAGTGGGACAGTATTGGGAATCAAATGACTGACTATAATCACAGACCATAATGTATTCTTTTTCCGAAGCTTCTTTGTTTCAATATTTTAAGGTGGTCGAGACCACGTTGGCAACTCCTACATCCAGTACCGGAGACACGTATCAAGTTAACTGCTAGATGTTTAAAGGCGTTAAACGCTGAGTGCAGTTGAGCGTGGTAATAACTATATTAATGAATATTATTTTTATTGTGATAACTTTAATACAACAACAGCTTTAATAAGGCTAATTCACAACTACCTTATCTTTAGTGCGTATGAAATGTCATCCAGATTAAAAAACACATTTAAAATTACAACAATAACAAATTTGCTTCAGAACTCTGGATGAATTTTATATCTCTAACGAAGTCTTGCGACAGCAAATGATCATATACCAATTTTCTACGAATGTTTTACAGAGGAACTAATTAACTTGTATTTATTAGACCCATTCATATAATTTTAGAAAATAGTATACCTAATGCCCGAAATTTCTCAAATCAACGTTTATATAGAATTGCGAATACAATCCGCGTAACAAAAGCCGATGTTTGCGTTCTCATGAAAATATATTCATTTAAAACGCCAAGTGTATTACTGTTTCGTTCTAAATGCTAAGCAAGTGCTGTTAGTACGGGAAGCAATCGCTTGCATTATGTCGGGTGAAACGTATGCGATGAGAAATTGATCGATTTCTTGCTAAATGACTGTGAGCACGCAACCAATATCTTAAAGGTATTGCTTCCGTTTTTTATTGCATTTATTTTATTTTATTAAGATGCTCAAGCAGTTATTTGGTTTCCTTATCTTAACCAACAATTAACTGTGGGATAGGATAATGAGAGTTTACAAATCTTGCAGAAAGCTTTAATTTAGGATTTTACTCTGTGACATATCAGAAGCCTGTCTAGTCTAAAAAAGTCTAGTTACTTACTTCTACTTAGACAGAAAAAAGAAGACATCTAATAAAGTCTAGTTAAAAACTATAAATCCAGGCAAGGACCTAATGCTCATGGACACACTCAATATACGCAAAATATCAAAATATATTACATCTCTAATTTATACTAAAATGCATTGCGTTTGGGGTTGATATTAAGTTTTTAGTTTATCTTCCTACATTTTAAATGTTGGTACAAAAATAAAAAGAATTATTAAAAGGGTAAAGACAAAAATCAACCACTGGTATTAGACAATAAATATTATAAATTTGCAAAGGTCTTCAAGTTTATGATAGGTTTCGAAAAAAATAAAGTTGATATGTTTTATTTTTTGCTCATTTTATTAGATTTTTTGTCAGTCTTATGACAATAAATAAATAATTTCAAGTAAACTATGTTGGCAGTATTTTTATGTAAATATCGACAATATTTTCCTGTTAAAACTTTCCGCACACTTAGTTCATAACGGTGTGGTCCAATTATTCCATTTGCTCCCTTCGTAAAGCATTAATCTTAATTCATCGCGCGACAAAAAGATTATAAATATATTCCAGCACCGGACTAACGACTATTAAAAGCGGCCGGTTATATATCATAAGCGTAATTACAATTCCATCAAAAAGTAGATACTAAGGTAGTGTCAAAATTATTAATAAATATTTCTCCACTCGTTTATTAGCTGCATCCATGAGATGTTCTCCATGGGGTTTTAATTTCTACATAGTGTACAACTGTGAAATAAAACATCGTGAGGAAACCTGCATACCGTAGCAATTTTAAAGAATTTCTACGGTATGTGAAGTCCGCCAACCTGCACTAGGCCACCTTGGTGGACTGTACGGCTTAACCTCTCTCAATCTTACTCTCGGAGTCTCGATTGTAGAGGAGGCTCGTGCCCTGCAGTGGGATGTGTATGGGCAGATACAGTACAGTACACAGTATATGTAAGTTTTCCAATAGAAAAAAAGAACAAGAGTTGCCGTAAATCAGACTAGTAAAGAACATTCAAAATACAAAAGATGCGTCTCTACGTAACACAGGGTAAAGTAAGAAACGAAAGCTCCAAGGATCTGGAAACTTACATCAGTATGAGGTTGTGTTTGTTTTGCCAGGAAGATTATTGGTAAAATTGGGCATAAAACACATAATTTCCATCTCTTCAAATCTATTGAAGCGATCAAAACGAAGACGGAGTCGCTGTTAATTGCGAGCATAGCACATTAATGCCATAAAACGGTAGTTATACATATTAGTTTATAATGAAATGCAACGGAGATCGGTGCTTACGATCGCTTAATAACAGCTCGGCGGTTATCAGATAGTATGTATAATTTATTGCAACTTTACTGAGAATTTATATCGTTAAACAAACGTCATCCCGCTAGTTAAGAATCGATGTATTTTTTATACTATTTTTTAATTGGCGAAGAGGAGACGAGCAAGTCGCTTCTCGGATGGTAAACGTCATGCTTGAATATTAACAGAAGCAACAAAACTTAGACCTTGTTATTATTTGCACCGCTTTCGTTACCCCAAAACTATAGATGTCAAGTCAGTCTAAGCCATGCCCGGTTGTTTCACTGGGTACTTTGTCCTTCAAACCGAAATAGCAACGCTTCTTGGCAGAAATTGACAGAGCAATGGTATCGACTCCGGCCTCTTCAATCACTAGATGACTTATCACGGATCGTGCGACGTACTTAGTAAATAATACACCAAATAAAATAAAATCGCTATATGTATGCTTTTCATACTTGTATGAAAAGCCGACTTACGCTGCTGTTTTTTTAAGTAAGGAACCTGGCGCACCTTTCCTTAAGTAATAAAGGTCCACAGATTTAATATAAGGTAGAGTATCCAGCGAGAAGTGATCTCTCTCTCCGCCGATTAAAGCAACGTGATGTTGAACAATATGCAAAGTTGCATGCTAATAACATCTTAAGTTTCATACTGTGTGGTGTGTGTGCGTTCTTGTTCCAAGATTTTCAGTGCTTTCCATACCTATTAGCGATTATTGGAATCGAAATAAGGAGCCTGGACGTGGACTTACGGAGAAGGACCCACGTAAACATTTGTCTGTGGAGCTGTACCTATATCTGGTTTCTTCAGTTGTATTACGACATTACATTGAATTAAATTGTTTCCAATTCTTCGTATTAATTATTTTTTCGAAAATAAAGCTAGTGTTTCTGAGAAGATTCACCTAACTTAATTGTTCAATGTTATTTTAATGCATGATGCTACGGTACATTTGTGAACGGGATTTGTTATCAGAAGTTTTTCCTTCAAGTTTCGATGTCAGGCTAGCCGTTGCGCGAAAAGATATTTTGCTGCGATCGATGATTAATGTTTAAGATTTTTTTAAAGGCGAGTGACAAGTGCAATGATTCGGGTGAATAACAAATTGCCGTTATGCCACGGGTATTTAATTTTAAAATTAGGAAATACCTTGTACTTGGGTCTTGACTCTTGGATGATAACTTCATCTCAATTTGCAAGAACTAAGGACAGAATTGCGCAACTAGGTACTTTATTGAATTAAAACAATTGTATGTATTTTTATATTTTAAATGTATTTATGTATGTTTATGTTATTATATTACTTATGTAGTTTTTTTGTATTTATGTATAAATAGTATTATTTATTTGAGTTTCTATTGTTTTAATACATATACACTGCCCTTTCTTCCTACTTCTCATAAATCCATCCAATGGTTGTCTGGTAGACATTGCCTTAGTGCGCTGCCATTTGTACTTTGTTATTTTTTGTTTCTATACATCTATTGTTATATTTATTGTGTACATAAAGATTAAAAATGAATAAATAAAACATTGGCCCAATATTTGCGTGTTTCCTTGTATTATTAAATTGTCCCAACATTTTTGATGGTATAATTTCCTACAAGCTACACGTTATTATTAATTGTTAGATTTCATTTTATGTTGAAATTCACCAACAATCGTATATTAAACTCATGAAGCAAAGGAGCAAGAACTACTGTCGTCGTATAAAATACTAATTACCACTTTTTTATAGATGTGCGTTTTATTTCCTGTGACACGCTCACATCAAAAATAATCATTTTGTCAGCTGTGCCGAGAACCGTCAGCCGAGTGGCGATTGTCGGCCAGGCGAAGTAAAATAATACGCATAAATATCGCCTCAACACTTCAACAACGTTATAACACCCGAAATAAAAACCATTACATATCCAACTATGTAGGACAAGTAGCCTGGCGATAATATAAATTAAATCGACCTCAAAATTTTCGTTTACAAATCTACGCGGGTGTCCCGTGACGTCACCGGCGCGTGGACAACGCCAATGAGGTTATTGACATGTCAAACTATTTGCGTGGCGCCAAAATGTGAGCGCGCGAAACTACAGCGCGAGCGGTGCGCCCGCGGACGTTTCTCACCACTCGCAAGTGACAAGTATCGCAAATCGACGATTACGATAAACAGATGAAAACAATAAATTGAAGCGTCGACTTGTGGCCTGGGACGTTCTCGAGTTACGTTTTGAGCAAAGGAACGTCTAAAATTACCCGGCACGCACACTGGCGCAACGCCGCGTCCCTACACACCGACACACCGACACACGGCGCACACACGCGCGCCGCCTATATCTATTATCAAAACATCCAGCGACTCTGGTTACAGCGATCCGAGCGCGCTTCGCGTATCGCGTTACACACTTTAATGGCTGGAAAAGGCCTCGAAAACGTTATATTACACGGGTTTTATTGTACATCGCGAAATGTAATTAATATTGTAATCGTACACCGGATAATTTATTCAGCGCAATCCCGCCACGACTCGCGGTCCCGCGGCGGTCTCGTAGACCCCCAGACCCCTCGTATATCGGCGTCAATATCGTATTTAAAAATACAATTCCACGTCTCCTGTTACGAGGCGCGCTTGCACAGGCCGTTTGCCAATAACACGAAACTGAAACACGATGATGGTTTTCTAACGGAAACTCGCGTCATACGTGGAAAAAAATAAAAGCTATCTACGTTACCTTGATCTCTTCTTCGTTCTCCTTTTTCACAGGAGGCCCCGGCGGCGACTTGGCGCTCGTTTTATTGTCCATGTTCAAAGTTTCCCAACACTCTTCAAAGTTTAACAATGTTCGCACAACAGTTTCAATAAGGAAATTCAAAAAGTTTTATTAAGTATTATCGTAAACATTTCGCACGCGCACTCCGCACCGAATGATCAAGCGATACACACAACTCGCGCGGCGGACGCGGCGCGACTGATGTACGCCATGATTGGTCGTTTCAGTAGCTCGCGGTGAAAAAAGTCAATTTTCCCGCGCTAGCTGGCGCCTCGCTGGGCGGAGCTTACGCGTGACGCATGGGCGGATAACTTTGCTTCAACTTAAGATCATTTTGTTTACAAATAATACTTTCTCACTTTATTGTGTGGTTTGATACTAATTTGATTACTTACATTGAATTACTTACACTTCTTTCAATTAATTATTGTAATATGGTCAATATGTAAAATAAAACTAAATAATTGGCACTATTCATAAAATTATTATTTGTTTAAAAGATTTTAATGATTGTTTTCTTTAAAGGAATTTTAAATACCTTGAAATTGAATAGTTCTCCGGGGCGCTTATCTATTCGGAATTCATATTTGCTATATATTTTTTTTATAGTTTGCACTTCTTGCAAATTATAATTGTAGTCATAGTCGAAAATTGAAATGGACTTTCACCCGTATTCACAAACAATACTATGAGGACGCATAGTGTAGCCAAACGCACAGAATTGTCAATTTTGATTCAAAAACAATACTTGAGTGATGAGTGACACTATGCGTTCACTTATGGAGGCCCTCAGGTAAAGAAACTCAACAGCTATTTTACGCAACGCATAGTGTCGATTGAAGACGTAAAAGTGACAGTTGTGAATGTATATGCTATTGCATTTTATGTGTTTTGCACTAAGGTTTTGCATTAGTTTTTTTCAATTTTCAATTCAATGGATTACAGCAGCGAGGAGGAGTTCGACAATTATATTAATGATGTCCTTATCGAACGCAGGACGATAAGCACAAGAAATATTATTCGAGATTTTCAAAATCCTTTTGTTTTTTACAATGATGAAGAATTTCGAAGACGCTATCGATTTGCTAAAGATATTGTTCTTCATATACTATTGCCACTTGTCGATTTAGACCTGACAAAATTAACTAAAAGGGGCTTTCCAATACCAGTTTATCAATTACTTGTGGCCTTAAGATTTTATTCGTCTGGGAGTTTTCATTTTTTTCATTGAAGGTATACTTTTGGGAGACAGTGGGTATGGGTGTCAAAAATTCTTATTAACACCAGTAGCACGCCCAGAATCTTCTAGTGAACATAACTATAATAAGGCACATATAAAAACCCGAAATACTGTGGAAAGAACAATAGGTGTATGGAAAAGGATATTTCCTTGTCTTTCCATCAAAATGGCAACCAATTTAACCACAACTTGCAATATTATTGTGGCTACAGCGGTGCTATATAATATATGCAGAGCGCGTGGTGTTCTTGAACACATTGAACCAAACTTGAGAATATCTGGTGTTTCTACTGGACATGTTCAGACATCTAGTAGAGAAGCGCTCCTTTTTCGAAGAATGTTTATAGCACGCCATTTTTGATAAAACAATTAATATACAATAGTTTTGGTAAAACAGCAAACAGGTTATCGGATGATAAGTAATAACTGACGGCCGTGTCCACCACATTCACAGTGCTTCGATTATAGGTGTGTTACTGGCTTATCAAATCGGGAGGAGAGTGGGAAGGAAAAAGGATGGGAAGAAGATAGGGTTATCGGGCAACTGAAAATCTTGATAAATTTGTGTTGTAGGTAATGAAAACAGTTTTTAAACTTAAACTCAAATATTTTTATTTTGTAACATTTCAATTTCCAACTTTAGTTTCTGTATTTGTAAATTATGTAGTTGTTTTTCATATTCTAAAGTATTTTTTTCTCTTTCGAGTAAAATTTTTTCTCGTTGTATCCTTGCTTCATGCAATTCCTTATCGTGTTCTATATTTAAAGTGCAGCGTTTCATTCTCGCCTCAAGTTCACTTTCCAATCGCTTGTTACCTAAACAAAATGAAATAAAATACATACATTACTAAATTATTTATTGTAAGATTATCTATGTGACTTGGATCACATCGGTGGTGCGGTTGCACTACTGTAACACACACTGTACTGTACAACAGTGAGGTCTCGGGTTTGAATACCGGGTTGAGAAAAGTGTTATTGAATGTTTCTTTTCTTTATTAGCGAGAAGTCAAGAATATAGTGATAGATGCGTTGTTGCTCGCATTTATTGTTACCTTTACCTTAATATATTATAAAAGGAGAACCTACTTAATGGTTGAAATACTTGCACTATATTTATTTTTTAACTTCGTTGGAGGCATAATGCTTTCATCTGCAAAACAAATATGTTTTAACATTACTTCATTAATTCTTTGGTTAGTTCCTCCCATGCTCGTTTCTTCAACTGTATATGCCTACCCTTCTGGGAAAATGGCATGAGTTTATATATGTATGTACAAAAATACTTACCATTCAACACTTTTACTTGTCGAAGATGTGTTGGAAATTGCGTCCGCATCCATTTTTTAATCCACAAAAATACAATTTACGGCTTAAAAATGTGGGAAGGAAATTTTATAAAATATTTGGCATGTAAATATTTGAAGTTGTCAAAGGCGCTTTACACTCACACGTAATTCGCGGGAGAACGCAAAGAAAAATAAACACCAGAGAGAAATTAGCAACAATAATTGACCAATCACTGATCCGCATTGGATACTGTGCGTTCCCATAGTAAAAGGGTGACTCAAGTATTGTTTATGAATAAAAAGGCTGAGCGGAACGATCACTATGAGAAATGTCTTACTTAGCATAGGGTTACTTCAACACTGAGTAAAGTATTGTTTGTGAATACGGGCCTTTATGCCGCAAATCCAAAGAGTCTTTTCTCGTTACCGGCTACCGTCTTATTGCAGATGCTGAAAAATAGCGATGTTCTACACTTTGAAAAAGTCGTCAAGAACCAATGCACAAATTAGATAGATTAGATAGATGGTGTATTCCGATAAATCCCAATGTCAGATATTCCGATAACCACTAAATTTTTATCACTAATTCCTTTATAGGAATGTGAGTCCACCGATGAGGGCGAGCGAATTGGCATGCTTGTTAGATGGATGTCGTTGGTGAAAAGTATACTGCCGTACCTATTTGGGAGAATTTAATGATTATAAGAATTCCCCGACATTCGGATTCACCCTAATAGACATATATACCGGGTATATCAAGACTGCGACCGAAAACGAAGCCGGGTGGTAGGTGTAGTGGTTACAGACACAATGCAAATAAAAATTTCGCAAAATAGGCGACAGGTATTTTTTTGCAATTTTTACAAAATCGTTGTGTTTGGGTAGTAAATACCTAGTTATTGCGAAAATAATAATTTAAATCCTAACGTGCCATTGCGTCTTAAAAAATAAAAAGGTATACATCATCATTTTATGAAAATTATGTAATTATCACCCAAATACGACGTTAAGTAAAAAATTACCAAAAAAAAGTTGACGATTTTGTTTTGCGAATTTTTTAGTTGCATTGTGTCTGAAGTCACTTATACTACCTGGCTTCGCTTTCGGTCGCAGTCTTGATATACCCTGTATAATTAGTAGGTACAAAATATTTATACAAAAAGTTAAAAAGCGAGATAATTTTTGAATCGCCCTAAAGATTACTCACATTTTGCACCGTGTTTGACTATTTGTTGCTGATTTATTATTATTATTTTTTACTTAACCAGCACTTTTATACAATTATAGTCTATCTAAACTAACAGGTTCCATTTGACGTTTCATACTTTTAACGTAAATAACTTTGTGCAGACGTAACCCACACAATTTCAATAACACTTTCCGTAAGTCCATGGAATTATGAAGCTATTCTTATTTTATCACTAGACTTACAATCCATAATCACTAAATTTAAACTAGAATCCTTTAAATAAAGCAAAATAACCATTTTAAACAACATATTTTTTTTCTAGACGTCATTACAAAGTCACCTCGTTAGGTCTTTTACCGGTAGAGTCGAGACTATTCAAACGCATTTGTATACGCATAATCGGTAAAAATATTTAAATAATCGAGCAGATATAAAACAGTTGTGTTTTAATTTTTAAAAATACTGAACTTGCAGCTAATAATAGGTATGCTGTCAACGAACATACATCAATAAATAATGAAATAATAATATTAATATAAATTAATTTATTATTAAATAATAGATTTGGATTTACAATGGAAATGAAGGCAGTATTGTAGGATACGGCACACATAGTGAGGAGGTTCCTCACTTTGGAGTATATGTATTGTATTGTATGTATGTATCATGTGTTCATAAGCATGTGCGTGATGTGGACTGGACTCAAAAAGTGTCTGCACCCGGGTGAAGCCGGGCCGGGCCGCTAGTAATAGATAAATCACTCCTTTTGTTCCTAAATAGTAAAGTGACTTATGCAATTGTTGATGTCTCATTAGAATAAAAATGTTCATGAAGAAATAAACGAAATGATGTAAACTGAAAATATAAACTGTAATCGATTAAGAAATACAAACAAATATTATCGATATCTCTATATAATCGGATATTGTAAGAACCGATTTATTTGACAGCAACCCTATTTCCCAATGTCAAATGGAACTTCTTAGTTTAGATAGGGTATAACAAATCTTGAAATAAATTAAGAAATATTTAAAAAAGGAAGCATAAACACCTGCAGAATTCCCACCAAAAATCATCCTTTTATTTTTTTGGAATCTACGTATAACAATTTTATTAAATTATACTGGCCAGTATTAAACATAATTCACAATGGAGGTTGAGGTTTCTGTATTAAATCTACAAAAACGTTCTTAACTTGTGTCTTAAACTTTTGGACACTGTTGTAGTTCTTCAGATTTGATATATTATTTATTGATTCCTATTAACCCTGGTTTTAGGTTTACTTTCGTTCTGGGCAGCAATCTCGATTTTCTCGAATCTCGATCTTGTTATTTTCCAAACCAATGCTTCAATCAAAATATCTAGGCCACATGTAACATTTATTCCTAGCACCTTGGGCGATCGCTCTATTGTACTCCAATATACTGTCCCTAAAGCTGACCTCTCGTAACACTCGATTTCGATTTAAGGGGATTAGAGGGGTAAATCACGCATTTTTGTACTATTGAAAGGTACAGCGGCGCCCGATTTTATTCAACTCCTCATGATCGCGGTGGCATTTAAATGTTACTAATTCCGTGAAGCGTCAAGAGTAGACAAGCTAATCCTAATATTTTCATACTTGTTATCGCTTTTAGGGTTCCGTACCTCAAAATGAAAAAACGGAACCCTTATGGGATAACTTTGTTGTCCGTCTGTCTGTCTATCGAGACCCTTTTTCTCAGGAATGCGTGGAGGAATCAAGCTGAAATTATATCAAATACTCAGGTCCACTGTCCCTTGGAGCTGTGAAAAAATCAAATTCGAAGCCAACGCAATCAAAAGATACAGTCGTTTATGCTGCAAATTTTCGACACTCACAAGGGAATCAAAACCTACAGGGTACTTCCCGTAAACTCAGAATCTTGAAATCTGGTACGAAGCAACGTCTTATAGCACAGATAAAGGAAAATTTTGCAAAACCATAAATCTTAAGTTACATCATTGATTAAAACATTTTTATTATATTTGAAACTTACTACCCCTTTCCTCATGAACGCGTAGAGGTATTAAATTGAAATTAATATCAAATACTCAGGTCTATAATATCTTTTAAGCTGTAATGTGCTGTGTCTATTAAAACTAATTTGTACGAAACCCTCGGTGCGCGAGTCCAACTCGCACTTGGCCGGTTTTTTTCAACCGGTATTTTTTAATGTGATGTCGCTTCATAAACTAATAATAATATGTATGGTGAGTAAACTATGCGGGCTTTAGTTCAATTCCCATTTCAGTCAATCAGCCGATTACCCTTATGTAGTTACTTCCAACTACTTTCCCGAAAGGGTTTACATCGTCTGTCTTGATCTACAATTTTATATTTTACAACGGTATTATTTTATTTATTTCATACCTATTTTGCCGATTTTGTCGGTTTCTGTAGTATATTGAAGATGGCAAACAATGGCAATCGATTTATCTACTTCTTTTGTAACAAATATTTATTGATAATACACGGTTATAATACAAAAACAAATTATTTACAACATCACAATCATTCACAAACTTCGACCAATCCGCAATCAATCACCCGCAGATGAAAACAGTCCTCCACCGAAGATTTTCATAACGATACTTAATTTGGAAGCGATCTGCATCCGGTGACATCCTTTAATCTTCTTAGGTGTTTGGTCCAGGTTGATACAAACTTATTCTATTACATTTATAAACAGAGCACTTTTTCATTCAGTGTGCGGATTAATAATAATTAATTAATTAATACACCCAACAGTCACATATTATATCCTGACCCCACTCTTAGATCTAGTTTTGTGTCGTGGGTATCAGAAACTACGAGAGACTTTTCGGTCCCACAAAAACCCAGACCCGAAACAAATACCTGTGAATCACACAAATATTTGTCTTAGTGCGGGGATCGAACCCGCGGCCTCTAGTTACCCCACAGCCGGCGTCTACACAACTGCGCCACGGAGGATTGAACCTATATGTTCGCGTGTCACTTCTTCTTCGAGTATAAACTTGTAAACTCTAAATAAATTGAGATAAATAGTATCAAGATTATGAGCGACAACACATATGAAATCAAAGCTTTTCCCAACGACTCTAGAATGTGATGGCATCCATAACATGGGCACGGTACTACACCGTACCGGATATTTGCGTGTCAGTCATCTTTAACCGGCTTATTGCAAAGTACCAAATTAAAGATTTATTTATTCTTTAATGTAAAAATACATGCTCTACCAAACTCTCTAACCAGGGCCAGCGTTGGGGTAAGGCGCTATGAATACTTGCACCTGATGGCATATACCATCAGGTGTCAGTGCGGTCCCCTTGCAGTGCTAGTAACGAAAACTGTACTACGTAAAGGTACTTAGTACTGCGATGCGTGTAGCTCTCTTTTTGATGCATATACATATATCAGTTGTTTGCGGAGGCCAGTGTCTCTTGTAGTTTATTATCTCAATTTGAAACATCAGGTAGCAGCATTAACGGTAGGTAGGGACCTGGGAGTGCTGGGCCCCTGGCACTGCGAAGGTCCATACTAAGCGGAGTTGACCGCCTACCATGAGGCGGGTCGCATGCTCGTCTAGACCATAGAGTAAGTAATCACTACGTTCTAGTCTAGACTCTAGGCAGACGCCTAGGCTAATATAAAAAGCCACGGTTCAAAAAAATAAGAATGTGAAATTAACTTCAAAAGTTAAAACTGAAATCTATGAATTTATATGTTTTAAACAACTATATTTCAAAGTGCATTTAGTAAATCTCACAGACTAATAAGAGAAGCAAATCTAAAAATTATTGTCGAATCACTAATGAAAGCAAGGCTGTATGGTAATGACGTTTGCCTTTCCACGAGTAATAATAAAAGTAAAGTATACCAGGGTTTCCAGTCTAGCGTTTTTCTCCCAAGTTTAGGGTAAATATATGGTCTGAACTATGTGATTTTTAGGGTTTGTATTGGTTCGTTCAATATGCTATCTTACTGACTTAATATTTATTATATCCAGACGGTATTGGTTTATGTTAACTTTACAAAAGTACTAAACTACAAAGTTAAAAGGAAAGCGTTTAAAAAAATATAATAATAAGATTATTTTAAGTGTTCCCATAATGCTGGCGATTTTTTGGATTTTTGCTTTAGGGGTATTAAATATATTAAAGTGTCGGTAACACTGAAGCAAAGCGTCAAATGTTATGGCAGTCAGCTGGTGTTCATAACAAAACAGTGCCCTAAAATAGTTACCAAAAAATATAAATAATGTGAATATCACAAACCTACAACGCAATTATTTATTTAGAAATGTCTTCGAAGCTACCAAAAACAGCACTCAACCTAAAACAGGTACAACAACCTGACCTCAGTATGTATTTTACATTTGCGTAGTAATTTTAATTTTTTATATTGAAAATATTTACGTTTTTTTTATAGTTTCTTCTAAGACAAGAGGTCCTGAAACTATACAGGGAAATATTTCGTACAATAAAGCATGTACCAGACGCGGCAACACGCACGGAACTCAAACTATGGGCGCGAACTGATTTTAAGAACAACATGTACCATACAGACGAGACAGCTATCAAGTCAATGTTGCATTACGGGAAGAAATCATTGAAAGACCTACAACACTCGTTAGCTTTGAGCAAAAGTTAAAAATATCAAGAAATTAATCTAGGTTTGGCTGATATTTACACTCATCTATTAGTAATTCATTTAAATTATATGTAAATTGGTACATACAATAAATCTACTTTACAATTTAGATAAAAAGATTTCTTTCATTCCTTAATTCAGCTTGTCTTGTTACTTCCAATAGATGGTACTATTTGGGGAATGGATGATCTCGGGAACTATGTCCTATAGCTGTCGACAGCTCATAAAATAGTCCCTAATATCCTAAATATGACATCAAAAACCTTATAACACAATGTAAACAAAAACAGCACAAAAAGAAAAACGGTATGTAAAATAAAAAAACATACACAGTACAAATATTTATTGATAAGATTGATTTACACTTGTTAGTACATCTTATATACCTTAAGTGGCTAAGTCCATAAATTATTAACAATTATTAGTAAATATGTACAAGGGAACTTACTATAGATCAGTAATATAATATGCAATGCCTACCCTGATCACACTATGCAAGATAGTGCTTAAAGTAATGAGCTAAGTACTTGTGGCATAGGACTTAAGACAATCATTCTACCATCATAAATGTGGAGTATATAATACAATACAAGCATTTTTTAAGATAGGAAACAACTAGCTATGGTTTGGAAGCTGTGAGATATAATATTCTGGCAATGATAATAAGCACATTCACTTATCAGGGTATACAATAATGTGGGCAATGTTTAGAGCCATAAAATCAAGGTTTTTATCATCAATTAAAATATTAGATTTAGCAATCTCTATTGTTTGTGGAAATAAGGTTTGAGAAGTATTTAACATGGTAATTGTGGCACACTCAACTGTTTTTTGTGTGCGCTGGATGTGTGTTTAACACAAGCCAGGGCCGGGGAGTGATATAAATATAGATAAAATGCCTAACCAGCTTAGGACTATAGTTCAATATTCTGATGACACAGTCATTGTAATAATATACAAGAATTAAATTGAAATTAATTTTAAAGCTCCCACTGATAGCTTGAACATTAAATCTAATAATATAAACAATTCTGGGCACTTTTGACATGGAAGCACAATATCTTGACCCTCTGGATCCATTTTATTGGTCTGCCCTGGAGTATTGCTTATATCACTGGTAGGTCACGAATTCTAACTTATGCATAGTTTTGATCACACATTTATTTTTCACTACACTATTTGGTATTTTTCGTTTAAAATGAGTTTGATTTTGTAACACCAAACTACATATTACACAACAATACATCAGACTTGTTCATAAAACATTTAATTTACAAGCTGCTATTTGTAACTAATTCTAATTATCAAAATATATTGCTTTGTAAAATAAGTATACTAATATAGGCCCAGTAACACCTGTACCAACTACAATAGTGAAAACAGTGAAAAATGTTATAAAATCACCATTTTTATTTAGGTATTTTGCAAGTATTTGTATTAAATTTCTGGTAATGTGGTGTCCATCCATTCCATAACATGGCACAACATTGAGAAAACCTATTCCCATTGAAAATATAAATATATATCTGAGAAGCTTCTCAAATTGAGCTGGAGAGAAGAATGAAAACAGTTTTATTCTAGGGAAGTACTGATCTATGAAAACGGTCTTGTGCAAATCATAGGGTAGCCCTAAGTATAAAACAGCATTGTTGTCTTTTCTCTCAATAACTAAGAAATATGTATGATTGTTCAATGAAGGTTTCAAACAATGCATAGACCGTGGGCAGCTATAACCACTGGCTTCTGTGCATTTTATAAAATGTTCTTTAACCATATCTCTTGGCTTCAGACATGAGTATTGACCAGGCAGTACTGAATCTGCTACTACTTTGGGCTCCATGTACTCAAAGCAGAAACTGTACAGATCATCTTTCCTGCAGCATTCAACAACATCATTTTCTTTTATAGTTTCCATCATTATTTCATCATTTTGTGCAACAAACTCTGCACTGGTACATATGCCAAAACGTTCATGTGCCATTTGCAAACAATACATCCAGTCACTAGAGGATTTTATATCACAGCCATTTACAGAAGTGATGACATCATCTTTGTCGAGACCCCTAGCACTTTTCAATGGTGAATCATGTGTAAAGTCAACTACTCTCACACCAATGCCTGTTTCATAAGCTATATTAAAAAGTATTGGGGCCGAGAAAAACAGCAATAGTGCCACAAAAGCAGTAGCAATGTTGTGCCACACACCTGCACAGTATATTTTCAGTCTTTTAGTGACAGCTAAACTATTTAAATGCTCAGTATTTATCTGGACGAATGCAATTGGAATTATAGTAAATACATATATGCCAACAGATAAAAGTTGTACATCCTCCTGGGCAGCAGCCAGCGCGTGGCCTAGCTCATGGAACACCGTGCTAAATGCTATTGCTAAGAAATAGACCCAAAAGTCGGAAGCGGGGATATTTATGCCCGGCAATATGGCTTTTACTTCAGGTACATTGTTGAGCTGGATAGTTTCGTAAAAATGTTCAAAGATAAATGTCAGTAAAGTCCATATTGCGAAAGGTAAAAATACCCAAATAGTGAACAGATATCCGCATGTAAACCATTTTCGCAGAATTCGGGTCAAGTTTTTGCTCCATCTGTATATGAACCGGTTGAATGCCGTCGTAGTCCATGAAAAATTGAGTATTCCCACTTTTAACCCAGTTCCTTCAAGAAAGGCGTAGTAGGGGTAATGCATGCAACTCTGCAAAATGATTTTCTCATTATATTATAAGACAATAACACTATTGTACATAAACAAGGTAAAGGTTTTTACCTTGAAAACAGAATCGAAGAACCATATCACTACGTAAAATGTTAGCACAAATGTACACAGTATTGCGAACGACATTTTTTGTATTATTTAATACAGTTATAAGTTATGACTTCATTAAACATTTTAATTAAAAGTTATTTTGAAAGCCGGCATGGCATGAAATCGTGCTGCAAATTGCAATCCGAAAAATTACAAAATACCATTTCTATCATAGCTTTTCACAGGTATTTATTTATTTATTAAGATCTTATTATTTTAAATTGTTTTTACCCTTTACATAATAGGTATCTTGTACAAAATAAAAACATATTTAAACAACATTACGTAAATAAATGACACAGGATAAAAAGTTACCAGTGCAAGGCTGTATGTACATAATTCACGTCATTCAAAAAAAAGAAACACAGTGACATTTGTTGATTTCATCAAGCGAGTGTGTGAGTGAGTCAAGAATCAAAATCGAAATAAATAATAATTGTGATTCTCAATAAAACATTTTAACATGTGAGTGATGAGTTGTACGGAAAATGAAAGTGGCCCTTTTGTCGTGTTCTTCTTACCAGCGGTTATCGGCTGTCTGACCATACTTTTGGCTAGACGCTGGGCTAACTCGCAAGTTAGCAATACTTCCTCGACGGCCGTCTCTAGACGGCGAAAAATCATCAAGGACCCGCTTGCTAAGCGGCCTTTGCCGCCGATTGCCTGTAAAATGATGCCGCCTGGATCAAAGAAAGCTGCTGGAGTGAGTAAGAAGGTAACGTTGTCTGTCTTCATGAGGACCTTTCACCTTTAAAACAACTTTAAAAGTTTACACCTTAACCTTCGAAAGGCCTTCAGATACAGGGTTCAACATAAAGTAATTTTTCTTACCACTTACAGAATAGCACAAATAGAAATGGAAACTAGGTAAAGTTATATAGCAATAACCTATTTAATATATTAGTGTTATCGCCGTCGTGTGTGGTCGAACACGACTTTTAGTTGAACGCATAGATTTCATACTACTTATTTGGTTGCTGGTTCAATAACATTCCTCCATATATAAGCTCAAAACAAATAGGAAACCTGCAGGATACCTTTATGTTTAAACTGAGTTAAATAGATGATGTCAATTTTCAAATATAAAATAATGTTATAATCTGAAAAGAAGCTAGCTAAAGCCAAACCACAGCTCATATAAATATTGTGTTATTTATTGAAATGAATATATTGCTTTCAGGGATCATTCCCAGCTGTGGAAGAGGAAATGAATGGTGGTAAGCGTGTGGGTCGTCTCACTCGCCTTCCATCAGCCACAACTCCTGGAGGGGTGTTGTCAGAGGTCAAACTTGCAGAGGGTCCGGTACCTCCCAAGCACATTCCGTTCCCGTACATCCCACAGGATCGAACATTTTTGTTTGAGGCAATGACCTTTGTGTTCACTCTGGTTGCCACTGGTTTGCAGTTCTTAAATCTTTACAGAACTGCATGGTGGCTTCCACATTCATACACAAATCAGGCAATGGTAAGTATTTTATTGAATATGTGTTAAATGATTAGTTTCCATGTCAAAAATGTAAATGCAAAATACATAAAAAATATGTCTATTAAAAATATTATTATAGGTAATATCATTAATTTCTATTTCATAAAATTATTAGATTTGTAGATTATGTAAAAGTAATGCATGAAATAATACAATTATTTGTTAAGGCTATAGAACTTTCTAATGTACAATATGTCAAAAATAGTACATTGTAATCTACCAAAGTCATCAGTTTTAATATGTTTTTCCTAGAAATACAAGGTACATAAAAAAATAAATACTCTGTTTCAATTATATTGATGTGTGATTGTTTCAGAATTTTTATCTGATTGACCCACACCTGGTTGCCTTTATAGTGGCAATTATATTCAGGAGATTTCTGCTCTGTATAAGTTTGGCGCTTTTAAAAACAATCATTGCACCGAAAGTTATGCCACATGCTATTATAGCAGCAAGGTAACAAATAATATATTTAATTTTTTCTTGTAACATTGTTATAGGTGTGAAAACAATGAAAATTCCGATTCACGTGTACAGGTAAAATTATAATTTGAATGTTGTTCTCAAACATTAGGTATGAGATATGTTACAATGATAGACCAATTATAAAACTTAATCAATATTTGATTAAAATAAGTGTACTATATTTTTACACATTGACTATGAACTAAACATGGAAACTATTTATAATAATGGGCTTAATTAATTAGCTCTTCATAATCTAATTATTATTGAATATTAGTACACTCATTACACTGCCTTTAATTAAGAAATTTGCAATAACGTCTTGTGAAGATGGTAAAAAAATAAGCGATGCAAAGTAGTATTGATTGTTGTTATGGTTTATAAAAGAAATTATAAATGATGTTTTCAGAATGTTTATACTGGGCATGGTGCTAGGTGCTCTTGCGTGGTGCACCTACTTTATTATGCTGAAATACCCACTTGTCAAAATATTCTACCTTTGTTACCCGTAAGTGCTTTTATTACATTTTTTTTTTCACTATAGTTTATAGTTTAATTAGGGTTTGCCCGGTTAATCATAAAATTGCTAATGTATTATATAATTCTTTGCTGTCAACCTATGATAAATGCTTGGTAAACTGACACGCTGATATACTATTATGTTATGCTTTTTTCATTACTTCTGCTAATGAAAAAAGCATAACATAACATAAGCAGAAACAATGAATTGCTAAATCTAGACATCTTAAAATTACGTCACTTACTATAAAATATAATTTAATAAAAGACTTAGTTTCCTAATCCCATTACAATGAATCACACAAAATACCCCTAAATAGTCCTTCAATTTAATTCCAGAGCGGTGGTATACTTCCTACTGTTCGGTTTCCAAGCCGGTCCGTTCCTGGAGCTGGACCACTCGGCCGCGCCGCTGCACTGCTGCTCGCACGAGCCGCAACAAGTGCGTGACGAGGTGGACTCCCTCAGGCAAGACTTTAACATGAGGGTCAAGAAGATACTCTTCAACTCCGTGGTGGGAGCGTACTACTCTAGTTTTATACCGTGTTGTTTTGCACAGGTTGGTATAAATACTGTAGAAGGTATAAGGTCAATATCTCAATGCCCTATGGTGTTGCAGATGTCCATGGGCAGCGGTGTTCACTTACCATCAGGTGAACCGCATGCTCGTTTGCCCCCTATAGTATAAAAAAAAAGGTTCAAACTATTGTATAATTCGCTGATTAAGAACATTATGAACTTTTGCGCTTAACCATTTCTTCCAGTAAAAAGTTCTGAAAGTATTACAGAATGTAGTTATGGTGTACCTAACTTTCAATCAAAAGTTAGAGCTTTTTGTAGTCTTATCGGAATCACATAGCCATGTAACTATGTATTTAACTATTCTACTTTTTTATTGTGGACACGTCTGCGGCGCCAAAACGAACTATCATTATCGCGGTTTGGCCCTTTCATGTAGGTAAAAAAGCCTGACTGGTATTAACCGCAAATGCATTGCACCCAAAAAAAGCAACATATCTATATACCGCAATTAACTTTCGAACATTTTCTATTATATTTTGTTTCATTATTAACACAATTTTGCAGTTTATATTCTCAATATTTTCTATTACAAACAATTTTTTTCAGTCATACCTATACTACGACGTGTATGGTGCGTCCCAACAAGTAGCGTTCGTGTGGGGCGGCCTGTTCTGTCGATACGCGAGTCAATTGTTAGCAGGCGCACTGTGTGACGTGCCGCATAGAACTGCACTGCACCTGGGCCGGTGGAGAATAGACAACTCTTGTGCAGGTGCGTTTGTGAGAATTACTTGTGGATAATTGGATTTAAATAGAAATTTATATGTTTAGAAGAATAAAATACATTGTGGCCGGTCAGTTCTAAGTCTGTTAGGGCCATAATAATTTATTAAGTAAGTACCGAAAGGCTTAACAGCTATCCCCTCGGCACAAAAAAAAGTTAGTTCTTGGTGACAAATTCACAGCTGTCTTTTCGGACTTATATTAGAGGAAGATAACGCTCTGGAAGCGGTCTTACGGTCCATATACTGATGGGTATTCTTAGACTTAGAGAATTCAGCAGTGAAATATCCGGAATGGCTTTAAGATTTTCTATCTATATTAGCCCATATACGTCCCACTGCAGGGCACGGGCCTACTCTACAATCGAGAGAATCGATTGAGAGTGGTTAGGCCATATAGTCCACCACGCTGGCCTAGTGCGGGTTGGGGGACTTACATACCGTAGAAATTCTTTAAAATCGCTACGGTACGCAGGTTTCCTCACGATGTTTTCCTTCACCGTTAAAGTGCGTGGTGATTGACTATCAATACACACATAACTCCGAAAAGTCAGAGGTGTGCCCTGGGATTTGAACCCGCGACCACCGTGAACATGTAGGCAGCCGCGTCTGGTCCGTTACCAACAGGCCACCACGCAGGCCAAGATTTTGATGAAATGAAAACTCTTAAACAGTGTGAATAGTAGAGTACTTCCATAGTTAGCAATAAGACTTAGTGCTTGTTCACGTTAACTCGCGGGCTAACTCGCGGGCGCGGACGCGATTGACATGTTCACGTTGACGACCACGCGTTTGCGCGAGTGTGACATGTTGTCAGAGATTGAAAACATGGACGACGATCTTTTATTTTTAATCGAAAATTCATACCTAAAGTGAGAGATGATAAATATTAGAATTGGTGTGCAAGAATTGCTTTTTAGTCGTACCGTAGTACAACTACGCCGCCGAGGCAGTCTGAATTTCATACTTTGTATATTAATTTGAGAAATGAAATGAAATGAAATGAAATGAAATGAAATGAAATGAAAATATTTATTGAACCCATGAAATGTCATACATTATTTAGATTCAGTCACTTTTTTCCACTACCACCCGGTTCACAAGGCTGTTTTCGCCAGAGAAGAACGGGCAAGAAACTCTAGCGTTGCTCTTTTCAAAATAAGTTTACAATACAATAATTATACAGAGGTTGCAGCGCTGTTAAATTCAGAGCAGTTCATAGATAGTTTAGAATAATAATGATGGATAGTGTTATTGGTCAAGTGATTTTGTACGGCTGAGTTAGGTAAGTAAAGTCACCCAGAACGCGGAAACAGTGCACTGCTTCACCAAAACAATGAATAGCAATAAAAGTCTTAAAGTAATTAAAAGTTATCATTATAAGCAAGTCGAGTAGACCAGTCCACACAAACAGCACTCGTTCACGAGTATGACGCATGTGCCAGCCATCGGCCTCCTCAACCATGTTACAGGGAAGTGACCGACCCGGCACACGACGCCGCCGCAAGCACAGACGTTTTAGCGAGCATGACTTACTCAAATTGCTTACAACTACGATGAAATTAAATGAACTAATTATTACATCACATCTATATCAAACAATGCACATCCGGTTAGGGGACTTATATTATGTTATGTTATGTTCCCAAGCCTTATTATCCTCTAGGTAATCTGAAATTTTATAGTAAGCTTTATTACACAACTGTCGCTTAACAGTGGATTTAAATTTGTTTATACTTAAGGCTTTTATGTGAGTGGGAACTTTATTATAGAAGTGTATACAGTAACCCTTAAAAGATTTGTTGATTTTGTGGAGCCTGGTCTTATGACTGACTAGATTATTTCTATTTCTAGTATTTTTGTCATGAACATCGCTTAACTTTTTAAATTTATCTATATTTTTATGGACATACATAAGATTATTAAATATGAATTCAGATGCTACTGTCATTATGTTTATTTCTTTGAATTTTTCCCTCAGAGATTGTCTGGAGCTTAGCGAATAAATAGATCTTATGGCTCGCTTTTGGAGAACAAAGATTGCATTAATGTCAGCAGCACCACCCCACAGCAAAATTCCATAACTCATAAGGCTATGAAAGTACGCAAAATAGACCAATCGAGCCGTATCAATGTCAGTCAATTGGCGAATCTTGCCCACCGCATAAACTGCAGCACTCAGCTTTTTTGCTAAGGCAGTTATGTGGGGACCCCATTGAAGTTTAGGATCCAATGTGATTCCCAAGAACTTAGTAGTCTCCACAAGGCTCAACACATCCCCATTCATAAATATGTTGGCATTAACTTTCTTTACATTAGGTGTCACAAACCGTATACATTTCGTTTTCTGACTATTTAATAATAAATTATTCACGCCAAACCAATGGACTATATTTGAGAGAGTGTGGTTTACATCGTCAAGGAATGGTTGATGTCGTTTTACTTTAAATATCAATGAAGTATCATCAGCAAACAACACTACCTCACATTTGTCCCTTATAAAATAAGGTAAGTCATTAATATAGATCAAAAATAGAAAGGGTCCAAGAATCGAGCCCTGCGGAACTCCCATAGTAACAACAGATCCAGGAGATCTTTTTCCGTTGACATCAACGCTCTGAACCCTATTACTTAAATATGATTTACATAATTCAAGAGCTGGACCATTAATTCCATAGTGGCTCAATTTCCTGATAAGAATATCATGGTGAACACAATCAAATGCTTTGGATAGATCACAGAATACACCTAAAGCATCCTGAGAATTCTCCCAAGCATCAAAAATGTTATTTATAAGCTCCACACCAGCATCAGTAGTGGAGCGACCCCGAGTGAAACCAAATTGTTTACCATGAAGTAAATTATTTGTTTTAAAATATGTTTGTAATTGTAATAGCATCAACTTTTCAAAAATTTTACTTAATGAAGGCAGTACTGAAATGGGTCTAAAATTTGAGGGGTCATCTGTACTACCAGATTTAAAAAGAGGTATGATCTTGCTAAGTTTCATTTTATCAGGAAATATGCCACTATTAATGCAAGTGTTGAAAACTATAGCTAGCTGGGGTGCTAATACAGGTATTACAGATTTGAGTATTTTAGTAGAGATTCCCCAGAGGTCACATGTATTTTTAATGTTTATTAATTTAAACGTTTTTATAATGTCCATACTGTCAACGAAATGGAATGCAAATGAATCCCCACACCCAGCCACACTTTCCTGCAGTAACTTATCAGCTAAGGAAGGAGATGAATTTAAGTTTTTTGTTATGGAAACTGGTATATCTGTGAAGAAGTTTTCAAAAGCCCTAGCTACTTCTACATCAGAGTTAATTATATTATTATTAATATTTAAGCTAAACTCGGTGTCACGAGGTTTAGCTCTCCCAGTTTCCTTATTAATTACACTCCATGTCATTCTAATTTTATTTTTGGAGTTTTTAATTTTATTCTTCAAATATAGTGACTTAGCTTTAAAACAAACTTGTTTGAATAGCTTGGAATAATTTTTGACATAATTTTTAAATTCCTCACTATGATTATAAGTCCTTTCAGAATAAAGATTATATAATTTCTCCCTACTTCTGTGGATACCAACAGTGGCCCAATTGTTGAAGCAGGTTTTTTTGGCTGTGGAAACTGATCTGGATGTGAAGATTGATTCAAATTCCTTACAAAATATGTTAAATACAGAATTATAAAGACTATTAGGGTCGTTACCCTGTACAAGTATATTGAATTTGTCTAATAATTTGTTTCTTAGTTTCTCTAACCGGGTCTTTGTTACCGGAACAATGTTAAGTTTTTTAGTGTATGTTTGCTGGAATTCACCTATAAATGTGACTAGTTGTCCACAATGGTCAGAATCTAACTTCGTAATAATAGATTTATTAATTGGAATAATATCAGTAAATACATTATCTATACAAGTAGCGCTAGTGTTGGTTATCCTAGTTGGCTCCAAGAATAGATGGACTAAATCAAATGACAAAAAGAGATTTTTTAACCTTCCAGTCATAGCAGATGTTTCTAACATATTAACGTTGAAATCGCCACACACCAATAATCTTTTATTTGTTTTATTAAGTTTCCTCAATGCATCTTCAAGTATTAATTCAAAATTATCATACAATGAGGCGGGCGGTCTGTATACACTTACAACTATGAACTGCTCTGACTCTATACATGACATTTCTATTATTTGCTCCACAGAGAGACTCACTATATCCTTACGTTCTTTAAATTTAATATTCTTATTAATTAAAATTAGTGAGCCACCATGTATAGCATTTTTTCTGCAAAAGTTGCTACCAACTATATGATTTTTGAAATTGAACATGAGCTGTTCAGTTCTCAGCCAATGTTCTGTGAGACATAGTATATCAATATTTTGACAACTCATGAACAATTCCATTTGTAATTCTTTACCTAGCATGCCCTGACTATTTTGATGCACTAGGTTGATTATATTTCTTTCACCCATATTGTGAACACTATTCCAACTAGTGGGTGAAACATCCTTCAATATTTTTCGGATATACCAGGATGACTGTCAACTGTTTTGACTACATCTTGGATTCAATAAGGAGTAAGATTTCAGAAGAAGACACATATTTTCATAAATGTATAAAACCGAAGAAAGACTGTTTTTAACCATAAGGTGATTTAAAAAATCGTAGTTTATTATACGTAGTTAAATTCAAGTTCAAACAATGTTCCTCCTCATTATTAATGTAATCAGTTCATTAATTTTCGAGCGACAAGTTCAAACTGGTTGAACTTACCTGACGTCGCGAGTAAATCGCGAGCTCCGCCGCTAGTTCAACGTGAACACACACAAGCAACTCAAGCGTTTGATATTGCCGCGAGCTTGCTCGCTACTTACATCGCACGTGCGTTTCCAACGTGACCACTTGTATGACATCCCATATGTTTGATATTTCGTGACCGTGCCTGCGAGTTAACGTGAACAAGCACTTAGATGTCTAAATAGAATAATAAGGTTTTCTTCTTAAAAAAATACAAAAACTTACTGTTGTTACAGATTCGTCTGAAGTCTCGCCATGGTCGGGCACGCGCGCGTGGGCGCTGGGGCAGCGCGCGAGCGTGGGCGGCACTACGTACGTGGCCGCGTCGCCCACGGTAGCAGCTGAGCCCGGGCGGGCGGCGCACGTCCGCTTCTATGTAATTTACTTTAATATTTTTTTAATTTGTATATTATTGATGGCAGTCTGTTCAATACTAGACTTGAAGCCGGTGGTTGTGGGCTTGATTCCCCGGTGAATACAAATCTGTGTTTACAAATTTACATATGCTTGTTTGGCTCTACATTTTGAGCTTGTGGAATTTATTTGTATAAAAGGAAAGATTGGAAAATGTCTGGTATAAAATTCATATATAAGAAAGATTAACATGAACTTTTCTTCCACAGGCAGTGTTCATAAACCCATCAACGTTGCTGTGCATGCTACTGTGTCTACAGCTGTCATTGATCGTGCTGCAACTGTGCTTACTGTTCAGTTCTATACCGTGGCACAGTTTTCTGTCAATAGTCATACTACTGTTCATAAACTACTACTCACTATTCAAAATGGTGCGTGACTATCTGGTCGCGTGGAAAGTCTACAAGGCAGAAAGTATGATACAAGACAAAAACTGTTCTATGAACCTGGCTAACTGACACCGAATTTGGATTTTCTATAAGTCATACGCGCACAAAATTAATGCAAAGGATTTGTTCTATTGAAGAAAGTGTCAACATCAAAACGGCTTCGATGGCGTTGTTCTACTACGGTACGATTATAAAGCTGAGGTCTCGGGTTCGAATCCCGGGTCGGGCAAAGTAATCTTGGATTTTTTATTCATTATCAGCCCGGAGTCAGGAATTTGTCCTCGATTTGGCGATATGCTCGTCCCCTATCTCATCGTGGGACGGAACATACAAGGCATAATGTGGGTGTCCTAGTGCCGCCTCTGCCTACCACATCTGGGATAAAGGCGTGAGTTTATGTATGTATGTATGTCACCATCTAAAATCTTACTTGCTGTGTACTAAGGTGTATTGGCTTTACTGAACTTATGATAACTACATTTTTTAAAATTAGCATTGACTTGAGTAATGTATGTTAATTAGAATCACATTTCTCAGTAGGACAAATCCTTAGTGCTAAATTCATTAACGGATCCGTTTGTACTTAATATTGGTTTACTTGTTGCGCTCATTTTACGTTAAGATACAATTTGAACAAAGCATTGAATGTGAAAAAAATTATAAGACTGACATAACCCAAACCGTGTTTGTGCAAAAGAAATAAATTTCATTCCATTTAAAAATTACCAGAAAGAATTGAATACAAGAACATACTTGCCACAAAGTAAATGTTTATTTTTTAATTTACGTCTATTATTATATTTTAAAAACCCTGAAATCTCGTTTTCATAGTCTAGTCAGCGGACATGAATGTAAGTAAATTATAAAATAAAAACATGAATGAACAACAAATATTTTTATTTTTAAGATATAAAATAATATATAAAATTAACAATATCCTTATTATTCCATCATCACTTGCAACTGAATAAATGGCTTCTTTAATCTTCAGGTAGGTATTTGTAATGGATGTAAATTTGTGTTAAAATAAATGATCTATCTGCCACAACAATTCCTAGCCTCCAGAAGTCACTTAAAAAACAGGCATATAACTGTAGGTATAGAAACATTGGTATCTACTTAGTGAATACCCAGGAGGGGGTCTTATTGCTATCATTAATTTGTACTTTTATAGACTTCATTTTATCTCGAACAATATCACAAGCATTTAACAACTCCTTATCTTTCTTTGATAAGGCATTAATTCTTACTGTATGCCGAAATTCAACAAGTGTATCTATAAGCATATTGGAAACTATATTTTCTTGAGAGCCATCCTGTAGTTTCAAACCAAATTTTGTGAGCACTCTAGTAATGTATTCAACTATTAGTGATACTGGCACTGGATAGTATCCGCTAGGATCATTCTTGATTATTTTGTTTGTCCTAGCAATTAAACTTAGCATATTGTTTACACAAGTAGCTGTATCAAAATCTGATTTTAAAGCCTCCATGTTAGCATCTTCAATTCTCTGCAGTTCGTCCAGTATTGCATCCTTATATTCACAAGTACCTGATGTTGTATTATTGTTGATATAATTACATGCATCTTTGAGGAAAAACTTAAATTTATTTAATACTTCCTCAGCGGTTTTCATTGCTGCATCTGTGTACTCCATAGCATATCTGTAATTCGACATTAGGCATGCCATTCTAAATGTGTCAGCACTGTATGACGTTAATAGATCTGGTATAGATATTGTGTTTTTCAAGGACTTTGACATCTTAGTGTCCCCTTTGACCTGCAAATGCCCAACATGTATCCAATAGTTTGCCCACTGTCTGCTGTTGTGGTAGGCGCAAGATTGTGCTTCTTCATTCTCATGATGAGGAAACCGTAGATCTATACCTCCGGCATGAAAGTCTAGCTGCGAACCAAAGATTTTGCTCACCATAGCAGAGCATTCTATGTGCCAGCCAGGTCTTCCCGCTCCCCAAGATACATCCCAGTAAGGCTCGCCAGGCTTCTGGCCTTTCCACACAGCAAAGTCCATTTTGTTTTTCTTTTCCTCATCTGAAGGTTCGCCTTCATCCTGCATTTTATTTAATTTTCCATATGAAGGAAACTTACTGGTATCAAAATAAACTGAACCTGTTTTAGTTATGTACGCCATGTCAGAATCAATGAGTTTTTTCACGAAATTAGCAATGCAATCGATGTGTTCCGACACTCTTGTGATTATGAGAGGTTTCTCAATATTTAAGGATGCCATATCAAGCCAAAATTCGCTTTCATATTGTTTAGCTACGTTTGTGAAGTGTGTATTAGTTTCAAGGCCTTTTTTTATAATTTTGTCGTCGATGTCTGTTATACCCATCGCAGTAACAAGTTTTATATTGAAAAACGATGACAATATCCTTTGTATGATGTCGAGTTTCACGTAACAACTCGCATGGCCTATATGTGCTGAATCGTAAACAGTAGGACCACAAGAATACCACGTTGCGATGTGGGGATCACTCAGAATCACTGGAACTCTTTGATTAGCTACACAATTAAATACATAGATACCAGTGGGATTTCCATACGGCATCAGCCATTTTGTCTCCTTATATGGCTTCAAATTGCATACATGTGATAATCTTCTTGAAAAAACTGGGAACAACGATTTCATTTTTTCCGAAAGCACATTGATAACACCTATTTAAATTAAACAAAACAGCTGATTGGCAAGTGGGGGGTTTGTCACTGGACTGGATGGTTTATCAGCTGTTGATATACGAATCGTTCCTTTTTTCCACAGAAAATGTTTTCGGTGCCACAAAGCTACTAATTAGAATGTAAAATGTTGCAAGATTTTTATTTTATGAAAAGCAATACTTTTTTTTCAAGAAACATAAAAAATATGTATGTTTTATCATAATTTATGTGTGAAAAATATGTTTATAGAAATAATTTAATGCTTAGATAGACCGAATGTTTGTATTCTTTGGTCTGTACTTTTTATCAACTGTCAATGTCATTGATAAAAATACTGTGAAATTGTCATTATACATTTATTTCTAGTGAAAACAGTCAAGTATAAATTAAATAATGGTTACTTTTGCCCCCGATGAAATTGGTTTGGCTGACCAATCGCCGTGTGCGGGGATTCGTGCCGACTTGAAGATTTGTTTGTTAAACAGCGACTGTTGTAAAAAGGTTAGTTTTGAAGTCATTTTTAGAACCTTTTATTCTTGGTGTAAAAGTGTTTTCTTATTCTTTTTATAGACAGCAACAATTTATAATCCCCTCATTTGATTAATAAGGTTTCGTGAAATATGTAGTCTTTTATCGATTTCCTAAAACATGGAATATAGTTAGCAGTTTTAGAACTTAATATTTTTTTTCAAAAAATTGTATTTCATTATTTTTTTTCTTCTATTATAGGCTTCGTACTTTGTATTTCATTTAATACCTATTTAAAATTTACGTCTTTTTTTCTTCAGGATAAGAAAACACCAAGGGAATGCCTAAAAGATGGAATGGTACCTGATGAATGTGTTCAATTAAGACAGAGTTTCTTTGAGTGCAAACGGTCTTTAGTGAGTATATTATGATTATTGATATTAATAATTTTAGTATTTATTTATATGTAGGATTCATTAATTGTACACTAGAAAAAATAAAACAAGCTTTATGAAATTATTGCATAATTTACAATTATAACATTTAAATTGGCGACATAGGTTTCTTTAATGAAATGTAGACAATACACTTTTATTAATGGGTGGTTTTTAGTCATAACACTAGCCTATACTAAGAAATCACCACTTTAGATTCATTTAGGTTATTAGTTATTAAACAATGATTTGTGTTATGTTTAACTATCTATATAATGTCAAATAACTTATATACTACTGTCCCTAAAAGTGTTAATGGTAAATTATTATTGTTTGCTCCACAGCTAGACAATAGACGAAGGTTTCGAGGGCACAAAGGATATTGATGTCATTTCAGAACCCTTTGTATTAGTGATATTTTTAGACAAGTGATAAAGTTTTGTGAAATGTGTGAAGTATTGCTTTATATTTTCAATAAATATTTTTTGTTTTAATAAATGCAAAATAAGAGAAGCTGTTTTCAATATAAATATTGGTAAGTCCACCATCATCTCCTTTTGAAATCCTGTTTTTTGTAGTGCAGTGTAGTAGTTCTTTGCCCTAATGCTATTGGGTGATAAAATCAAGGTTTGCATAAACATCACACACACTCATCATACCTTTTTCCCAGAAGGGGTAGACAGAGATGCTACCAGAGTTCCCAATTTTCGCCTTGTGTGTCGAGAATTACGTTCCACAAAGTGATAGAGAGTGAGCCTATTGCTATATCAGGAACTAATTCCAGACTCTGGGCTTGTATTATATTCTCAGGAAAACTTAAAATTGACAGATATTCTAGATATATCGCATCATAGACTGTCTCATAGTTTACTCAACAGCCTTATAACGAAATTCTAGTCAAATATAATTTCGGTTGGACACACACCCTCCATATCCAGTTTCGCTTTTAAAAGCCAGTAGAATCCAATACCAAATTTATTCAGCCGTAAATAACAACATCTAGAGAGTCTAATGACAATTAGCAATCTATATTCTGGACTCTGTTCAGACCAGTGTCTTTCCTATTCCGAATTCCGACACGTTGAAGCGTAATTCTCAACGCATTTCTCAATATTATTTCCAATATTTTAGATCAAGAATAGTGAATACACACGAGTGGGCTAGTCATAATATAGTTATCTAACTAAATAAATAATAATAAATAAATAAATACACCCAACAGTCACATACATAGCCCTGACCCCACACTAAGATCGAGTCTTGTGTCGTGGGTATCAGAAACTACGAGAGACTTTTCGGTCTCACAAACACCCAGACCCGAAACAAATACCTGTGGATCACACAAATATTTGTTTCGGTGCGGGGATCGAACCCGCGCTCTCTCGTTTCACACGCGGCGTCTAACCAACTGCGCCGCAGAGGCTGTCAAATATTATATATAACTAATATTATATCCTATCCTACATGCTCTGCGAACCCAGTGCCGCATCTGCGTGTAAATTAAATCAGTACAGTAAAACTTTTGCTCGTCACAACTTATATAATATTTATACCAAAATGATAACGATAGGTAACAAAACACTAGTGTGTGATTCTTTGGCATAAACTGTTTTTCTACATTGTTTCTGTTTTAATCCAGGGCTGTTGATTAAATATTAAGGGTGAAAATGAATAAAACACACATAAGATTCCGAGATTTTATTATAAAAATAATTGAAACTCGATTAAATTCAATTCTAAACAATCTATGAGAGCTTAGCCCGTAATCAAATGTAGCTTCACAAGCTGAACGAGTTAAATTACAGTTTTAGTTTTGCAATCCATTACATGTCATACAAATGTTTCTGTACTGTTCGCCATAACCAACATGAAATTTTATAATTTATATAATCTACACAAGCTTATCTAATAATTTAGAAATTGTTTTCATTGTATTTTACATAAATCTTGGACTTTTGTGCAATCATCTTTAAATTCGCATATCAATTCTAGCATACCTCTATCTCAAAATCGTTATTTAACAATCAAAAAGCATGTATCTTGAATCTAAAATCGTACTCTCATTATTTGTATCTATTATAATTAATTTAATTATCCTAGGTTTTATCTCTTTACTGGTAGTGACACAAACCAAAATCGGTTTCGCTGTTTTTGTCTTAATTCATGAATGTATTTATTTTTTCACGAATGATTACCCATTTAATTTTCATACTTGGTCTTTACTAGCATTACTTCCCATTATAGTAGGTACATAATAGGACAAAAAATCTAAATTTGTTAAGCCAGTCCTATTAGTCCCATACTGTAGTATTTTATTATATAAAGACATTTTTTTATTGAACACAAACTTTAGGTGCGGCATGATGTAATTAGATTCGTATAATTTTTGTAATTTTAATTCGCTTATATTATAGTAATTAAAGCAAAAACCTATTTAAATGACAAAAATCCTGCAAGCCTCGTAATATCAATCTTCGAATTGACTACATTAGCACCATTGCAAAATAAATACCTACTTATTGTAATTTGTAGGTACTCGTTCCGTAGAGTTCAAATTTAATAGTTCATTTTTACGATAAATAATCTCGATGTATTCATAAATGTACTCCACATAGATTTATTTTCAAGTTTAGGGCTCATGTATTTCATATTTTTATGTAATACCTTTATAGTAATTGACTATTAAACACATGTACCTATTTCAAATAACTACAAAAACGAAATACTTCCAATACATTTTCACGTGTTTTTGGTATCTAAATATTATGTAGACACGCTAAAAATACTTTCTTTCTCGGTATAACGCCAGATGTTTTAAATATTTAAGACGCCCCTTTCTAACATGAATGTTCGAGGATTTCCTCACTATACATGTATATTTTTATTAACATTAATTATAATACTAACATTAATAATAATCTTTTCGGTATTGTGCGTTTTCTCAAATGACAAGAAAAAGTTTTGTACCAAATGAAAACGCCTAGTTTAATTTTAACAAGATCGAAATTCTATTACGACTATACAATTTAGAATGTAGCAAGAATATGTTTTAGGCAATGCTTTTATGAAGAATAAACAAGGCGATTTGCATTTCATGAATAAAATTATTTAATATAAACAACCTTTGGTAATCTTTAATTTAATGAAATATTAAATACCAATAAATATTTTATAGTGCTTAGACATAGAATATATATTATATGACACATATTGACGTTAATATAATTTTTAGAAAACTGAATCTATTTTTTTCTAAATCATCAATAGCAGATTTCAGCAGAATATTAGATTTTACCTCTAGCGAATTATAAGTACGTTTATGCTAAAATTATTCATTCTCATATGGAAATATAATCTATTATGTGGCGAGGTGCATTCTTCCCTTTTCTCCCCAAAACCTTATCACTTTCACATGTGGTGTAATTTACATAACGGCAGTTACAACTTCAATCGAAAATCAGTTTCGTAAGTTTCACGTACTCAATTTTGCCCATACCAATCCAAATACTTTAAATTCTCTCACCGTACCTATCTCACTTGGCGACGCTCGATTGTAAATCATTTTAATTTAGAGCATTAAAAGTAGTGCCAATATTTACTTTGCTGTAAATATACGATGACAAATAAAATGATGAAATACCTAATGTTTGTTTCTTTGCGTTCATGCTCTTCATTCAATCAATTATAAACGGCGTTCGATGAATTTGCATTTCCCATAGAGCCGTAACATATCACAATTAGAATTCATCGGAAGAAATAGTAAAACACGTACAAGAATGATATGTATTAGTATACGATTAAGCGAATAATACGATGAATATGATTTGTAATCGAGCGTCCCATTTTTTCTCGTCACATCAGCTTTCAATTTAGCGTGTTTATATGGTTATGTGCTAAATACGGTAAGGTCTTGGTATTTTACTTTGTTTATATCGTTCGGCGATAACACACATATTTAGTAGCACTTACAACTTGAATACCTTATGATATGCTCGGTGATATGCAAAATTCCGTAAAATTAATACCACTTACACGAAATTCACTTTCAAGCAAGCTTAGGACCGTACTATTAGGGGAGATAGGGTCAAAATGGCACCTAATTACTCACCTTTTGCTAATTTGTTTTTATGAAGCGTGGAAGACATTGAATAATACAGATAATTGTTATATGTATCAGGCAATATCTACGTATTTTTGGCCTCAAACAATGTTATTTCTTGGCTGTCGATGGTCTTTATTGCTAACAAGTTATCTGAATAGTTGTTGAATATAATGAAATTGTCATAATACAACCTTTTGTAGACTGAAGACGTGACCAATTATTGTATTTTTTTAATTATATTGTATCGAGATGAGAGCTGTGATGGTATTGAGGCTACAAAGAAAATGACAAACCCTTACTCATGTCATGAGAATGACTAAATAGGTAACTGAATTATTTATTCTTTTTAAAAGTATATAAGTACTAGAATCACACAGCATTCCTTAGTAAATTGACAAGCACACTATAATAAATTATTTGGTTTATCCGCCGATTTAAGTACCTACGTTAAATTACATTTGACACGGTGTGCAGTGATTAAAGTAAGAATTTATTGAAATATTAATTTGTTCACTTAACAACTAATTTAATTTTATTATTACTAAAAAATCGTGGACCACTTCCAGCATTTAATATTGTAATGTTTTTTACAATTTCATTGTATCATCGAAAGTTTCCAAAGTATTAAGAATCACGCATTTTATATTAAAATATAAACGAGTCCAAGGCGCATGAACTCGTATTCCTAAAATTATTTGGAGATAAAAAGCTTCAGATTTTAACCTATGCAGCCAGGGGTTTTTTACAACTTGAAAATATTTAATACCGTTTATCTATAAGAGCAGAGAAATGTGCCTACGAATATAGACAGGCACAAGGCCGAGTTTGGCTGTATCGTTGACATCAGAACACCATGGTAAACATTTACGATCTAGACATAGTCAATTTATCTACCATTATTGTTTAAAAGAATACAAAATATTTTACAGATTTATTTAATCTTAAATAATTGGAATTGTACGCACTAGGTAGTGTTAATCACCATATTACACGCTGGGAGTGGAACGGGGCGAAATATCTACTAATATTACCTTAATGTCGAAGAACACTTTGTCAATAAACGCTTTTATACGTATTGTATCGCACTATCGATATACTTAAACGTTTAATGTTTGGTCCTTTTGTTTGTGACGTGTGTTGCTTCTTGCGCCTGCTACCACTTCACATCCAATGGCTTTTTAGGTTGTTGGTATTACATGCTTTAACTTAGCTGAAGATAACTCTACAAGTACCTGTATGTATACGTACGTTATAAATTTATAATTTGCTGTTCTGTGAAGATGGAGGTTTTGTCATTAAGATAACACCTTTATACCCAGAGAACATCATAATATTAAGAGAGCAAAATTAGGCCTTATTAGATGAAATCACTTTCAATGTCTATTGCTTTCATAACCTGGAATAAGGTTTCATTGCAAATCTACCACAACTAGTAATACCACTTTGAGATAACATTCTCATATTCAAATTCCATCCTATCAAAGAGTCAATACCAAATCAACAACCTGAAAACCCATTCACAGTACAACACAGTCGAGGGCGTCTGGCCCCGAGTCCCTCTACTAGAAAGTCTGTATGGGCCGGTACAGGCCAGTGTAGCCGCAGAGGCGAGCTCGCAGGGCCGTCACCAACATGGCGGCTCCAGACAGGTCGTCCATGAGGTTGGCGCACTCGCACACCAGCAGATACATCTTGTCTCCATGGGCCGCCACTGACTTGTGGAGGGCGATCTTCCGCATGCCCACTGTGTGGGGTAGGTGCCTGTAGAGCATGCGCGCTCCCGTCCAGTAGAGCCAGTTGCGCTCGAAACGCTCGCCGTCGTCGCCTTCGAATACCTGGAATAAAAATGTTGGGTATATAAAGCCATTTTCCAAATGAGTTATGAAAAGCATGAGCCTCGGAATCCGTATTAGAGTTGACAACCCTATAAACTAGGATGCGATCTTTTTAAGGTTCAGTCGGAAGTAGATGTTGTGAAAGCATTAAATTGTTTTTCTCATTTATGCTGTCTTGTTTTAATTTCTAAAATGAACATTAAAAGGACATTAAAATAACGCCAAACCTAACAGGTATCTTGACAATTAAGTTAAAGTAACGTAACAAACCTTATAAACGCTAATAATGAATCCCGTGGTAGGCGTATGCGATTTCTTCGGCCCGCCAGCCAGATCGTTGAACGGCGGTCGACAGATCATAGCCACCTCGCTGTATAGGTCCAAAGTGTGAGCTGCAGAATACCTGATCGTCTTCGGATCGAACTTCGACAAAGACGCACATCGCATGTTATTGTAGAACAACAACGGATCCGTCTGAGTCGTGTTTATAACATAGTACGATATAAAAGGAAATTCTGCGTTCTTCTCCATATTGGCCAATAACATTCCACCAACAGCCGTGTTGGCTTGAGCTACTTCGTTTAACAACTCGCTTGCTGCTGTCTTCTGTTTGATCAAAGGTTTGGCCAGCGGAGATTCTAGTATGGGCTCTATTGGTTCTAGAGGGCTCATTAAATGCGCTAATATACAAAGTTTGGGGTCCGCGATCTCTAATATACTAAGAGAGTTTTGGCCAGTCTTTGTCGTCATCCCTTTTTCCGGTGTTGGTGGTGGTACTGGAAGCTGGAATTTGATAAAATAATCTGTTAAATGTTGCAAATAACCTTAAGAGTTTAGATTACTGATAGATAGCATCGGTAACTGGGAATGGAATTTGCGTAACATTTTTTAAACATTTTTACTCCATAATATGGACCCAAAGCATACGTAAAGAAATGATATATTAATGCATGGTATTACAGAATTGAGTCATGGTTATCTGTCAGCCTGTTCGAAACTCAATATTCTGAACTCTTGCGTGTATATTACATATATCACTATGGCGGATTTTCCACCTGCACATGAGGTGTCCACAATTTGGGCCGTTGCCCGTTATATACAATTTACTACCTATTCTGTGTACAGTTTAAAGTCCTCACCGGCACGCCCTCAGGCAGGAACCGTTCCAACGCATGCGCCGGTATGACAAAGCAGTCTTTCTCGAGCGTGGCCAGCGACACGGGTTGCGCGCGGCGGCGGTCGGCGGCGGCACTGGTGGGCCGCTCCCAGCGCAGCAGCGATACCGTCGGCTCCCGCGTCACCAGCGGCTGCGGCGGCTCTGGCTCCGGACCCAGGCCCCCGCTCAGCACGGGGCCGCATCTTTCTGAGGGCAGAAGATAAAGGACTAAGCATGTGAGGAAACAGACACCGTGGAGATCTTAACAAGAATTTCTGGGGTTTATGCGAAGCAACATTTTTCTCAATTCGGATGATAGAGACTAGGTATGTGGGGAAACTGACACCACTTGTGGACCTAAGTATAAAGATGTATATGACGAAACATATTAGAGAGATCCTTACAAGATTGTCTATTTGAAGTCACCAAACCCGCCGAGCAAGGAACATCTTGAGGCTGCTAATGAGTGTATAAAGATAATTGTAAGTCTCGTGTAAATTTCGCAGGGTTCTTTGATTTTGCTCCTCTGGAAAATCTGCGTGAGCGTCATTTTAATCTCGGAGAGATGATAACTGGAAAATCGGTGACGTCAGCAACAAAAACTAAAATTGCTAAAACAACAGGCTCCGTTTCTTTTATCCACAAAATTTCTCAATTTTAAGCCATTCTGTTTCATTTTGTAATATGCTTCATGCCTAACGTAGATGTTTACGTTTTGCTGTAGTACGTGTTTAAATACAGAAAAACATTTCTCTTTGTAATGAGCTCTACATTGTTCTAGGAACTGACTGAATGCATTTCGTAACTAGTTCACAAATCTCAGCGAACATAATCCCAGCGTCCTATATCTAAATTATAAATACCTGCGTTACATCGCAACGAATGTTCCGTGCAGTTGTTTACCAAATAACCTCGCGCGAATACACGTTGGTTGAATACATACAAATTCTAATCCGGTTTGGACCGGATTGCACCGGTTTAAACGCATATTTTGCTAAACCAGGAATTAACTATCAAAATCTTTAAAAACACAGCATAAGTTTATTTTCACAGATTAACAAAAAGTAAAAACGGGAAATTAACGCTCAATGAGCCGGCGTTCCGAATATGTCTGTCAGTTTTCACGACGGTTATTTATAGATGTTTTGACGGCGATGCGATTTCTAAATTGACTTCCTTTCAGCTTCTTTGATTATTTGAAACTTCACGCCACTCTTAAATATTACTTGGAACACTCACAATTAGTAATAGCACTGTGAATTCTTGGCTTCGACATTCCGGAAGAGCATTTGAGTTAAATAAAAATGCATGTTTTTCGCGCGCATATCGCACTAGATTTGTGGAACGTCGCGGAAATTTCAACAATACGTGTTTGCTTACCTGCGCCGTCGTTGTACTGGGTACTGGCTCTTGGCACCGCCGAGAACAGTATATGGGTCTTGTAGTGATGTTCTTCCATGCAGGAGAATCTCTCTCGGTCGCGTCGCTTGGCGTTTCTCCCTGCCCCGAGCGCCCCGCGCGCCTTCCCCCCTCCCCCGCTACTAGTCAGGGTCTTCTCCCCGCTGAAGTTCTTCCGAAACATCAAATTCATATTGGAAAATTGCCCACTTTCCTCTCACTCGCACTAATTATATCCGTATATGTTGACACCGCTCTGATGAAAACTAATTAGTTCATTGGCTCACTTGTAGCGAGAAAACTATGCTACGTTCAGATTCTTCCGTCACTGTTACACGCAAAAGTTTTGTTTTCTAATTATTTTGTTTTGGTAAGATCAAGCTGAAGTGATTGGTTGTTTAATTTGTTTCAAGGTAACTAATCTAATGAAATTCTTGTTACAATACGAAGGTATTTCAGATTTAGGAGTGTAATTTGTTTCAGGCAGACGTTTTAAACCATTAAAAGTAAATGCTTTATCTAAGCTCCCAACGTGAGTTATTAAAAGCCATCTCTTGTTACTAAGATAAAAGACGAAACTGTACTTTATTACACCATTTCGTTTGGCTGTGAAATTCTATTCGTAGTGTAAGTTCTTCGATTTTCTCGAATACCCTAATTTACCCTGGATTGAATTTGGCCCTTATCACATCAGGGTCGGAAGTAATGTTTCAATTTAGGTGCAGTCGTACCTTTTTTTACGTGCCTCATAAAGGACTTGGGAGAACTGTGTATATACGACTACGTATACCTCTAAAAAGTCTTGAATACATGACGACATTAAGCCAAAACATAAGAGTTTTAACTCAATCTAAATTATTTTAATTATGTGGCAGATTAGTATGAAAACAAGGTAAAGCAGAAAGCAGACTACGAGCAAAAATCTATATCAAACTATGTATTGAGTAACACATGTCCTATGGCTGTGCCGTTGAATATAATTTAATTTTAGGTGGACAAATTGCTGTCGCAAAACCTTGTGTGTGGTTTCCTTTAATGTCGTGGTGTCTCCACCAACCTGCAATATGTATAGCAGCCATTCATTAGTCATTACACAGTTTAGTTTACACCTTACCTGTAGAAGAGAAAGGTTTAAGCTATATAATAAGCATGGATGAAATTTACACTCGGCTGAACAACAAATAAGAGGTGATATTGATAAAAGCTCTGTTGTTATCCGATTTTTCTATGGTTAAATGAACATCCTATCTCGTTTATTGTGGCTTAAATAAACGTAGTGTTTACGGAACTCGTTTGGCCACGTTTGTGTTCACACGCTTCGCGTGTTATTTCCATTCACGATAGGTCCAAACTACAATGGCGTAGATATATTTCGTTGTTTTGGCTCTGCAATCAACGTGTTAAAGGTTGTAGAGATGGAGAAAAATTGTTCAATACGGCAAGATTTGTGTGGTGGGAGCTTTTGTTTCATATATAATTGAGAATTTTTTGACAGATAATTTAAGTAGTAGAGACAACTGTAGACTTGAAAACAGCAACTGGTGTGGGTCAACCGTGCCTATTCTTAACACACCTTCACAAAATCCGATGTGAAGTAAGTAACAACTTGATCATGTCAAAAATCAATGAGATAGCCCGAGACCTAGGTATGTCTACCCTTAGCCTCCCCGGTTACTTTACGATTTCCCAGGTAAGACAGATTTCACGAAGTGTGAAGTTTTCTTTTCATCACATAAGCACTAAACAGTTAACTAGCATCTTGCGTTTGCCTTATAAAAATAGCACGAGGTCGTAACCTAGGAAATTACGTAATCAGACCAATATATTTCATAACTTAAACTATGAATAAACAAGGTCAACTTGTTGAATTTGACATTCTTACTGAAATATTAAGTGCTCCATCGATTTAGTCGCCGTCTATGGTTTTTCTCGGGCCACGATTTCGGTTCTCACTTTGTATGGAGTCTATATTTCAAGGGAGCCTTTTGTGCGACATTATCAGACATATTTATTTTCAACCCTTTTTTGTTGGATAGTTTAGTCGCAAAAAATTGGGTGATAATGTTTTATCTTCTTTGCTGAAAAATATTTTACTTAAATGTAATAAAACGTGAATAATAGAGGTGTGAATAATCTTTATCACACGTATGGGTGTCAAGTATATTAGTGGGGTACTTAGTTAGCTACGAGATAGTAACATTGTCGATCTTACTTACGGTTCGGTTCTTGATTTACGAATTTATTGACAAAGTGGTGAAAGTTGTGTCTATATTGGTAGAGTCGTTTTTTCCTGTTTTTTTTTTATTATGTACCCAAATGAATAAGAATAACCATATAACTTATTGTTAAGATATTTGCGAAAATTTATCTTAAAACTAGTCAAACATCTCGAGAAACGTTGACCTTATAAATGGTCCCTTAATTTCATAATCTTAAGGGTTAAATTGCCAAGTCAATAAGTAGTAAAAATGTCGTGGTACGTGACACATTATTCTCGATTCTTTCGTGTGAAAACGAATGTCTTTTCTTTTGAAAGACATTGTCGTTTTTGTCATTCAATGCTTTCGAAAGTTCTTATTTTAGCGTCGCAACGTGTAAACATTCATTCAGGAGATGAAGGCTTGTTATCTTCTTTACAGTTCTGATATTTTTTATCCTGTATTAACCTATATTTGTAATTCGTTTCAGTGGGTTTCGTGACCAGTTAGAGTAAAATAAGGTATTAACGATTTTGATTGAATATAAATTGTTTAGAGTCAGTCCTAAAGTTCAAGGCTACCATTTCTTAGTGTAAAGGTTTTTATTCTGAAAACAATTGTAACCTTAATGTCATGTTACGTTGAATCTCACATTTAAATATAATATATATATTTTATATATTATAAAATAGAGCCGCAAGAAATGCCTTTTCCCATAAGCTTGCTGGGAAAAAAACTACTTATGAGTATTTCTGTTACTAAGCCTAATGGTCATCGTTTACTGGTCGCTTGATCTGAATATTTCTCGCCGTCGCCATTGCATACGATTGCGAGTGCAACCTTCCACGGTACTTCAAAATAACGAGACGCTTTTTGAAATAGAGAGACCATTAAAATACATATAAATATGTTCCGCGGATGAATTAGGAAACGTTGTTAACACGGTAACATGCACACATGTTCCACCAAGATTTAGATTATTCTTAGTTTTTATAAATGTTATTTCTAACATTTATAAAAAGGAAAAAAGGTCCAAAAATGAAAATTCTACATTTTAAAATTCTCTATTCATTTTACTTTTCGCAAAGGGGTTTTTTCTTGCCAATTGAACAAGTAACAGTAAACGTTCAATATAAAATTATTTTCTAATAATAGATATGAGTAATCATTATTTCAAGTCTTCAAAAAATATAAGCTGCTTATTTTAGTGGAGTTGGCTAATGTCGTTAAACTTTTCGTGTCTATTTGTCATTCGGTTAAATCATTTACCTCTTGATACTATCGTATTGTTTTCCACAAACTAGTAGACGAAATTACGTTGTAAGATAACGACGACTCATGTTGCCAACTCCGTGATGTAAGGGCGCGATTAGTCGAATTGCTTTTGTCGGGCAAACATTGAGTTTTGTTGAATGGTTGTTTTTCGATAGCATTCGGCGAAATTGAGTAATATAAGTACTTAAATTATTAAACATGCTGTTTCCACTGGTAGAAGTGTTTCTTTGCAAGATTCAATATTGTTTTGTATTGGGTAATAGGGACTACTATTTACTCTTTGTAGCAATTTCTATCTGCTTATTTCAGACACTTAGAAATATTAACTTCAAAAATTACATATTTTTATACAAACGAACATCTCATGGTTGACTTCCTTATTTGTTATCTTAGTGCCTCACGAAAGGAACTATTGTAAAAGGTTTCTGCTTTCAGATCCACAGGTTTTAACCAATAGTAGTCAGCCCCACAGTCCACAGTCCACAGCTAAAATAAATCTCCAATAATCTCTAAGCTGTCAGAAGCGGCCTGAATCTCGCCATTTCCTGCTCATTATAAGTTGTTCGTCCATCTTGCAGTTGGACTTCTGATACTGCAATTGCTCTTATCTTGATTGGTGTTTAAATAGAATAAAAAGTAATGAAGGTGTTTAAATAGTACCTAAGTTATAAGGTTATTAGTTTATAAATATATTAAAATCGATTTTTCAAATGAGCTTTGTTGACGTTTCTTTATGATATTAATACATATTTATACTGATCATGCGAGTCACGAGTTTGAGTAAGCCACCATAAATCATCAAAATATAATTAATAATATTTTTAATATGCGCCATGAAATATCGATCATTCTGTCATTATTCGACCTGTGTGGAATCTCCAGACATTTTTTATGACAAGAACCTATATCGATAGTGGTTTTACGATCGGCCGACTACCTGACGTCCATGTTAGCATATAATCTAATTCTAGAGATAAAGTTTTATTCTAATAAAGCCGCATAAAAAATATTACCTTATGTAACTAGGAATTCCACCATCTAGAACACATAATACTAAATCTATGCCGAGACTAAAATAAGAACTTATCACGGCTGTTGTTTTTTTTTGAAAATGTAGATTTATTAGTAGAAAAATTGCGAAACAGCACATTAATTTACATAATATATTTTTCACCTCCTTGTTCAATAAACAGAGATCAAAATATTAAAATACTGGATGAATGTGCTGTATACAATAAACGGATAAATATCTGGCAACACCAACACTGCTCAGAATGTCCTTAGCGTTCGGTTTCTGATTAAGGTCGTTAAAATGGCGCAACATCGCAGTTAAGTTTCAATTTATGCGGTTTTATTGAAATGTGCATCGGTGCCAAATGTAAAACGAAATAAATTTATTTTTAATGGTTTGTGTGTCTTGGGATAAATTACGGGTATGTTTAGTTGTTATGGAGGGTTTATTGATAACTTGGATACTTGCCATTTTAACAAGATCATTGTCAGGATCATTGACGTAATATTTTATATGTTTTTGGTTTTTATTTTTATATTGTTGCATTGAAAAATGATTGTAAAGTCTACTGACCTACTACTGCATTTCCTGCAAACCACGATCGATAGAGCACTCATTAAAATGATCCTGAACACTGAAACTCGGCGAGCCACTAACTATTCGCAACAAAATTGATTAAACAAGAGGAGTTGTTAACAAATATCAACTTTCCTTTACAGAAATTAAATAGGAAAATAGAAAATATGTATTTATGGACGAGCAGTATTTTATATATTTCGAAGACAATATCAGTATTCCATTATCTGAGTTGTGAAAACATATAAATCTCGATCGAGGACGACTGATATCTTATGATTTTATTTCTAGCCAAGATTATTCTTGTAAGCTTCGACTTGTAAGCAACCAATGTGTTGACTCCAAATAGGTAATGTTTATAAATGAGTAAATCTTTTGTCATTCTAATGACGTGAAAATTGTGTTGGAAATTGTAATTTTTCATATTGACATGTCCAAGTGACGAGTCTCTCGCTTGTCGATAAATTATGTATTGTTTGTAGATATCCGGATATTTTATTTTATTTTGAAAACGAAAGATACAAGATACACAAAACACGCGATACACTTACGCGATCACAGATTCGTAACCGCTGTTTACGGAATTCGCAATCTGGGCGGAAACAACTACCTATCACCAACATTCTTAGAATTATCTGATTATTTTGTTCAATTAGGATAAGGTATGTGAATGGATAGGGGTTACTTAGTGTTTAACTAATTCACACATTCACGAGACATCTGAATCTTTCTAGCAAGATTATAGGCAGACAGTAAGCATCCGGACATACAATCCTTTCAAGTCATCATTTGGGTACCAAATACGCTAACGTTAACGAATTATTGTTTTTGGCTTTAATTAATCTTTCATACACATAAGATTGACCCTTAAGCAACCTACTTGCCAACACTATTACTTTCAGTTTATAGTACAGCAATAGCTAAAGTAAAAGGTACGAAAATCATCACCAATATTTTTTATGGCAACCTTTATCCAAATGTACATGCAATAATAAAAGGGCAGTAAGGCATTTCACTAATACCAAAGAGTACATTATACTAAAACATAAGTGCTTAAATGCCACGTTGTCCTTTCGACTGGACAGTAAAAGCGTGTTTCGTAAACTTTATAGACTAATTCTGCGGTACTAACAGGGATTACGACTGAGCTTATTGTGGTGACGGAGCGCCGTAAACCTTTTTGTTATTTTTGCACTTGTCTTGAAAGGACAGAGTTTTATGATCTGAGGCTGATGCAAGTTTTTTATGGGTTTATGTGTAGATAAAATCCAAATTTAAATGTGTTTATTGTCTTCTAGTTTTATAGGTATCAGAAGAAAACGGACAAGACTGGATCATACTTGTAAAAGCAGGTAGAAGAAAATCGTTTTCAAAAAATCAGTGACAATTATTTTCACTGATTTTTCAATCAATAACTATGTACCGATTTCCTTATCATATTTGTTAGGTATTTAAATACCTAAGAAAACAACAAAGAAATATTAATAAAATTTCTTATTATAAAGCCAGTACAAAAGTTGAGAATCTGCAGATTCAACGTGTGGCGGTGTCAGCCTAATTGATTCTTAAGAGTTTGCTGCGCTTTACTCGAGAATGCCAATAACGTTAAGTGCATTTTATTTTGCGAACATACTGTGTGGACTTCACAACATAAACAAACGGAGAGGAACCTGCGGAAACTGTGCTGAATTACTTATGAGATGAATGTGTTGGTTAATACAATATTGGTGTGGTTCGGTAAAGAACGTTACGTAATTGAAAAATGTTATGTTGTTGGGGTTTAGATTTTTTGGTTATCGTTGCTTTAGTCAGTCAGTTAAAAGTGTTTTTCTCTTACTGAAATATATGTATGCGGATTTTATGAATTCCCCTTGTATGAAATTATGGGAATGAAATGATCGTAAGAAACTTTTTTACAAATTATTGTTTTATATTTTGCTTTGACAAAAAGATTTTAAACAAAATTTATACGTAAATACTTAAAGGTAGTTCTCCAGACGGTAATCTCACCCAGTTCCGATGTAATTTGTGGTAATATCTCAAGATAATCGATTACGTCATCAATGTATGCGACAGATACGTAATTACCATATGGGGAGTCTGTAATGAACATAATGCATTTAATACTATGAAACGCGAGAGATCTCATTATCTCTTCGGATGTGAGATTTTAATTACTGCATAATTAGATTTTGATTAAATTTTAATGAATGCGTGGTATTTTTTTAATTTGTGCCTATGATTTGCGTATCTCGTGACACGCGAGGTAATCATCGCGAAGGATTTTAGTGAGGTTGAAGCTCACTTAGTAACACGCAAGGTTAGCGAAATATAGTGGAGTATAGTGGATTTGAATGTAGAATGGAGGTACATTTAGTAGGTGGTCACGGAGTTAAAATAATTATGTTTTATGAAACAAGATGGTAGCAATACTTAAATGAATCAGTCTTATAATACTTAATAACCTGTAAGAATTAGAGCGAGAATCAAATTATGATTCGATAATAGCAAAAAACATGAGGTAAGTACCGCTACAGTAGTTAGATAATAAGTCTATGTGGATTTAAATAATGTTTAATAGTACCTAGACTAAAAGTTTTCACTCAAGGGTGGCCGGTTTCGTAACAGATATTTACAAGTCAAGCACACATAAAATGCGGGTGTGAAATAAAATAAATATTTTTCGTAACATCCAATTTACAAGACAAGTTAGCGTCACACTGAGGGATGTCTGGGCTTATAGTCGCAGCGGTGGAGACAGTTTGATTTAGTGCCTCAATATCTCCTGTTCGTGTCTATAAACTTGAGCCGGTGACGGTATAAATAAAAACTCCATCTGTGCAAATTGAGATAAAAATGTGACGAGATATTGATTGTTTAAGAATGCGCGTATTTTATTTGTTTTGGTTATGATTTGTTGCTTTTATTTTTCATAAATTGTGAAATTCTTGAAGGGGTTAATAATACCTAATATTGGACTGGTTGACGTTCGTAAAATTATATGATTATCTTCGGCAATGCCTAGCAAAGATGTTGGTATTACACTACTTCAGTATGGGATAGGAGCAGGTGTAGATTGTTAGGCAGACGTAGAGTTTAAGGACGTGGACAGATCATGGAGTAACCTCAACTTTTGTTGGAACCATAAAACCTCGTTCTTTGAATCCATTATAACTAGACGTCCATATAAAAAGAAAACAATTAAAGCAACCTTTTTATTTCAAGCCCTTTTTAAACAACGCCAAGGTTGAAGGTACACAGAAAATAAAATTAATGTGTTGGTCAGTAAATAGACCTTGTCTTGTGCGCTACGCTGCTACGGTGCTACGGCGCTACGATGTCTGTTATCTGCGTATCGCACGCGAGCCACTGCGTAGCAAAAGGCACACTCGGTTAAAGGTAAGCGTCCACTAGTAAGACTGTAATACTGTCATGAGCTTTTTATGGTTAAAATGGGATAAATAAGTAAACAGCTATTGATATGTGATTCTTACTGCACGTGAATGGCCTGTATATTTAAATTTCATTACAAAAAACGCTACAACTAACCTGTTCCACTTCCACCAAGACAGTCTTCTGTGAATGGTATTAACCTGATCAAATCGGACCACGCATAACGTTTTCTAATACAATAATGATGTCCAAACTTTACTAATTTATTGAAATAAAACTATTTTTTAGGGATTTTATCGCGATTAGGTTAATTTTTTTCATTTTTTATCTTCCCGATGTTTCGATTGCATTACAGCTTTCGTGGTCACGAGGCGGACTGTCCAGTCCAGTCTTTCTGTTCACCACAAAATTCCAATATATCCAAACGCCTAGCATTGGATACTTAGCTTTACCCCGCCCGCGTCGCTGACTCTTGCAAGATTAATATCTTACGTCGTCAGGGGAACCGTAAATGCCTTGATAGACAGTCTTACAATTTGTATATTACTAACGTACGTGCGTTAATGTGTAATGACTGTTAGTTATGGATACGAAATAGAGATGGAGTTGTTTGTTCAGATGAAATAAATGTTAATGTTGGATAAATACGTTTCTGTATGGCGTGGGAGGTAATCTACTCAGGCAATACAAATATTGCATGAACATCTTGTGCGAATAAATTAATGATATATCCGTAAGTGATACTAAACTAGTGCCAACAAATCTAATGTCGGCATTTTATGTGTTTGTTTTGGTTATAATTATAAAACATATTTTATAAACTAGATACACTTATGTTAAATCTTTCTTTCATCTTCTTCCTTTCTAGCATTATTCCTGTCGGTTTTCTATTTATTCTTTGCCAAATGTAAATTGTTTAAACCATTTTTTTTCTCTCTTTGAGAAGGAACAGATACCCTGGTCTAGCTATAAAGTAATGAGACCGTAAGACCTCGGTAGTCATTGTACCTATAAACATCAAGTCGAAATCCTGTTGCGATCGATTCGTATGAATAAGCGCCCTACAAGGCGATGAATCTGCCATCGCGTCACCGAGGATGAGGCGCGTCAGCAATTTAATTTAGAGTGTTTTTCTCCCGCTGAAGATTCTTAAACTTGAGTTCGCGTACTTACCCAATGACGCGCTAAAATTTATTTAAGGCGCCATCAATTTACTTTTGAATATTTATATCGATATGTATGTATAGAAAGAAGAAACAAAAAAAGTATTTTTATTGACACGTATTACAACACATCACATACAACACAAGCACCAAAGGATAATAAAAGGAACAAACAAAAGGATACAGTAACAAAAATTAAGAAATTTAAAAAGAAAGACGTAATGAGTAATTAGAACCATTCGCAAACGTACCAATGGGATGCCTTCTCAGCATTATAAATGCTGAATTATCATCGGAATGACAAAACAGCGCTGGTTTTCAGAGGCAACCTAAAAACGAAGTGACGTCGAACATTGTGCTAGCTTATGAGTGAATTAATTATAGGTTTTTGATGCCATTAATATACATATGTTAAATATTTAGTTAAATTAAATTCTACAACATGATTTATTATTTTATGGATCAATTTATTGTATTTATAAGTCCTGTGAAAATGTTTGAACTAAATTATGATAGTTTTACACCTTTTATAATTTAAAATTAGTTTGTTTCTAAATTATGTAGTGGCTTCTATGTATTCACTATGTATTTATAAAATCTTTTAAAAAGTATATAACAAATGAAATCATGGCATGGAATCACACCAGTAATGTAATAAAAGTTTTTACATTTACAAACCAAAATGTCCAGTAAAAATAATTTTGTAATAAATTCTATCTTTGCGGTAGGACTCCGAATTTACAGATAAAAACATATTTTATAAAAGTTCGTACCTCTAAATTATACGTTATTTTAATCATGCCAGAGAGGTTGCCTTAGTGGCGTAGTTCCTATATCATTGTGGGATGGATCACAAAAGGCGAAACGTGGGAGTCCTGGTAATACTCTGCTTACCTCTTCTAGGAAAAGGCCGTGAGTTCATGTATATATGCAACTAGGGAGCGTGAGGCGAATTATTTTGTCGATATATCATAATATCAGAAATCTCTAGATTAATTCGTTTGTTTGTGTCCTGTCCTTGTCTTGTTTGAGACTTTATTTAAATTTCGAAAAATATTTAGTCTCCGAAGTGTAAATAATGTAATTGATAAAAGTTATTATCTTTGCGAATTTTTGGTAAAAACTAATTATACTTTATATAAGTACGGATATTTATTGTTTTCGAATTCCAGGCGATTCAAATTCTAGCAGTCTTTCGAACTATACTAGGGATAAATTATTTCAGAATATTAATTAGCCGGAATAAATAAGTGCACATATATAAAAATAAGTATTTAAAAACATGCGCCACAAAATAAAACATGTACACAAGTGGCACGCATTTCAAAAGCCATTTACGTATGCCGGAGAGCGAACTTTTTGCGTTTTTATAATTAATTAATGAACAGCGTTGCCACATTTTAATTAAATTCGTTCATTCATAAACGCAGCAATTCTGCGCTAAACATTGGTAGCAATTTTCCGCTCCTATAAAAAGTAGAATGAAAGCTAAAATTGTCGCCGCCTTGCTCACAAATAAAAAATTAAATCCCAATAGATAACACAGTTACGTGGCGCGGGAAGGGGCGGTATCGTGAGTTGACGTCGCTCCAAAGCGACACGTTCGCTAGATGTCGCTAGTTGTCCGCTCGCTCAACTTGCGTTGCATTGTCTCTGTTGTGTACTGGCAGGCGTCAGACCACGTCAGACGTCCGTCATCTGCCAATTACTATCAGCGACTAGCGAGCTATTACCGTATGTTGACGTCTCATTGTTTGTACTGCGTTAGTTAGTATGAACTGAGGTGTTATTTTCACACTGGCTGTCTATTAAATCATGTTCCTGAAACAATGTGTTCAGGAATGATGTACACATAAGTAAATAAATAAATACTCCCAACAGTCATTTAAATAGTTCTGACCCCACACTAATATCGAGTCTTGTGTCGTGGGTATCAGAAACTACGAGAACTTTTCGGTCTCACAAACACCCAGACCCGAGCCAAATACCTGTGGATCACACAAACATTTGCTTCGGTGCGGGGATCGAACACGCGGCCTCTCATTTTACAGGCGGCCTCTAATCAACTGCGCCACGTAGGGTGTCAAAGTAAAAATGTTCATCTAATTTGTGTTTACTGGAAAACTGCAAGGCGCAGAATTTAAATGTACTTGCTTATTGTGAACGAAATATAAATCAAATACTACTTCTACGTAACAAATATCATAATCCTTTCATTAGAGCGTGTATGAGCTCTCTATTTTGTGTGATTTCCCGGTTTGGGAAGCCACATGAAGCCTTTATTTAACGTCACGTGTAAACACGCGTGAGTTTATATACATACAGTAGAAACAATTTCACTTCGGTCGTTTTATTTTATGATAAATTCAATTTGAATACAGCACGTTCGGTAATACGAGTACAAGTACAAATTATTTTATTGACGGCAATTGGACTCTCGTGTTTTGACACGCAAGCCATCATACGCTGTTTGAATCTTGCAACGAGACTCTCACGTATTATAGTAAAAATATACAAGATTAATTTATTTCGTCTAGTTAATATCACCCTCACTTTTAATGTTAATTGTATTTTTCAAATAGTTTGAAAATAACATGTTATAGATATGCCCGTTAAATATCATTAGTCCAAATATTGGTTGTTCTCTTTTAGTTACGAATGAGATCTGAAACTTAGGTATTTTGTAGAATTTCTATACAAATGAAGTGTGATGTTTTATGCAGATAAGGTGCGCGACGAATTAGGATTCTCTTGTTAGAATTCCCATATTTTGTCCTACACAAGTATATTATGTGAAAGTAAAAATATGGTGTTGTACGACTGCTCAATAAATACCCTATGGCCTATAAAATAACGAATTAAATAAAAAAATAATACAAAACTGAAAAATTAAAATAATATTTCACATTAATTATATTAAATTTAATTTAAATTATTTTAAAATATGCCCACTTGAATTGTCTGTTATAACGTTGCGCATTCATACATATTAATATTCGGATAGCATGTACAGCCGTCATTAATTATAACCAGACACGAGTCGGCTTAAAATTATTATGAATTCCCTTTATTTAATCGCTAGGTGTAATTATATGTTGGTTATTAATGTAATATATAAATTTAAATATTTAAAATCAACATATTATACTCATATTTTGATGACAATTTTTTCGATGGAAAGTGAGAGAGTACACCCATTTTAATTCTATTCTAGTATTGACTATTACATGATTCAGACCAAATCTACTGTAATTACGACTTCATTTATTTATTTACAAATAGAATATCTATTTATTATTAGTTTGACCTTAACATTCGCACTTTATCAACTTATTACCACGCATAGAAACAAGATTAAAGTTCCAACTAACCAGGTGCTACGTCGTAGCGAATTCGTTGCACGTTTGCGCGTAGTCTTCTACGTATAGGCTGTATTCGGCTACGCAATCGGTTGTAAGCTCGCTGTGGAATCATAATAAACGCTTGGAGGTGAATAGAGGTGAGAATTTAGATAGAATTGTATTAGACTTTTACTATTCAGACTTGTTTAAATGTGGAGACAATGTCAGGTATGACCTACATCTTTTATTGTTATAAAAATACTTTCTCTTCTGAAATTCAAGTTCTCAAAACATTTATACTTTTTTATTTCATTCAATATATAAAAGGATTTTGGAGGCTGTATAAACGTGTTAACAAAGGTCATATTCAAAGAATATTTTAAACTAAGAATACGTTAAGCCAACTGTACAAAAACAAGTTTACATGAATTTACTCTCCAAAATAAAAACGGTTAAGAAGAATATTTTATAAAATGTGTTATATTTTGTGATACCTCATTTTTAGGAATAAATGTTTTTGGAAAACGCCTTTATACCCAGGTTACTTAAAGCCTATAGGTGAATAGTCAATACTGTATGATACAGTAATTTTTAAACACATACATATTGTCATACATAATATAAACATATCGCTCCTCCTTCGCCATTATTTCCATCAACGCAACTTCTCACGTGCCATTTGAAGCACTGAAGCAAGTTTCCTGTCTCGTATTTCAGACGTGACTTTTGGTGCATTTCGTTCGATTTTCATCCCTATTGTATTTAAAATAAGGGTTATTTACAGTTTGTCCACGCAATTTAAGTAGCCCTACGCAGCCTTGACAAGGTAGCCCCGACGCCTTTAGGGTGGGACTAGTGTTGTCAGACTTAAAATTAAAAAAATCGGGATTATCAGTTGATTTAGAAACCAACCCCTAAAAATTTACATGTTGGAAATTTTTCTTGTGCTACCGCGTGCGAAATGTTTTATCGCTCTGGATGGCAAACAAGCTGTTCCGTCTCTATGAAGTATAAAATGGCTCGAAATTATTATCTTTTTATGGTAAAATATAAACGGAAATAAAGTATTTATATTTTAAACTGTCTTTAGTAATTTATATATTCTATAATCTGGTCTATTCTATAACTTTTGAGAGATTTTTAAGACGCTAAATGTTTGTAGGAAAGCGTTTGCTTCGCAGTGGAACTACAATAATATAAGAACAGATATTTGTGAATGTTTTTATGCATATGGCATTTTGAGCAATATTTCAGACAGAACATAGAAAGTTTAAGATATTTGGCAACACCAGCGAGCTCGACCTTGGTGGAAGCCCCACTGACCGTAAAGCTATAAGTTCTACGACCTTATTTCGTTCACTTATCGCGCGTATCAACTGCTTTATATTCGGCCGCGGTTTGTCAAATTGCTGTAATTATGGCCGTTTAGGAGCTTTATTAAAAAATTACAATGTCTCGTGTCGTTCTAATTAGCGTGTCGTTGAATTTATTGTCACGCCCCTTGTAGCGGCAAAGAGGCGTATGGCATGAAATTATTAGTTTGTTATGTTAAATAGTATGTAGAAGTTTTTGGCTAAGACTGGTGTAAGAATTTATGTAAATATTTTAGTATTTTATAATCACATTTTATAGTAAATGCTAACAACAATTAATTTAAAGGCGAAGATGAAGTGATGTTCGACATATACCTAAATTGTTACGTAATACAGCACATCACATTTTAAATTCCTTATACTTTGAGCACGGATAGCAGGCATCCGGCGGACATATCTGTGCCTATTCTCGCCTTACATTACCAGTTTTGCCCGCTACGCATAACTCTCAAAGATATCTGTAGGCGAACTCCGTGCCATGGCTAACTAATGCCGATTCTTGTAGTATATAATATAGTCGTCAGGAACCTTTTTAAGCAATATTAATACCATAATTAGACCGCCAACCCTCACTAGGCCAGCGTGGCGGACTATATGGTCTAACCCCCCTCAATCGTACCCTCGATTGTAGGGGAGGCCCGTGCCCTGCAGTGGGACGTATATGGGCTAATATAGTAGAAGTAGTAGTAATACCATAATTATGTAAATAAATAAATTCATATTTTAGCCGTAAGAGTTTTATTGGAGAATGTGTCGACGACACGGTTTCTACCAGTTACTCAATCGATTGGGCAATATTTTAATACCAGTGTATAATATGTATCTTGGGCTATAACAGAGAATTTCATGTCATAACTGAACTAATTGTGGTGGTGAAATTAATATTGTTTTTAGTCACCGCGTGTGGTGACAGACAATAAAGCAGTTTAACTTTGATGGAATGTCATAACTGAACTAATTGTGATGGTGAAATTAATATTGTTTTCAGTTACCGTGTGTAGTGACAGACGATAGAGCAGTTCAACTTTGAGTCATTGGTCTATAATTATATGTATTATGTATATTGATTATTAAATAAAGTTAATATATATTAAAATGAATTGACATTAATTTCTCCAGGTCAACATATATATTTTACTGCGTAGGCTTATTCATTATGTGTTTATGGGTATTTCTTAATGCCTATATATTTTACTGATAAGATTAGTGTAATGAAAACAATCTATTATAGGTTTTATATTACAGATTACATAGATTCATCATTATTATTAACAATGAAGTCAAGTAAAGAACCCAATATAAGACACACTCACAGATCTTCACAGTGATGTGACATAAGATAGTTGTAGATTATACTACTTAAGGCCTTTCCCAAGGATCCACTCAGTAATCTAATGTAAGATAGATATACTTTCTAATTACCAAACACAACACCATGGTTAAAAACTAAACTACAAAAGCTCATTGACAAGAAGCGAAGCCGCCTGTCGGATATCCTGGCGCGTGCCGGTGGTCGCGACGCTAATCTCACGGAAGCAGATAACGACCAACACCGAGTCGACCGAGGATTGGGCTTACCCTTCGGCCAGTTTACTAAAATAGATGGCTTAGTATTGATTCTAATTACGATTGGAGGCAAGGATCCTAATTTAAAAGCAAAATTATGTTTTTTTACGGACATAACAATTTGTTGCTGGTAGATAATCTGTTGAGATTGCAATGATGATTTGTTGCATCGTGGGTGCTTTTTAGTTAGTAAAATAAATAGCGACTCGTCTTAAATCTCGCAAAATAGCATTTTACATTAAAGAGAAAGCTTTTAATCTCTAGCTGGGAGTTGTGTTTAGAGGTTGTAAAATGGAATCTTGTACAGTAAATCTAACGTTCTTTTAGTTGCAGAAACACTATTTGCAGGTTTTTCATATATTGGTTAAATAGGGTATTCTAGATTTAAATTGAAAATAATGCAACCAACGTATCAATGCAGTTCTAAGTTGCTGGCTTAATCGTGTCCACTAATGAAAAACGATGGATAGTCAATCGGAACTGCTCTGCATTTATCATTAGGTCTATTACATTTTATTCCACCAATATAATAAAAGCATAATCAATGCCCACAAACCAAGTCCGAAATACGAAAGTAGCACACACAGGTCCCATAAGATTTAAGCACGGATCTTTATACTCCCCGCCGCGCCGGCCCAATAAACTTTTCTTGTTTATCTATAGCAGTATTAGAACATAAATTTTACCGCGTTCAAGATACTCCAAAGATACAATACTAAGAGGACCACGGGTAGGTGCTAATGAGTTTCCTTACAATATTCTATGAATCGGGTTCAAAGAGTTTATACAGCAAAGCGCCTTCAGTACCTGTATGGGACATGTATCTTTTTACATCATATTATGTAGGTATATTGTATGTAGCTGAATTCCTCGTACATTGGTGGTTTCTATATACACGTCTCGTAAGCACACGATGTAGTACAATAAGTATGTGTACGTATTTATGCTTCAAAAGAGCGCAAAAGATAAATACAGCTGAAAATTTTTGTTCAATAGGAGTATCTCGTTGCGATCGTAGCATATAGACACGGTTGAAAGGTTTTAGAAATGTTTATAAAAGTACAGAACGTCGACTACCATTCTAAAATCGGTATTTGTTAATAAATTTATTTTGTTACTCATAAAAAATGTCTTTAGAATGTACTCAAAATATTTTCTTAAGTTATATTGTGACAGATTTTATTTTTCACCTCGTCGCCTCCGTTCTCCCACTCGGTCGGCAACAACTTGCATTTCCTCGCGAGCACAAAAAAAAACAATGGAATGGAGACAACTTCTAGTTAAAAAACCTTTAATGGAAGTGCCTTAGTACGTTTACAAAATCCACAATATTATTTCAGTGTGATGTATTATGTATACCTACAAAATTTATTGTTTTTGTTACTTTGTTATTACGGCTCGGTGCGAGGATTAAAAATATATGTTATGGCAACTAACGTACGTTCCCGCAAAAGCAAGGCGTACCTTTTAGGAAATTGCTATTCCATCCTCGAGTTTTGCAATACTACTTGCCTCGGAATATACTAAGTTGTATCTTAAGTACAAAATATTACAATATTACGAGAATACCGAAAACCATCCAATTTTATGAGACATAAAGACCAGCGCTTTTACATTAAATCAAAAGAATTTTCTAGATAAATTGTGATAAATAAAGGTGAACAAATTGCTAGGTATTAAATAAGTAAAGAGTTATTTATATACAACGTAATTTGTAACTAATAAAAATAAATATACTTATGAATTACTTTTAACCTAATGAAGCTATTGGAGTACATTTTTTGTTGACCTTCCTAATTCCTATAAATAAATCTGTAATTAGTCGTATACATTACTGTTACCGCAGAATTCTGTTCTAAAATCATATTATTCTATGATTTATCTTTTTGTTTTTCGGCTCAATAACTGGAACGCCTTTTGGCCTGATCTCAGCACAACAGCTAAGCCAAGGTTTCTGAATATCCTTGTGCTAAATGTATCGAACCTTGTGTTGGTTAGAAGACATTACACTTGCAAATCTGTAAAAAAAAGCAATTTAAGATAGACAATTCCAGTAGGAATCTAATAGTGCGTGCCGACGGACTAAAATAACATTTCTCTCTATTTGTGGCCGGCCCTGACACATATTTTTTTAGCATGTTATTTACTGAAGCATTGTCAATGATGATAAATTATGTAAATGGATAAGACTGTCCATTTTACTTACGTATATAATTCGATAATATTTAATTTTATTTATAAAAAGAGTTTACTTTTGTGTTGTCTTCCATATTTTAAACAACAAAAATTCTATACGCTTTATTGAAGGCGGGAATTGAATCCATTATCTTCGGCGCAAACAGCCAATTACCTCCGGCACAAATGTCACCTCTTTTATGCAAATCAGTCGTCATTGTTTCGCGTTAGGTTATATAGTATATTTTATTATACGAGTAGTTTCGATGTTTGCCAACATTTGTTACTTCGTCGTGAATTGTTTATATTAAATCACACAAATTGGTTTACATAATGTATGTTTTTAGCAAAAAAAATATAGGAAAACTGTAATAATAATTAATCACGGAAAACAATAAAGGCAAACAAACACGGGAACAGAAACAAATTGCTTTGTCGCAACTCACTACGGTCACCTAGTAGAACACGAAAGTGTAATTGTTATTGTTTATTTTCCTTTAGGTCCATATGGGTACAATAAATTATTATTTGGGCTGGGCCATAGTCTCGCCACCTATTTCATCTTGGGACGGAACCAAGCTTAACTAAATGTGATAGTAGAAACTAGAAATACATACATACATACATAAACTTACGCCTTTATCCCCGAAGGGGTAGGCAGAGTCGCCACCAGGACACCCACATTTCGCCTTGTATGTTCCGTCCCACGATATGATAGGTGGCGAGCCTATCGCCATGTCGGGCACAAATTCCTGACTCTGGGCTGATAATGATTAGAAAAACCCAATATCACTTTGCCCGACCCGGGATTCGAACCCGAGACCTCAGCTTTACAACCGTACCGTAATACAACGACGCCACCGATACAGTCTCAGTAGGAGTATCTCTGCCTATACTTTAGAGGACCACAGGCGTGAGCACATGCATGCTATATGGCTGTTTTTCAAAAGTTACAAGCAAAATACATTTAAGATTAAAAGATAAAAAAAAAAACAGTATACTACAATAGATTACTACAATCTACATAAATGTAACATTTTCTATGATTTTACTATGTTCATGAGAATGTGTCGACTGTCGATCGATAAGCGTTCTGAATCAAGCTTTACTAATATTAGAATGTAGGTTCTACTTACGTAGATTTTATTTTAACTAAACAAAATTACTGTGTATAATAATTATTACGCCACGATGCATTCAGCTAGTGTGGTAAACTTGGATCTAAGCCTAATCACGTAACACAGAAATTGGTCTGTGTCCAGTATTTAATGTAAATATTATGTATTTTCGATAGCCCCATACTTCATTGTTCCATTAACTTAAATACTGTCTATGTAACCTTTTGGACATTTTGTTTCATAACAAAGCGTATTATGGGTGTCTGGATTATATCTTAGAACAACGCGTGGGTCGAGGAAAATGTAATAGTTTTATTCATGTCTGGAATACTTAGAAATTTGCATACCTTCAGTTAGTTTTCACCCCTCTCAATATTTGCTCGATTGCAGAGGAGGCCCGTGCCCTGTAGTGGGACGTATATGGGCTGATACAGATACACTGCTCGATCTAGAGGTCTACCCAAGAGATGTAGTTAGTTGCACGGGTACGTTAACTATTAGAATAACGAGATATAATATTTCAGCAACATATAACACATTTATATAGCTTAGCATTATCGCATTTTGTTACATAAGTACACACAACATTACTAGCTGTTTGACTCTATGAAGCAAAGCATAATTTGCAGCTGAGGCCTCATATTGGCAGCAATATATTCCCCAGTAATTCTGTTTTATGTTCTTGTTGTAATGTCAAAATATAATTCATATATCTATACGTATTATTGGAGGGTAAAAATGTCAGTTGAGATGACTGAGACTGGGATTCACTCGGACAGGCGATGGATAAGCGCCTATCATAATCTTGGAACGGATAAAATCTCGTTGCACGATTGTGTAAATGCGTTTGATTAACATGTATTTTATCGATTTTTATATTAAATTATATCGATATTAAAAACATATTGTAGCTATCCAAGACACAATTATTTTACTTTATGTAATCCAGATTGCGATATAAGCCATGACATTTCATTAATGAATATCCTATACAATAACGCCCCGACATTCCAGATACACACATTTTACGTACAAAAGTATTGTTGCTTGTTATTTACGAGTTCTAACTTGGAGTTGATCCAACAAGCGACATGACGCTTGCGTTACCCGTATTCAATAACTACGTCACTAATACAAACTCTATATTGAAATATATCTGACATTATTTTAAAGGAAATGATACAGGTTGGCAGTAAAATATGAAATGTGATCACACAGAAGTACTTAATAAAGTTATATTTAAATAAACAAAAAGTCAATTTTAAAAAAAACGGTGCATTTTTAAACGGAGTATTGAATTACTAAAACTCGACAGTAGTTTAGTTATTAAATTATAATATTTTAAAAGTAGAATAACAATGCTTTAATTTTGAATTAAACGTTATTCCCGATCATTAATATGTAAATATCAAGTTTTAATAGCTTTGTCGTAATATAAAATCAATAAGCAAGTGCCTTTTACATATTAATTGAATTCTATAAATTCATAATGAAGTAGAAATATTATTTTCTATAAAATAAAGATTATCACCGTGATGAATTCTAATATCTTAGGATGTTGTTTTTGTATTATCATCGCGCCTTGATATATGTGCAAGTTTTCAAGTCCTAAATGACCACTCTAAGTTGAACGATTCTATTACAAACATACATGAAGTTAGAAACGAAAGACGTATAATACACAATAAATAAAATTCTACCCCATATGCGCCCCACTGCCGGGTTCGGGTCTCCTCTAAAGTGGAAAGTTCGATTGAGAGGGGTTAGGCCATAATCCACCACGTGGGCCTACTGCGTTTTGGCAATCTTCACATAACATGGTGTTTAAAGTACAATCTCCATGGAGATTGTTATAACATCCCTGATATGCAGGTTAGGGTGGTTTCCTTCATCGTGTAAAAAGCTACAGCTGCGTTCAAAAACAAAAACTTTTAAGATATATCCAAGGCTATACGAGTACAAAAATATGAGCAGTATTTCCAAATATTCGCCGCGTGTGAGCAATGTGGGTGAGACTAACGCGATGACACTTTCATATTCCCACCAGTATCACTGTCGGTCTTGCCAAATGTCCCCGTGATGTTTTAATGGTGTACAATAAATGTAAGTCGCTCGAGCTTCCGTCTAAAGCTTGCCAGATGTATTAACCTGGTTCGGATAATATTTCTGGATTTATAGGGATGATTAAGTGCGGTTTTATTGTTTTAACCGGTTTTAATATTGTTATATTCTAGTCCTAATTTTTAATTTATTTTTACGTTAAGTCTTGGATAGGAATTCACAACGGCTTAGGCCTATTTAATTCTCTTTATTCTTCTATTTATACTCAATTTAAAAATATGTATTATATAAAACAATCTTTATACAGAAATGCTAATTTTTCCCATAAGTGCATTATACCAAGAGTAATTATATTACACAAGCGGCTCCACAATGTCATGAAAATCGCTTGCGGGAAATTTCCAATATCGGGAAAATAATTATTCGAGTTGAAAAACTTACATAAAATGGATTACTTATTAGGAATCGATCCCAGGACTAAACAGTTTATTAACATGACGTCACGTACATAATGCTCTTGACAAACATATTGAAATAATTTGAGCAATTATTTTAAGAATCACAGACATGTCTTGATAAATAGGGTTTACATTTTAATGGATTCAATAAATTATTTTCATTTTCTTCACATACAAAATCTTTTTCAGTGATCTCAATCTGCCTAAAGAGATTGGAGATAACAGGTTAGGCTGTTCAAGTACATTATTAAATGTTTTTATGTATAACAAACACAATAACTCATGAATGTCGTTACTTTTTATAAATATAAAGTTCGTTGTGTTATAAAAGATACATTTCTTATATTATTCGGTAAAAATAAAAATAAAAAAGTCAAGATAAACATGTTTTTATTCTTACGTACAATAAATAATTGAAGGATTATTTTTACTTGTTATGTCCCAAACAAATTAATTTTATGTAGAAATCGAATCGACGACCACATGTTTCATAGCTGGCATCTCGTCCCATGGCCACAATCAAATGATATAGATTAAACTTTTATTGATTTTATTGAATGAACAATAAGTTGTGTAGTAATAGCCGCTGTCATTTTACAAAACGCTGTAGATCGGCCTTATTCATAGACTGTTTTAAAACCTATTTTAGTTATTGAATGTTTTGTCCCCTTTGAATGACTTTTAAATTCAGATTGAGCGAAGAAGACAAAACATTCGATACCTAATATTGTTTTTAAAACTGTGTATGAATAAGGCCGTTTGTTTGTATTACGGTCCTATGTAGATAATAGATACTGTAATCAAAAGTGTCGTAGCACAATTATCGATCGCAATTCCGAGAAGTGTTGCCAACGTATCGATTTTGATAATAATTGTTTCCTGAATTGACTATGCGTGTTTTTGTATGAATATTTTATTAGGCATTGGCTACTACGTAACTAGTTCTGTTTGATTAAAGTTTAAACATTTACTGTGGATTTGCGTCGTAAACCATTTTGTAATGGGTAATAATAATATGTTATGTCCAGCAGTGGTCAATAAAAGGTTGATGATGATGATGAATCATATGTTACTATAATGGTCTATTTTCTACCTACCTTTTCTTTAACCGCCATGGTACAGGGACGTCCATTAATCAAATTATTCGTTTTGTTGGTGGTTTGTGCGATCGCATGACACTGATAATGTCAATTGCATGTGCGGGCTGGTTTAGTGGCGGGAGCACAATGCAACACACCGCAATTAGATTCTCAATCAACAAACACTAATGTGGCCAAGGACTTCCATCCAATTTCGTTTGCGTTAATTTGTTTTACTGAATCACTTTTTGATATTGAATTGTAAACATAATACTTTTATTTGGAACATACGTAAGGCTCGGTGAAAATAAATAAACACAGTTATTTATCAATCTCATATTGCGTAATATGAGTTCATAAGTTGTAAAGTAAATTAAATAAATTGGAATAATTTTCATGAATCTCAATCGTAGTTGGTACGAACGGCAAATATAATGAAGAAACCTATTAAGTTTATAGTTAATTAACCGTATAATGAAGCAGTGTAAAGTCTATATTACCTGACATCACACGCATCTGAAGATATTCTACTAATTTCACTGATGTAGGCCTATATATGCACATATGTCTACAGGTAACTCTTTCTTTACAGTGTTATTGGTACTGACTCAAAATAAATTACCACTGTAAATATTTAGTTGTGTATTCTCATAATCCTATTATATACACACGAAGTCGGTAAATCTGCCCAATTAGCCACATAAATCCCTAAAGGTGGTTCCACATCACACGTGTCAATTTGAGGAGCCGTTCATCATCCGTGCAGTTTCATTAGCTTGTTGAGTCCAGCGATAACAGATGAATGACACCGGTCTCTGTGCGAGGAAGGGAATGTGGCTATTAGTTCATTTAGTCTGTATGAAATCCGGCCTCGTTGGCCGTCCGCCAGTTACTCTGCCGACAGATTGTTCCGCGTGAAAAATGTACGTGCCGTGTGTTAGGTGTTGTAAGCGCTAGATCACTTGCACTGGTAAAATTGATTTGAAAAATGAATTTCAATTACAAATTGTCCTATAAAGAACAACAATGAGCTCTACGCATCGTCTATGATGACAATCTTACGGGCATGTTTGAGTAATCAAACTTAGAGACTTAGGGCCCTCTTGTACAGTTGCGGATAACTACAATTTTTTCTTTTTTATAATCACAATATCTGACGTTAAAAAAGACTCATCCCCATAATTTGAATATCATAGATCTTACGAATATGGTTCTTTAATAAAATTACTATAAAAATGTTTGTATAGTTTTAGCGCTAAGCGTCTCAAGGATTTAATCAGCACTTCTTAAGCCAATTTCAATATTTAAAAAGCATTGCTTAAGTAGAAAGAAGTATTATCCATTTAAATTTATCTGGGGCTTAAATTCCGTAGAATTGCGTTTTATTATTACAGTAGATTCATTTGTAAGGCCATATTTTTATTATATATTTGAATTGTAAAATATTGTTCACTTAGTAGTAGGTATTCTTATATCTTAAGTCTTAAGTATACGTAGTAGAACGAATATGTAATAGGATGCGTGTTTATTCGTAGCTAAAATTACATAGAAAAATAATGTATTTGTTTGTTGTTTTGTATACTTTTATGCTTTCATTTCTACTAATTGTATTGCCTAACATCTGGTTTCATCCCATGTCTGCAGAAAATGTCGGTTTTTTATAACAACGAGCACAATTGTCGCTTATGTGATTACTGTATGAGGCGAAATTAGATTTCAGAATCTTCACACTAACAGCTGTAACTGCTTCTAGAAAATTAAAAACTCTTAATATGTAAACGCAGTATTTATCCTATTTAATAAGGTAATGTTTATTAATATATTAAATAATTAATAGTAGCATGTTTGCCCTCATTTCCATTTCAATATTTTACATGTATAGGAGATCTCATAATGGGCGTCCACACAATACATTGATACAATAATAAACAATACAATGATAAACCTGTTGCACCTCATATTATTATTTATAAAACTCCCAATACAATTAACGGATTAAATATGGCAATTAATTTATTTGTTGAGGCAACAAAAACAATTTACTGCATATAAGCTCGCCATAAAAGTCGTAAATGTCGCATTTTCAGCGAGTATCAATTTGAAATTAGTGTATTTTATAATAAATTGTAACTTTTTATGGCCTATACCCAACTGTTAGCATTATTTGCTACTTGTATAAATTTTATTTTAGTATCGAAATTCATCGTGACTGTGGTTTAAGAGACCAGTATTATAACTTTGAAAAGAATCTGCACATTCTTCTTAAAGTTATAGTTCAATTTCTAGAATAAATGTTGGTTATACTACTGGAGTTCAGTGAGTATGAGATAGGCCTTTTGTAAAAAAATCTTGTCTTTTTCATGCATCGCACAACGTATCATTAAAGTTATTTTGCAGTGCAGTAGTCGATAATTGAAGATAATATTGGGTTTGCTGCTACTCTTTGGGATCAATTTTGTGTACTATAGTCGTGTATTTACATATATTTGCCAACATAATGGGATCCCACTTTATCTTAATCGTTTCGCATGTCCTAAAATCGCCATCTGCAAATCTTTGCTATTTAAGGTCGTTAAACTAATACTACTGACCTTGATTTTCTTCGAACAAACAAACATCATTTGCGATAATTCCCGGCTCCTTTTGGCCAAGTGCCTGATATCACGTATATCAGAAAGTGGAAGGCGAAGGTCAAGGGCCGTAGCGACTCATTAGCCACGCGTAGTTCAATTCACTATATTACGTCTATTATATTTGAATTTTTATTTGTGAAACTTGTGAACTAGCAAGGTCACTATTACTGAGGCCTCTGAGATTTCAGTTGTGATTATCCTTACTTAACTTAATATTATAAGATATGTGAGTGTGAGTTTGTTACGAATTCAAGCCTTAACTACTCAACAGATCGTCATTTTGCATTGCCAAGGGTACAGACCTTAATGTGGTTTGGTGGCCGGATGCATTTTATTAGTCAGTTGCTAGACCAGCCAGACCTTGAGCCAGATTTTCCAAGACACTTAGACGTGACTTAGGTATTACTACAATTAAGAGATCATAAGTTAACAGACAGCTGTTATAACTTTGCTCTCTCTTTTTCTTGGGATCGATAACTACATAAGCATTTATAAGTTGGCGCTTGATAGTTATAAGCTCGGTGAAACAGCACCGCTGCTTACTCTGTAGGTATAAAGGCTTGAGCTTATTTACGTAAGTGATATCTATGTATATAATTATGTATTAAAAAATCCCCCAAACATTCCGTTTGATCATCCAAAGGTTCCGTGTAGCATTGTTTGTAGAACGTTAGTTATTTAACAAAGGCTATGCTTCAAGGCCCTCGTTTGATCTTACGCCAAATACCAGTCGTCCATGGTAAACATACGCGGGACTTATACCGTCTTTTGCATTTACACATAAACATGACAAATGTATGTGCGAATTTATCGTTCTGGGTCGTATAATAATTGTTTATTTCATTAGTGTAAGTGCACACAGCCGGGTTAGTAAGCTAAAGTGACAATGTGCTAGATATTTTATCGGAGCATTGACATGACTGAGGGATTAAAGCCCTTTTAGCATAAAAAGTCATGTCGAATATATCAGACAAAAAACCGAGTGGATGGTACTTTTTATAGAAATGTGACATGGCTACAGCCTTTTTATAAGAATCTTATGAAACTCAAAGCTATGGAGAAAATTAAGAGTGGGATTCGAACCGACGCCCACAGAAGTATACTTCATTTTATTGAGCTTATAGTAAACAAAGTATTATATAAGAAACTTATTATTACTTTATAAAAAAAGCAACTTGGCAACAATGTTATTAAATGTTTGGGACAATTCATAATATCGGTAGCGGCGAAAGTAATCTGGCTAAGCTCACAAGAAAATTGTATAGCAGAATGAATATGTTTCTGTGTATGTCTTATTTGGTATGTATGTTAAGCCTTTGTCCGGACAATTTGCCAAGACGCAGTATGTACAATGTACATGTATCCTCAATTACATGGAACTACGCCCAACAGTAACACACATAGACATGAGGACATTGACTCAATACAGAACACACTTTAAGATACGTGTCTTGTTTCGTCAGTATCAGAAACTAGTTTCTGAAACTCTGTAGACAGAGTTTTTCAATATCCCCTTACAATCTGACCAGTGACTATTACTCGCACAAACTACTATGGTGCTACGTTTAAACGTCAACTTGTTTCCATTTTTTTTATACCTACATACATATTTTTACAATGTGTACTAGAGCATGTAATAGCTGCGGAACATAAATTCCTGAGCACGCTATATTTTTCGATTCAAGTTGATATATGTAATGTTTTTACACCGACCACCTATAAAACCATTCAAGATTGATAGTATCGTCTTATTGTAACCTTAACTGGTACAAATAAAATCGTTTACTGTTAGTAAAATAGTCCTTTCTATACGTAAATTGGCTATGCTGTTAGCCCTTTTATAGTTGCACCGGAATATTTGGCCGACGATTTCAGACCCTTTGCCAGAATTAAACTTATTCGATTTTGAAAGTTACTCGAGGATTGTTAACATTGCACCATATATTCGAATGTTGTGTAATAGTGATAGCAACGCGCTGAAATATTATTTTATCGTATGTAAAGAGTAAAATATATTTTAATGATATTTCATTACAATTTATGGTAGATTTGCTATTTAAAATAAAATTGTTCTATTACAATTTATCTTGAGCACTACAAAAAGCTGTGAATAATGGATACATCACCTGTACTAATACAATGCGGGGGTGGCAATTAAAATGGAGACGTAACAATGCACGCCTGACAGTAAATTGTCTGGACATGTAACATGGTTATTGTGCCAATTAAATAGGAGGCGTTCTAACTACTCATTCTTTTAACATACCTACATTTATAATTATCTGTTGGCGGGCTCTTGACACTCGATTTCATTTAGTTTCTTTAAATGGCACCACGGTGAGTGATCTTAAAATAGAGGAAAATCATGCGCTACTGTTCAGTAGTAGAAAAATGACAAGATGTCGATATTAATTATAAATAAAATATAGTGTTAAGAATAGGCCAATAAGGACGTCTAGATCTGGTCGGCATTTAAAGAACAAGTTTAGAGATTTTGCTCGATAGCATGAAGAATAAGTTTCGCTCATATTCTTTATTGCATGTTCTTTATACATATTTTTATTCTCTGTATTCCGATTTTATAGGTTATGTGTAATAATTAACTTCCTATATATTTTTTTAATTTATGAATAAACATATTTATGCTATAAGGTTTATACTGTTGTACCCCTTGGTTAATATTAATGTGTCTATAATGATTATCTATGCACTATTTAAATGTTGACTGATATAGCTTCAGGCATCAAATCCGCCATCACACAATTTTCTCCATAAGGCAAAAATAATACATGTACATTTCCAGAAAAATAAAAACACGAGACAGTACAAATGTATTATTAGGGTGTAACAGTATCGCAATGCCAACGTATCTCATTAGGCGTGTTTATGCAGATACGTTTATTTTCCACGAGATGTCGAGACGGCGCGGCGTCCTTGTCGACCGCTGCGATCGCGTAAACAACTATCAGTGCCGCTAACGGGGATTGGAAAGATTTGTACTGTAATTTCTCAATTTAAAACAAAATTACAAGGCGAAAACTGAGTTCTGGAAGTATTGCCAGTATTTAGTTAGGTATATTGGTAGTTGCAGTGACGGCTTAGTCATAATTATATGTCTATACATTTAGTCCATCTCCCGCCTGTCAGTACCGGATTACACCAGCAAGGGTTCCGTAACACATACAATCGACGGGCCCTTTCTTTACTGAAGGTTCATATTCCTAAAGTTTAAAAAGCAAATAAAAAAGCCCTGGGCTTGACGTCGTTGTGTGGATAATTCGGTAGCATTTCGTACATCTGCGTAATGGCTAATCCGCCAGTTCTACCTATGTGTAATCTTTTAATGTAAAATTTCTTAATGGCCAGTAGAGTAACAAAACTACTTTTTAGACGTTTAAATTAGGGAATCTATGGGAAATTAAAGAATACAATGTATTTGCGGTCCATCGCTGTTTCATATAAAAGCATTTTATAGATAAAAATAATAAAAAGCATCTTAAAAATTACACGCAAAGATTATGTGAATAAAAATAGTTTATCTAGCAATAACAGTGCGTACAAGAAAAGTGGTACTTAAATTAGAAATGAACTTGCAGGGTCATCTGAAAGAAATCAAAACTTCGTAAACTCAATTAATAGATTTGCACGATAAATATTTGAATGGATTTCAAAGATTTGAAATGTAGATAATAAAACCCAAATTGAGTATTTTGACATATAAAATAAGTAATTTTGGCACGATCATAATTGGCTACAGAATCTAACAGTCTGAAGTTTGATATCGAAATATAAAAAGCACTTTATAAGTAAAATGTTACACTTAAATGGACATTTATATACTGTACACAATGTTTGATCGATTATAACATTTATAGTGAAAAATGGCTTGAATGAAAAATGGAACACTGCAATTGAATTTGTGGCTTCGTATTTCAAGGTTCCATAAAAACGGTTTTGCAATTGATTTAACTTAAAAATATTTTATGCGCTTATGTTATAAACGAAAATTGACTTAGCTTTGGCAGTCTAAACTGTTTCAGAGAGCAATATTACACAGGTACTACAATATTATATTAATTCCTAATGATAACCGCTTTTCGTACCCCCTTTGTATATTATACTTTTGACATAATATTTTTTCTTCTAAATACGTGCCCATCACACAATACTTGCGCAAATTTAGCTTTTCTGAGTCAAATTAAATTAAAAATAATTATAAATATAATAAGACGCAGTAGTCTAATGCTTTCTTATCAGATAAAGTTATAAAAGCAAATACACACATTGAAAGTGCCTTTCGATGTTCTACGAGAAGGAAAGTATTTTAAATGAATACGAAAAAAGTGGAATCATATAATACATTAGTCGTAAATAAAACCACGTCTTTTTTTTGATTCAGCTAAATAACAGTACGATGTGCTATATTTATTTAATTGAACATTTCTATGTACCAGCTAGTTTCACGTAACATGATGTTTATAAGGCAAATTAATTTAATATGTCCGTCAGAAATGAGGAAAATAAAACAGTCGAAATTACTTCTCGACTTGACGATTAAAATTCCGCTGGGCTTTATATTAAGTCGGGATTCCATTATGGACCGTTGTAAATTAATACAAAATATCTTCGAGCCGAGGCATTCCGATGTTTTAATCTACATAAATAATAAATCCTGACGCGGCGGCTATTGTTTGATAATGTGGGGGAAATTTGTTTGGATGTTGCCAACATCTTTGAATATATTCTTATGAAAAATCTCATTCCATTCGTGTTTGTTGCGTAGTTTTTGTTTACGTTATGTATTTTATCATAAAGGCCACAAAAGCGTATTGGTTTAACTTTTAATAATTTATTGAAAACTGTACAAAAATACATGCATTCTTTTATATAACTGTATGCATTTTACGATTTTCGTCTATAAAAACACTGGTATTTGTCAACAAACATAAAATTCTTGACCCGAAGTCCGTAACACTGGTATTAAGATACATCTAAGAACTATTTAACTAAATGTTGTCCAACATTAGCAGGAGCGTAGTTTTTAATCTTGCCAATAGTAAAGAAATAAGGTCGGGTGGTATCTTAATTTGGGTCGTTTTACAGCTGCTCGCTAACAACAGTTCGTTGGGAATGTGCTGTAAAATTGTCTTGAGACGTGTCCATTGTCTGCAGATCACGTTTATGTTTTAGCACGTCGGAACTATTTGTGTAAATATTAATCCTTTGTATCCTGATTACGTTTATTTTAAACTATTTAAATTATAAGTTTATGAATTATTTTATTGAGCGTTTTCTTAAGAATGAAATTGAATTGAATTGAATGAAAATTTTGAAATTAATGAAATTATAAAAAAACAGATTTTATTGATGGGCACATTTTCGTACCTAACCTACACCATATTTGATGGTAAGTTTAATACCGTCTACATAAAATATCGAATAGTGTTATTATTATGGTCTGTTGTATTTTGAAAAAAAAAATACTGGCCTATTAAATTGCTTACACATGCCTGAAAAGGCCTTTAGATTTTTCGCACTCCGCCCAAATAACTATATCACTAATGAGTGGTAAGTAAGTAAAAAACAATAAAACCTTTACCAAGCAATATTTGAAACGCCGCTCCGCCTCTCAACCTCATAGGTTAGATCTCGTCAAATATTTGTGTAACCCACAACTATTGGTTTTGAGTCTAGGTGTTGTAAAACCCAAAAGTATTTCTTAGTTTCTGATACTCAGGACACAAGGCTTGCATTTTAATGTAGGGTCAGGACCATACGTGTTGCTGTTGGATGTATTTATTTGTTTAAATTGTAGACACTTTTCCAAGCTATGTTAGTTTTGGAAAGAAAAATATTCACACCAATAGACCCTTTCTCAACCGTTTGAAACCCAACCTTTCATATAAACTTTTCACGTTTGTTTCATCTTGGACCTAGTTTCTAGGTTATATAAGTATTAGGTAACTTTCAAAGGATTTGCTATTTCTTATTTAATTTTCGTATTTGCTTTTGTTGTTGATTTTGATATTGAAATTGACATTGAATTGCCATATTTATTTTGGTGAAAGCGATTATTACATCGTGTCAGACATATTGGGTGATATCAATTTAGGAGTTGTTTAATAAATGCTGTCATGTTTAAAAATAAATAGAAGAGAATATTCATTTATATATTACATGTCGGAAATATCTGTGGACCTGAATAATTGACGTCATTGGAACATAAGTTCAGCAAATTCAAAATATAAGTTAAACAAATAAATTAAAATAGAAAAAAGAATAAAACATCGAATTCGCATCCATCTCAAAACGTGAATTTAATTTTTTTAATGTAAAATAACATAGTAGATAGGAGAACACACAAAAATGAAATGTGAACCGCATTCCAGCTAGGTTCACAGATATTTCCGACAGGTTATACATAAATATATAGAAGCGAGCATACTCCAAATGCCAAATTATAATATGAAATCTTTAATACCGCGCTAGTATTGAAGCGAACAGAAGCTGCTTAAGAAACGAAAAGAACTTCAAACTTCCTTCAAAGGTTCTTCTTGCGAGTCTCGGAACCTCTACGTTATTGAGTTAACAAACTTTTTGCTTTGACGTATTTTATTTCAGCTAAAGTGAATATGGGCCGAATGTCTGATGTTTTCTTTCATAAATATGCCGGCGTATTTTTATTTCAAACCCTTTTGAATATTTTTATATGCTAATGCTTAAAACTTTTGCATCGAGTTTGGTTTGTGTGAGGTTTTTAGTAGAAATTTAAAACTTTGCGCTAGTTTCATTCCGAACGGAGTTAGGCGGACAGTAGTTGGTAAATCGTACATTTTTTTCGTCCTATAACCGTGAAGGAAACCATCGTGAGCAAACCTGCATACCATAGCGATTTGTAAGAATGTAGGTATATGGTATTTAAAGTCCGCCAACCCGAACTAGGCCAGCGTGGTGGACTATATTGCTTAACCACTCTCAACCGTACTCTTGATTGTAGGAGGCCCGTGCCCTGCAGTGGGACGTATATGGGCTGATACAGATATAGACATTTTTATTGTATACCTAAATCAGGCACATTAGCAAACAGTTCATCATGATGGCAAGTGAATACTGCCGCCCTTTAACATCTACAAGACTTTCATCGTAAGTGCTTGGGCCTGTTGAAAATGTACTAAAAAAGGGTAGTAAGGAAATACGTATTGGGTCTCAGAATTGAATGCTTTTTAAATCACAGATTTAATTAAGATTGTTGGAAACAAACGCGATTGATATACAATAGGAATCCACGTCATTGCTTCGAAGTCCTAGCACGAAAAATCTCTTCACCAAGTTATAAGCACACGTTACCATATTTATGCAAATATTTCTCGATGACGACAAACATTTATGACACATGCTTTTGATCTCAGCTGCGACACATTTTTATATTGTTGGTAATTCGACATTGGCACCAAACGAAGCATTTGCATTCAGCAAGAATGCATTTTCAGATTGCCGATACAAGAGACGCGGTGAGAATTTTTTTCTTCGTGGCTGGAGCGTTGGTAAACATTCTATATTATTTTTGGCTATCGTGTAGATCACCTGCGGAATGTGTTAAAATTTTTTATATTTTATACAGATCAGTATACTACACTTATCGAAATCTATTGATGTTTTTTTATAGAATGTGTATTCTGTATCTCTAATTTATTTATTTATTCTAATTTATGACAAATATTTTATCATTTGAGAACCTCGTTCTTATTTATAAGATTTGTTGCATATTGCGACTAGGATAATTGTATTCGTCTAGTGAAAAGACAATCTTAAACAAAATATGATATTATTAATATTATTATTAATTTATAGACCAACACCAAGTATGCACATTGCACGTTGTAAAAAAAATATTATTTAAGATAAATTGCTAGTTATTTTGAGGTAAGCATAAGCTTGTACCTATCTTATTTTGATAGTTACGTTTAAAATCCCCTGTAGAATATCTGAAAAGGTCACGTGACATGTTGTTATAAATAGAAACGCCCGACAGATTGGGATTGGGAAGTCTTGTTCGAACTGAGAGCTTTCATTTTTCATTAATAAAGGTTACTATTTTTATTGAAGGTTGTCTAAAATGTCGAAGTGTGCGATCATGGCTGTAACGAATATATATGGCCCCTATTACTTACTACGAAAGAATATATGGCGAAATAGAAATATCAGTATGGGGAAAAAAGAGGATGGTATGCAAATGACGATTTGACTTACAAATCAAGTCATTATAGCAGAAAAACAATTGATAGACTCTACGGCATTTATCGATATAGTTATAAATTAATCAGTCATACTCATTTCTCATTTAACGTTATGTGGGTAAATCAACTATTTAGTGCACAGGTTATGATTTTGCCATATTTTTTCAAGTATTGATTTTTTAAATATTTAATAGTTTCAGAAGTTAGAATATATATTCTACTTTACGAATCTGCATACAGCAGAGCACTTTTCTTTCAGAATTGGCTATTTTTAGCTTGTAAGCGCACTGAAGTCTTATAAAATCAGTCACCTGGACAACTAGTTCAATATTTTTTTTAGTGTGAATATTTTTTTATCTGTAATTTAACACTGTAAATATAAATCAAGTCGGGTGTATATCTAAATTTCAAAGTAGTCAATTTGAGATATTACGCATAGTACTCCTAATATTTTAAGAAATAGTGTCTCTTGGACAACCATCAATTTTGTATGACGTTACAAATTTAATTTACATAGTATTAAACCAGAAAATATTAAATATATATATATATTTATGTTGCTTTTATACTTAGCTACCCGTCAATATATGAAATTTACATAATAAAATGTTTAAAATAAAACTATTTGAGATTTGATTCCATTTTTATATGGGGACATCATAGTTGTCCGATGGACTTTTGGTTGTCCATAGGAAAATTGGGTTTGATATTTACTCATTTGCAAAAAAACGGGCACCTAAGCAATGAACCATTTCAAATGTTACTATTGGTTTGTTTGATAATTATAGGTAGTTTTACTTTCACAATTTTGTAAATTAATAAGCAAATAATCGTTATCGTCAGTATTATCACAAAATTTTGATAAAATGTATGGGTTTTAATGCTAAGTTCACTAGTAGTGTATGCTCGTTAGTAGTGCATATGCTCGTGAAGTAAAAGTTTAAAAAAAAGATTTTTGTTTGTTTTTTCTTTAATAAAGTAAAAGCAGATAAATGTTTAGTATCGAGTGTGACCCCCTCTAGATGAAATCACAGTTTGAATTTGTCTGGGTATGCTAGCGAGGATATCCCGGATACTTGCTTGCGGAATACGTTCCCACTCCGCGGTAATCACATTCTTCAGCTCTCTGATGGTCTACGGAGCCGGTTGTACTGATCTCACGCGCCGTTTCAGAACGTCCCAGACATGCTCTATAGGATTGAGGTCGGGACTTCGAGCTGGCCAATCCAAACGACGAATGCCGACCTCTTGCACATACGCTTCCACATCGCCAGACCGGTGGGCGCGAGCGTTGTCGTCCATAAAAATTGAGTCTTCGCCTAAAGCGGCCAATGCGGGTTGTGCATGAGGAATTAGAACTTCCGTTATGTATCGATGTCCAGTCAGTGAGCCGTTTTCAATGAAGACTAACTCTGTACGATCCATTGAATTTATTCCTGCCCAAAACATAACAGAGCCCCCACCATAAGGTGTGATTTCTTCAAAACAAGCCTCTGCAAAGCGTTCTCCTCGTCTTCGTAGCACTCGCCGACGTCAATCTTCACCGAACAGAGATATCCTGGCTTCATCGGAGAACAATACCCTATTCCAGCTTCTTGAGTCCATGACTCACAATTTCGAGCAAACCTAAGCCTGGCAACTCTGTGCCCACGGAGTAACGTAGGGCCGCGGGCCGGGCGATGACTGCGTATATTGGCCGCGACAAGCCTCCTCCTGACCGTCCATAGACTAATATGCACATTTCTTACTTCGAGGTTGTTCTTAAGGTACACATACGAAGACTTGCGATTTCTCAATGCGCGACTCACAAGAAACCGATCATCCCGTGTTGGGTACATGGTTTTGTATTTGTCCTAAGGACAACTTTTAAAGTCCCACGGACAACTGATTTAGTTGTCCAAAAGACTGGTTGTCCGAGTGACATTTTCAAATTATGTGTCTTTTCATAAAAAGTATTTGTTTACTGTGCTTGATTACATTGTTAACATAAAGTGCAGAACTAAAGTGAACTGATCAATAGCAATTGATTAATGTAACTAATTTACTTACTCAATTTTCGCGCCGGTCCAGGGGACAAACAATAAACACACCCACTCCGCGTCACGATGTTCGGCCGCCTGCCGCCTTCGCTGACGTTAATTCAACATTGCGGCTTGAACTATTGTTTACTAGACAGACTTACTTGTTATCTCAGATACTACAGGGCCATCTCTGTTTTGGATTTGTAATCAAAGACTAGTTGTCCGAATGACTCAGTACAATGCACTAACTTTGTGGGACAAGAACAATTCACAAAAAAATAGATAAAATAAAAACATTTATTTTTTTATAAAATGTTTTCCTAAAAATAAAAACCATAAATATCTGTTCTATGATTTTATATTCACTGCGTCTGAGGATTTATTTCGGTGTAGATGAGTTTCTAGTTTAGAAGTGGTGAAGGGGACACAGAATTTGACATAAAAATTACCCAAATGTCCCCCGGACCACTCTCAAATGAAGGTGACACAATAATAAAAAATATATTTTTGCCTTAAATACATTGATTTAAGTGTGTATTCATTGATTATGTATTATAAAGAAAATACGTTTTGGTATTATTTATATTAATACAAATCTGGGACCTGGTACGGTTGTCCAAAGCAAGAAAAAGTTGATTTACCCATGTACTTCTAATAAAGATATAGGTAAGGCGTCAACGAAACATATTTTGACGTAAAGTGTTTTATAAGTCATCTAAATTGTATGGCGTGTGGCGAATTTTGGAACTACAAATAAAATACAAAAATCTGTTTAACTCATTGTTTGAGATATATTTTTATAATATAAACAACAAGAATTTATACTCGTAATATAATAATATTAACATGTCCAATGTAATAAAGTGTGAAGAAAGATAAACTATTTATATTTTTTGGACAACAACGCATTCGTGCGCTAGAAGATCGTAGAGAATCTTTAATCACTCTTGTAACTATTGACAAGGCACACTTGACATGTCAAATTGTAACAACCACTAAATTTTTCTGTAAACAAGTGGAAATGACACGACTGCACGCGTCCTGTGGCGTTAAGCGCTGTCGGCAGATCGCTGAAGATTTTTCAACTTTATAGTTTTGACCTAGGATAGTTTTTCGTTTGTCTTTTTTAATAGCATTTTTTGAGGAATCTAATCTGTTGAATAAATAAAAATTTGGTCTAACCGATATGATACTTCACCATTAGACACATTTTTATATTCGCGTTGCCTGGCTACTAGCAACTGAACGAAATGTTGGGCGACAGCATTTGATCGAAGGCGACAGCACATAGAAATGTTGAGCGACAACGCATAATATTGCCAAACCGCGCGTGCATTGTGTCATTTCCCATTATTTTCTCTCTTCCGTGCTTTTCCGGTTATTTCCTATTCCTATACGGCAGAATGTAAATAGCTTTTCCAATTTAAATGCTTTCTAGATACTTCACCATTAAACATGAGATTCTATAAATACGTTTCGTCCTCGTTTAAATTTTACACTAATGCGATTGCAAGTTTCCATGTACTCGTACCTACATTAAAGCTTAAAACGCAACCGTAGGCTAGACTTTCAAGTATTGAATATGAGGCAAACGTACCCAAGGGGCGTATTACTTAGACATTAATGGCAGTCCGACACGAATACATCTCTTTGATAATATCTATGAATTTTACGCTAATAGAGTTTGTGACTTTGCCGTAAGCCTCTTTTGATTTATTAAATTTTGTTATTATTTTCGTAATAATCCTTTTTTGTTGACATTCTAAGCGGATTAGGAGCAGGTCGCCTGTAGAATGTATAATAACGAAGGTGCTTCGAAAGTTTATTAATAATTTGGTAGCGGTGTTGGTTGGTATTGATATTGGATTACTTTTATCAAGTCTTAGAAAATATAGTATTCGATATTCATAGTTTTACTTTAGATCAAAAGGATTTTTCAAGCGATTCCTAGCCCTCTAGAATTTCATGGGCGGCACAAAACATTCTTGTTTAAAAATTTGATGAAGTGATTTGAAGATCGTCAAACTTGTTTAGTCTCAAAACATTTATCGCCACGATCTTAAGTGCGAGTTGCGACCCTTGTTAAGCTTCTGTTTTAGACTAAAACCTTAACATAAACGTCTTATTACCGGCGCCTACAGGCTCTTATAAACAGACGTAATTCTTTCTAAAAGCATTTTGTTATCTCAGTCTTTTCAAATATAAAAGAGTGGACTATATGTTTCTCGATCAATTTTCGTTCTTTTTTCCGATACTCATTTAGAGGTTTCAGCTCGTAATACCTTCCTAACTCTGATTTGTAACAAACGATAGTTCCCAGAGCCCCGGGGATGCGGTTAGGTTAAAATGTCAATTAGCGAGGGCACAACCGCAGAACGATCGATGACTCCTACCAACAAAATGAGTGACTATCACGTACTTTACTGACGACATGCGAAATTCCTTCGCAAAGGATTCGCTGTCTACATGAAAATTTCGACGGCAATTTGATGCAAATTAAATTTGTCGGAGGGAAGGTCTTGAGTATTCTGGGAAGAACAGGCAGAGATAAAACGTATGGGTTAACATTTTAGCTGTAATTTCCATCCATTGTACAAAATTTCTTGACGTTGTATATTTAAAAACATAATTCTTAGACACTATTCCTTGAATAAATCGTAAAACTTACACAAAAGTCGTAGCAATCGGTTATTGGCGGCTCATCACATATGCTAACTTCGTACAATAAGGTGATTTTCATTATAAAACCTAATAATACATAGAATTTTGTCGCATTATCGTGATATAAATAACGAAACTACTGCTGGAACCTTAATATTCAATCGATTTCGTGGAATGGTCACAACGTATTTAAAACATTGCCGCTAAATCAGGTTTATAATAAAGCTCCGCTTTTCCTTCCACTTTTAGTTCCAAAGTCGCTTTGCAAATATTGTTTCAAATGACATTAAAATATTCTTTATTCATGTTGACTTTTAAAAAGACTGAAAACTTGCTGTTTAATGCTATAACCGCTTCTAAATATGTTGTAGTAGTAAATAAGAAATTACGTTGAATATTCCCGAAATATATCATTCATAATTCCCAGTATATCATATTTTACAAAATGTTGTACTTCTACGTAAAATCAATCGTCTCATTGACAACGTTGAACGGTATGCTAGGGTAGATCAAAGCCTATTCACTATTTTAAATTCAAGGAGACTCTCGTAACATAGTTATGATCCAAAATTGTGTTTTGTTTGTACATACTAGTGTTGGACAAGTTTTTGCAAATACACATACATACATACATAAACTCACGCCTTTATCCCCGAAGGGATAGGCAGAGGAGCCACAAGGACACCCACATTTCGCCTTGTATGTTCCGTCCCACGATGTGATAGGGGGCGAGCCTATCGCCATATCGGGCACAAATTCCTACAAATTGCAAATACACACAAACATAAAAGTCTCCCGCAAGGTTTCAATATAACTTTTTTCCAATTTGCCGTGGAGTATTATAATGTCTTCTGCTATTCTCATCTCAGACTTACGTAAAGCCGGCTCAAACTTATTTTAGGTTGGGACAATGCAAATTGAGGATATTTACTTTTCGTGTTGTTTTGTTCAATGTTCAATATTTTTTAAAAGAATATTCAATATTCATTTTTAACAATATTCAATGAAACGTACATTGATATAGCATCGACACTAGCTCTAAAAAAATAATATTGAGTTGTAACTGTTGCTATAATTGCACGTTGAAAGTTTTCTCCCAATTATCAAGTTTGTATACACTACACTACTTAATAATTATTAAATAACGTCTTACGGCCTTATTCAGACAGTTCTAAAACACATTTTAGTCCCCTTTAAAACAACTTTATAATTCAGTTTTAGCGAAGAAGACAAAACTTACGACTACTAAAAACCAATTTGGTTTTAAAACTGTCTATGAAAAAGGCCGTAAGAGTTTCACAAAGCGAACTCTTGGTGTTTGATTTCTAGTAATATAATTTCCGAGGCACCCATGCGGAAAAATAAATGTTTGCACGGCTGCAGTTTTGCCCCCAACGGGTTTCGGAGCGGGATCTAAGCATTTGGAATAATATAATATTGTTTATGTCAGTAACAAAGATACGTTTTGGACAGTGGAAGGAAGTAATAATAATTTGTTTAGTTGTTAAGGAACACCTGGGTTTAACAGTAACACAATTGCAAGCAGTACAAATACCCGAAAATGCACACAAGAATTATTATGGATAGATTTAAAGACTGCCTCGGTGGCGTAGTTGTATTACGGTACGGTTACAAAGCTGAGGTTTCGGGTTCGAGTCCCGGGTCGGGCAAAGTGATATTGGATTTTTCTATTCATTATCAGTCCGGAGTCAGGAATTTGTGCCCGATATGGCGATAGGCTCGCCCCTTATCACATCGTGGGACTGAACATAAAAGGCGAAATGTGGGTGTCCTAGTGGCACCTCTGCCTACCCCTTCGGGGATAAAGGCGTGAGTTTATCCCCGATGTATGTATGTACGTAGATTAAAAAAAAAAAAGCGAGAAAACAATAATAAAAATGAAGGTAGCCTGAACAATAAAGTATATTTTGATCTCTAAGAGTGAGAAATGAGGAAGCAATCTAGATGGAAACGTTAACCTCATGGATACGACACCTGGCATGTCACAAGTGTTTTGCCGACGTTTGAGTATGGAGTAGTAATAAGGATATGAATGATTGCTTTCCGTACCAAATTATCGCACTAACCCTACTCAATTTGAAAGACAAAGCTGTTTCTACCAGCTATTTTGTGTGAAATGTCCATGGTTCATACAATGTTGAGTGTGAGGCTCTACCTTATTTTCCTTTAAAAGTATAAATATTATAGGTAACTGGTGAAACTGGTAACCCCGCTCGTACTGTTTCCATTGAAGCGTAGCGGATATTTCAAGCATAGTCATTGGTCAATTTGTGCACCGCTAAGCTCCTCTCCGCCCAGCTCCGCGTCAGTGGAAACGCGGCCTAAGCCCCCTATATTGAATTCTCGTGAGTCCTGTTTTAACAGCAGGCAGTTATGGGTTGATAAATTTGGTTGATTTTATTTGTACACGGTAAATAAAACCATGTGACCATGTATTGAAATTTCTATTAACACAGCATGTAACATAACTATTCTGCTCCTCATCATGAAAATTATTTACACAATTTTCCTCAAAATAGTAGGTAAGGAACTATCGTTTAATTAATAGTTCTGCACGTTAGATGCGGCGTCAATATGACGTGTGGAGAGTCATTAGTATTGTGAAGTTAATTTATTAGCGGTGTGTAGTGTGACGGCCAAGATTCCGACGTGTCGAATCGTCGCATATACATTCAATTACCATCTTGCCCGTGACTTTGCCCGCCTAGTAATCTCAGCAGAATAGACGCATCATTGAAGACGACCTCTTGAATATATCATATTAGGGTCAATCTGTATCATAGAATCTTTCCAGTGGATTATAATAAAACGAATACTAGCACGCCTTCTATCACGACGTGGGACGGAACATACAAGGCGAGATGTGGGTGTCCTGGTAGCACCTCTGCCTACCCCTTTTGGGAAAGAGGCGTGAGTTTATGTAAACAGTAAACATCCTACCAAAATATACAAAAATCATTATTTACCCACAGATAGGCAGACTTCACACTTTTCTTATTAAAATACTTCTAAAGCAGTAATTCTCCATTAATGGATCTGTGTTACAACTAACAAAAGCTTTTACAAATCTTGTCCTTAAACGTTTCGAGACCTAAAATGTTGACTCATTACTTACATATTCTGAAATATCGTGGAGTAATAGCTCACTTTTGGATATACTCCAAAATGTATTAACGATTAATTAGGCAGATTAATGTTTTTAGGACGAATCTGTCAAAACTTTTATAGATTGGCGTGGGTATGGAAATAGCTACTAATTACTTTCAATTATTGTACATTATTTACGAGTTGTATAAGTGCGTGGTGGCCTGTTAGTAACAGACCAGATGCGGCTGTCTACATGTTCACGGTGGTCGCGGGTTCAAATCCCAGGGCACACCTCTGACTTTTCGAAGTCGTGTGTGTATTGCTACTCAATCACCACGCACTATAACTGTGAAGGAAAACATCGTGAGGAAACCCGCATATCATAGCGACTTGTAAGACTTTCTATGGTATTTAAAGTCCGCCAACCCGCACTAGGTCAGCGTGGTGGACTATATGGCCTAACCCCTCCCAATCGTACTCTCGATTGTAGAGGAGGCTTGTGCCCTACAGTGGGATGTGTATGGGCTGATACAGTACATACATACTTAAAGGAGTTTGTAAGTGAATTAAAAGGCAACTGATTTCCCAGTTCACCCGCAATTGCTTCGTCATCACTTCATTAAAATATATAAAGTAAAGGTTAGACTTTTTCATTGTTTTCTGGTACATTTCCTTTGTTTCCTTAAATGCGAGAGTTGAGTTATGCCGTGACGGAATATATTGCTCTTTTGTTTGTCTTGTTAGTTCCTATAAAGTATCCCTCCCATGGCTTTTATATCGGGTATAAATGTCGACATGAAATAACGCTGATGGTTTTTTATTACTATTTCTTGTTGTACCTTGCTTATCGTGTACGCGTTACATGGGTTCTGTGTTAGGTTCTCTTATTCCTATAAAAAAACTTGGATTTTGCCAAGACCGGCTGATGAGTGATTACGTGAAAGTATTATTAATAATAAATACACCCAAAAATTACATACATAGTACTTTTTTTTTTTTTTTTTTTTTCTTTATTTAAAGAGTTTATTCGCTTTAGCGAATATGCCACCCTTATACAAGATTAATCTATAATGATATTACTTAATGTCTAATGCTATAACTAAATTAATAATAATTACACAGGTCTAGATTTTATTCCATACTTTATCATAGACAAAAGGGGCAAGATCGTTTCAGATAAAGGAGAAGCCAAAATAGAATTGCAGGCCCCAATTCCTAACAGTTTAATTCTACTTCTCATACTTTCCGTCAAAGTGCACTCCATTAATATGTGATAAGCATCCTCTGGTACTTTACATGTGTTACAGTCAGGTGTATTAGATTTACGCATTAAGAATGCAAACTTATTGAGGGGGATGTGTCCAGTTCGGAGTCGCATGAGAAGAACAATATCTTCTCTGCATAGGATACAATTATTGAACCATGAACAATTTAGTGGATGTGGTTGTATCGTTCTGTACCATATGCCCTTCTCACGGGATCTTAAATCAAAATATTCCTTCCACATATTTATACAAGACCTTTTAATAAGAGGGAAACAATCTGTGTAATAAGGCTTCACGTGGTAACTAATGCCATCAATAATTGCTTCTCTAGCTAACGAATCTGCTTTCTCATTGCCTCGGATGCCCACGTGAGAAGGTATCCACTGCAACATAACAATTTTATTTTTTATTTTGAAGTTTAGAATTGACTCTATGATACTGTAGGCTATCGGTGTACCTCGAACACTCGAGGTACAGCGAGCCAAATGTAGAAGAGAACTCTTGGAATCAGTAAAGATTACAAACTTATCCGCATTAACAGAATCAATATATGCTAATGCTTCCGAAATCGCGATCAATTCTGAATACATAATGGAAACACGGGATGAAATTTTGAATTTTAGATGTGTGTCTAGTCTATCATCATAAAAGGCGGCGCCAATATCTTCTTCTAATTTAGAACCATCAGTATATATTGTGTAAAAGCCAGAGAGTATATATTTATTTATTGTTTGTGTACATTCCAAGAGATCATGAGAGTTAAAATCTCTCTTAGGTTTATCGATTGAATCAATTCTAAACCTCAAAATATTTTTCAAATCAATATTTGAAACCCATGTGTTTAAAGAAAACATTTCCATTCTGGATGAGGAATGCATGTTTATATCTTTTAAAGTTTCATGGGACAAAACAAGCAGTGGTCTTTTTTTGTTAAACCAATATTGGGTAGTGTTACATAAATTGTAAAGATTTTCCAGTATGTTTACAACATATAAGTTCAGAGATTTAGCTTTTAACCAAAATTTACCGGCTAAATAATATCTGCGAATGTCTAGCGGCGGAAGGGCTAATTCAGATTCCATAGTGTGAATTGGTGTTGTTTTTATAAAGCCGCCAATGACCCGCATGCATTGGTTTTGAATTTTGCTCAACTTGGATAGTTGTGTCTTAGAACTATTATCAAAAAGGAAACTACCATAATCTAATCGACTGCGTATTATTGAAATATACAGGCGTCTAAGATGCTTCGGATGTACACCCCACCCAGGGCCTGACAAAACTTTAAAGAGATTTATGTATTTTAATACTTTATGACATATTTCATTAATGTGTTTATTCCAATTTAAGGAGCGATCCAACCACATCCCTAAATACTTATAATTATCAACTAACTGCAAAGGCGTGGAATAAATTTTAAGTTCAAATGGAGAATTAAAGATTTTTCTAGATTTAGAGAATATGCACACTTTACTCTTATCTGGTGACAGTTCCAGGCCAAGATCAATTAGCAAACTAGTTAAAATATTTAAAGCAGATTGAAGTTTCAAGCAGATATTATTAAAATTATTGGATGTATAAAAAATCACAAAATCATCAGCGTACTGCGAAATGTAGACATCTTGGCTAATCATTTTACATATATCCATGGTTACAACGTTAAAAAGTAAAGGAGATAACGGATCTCCTTGGGCTAATCCTGTACCAGTTCTTCTGGATATATTGACATAATTAGAATGTATATATAAATGTCTTTCGTGTAGAAAGTTGTATATATAATTACAAATTTTTGACCCCAGACCTAATTGATCTAATTTTTTTGCTAATACATGAATATCTACATTATTGTAGGCGTTATTTATGTCAACGAAGCAACAAACTGTATGAAGGCGACTAGAGAATCCAGACTGAACTTTAGATACTAAATACGTTAAATTTTCTAGACATGATCTTGATTTCCTAAACCCTATTGTATATTCCGAAAATAAACATTGTTTCTCTAAAAACCATTCTATACGCTTGTTTATAATAGAATGCAAAATTTTACACACGCAGGATATTAACGATATGGGTCTAAGTGAAGGAATTGAATCTGCGTTTTGATTTGCTTTAGGTATAGGAATAATAACAATTTTCCGCCATTGTAGTGGTACAAAGCCAGTAGAAAGTATTTGGTTATATAACCAGATCAATATATTTATTCCATTGTCGGGAAGATTCTTTATCATTGAAAAGGAAATCATATCATTACCCGGTGCAGTGTCTGTATTTTTCAGACATTTGCGAATTTCTTGTTCAGATATGGATATATCTAGCATAACGTTAGACGAACTGAAAACAGGATAATTATTAGGAACATACATAGGTGCAAGATTTCTTAGCAGATTTTCACAATTATTAGTGTCTATAAAAGGTTTCGGGGATCTTACTCGTTTTATCCATCTCATCTGCCTCCACATTTCTCTAGAAGAAGTGACATGGTCTATTCCAGAGCAAAATTTTTGCCATGATTCTCTTTTGGCTTTGCGGAGAAGCCTTTGAGAGTTTCCAATCTCCCTTTTTAACATCACCAAATTTGTTGGTATCGGGTTGCGTCTAAATACACCCAAGGCCCGTCTTCGTTTGGCGACAGCTTGAGATAATTCAGGATTCCAATACACTTTAGGAATAAACTTGCTTGAGGGACTTTGATTAATTTTGATATTAGGAATATATTTATCAGCGGCTTTATTTATCTCGGTTTCAAAATTATTATACGTTCCTTGAAGATCATTTCCTGCTGTAATAAAATGCTTAAGTTTATTCTCTAAGTATTGTCTATATAACTCCCATTTCGCCTTTTTATAGTTTCTCTTGTTCATAGTTATATCGGGATACCAGGATGTTGTAGTGATTTTAATTACAACATGGTCACTACCAAGTGATTCGTTCATTACACTCCAGTTATATTTTATTGCAATATCCGTAGAACATATAGCTAAATCAGGTGAAGATGTTTGTAAAACACTATTTACCATCTTAATTCTCGTAGGATCACCTTTATTAAGAGTCATTAAATTGAAATTAATTAGCGAATCAAATATTTGGTTTCCTCTCAAGTCACTTTTAGGTGACCAGCTGGGATGATGTCCATTCAGGTCACCTAAAATTAGAGTTTTAGTGTCTACTAAACAAAAAATGTCGTCCCAATCTTGTTGAGAAGTTCTCGTAGAAGGCGGACAATATATGCATATGATTTGCTCTAAATTACTACAGTTAGCAATGTTCACTTTTATAATCTCGATTCCACTGTTGCGACTCTGAATGGGATATATTTGAGTTCTAAGCGAAGTATGTGTTAGGATTGCTACTCCTCCATATCCATCCTCACGGTCTTGGCGATAAATATTATATCCAGTGACTCTGAACTCAGTACTTTTGTTTAGCCACGTTTCAGCCAAAGCAGCAATATGTACTTTTTCTGTATTTAATAGATTTTCAAATAAAGATAGCTTGTTATTAATGCTTTGAGAATTCCATTGTATAATATTAATATTAATCAGATTTTTATCATGATCCATAATGGAGTGTTAAAAGTGATTTAAGGCACGGTAGTTCTGAAATGTATTTGAAAATCCAAGATGTAATATGGTCAGCGGCTATTTTCCAAATGTTTTTAATTAAATCAAATATCGATGTTGATTCTTTTCTCTCATTGATTACATATATAATTTTTTCCAGTAGCTTAATGAATTCGTTGCCTTTATTTTCCCTCTTTGTAAAATGCCTCGTGTTTTCATCAGGAATTTCATCCATTTTATTCGAATCACCTTCTGTATCTGAACAATAACATTCCCAGTCAAAATCCACATTCTCGTTAATTTTGGTTTTGTGTTTCTTCTTTCTTCTTTTCCTATTTTTCATGTTTGTATTTTCTTGATTTTTCGGTAGTTCTGTAGATTTTTCTTTGGCTACCGACATTGCTGCTAATGAATGCAGTGACGCACTCTGTGACACATCATGATTATTATTTTTATTCGGAGTTGAAAAATCTTGAGGTGCTAAGTTTTTTGACCACTCCGGAGCTTCACTTGTGCGTGGAACATATATTGTAGTCGCTTTCCTATAGGTGCAGTTGAATTCCGACATTAATTGTCTTATTCTTTTTTCTTTTAGGTATACGGAACATGTTTTATTTAATGCTGTGTGATTACCCCCACAGTTGATGCATTTATACGCTGTAGTATCACAATTTTCATGATTTTGCCCGCATTTAAGACATTTAATTTTTGTAGACGGACAAGTCTTCTTAATATGTCCAAATTTCCAGCACCTGGAACATTGTGTGACGGGGAAAGTATAGGGATCAACTTTCACTCGAATTCCATGAATATATATGTAAGGAGGTAAATATGACCCTTTGAAACAAAGCCGTATAGTCTCGCTCTCTGTCCAGCCGTTTCCATCTTGACTTCTTCTATTTAGTCGCTTTACAGAAAGTAATTTAGTCTCGCACGTAATACTTTTTAATAAATCCTCATCCGTACAGTCTAGCTCAACATTTTTAATAATTCCGTATGATATTCCAACTTCATAAGTTCTCTGTATATTCCAACCTTTATCCTTAAACTCCTTACATAACTCAAATTCCTCGATAGTTGATTCCTTTTCAAAATCAATATGAATTTTAAATGGATTAATGTATTTAATTTTTAAAATACCCAATATATTCTTGGATGCTAATAATTTTGCCATTGCGAATTGTTTTGGTAACGCTTCTTTGGATGACACACTGACCTGTATTTTATCCTCAGCTTCGCTTCTTTGCCTACGTGCTAAACGCTTTCCTGATCTAGACACTAAAGTCCATTCCTCATTTTGATCTAGTTCTCTTCGTCGTTTATTGCTTGTTCTAGGAGCATCTATATTCATATTTACTGGAGTGTGTGTACCGTCCTCTTGTGTTGTAAAGTCCTCCATACTTGTATTCGTTGCATCTGGTGTTTCTCGATTTCTCATTGTGTACGCAGGTAGCCGGGCGCGGAGACCCACGCACACATGTTTAATAGTAAATAATAGACCTTATCGCAATTCGCACTGATCGGTTAATGAACACAGTAAAAAACACGTCTTACTCGGTCCGCTTCCGATTAGAACTGTACATACATAGTACTTACCCCACACTAAGGTCGAGTCTTGTGTCGTGGGTATAAGAAACTACGAGAGACTTTTCGGTCTTACAAACACCCAGACCCGATATAAATACTTGTGGTACACACAAATATTTATGTATCTTAGTGTGGGGTTGAAGCCGTGGTCTCTCGTTTCAAAGCCGGCGTCTAACCAACTGCGCCACGGAGGATGTCGATTGTATCTAAATAGCTTCTCCTGACACGTTAAACTTTTATAAACCGATAATAAGTATGCCCATATTCATATTTCATACAAAAGTAAAGATTAAGGTGTTATCGAATTACATACAATTCATTTACAAAGAAAATAAATACAATAAAATAGGTACGTAATCTGATAAATAAAATAATATTATTAAAGGTGAAGAAAAACAAACGGCTTGAGTTGTTTTGAATGCTATGAGAAAGGAAAAACAAAATGAAATTATTCGGTATATTGTGAGGTAAACAATTCGGTCAGGTACTTTATTGTGAATTGTGACCGGTGTTTCATTAACCTTTGCCAAAACATATTGTACGAGTCAAAAAATGATGTTTACAATTTGGAATAATCGCACAAAATAGATTGACACACCAGTAATACCACACCGACATAATAAATTAACCTTTCTGATATCTCAACAATAGCTCTCAGTGTGGTTTCGAGCCATTGTATACAATTAAATTGTCAAATTGTAATTTTTAATAAAGTTTTAACCGCAGATGTCCGAAACACAATTTATTGAAGGTTCGATTTGATTTGTTATTTTGTGTTCTTGTAGTAATATAATTTATTGCGTTAATATCAAAAAGTGTAGTAGCATATATAGAGGCTTTTACAAGGGTTAAGATTCGATAGATTAATACGTGACTTTGTTTGAATATTGTAAATCTCGCCTAACGTTAATAACGTTTTTCTCCCGCCAAACAGCAGTGTAAATGCACTGTTGTGTTCCGGTTTGAAGGACATTGTAGCCAGAGTAACTACTGGACATATCGAGACTTAACATCTTATGTCTCAGGATGGCGAGCGCAGTGGAATGCCAAGCAATGCCTTGTAACTCATGGTGTTGTTTGGTTTTGCTACTGTCCATGAGCGGTCGTATCGCTTACCATCAGGCGAATGGCAGGCTCGTCTCGTCATTCATAGCAATAAAAAAAAAAAATATATACCTACGTGTTATAATGGTCATACTGACATAATATTTAACTGACTTCTTTAATAAGTTTATAGACAAGCTTTTATAAAAAAACATATCGCCAGGTATCTATATCAACATTAAACAGTATGCTGTCGCATATAAAATATCTAAAATATCTAAAATATCTGTCGCTCCGTTCGCTTAATCAAGTTTATCCTCTATCCGCGAGGAACTTTGCATAATTCTGGATTTTGAACTACTCCACATGATAATCCCGTATGTAAACCAGTCTTCGATATAGTTCAAACTAAATTCAATCGACCTATAAATATTGATAAAGTGCTACCCAACTATGAATAATTTTATACTATATAATATAAGGGTTATGAAGAAACACTTCTCATGTGAAGAGACTATGTCCAAGTTCTATCAGTCTATGTATTTATTTGTAAAACACCAACAGGACATCCAATATTACATTCAAAATTATATGTTAATGAAAAAACAGCTGCACATGCCTTTCTAATGTATGTACAGTATGTACTAAAGATAATATGCATACACAAAAACAGTCAGATGTATACGAGTATAACGGACATAAAAAAACATAAAAACAATAAATGTGAAAATATTCTCATTCATCTGCATTCTGTTTTTCACTTTTTTTTCAAACACTAAGTTATTACTGAGCTGAATTTTATCAGACATGGCAGACACGGTATTTTAGTCGGAACGCTAAAATTAAATTCTTTTGTAAGAGTATTTATTAAGAAGTGTTCGCGATGTAGCGTTATGGAGTGTTTTGTATTTTGCAATGTAAGCTATGTGCTATTTAGGATAAACTGTAATCTTTTTAAATCTTTTAAAGCTTTTTCGACATATAAGAGTTCTATAATGGGAACCGAACGCAACTACTGCCGCACTAAAATAAAGCAGTTCGGTTGAATCTATAACCATTTTGATTTACGCGTAGCTATTAAGAATTTTCAGTAAAGAGAACAATAAAATTAAATGTATTTAAAGAATCTGGCTCCACTGCCCACACATGATCGGTAATAATAAACGAGTGAACACACCGGCGGCCAAGCGTTGTCACTGACCGTTTGTTTTCGAATATATTTACGTGAAATGCGCGGGAGTGAGAATCATTTGCATTAATTTTGTCCCGAGAATAAATGTTAAGGTTGTACGAAATTTTCATCTTGGTTTTATAAGTGTCTTAAACAATGAAGCTAAAATATTCAGCATTTAAACGTTATACGTATGTACTTTTCCTTTTATACCGATTTAAAACAGATTATGAATCAAATATCAATCGTGAGGTCCATCTAGATTCTAGACCTTTCTGCAATAAGCGCTACTTCAGCTAACATTTCGAGATAATATTATATAGACATGATATAACATCAACTCGTACTAAGATTGAATCAAGTAATTACATTCTGGAAAAATACGCTGTCGTAAAAATACTTGATCCTCGTAGGTTTAATCTGTTCTTAATCCAAGACGAGAAGTTGGACAAATAGTTGCACTTAGACCGAGACCGCTATCTGATAATTGCGATGGGTGAAACTTAGTCGCGATTAACTCGCTTACTCGTATTTTTCTCCATTATGTCTCAGTAATAAGTAGGATGGATGATCTAGTAATGGACCAGTAACGATCACAATTTTTTTTGTGAATATAGAATGTTCGACTCTACTTCAGAACTCTAAATTCAATTTGAAAAGGCCACAGACTATCTACAAATGGGGATTACATTTTTCAATTAAAATATAACGGACAATTTGTATTTTCTTTATCAATTCGAAATACGTTAATAAAATAAATATTAGTAAATCTCTTGAGCTGTATATATTTAAAGGCATTTTGCCCCGTTTTCTTTGAGTATATTATAAACATAAATATGAGTATAGGTAATATCCTTTACCCTTGGAAGTGTAATATAAATAAGTATATGAATAAGCTATTAAAATATGATTTGCCCTCTACATGTTCTGAGGGGAGAAAGCAACGGTTTATGAAGTATCATCACATTACAAGGTTTACATTACACAGCATAATGTTTCACATTTTCTGAACGATATTACGATCGTGACCGGAATAATATTACCAGTATATAAAACATTTCAATCATATTGAAAATGAAGACGATAAAAGGAATATTATTTTACTTGTTAATAAATATCAAAATAGGATTATTCAGTTCGCCCCGTGACCACGAAAGCTGTAAAGTAATCGAAACGTCGGTAAGTTAAAAAATGTAAATTTATTGATTTTTGTTTTGATTTTGTGGTTTCATTTTTTAAAAGACACTAGAATCAATGACTAGTATTGATGGGATTCGACAATTGAAATTAATTCTATCGATGTATCGTAAATGTCTGCTTGTCATAAGCACCTAAATCTTGTTTTGTAGTATTATTTTTCTAACTGTGGTATAAATCTATATTTTCTAAGTATGCGATAACTTATTGAGGAACTAGCCGATAACACGAGATACGTGGGATTGATCCCAACTTATATTCGCCAAATTTTCCTAATTATCGTGTATATTTATCTTTCATTGGAGCTGCTATGAAAAAGTAAAAAAACGTTAGCAAACTTATGAAGCTTTCCTGTATTCAATTTCCGAGCATGCACTTGAGAGTTCTTCACAAGAATTTTGAAGTTATGCGAAATCCGATATCTACCCTTTCCTGGCAGTTTGTTCCAACTAGGTTATCGGCCCGCCCGTAGTATTAATAAATACAATAAAATATCAATTTCACACAGCTGTTGTTGGCGGGAGGATATTCAGGATATTCAACGTAGACGGCGGCTAAGGATTCGACAGTGACCTGGGTAAATGTATCGCGTTTCGGATTCATTTGTATAACAGAATTAAACCCTATCTAGCTGCTTTGTTAAGATGCGCTGTAGACTTTATCGTATCAGGATAAAAAACAACGCCATGAAATCGCTGGCACGATGTCAAGCTAGATATGAAAGTCAATGTTCTTACCAACGAGAATGCAAAAGATCAAGAAAAATAGACTTAGCAACCGGTGATACTACTAAAATCAAGAAAGAATGATAATTTACCATACCATACTTTTAACCTAAATTAAGGTCAGTCGGCTTCAACCCAAATCGGTTACTATCAATAGGGTTTGAGGCTGTTCGACATTTGCGTTAAAGACTTTCTTTAGTGTGATTTCTGGGTCGGATATAAAATTATTATGTATGTATGATATGAATGTTCTATATTAAGAATGACTATCGAGTATTATATTAAAATAAATTATCTCAAAATTGGTGTTATCGGAATAATTTGGTTAAAAAGAAAGAAAGAAAGCTTTTATTTATGACAAGCGGAGTTAAATGGAGAATATTAAAAAAAACATAATAAATTGAAATGCTCATCACAAAAACAGCTATCCTCAGCGTGTGCTATTTTAATATCAGCGCTGGTCTTCCGTATAGAAGACAACATAATCAAAAGGATAAATCGATAATGTCCATGGCAAACATTACAATGATTTATGGTAAAGAAAGCTTTATATATTATTTAAAGCAATAATATTTTATAGCCATGTATAGACGAGTGTTTTAATTAATTTTACTTTAATTTATTTGTATTGTAGGTACTATACATTAACATAATATTAAAAGATATCGTTAGTGTTCATAAGACTAGACGAGATGAGCAGATAAACAATTATTTTGAAATATTATTTAGGATGTAGGTAGGCTTATCTTTGCAAATAGCATTTGGTGTGATAGATAATATATCCTTGCCGAATTATCTGTAATCTTGTGTCTGAAGTATAATATTCGGCTGGGGAGATAATATCGCTGACCTAAGCTTAGGGGCCTAATGCTCAGCTTTCATTTTCGCAGATGATAAGTTACTACTATTCTTGTCTGAACGTTAATCTTGTCTAGTGTATTAATCGTAAAATTTATAGGTATTTCGTTATTAAAATATGACATATTTTTTTCAACCATAAATAATTCTAAAAATAGACCCCGCAGGTTTATCATATTTAATAATACTTGTGTCACAATTTTGTTATTAACGTATCGGGTTCTAGATCTAAAACTATTATTTATAATAAGTATAGACAAAAATGAATGTTATTAAGATATAAGTCATTAATTCTGTCAATAAAATACAAACTTTTGAGTTTCTAAGTCGCTGGCTGTAATTAGACTAAATCGATATTATGACATAGCTCTTCGTGTGTACATGTACGAAATTAGTTATTTAACTTAGTCATCCGCGACAAAATACAAAATAATCAAAACAACCAATCACTCCTGTAAACCTTACCACACTTAAATTAAAATTGAGCACTTATTCACTTAACAACACAAACACATAAAAACTATTTAATTGTTTTTGCAATTGTCAATAATGGCTATGCAAGCCCGAACGCGCTCCGAACGCATATTGGCGCGCAAACTTTCAAATTTAGAACACTGAATGCGTCAATGTCATTTTTAATTTCCATTCGGCCAGTGCTTTTTTTCCTTCTTTTTTTGTTTTTTTTTTACGATATCGTGTAGTTGGCGATGACACGCGCGACAGTGTTACCGGCCCGCAGTCGTCATACCAACTGACTGAACCGAGGAGTTTTACCGCGCGGTCGGCGAATCTACTCCTTGGTCACTGGGCTGTTATCGATGATTTCGATCGTGATAACCACCGTGGCAATGGGGTCAGGGTTTAACTTGAATCGGTGATGAATTTCGCAAAACTGTGATTAATCTTTTAGCTATTCATGCAGTTCTCACGCGTTTTTCTCATTGCTGGCTAAATCGACCTTAGATGATAGATTTGGAAGCTGTAAAATCGTATGATAAGATTGATTTGTACTGTAATCCTATAATCGTTTTAAAAGCTTTTTCGGTCAAACAATATTAAAGTCATATGAATATTAAAAACTATATCTATCGCTGTATCACAATGAAATATTGGAATTTCGCAAATATCAAAATGGAGTAATTATCATTATCTAGATTATTTTCTTTAATGCATGTCATTATTATTTTGAATATATAAAAAAGAAGAAACCAAGCACCATAATAAGTTTCCGCCGGAAGCTTAATTTACGTGTGCTTATGATCAAACGTTACCACGACTGGTCATTGCCGTAGTTTTAAGGCGTTGCGAATGCTTCATCGTCAGGGAATCCGAAAAATATATTGCATAAATTAAAACCTCTTTTCAAAGACCAACAAGACATTAACCTCTTTGGTAACTAATTACGGTCTCATTTTTTCGCTCATAATAATTAACCCGGTGGTCACGCTATCCACATAATTCAGTTTATGGTTAAATATATACATGGGTATAGTTATAAATAACGTTGCGTTTCCTGGAACATTTAGGCTTGGCTGGAGGCGTGACGTGTTTTTGGCAAACTAGCGACCTCATAACTTAACTTTATGTATCATGTCAGTTATTATTTGAAAGTAGATGCTGAAAACAATGAACTTTGTTTTAAAATCATGGTATGTACATTCCTCACTTTTAATTTTTTTATTTATAGGGAGCAGAACATCTTTAATTATATAATATTTAAGGTCCCGTACTAGTCAATTTTGGAGCAGACAAAATTGTGATTTAGAATACTTCCGTTATATCGTGTGCTTTGAAAACATCAACAATTACTAACTGCCAATTTACTAGTAGCTTGAAATTCTATTACTCAAACTTTTATGGTGTCTTCTATCTCATCTTATAACCAAAATTATATTGAAGATCTATGTGCACCTTTAAGCACTCCGTGAATTACGTAATTTTAAATTTTGAAATCGCAGCCGACGAATGAATGTGAAAACTGAAAATGTAATATCATGTTACGGTAAGTGATTCATAACATGCTCGAAGCCTACCATATTTCAAATTAACGTGAGTAGTAAGATAGAAGTGTGAGCGCCTTTAGAAATTTAATTGCTCCCTGTAATTAGAATAAACTAGCTGTCGCCCGTGGTCTCGCCCTCTTCATGATAAATTTTTGTTCTTTTTTTTTTTATAACAGATTATGTTTTTGCACTAGGTGGTGTACAATAAAGTATTCTCTATCTCCCTATCTCTATCATGTTTTTTAACGTAGGTTTGTCTATATTTTATGAAAAGAGTTTTTGGATCTTAGTGTACCAACCTATAAGATGATTGAGAATTAGTCGGATGAACCTTATTAACTTAACCTTATTAACTTAATTATGACGGGGGTTTACAGCAGTTAAACAGTAGTTATTAGAATTACAGATCTAATATCATAAATCATCAGCAAAATCTCTAATACATTCTTGAGCCTTTAGGTCATTAGTTCTTCCGGTACGGTAGATTATTTTTCAGTCAACTTTCTTCCATCAATTCATCTAAGTTGTTCGGTACTGAAAATTAAAAGGCTCAAGAAACATTCATATTTTCACCCGCATTACTTATGAAAGTTTTTGATGTAAATAATATACATGCATAAGCTAAAGCGTGATGCATTGAGTGCCAAACATAGTTCCGACAACTTATATAAATTCGTATCCCGGGAAATTCATACAAGACTTTCCAATCCTTTTTGAAAAGTCCTCTTTTCAAAAAGGATTGTCCTACTTGAATTCGAACCCAGGACCTCATGGTTCTTCCCGCTTATACGCTGCTATTATTAAGGTTAAGTATTAATTGGTACTGTGAACATATTACTCATACCTCTTAAGACATAGTTATAGCGGGCTAATGAATATGCAAGAACGTTTTCACACGAAATATCAAGCACTAATGCATGGCAAACTTTGCCTTGGCTAAAAACAATAGGTCATGTTGAACTTCCACAGCTCAGGGCGGCTAACGTGAGGTATGAGAATAATTATCCAGCATGAGTTTGATCTTAGTTCCGTATAATAATAAAATAATAAATAAATAAATACACCCAACAGTCACATACATAGTCCTCACCCACACTAAGATCGTGTCTTGTGTCGTGGGTATCAGGAACTACGAGAGACTTTTCGGTCTCACAAACACCCAGACCTGACACAAATACTTCTGGATCACACAAATATTTGTTTCTATACGTAAAATAGAAAAACACATAGACGAAGTCATGGAAGTATAGTATAATGGTAGAGGCTTGATGTCGCTAGTTAAGAGTATGTATGAATGAACGCGCTCGGTTAGCGTAGTCAGTAATGTAACTATCTTTATGGAAACCGACGTTAATTAAGTGACTGTCGAGTGTATTTTGGTGGTAGGATGTGCTTATTCGCCTTAATAATATTCGCTGTCCGATAATACAAAGCCAATCATAGTGACCACGTATGTCCCAGGTTCAGGTTCCGTATCTCTAGTTTTAACCAGGCCGATGTTATTGTGGCGATCGAAGTTAACCATCTCTCTCTTCCACAACACCGACTTTTACGCTACAATGTACCTGATAATAGAATCCAATAGTGAATAGACTAACCCATGTCAAGTATCCTTCAGGAGAGAACGGATATTTCTAGTTAGTCGACACAAAAATACCTGCTCGTAACTAGATATATATAGGATGTACTGTACACGAAACGCGAAAAACTAGGGCAGAACATTATTAATAAAAAATGCTTTACACATTCGACGAACATCGGCCGATCCAATATTCGTCATTACGAATCAGAGATCTCATTTTGAACAATCAATTCCAGACAAACGGAGCGTAAAAGATAATTGTGTATTGTATTTCATTTTTTACAAGCGGTGCTCGGCTCCGTTCGGTGAAATTTATGTCTTGAAGCTCTATAGAAAGATTTGGTATTATTTTTTAATAATGGCACGAAAAAGTTGCTACAGAATATTTAGCAATATAGCATATACAGGGTATATCAAGACTGCTAGTGAAAACGAATCCAGGTGGTAGTATTAGTATCTTCAGACACAATGCAAAAAAAAAAATCTGTCGCTTTTTTTTTTGCGAAATTTTTGGTTCCATCATATCTGTAACCACTAAAACTACCACCTGGCTTCGTTTTCGATCGCAGTCCTGATATACCCGGTATAATTGTTTGATTAATTTTGACTTTTTTCTATAATACGGGCCGATATAAATATCTAACCACTAACCATAGGGACTCCGGAAACGCCACTAACGGAACGAAATGCAACAGCGAAGCTGTTTCATTACGTTGGATTTTTGTGAGTCATTGATTCTTATAATTAAGGCATCGCATTTATACCATAGCTTTAACGACCTGCAATGCTCTACCACTATGAAAATGAAACTATGTCAATATTATTAAACAATAAGTATATAAAGGAACAGAATGTGTGTAATATAATTTTAGTACGAATAGATATGCGTTCCAGTTTGTAGATAGTTATTGAGTTAAAACCGTTACCGCAAGTAGATGTGTTTTACGACGCTTTTATATATTTACCGATGCATAAACTACAGTATTAATGTTTGTGGCGTGGAGAGTTCTCATACGTATATGTAATACATGTCTGATATTAATTTATAAATGTCTTCTGCATTCATGATATAAATTCATTAGTTTAGTGGCTGTGACTTATTAAGTATGGGCCGATTTAATTGTGTCAAAGGGTATGAGACCACCGACTAATGCTATTCAATGCTCTGTTTAGACGGCAATGCGTTTATCATTCGGAGCAGTGCAGACTACGTTCAATTTGGTGTTCCAGAATCATAAGCAAACGAAGTCCTAATTCATTAATCGTTTCATTAAACGTAAATTATATTATTATTCATATCATCGTTATCTTTAGTAATAAGATGTCCAAAAATAGCTTTCACAATGACCTGTTGTAAGCAGTTTGCATCTAGCGACTTCCCGGAACTTTTATTATGATGTCCTCCCACCCTGACTTTGTGACAAAAAAGGACCACGAGAATCGTAATACATTTTATATATTAACCATAACATCCATCTTTATATCTTAAGTTCTTCCATACACTATGTGGTGTTTTTAAAAGCAGATAAAGTACGTCATTCCGGGAACACCTACACGATGTGTGACACACTTAAAACCGCATCATAGTTTATGGATATAATATTTTTCCTTCCGCATACATTTATTGCGTAAATGTCGTGAAAATTGCTATTTCCGCAGAAGGTATGAAAATGGAATTTATTACACAACTTACGCGTAATGCGTATACTATTATCGCATGGGGCTGAGAAATTATTATTTTGAAACCGAGAAGTCATGCAGGTACTCGTAGTTGTCTATTAGCTACTAAAGTACAATAAAGAATAAGCTATGTTATTGTTTTATTTTTGTACAAGTACTTATATATAGTGTGAAACAAGGGCTAAGGTAAGTTTTTATTGCTTGGCTGCCGTAAACTGACAAAAAATTCGCCATAATTTAAAATAATTCATAATCAAAACACTCATATAAATCATCTCCCACTTAAATCCGTTTAAAGTTGTGTAGGTACATATAAACATAGCTTCTGCTTGTAAAGTAAGTGGGACGGAGGTGCCCAAGCGCCATCTACATTAATCTAAGCTTATTTTCGACTCAGGCAGATATTTATTTCTTGTGTTTTAAGCATTAGGAATTTTGGAGGGCTGAATAACACAAATGGGTATTTTGCGGGTGACACAAGCGTTAATTGTCCCGCCTCCCAGATTGAATCGTTAACTCTCGTTTCGCAGCCGGTTTTTTGTTAACTTCACCGCGTAGGCTATTATTCCTGCACATTAATAATTAGTAATATATATTGTATATTGTTTTTATTTAAATATATGTATTTAAAAATGAAAAATAAATAATAAATAAAGAGAATAATATAATATATAAGTCGCCTTAAAACTATTTTTACATAATGTATTTGTGAGTAACTGGTGTCTGCTATAAGTTTTACCTTGAGGTGCAGATCACCAGGCATCACAATGTAGTTATAATTTAATCAAATATCAATCTAAGTAATCCCATACATTCTTGTAAAATCTTTGACAGCTACACTATAACTTAAAATGTTATAGAATTAAATGCCAGCAATGTTAATTTAAAAGCTAATCCGAAAATAAGGACAAGGTTCAATGTCATGCAAATATACTGTAGGCCATTAAAATTATTTCCGTAAACTGTTTATATTACGGACGACACGGGGTTATTAAAAGTTATTTGGCATTAAAGTATATTTACGCATCCATGATACCAGCATTCATTTTATAAATTACAACATATTTTGTAGGTGATACAAGTATGATGCATATTCTTTTGTCTAGATCAAACTTAACCTAAGTGCTGAGTGATATCCCTGAAGAGGTGGGTAGAGTCCCCGTAAATTTATTTAAGACTTTTCGAATATAATACTCAAATAAATAAAGTGCCCAATTTGGGTATTGAATCTAAAACTACACCATTACAGAAATAATGGGACGAAATATTCAATACAGCTATTGAAATGCGAACTGTTTTGGATAAAATTAATTCGCATTTCATGTATAGGCTATATATTTTCAAAGCCTATAAAGAGGTCAACGACCCCAATTGTTTAACAATGTTACGAATTAAGAAACTACTTTTATGGAGCTATTTACATTTTATGACTTATATCAAACGGGCTATTACATTAATAGAATTCAAGAAATAAAATTATATCTAACGACTAGTATTAGATGACGGAGGGTTAATAAATGTTTGCAATACAAAACGAATTAGACATATTTTAGATCTAATCTGTTAGAATCTATTAGACATATAAAACGAGTAAGATATCTTTCTGCTGATTTAATCATTGAGCATCTGCTGAGATGCTGAGTTTCCTGATTTAAGAGCAGTACATAGTATCGTACCTATTTTTTTATTTGTACCTATAAAAAGTTTCTTTTTTATTTATATACATTATCATTTCACAAAACTATATAAACTTTTCATTTATTAAATAACTGTACGGAATTACTATTACTTGACTCCAAATTAATTGTGGAGTCCCGTGTACTTAATTGGGACAAGGATAATATTTTATGATCTCATTACATATCTACAATGCGTCGAAAAGCTTCTTCGAACTAAAATAATAATACACAAGACTTAAATAAAGATATTTGTTACAAAAAACCGACTATACACTGCCATCTCTTAATTTAACACCATATAAAAAGCCTTTACAACAGGTAATAAGCAAAAAGAAAATATATACTTCAGCGCCACCTGTGTAAAGCTTTTGAAACGAACTGAATTAAGCCTGAAATTCTGCCGTCGTGGTGTCATGTTTCACCGTAATACGTTCCGTAATTTTCCGTTAGATGGCGTAACTATTCAATGTGTATAAAATAGCTTCAAGAAAATTCACGAACTTGACTTTTTTGTGCTTTGTTACAGAACATTATATTTAAAAACATATTTTTTATAGAAAAGTACTATCGACATTGTCAATTTTTATGCTTTTACCGAAAAGCATGGTTCGTGCGCTTAATAAATTATCCTTAAATATAGTTTTCAGATAATGCAGTTGAGGGTCATATTAACAATCGGTTTAAATGTAATACAAGTTAATAACTTAAAAGAGTAATTCCAAATTAAAACTACATCTACAGCGAGATTTTAGAAATTATTTTACGTCTGGCACTATAAGCAGACTTATATTCAGGTTAAGAGGTCCTTCGTATATCCCAATCACATCGTAATGAATGAACACAAATAGTATAATAGAATATTATTTGTTTTGTGACTATTTTAAAAGAATGTTGGACAAACCCTTCAGATTTCCCACAGACCTCCTTTACAGTGAAGCCAAACTATTAAGAGTTCGACAACTTTTTATCCTATACGCAAGCCTTCAAAATCACAAAGCCATTTTAAAATCCGAGGTCTACACAGAACTACGTAAAAAACGTGTCTTTCGTTTGCCCATTCACCCCGCCAAAACACACTTTGCCAATAGATTCCCATATATATCCCATTCCGTAGTATACAACTCAGTAAATGCACGCTGTGATATAAAAAACTGTACTGTCAAAAAAGCTAAACAAAAAATAACCACACTATTACTTCACCTCGATTACGACGAAACTGAAAATATTCTTTCCTCTTACATAAATCCACATGAATTATGAATGATTGCTCGTACTCAACCAACTTAAAACCATTTCTACAAGTAAATATTTAATCCGCCATCTTCCACAACAGTTAGGTATTAAATAAAACGATGGAATTTTTCAATATATATACTCGTATATACATAGATACATATAAAGTTATGTATACACACATTATACTTTCATAGCTCAATCGAACCACATATGCACTCACATATGTACACATCACGCTCTCACACTCACACACCCAAATATTGTAAAAATAATTATATTTTAACTGGTTTCTCAAGACACAGGCAACGCCTAATTTGAGAACCCTTGCAATATTCTTTATGTATAATTAATATTTTCAAATAAAGATTTTTTCATTTTTTCATTTATTCATTTTTTTCATTTTCATATATCCCAAAATAAGTCAATACAATTGTACAAGAAGCAAATATTACACAAATTACCATCAATTAAATCCCCATCAGAACCAAACACATAAATTAACATAACTCTACGCAACGCCATCTATTGTTCGTTCCCGGCGGCAAGTGGCAACCATTGTTAAAATAGCTCTTTATATCTCCGCCAAGAACATTCATTATTATACACTCGACACTAATCTTAGTCCTGAAACTAGATCGCTGGAACTCCGTATATAAATCGTTTCGTCGCTTGGCAGATAACAGGTGCTTTGTCCCAACACGTTATGAGTAATGGCAGATTAGTAGATGAATATATTTCCTTGTCTTGTTTTAATATTGACGTGGTTCTTGGCCGCGCTTCGGCCAGTTGTTTGTGAGTTGTAATGTTACTGGCCAGCCGCGGTAAAATTAAATTTGACTGCAAAATTATATTAAGATTATTCGCAATAGTAGAATAAATAAGAAAGTCTTTTCAAATATGACTTTTAAATTCAATAAGAAATTATTAAATGAATGTCACCACTTTGCCAATCTTTTGTTTATTATGAATTCTGATGGAAAACCGAGCGTTCTTTGTTTACTTTTTATATGTTATCTGATCAGAGCTAGAGTCCGCCTTTCTGCTGAATCTTCTTTATTTCACTAATTGAATTGGGCACTTATCACAAAAAATTGAGTCACTATCAAGCCAACCCTCTAGAGAGATACAATATTCCTTCGCAATGCTTTTTATAATATATTGCTTTGGTATTATTTTGTTATAACATATATTACATTTTATTAATAAGACTCAATATGGTATGTATCTATCACATTTAACACATTTTATAAAAAGTTCTTAAAAGGTTTAATCGGTCTCTTATAGGGTTTAGATCAAAAAAGAAATAATTTTCTGAAAGGCTGTTCCTTTTTTTCCAAGCTACGTGGGTATTCGAAAATACTGAAGCCAGTCGCTTAATTACAGCTCTTCTAAGCCTGTAATTACGTTCAAAAGCTCGTAAGAAATTTGACCGATTTTATTTGTGACCGATTTTCAAAGCTTTTGGTTGCGCCTGCTAATTACGGTGCGGAATGTAATTGGGGTTTTCTGATCTCATTTTTATAGTTCCTTCCAACCTATATTCTTTGTATATTATGTAATGGAAATTATTACTGCCTCGGTGGCGTAGTTGTACGACGGTACGATTACATAGCTTAGATCTCAGGTTCGAATACTGGATCGGGCAAAGTGATATTGGATTTTTCTATTCATTATGAACCCAGAGTCAGGAATCTATCGTATTGTAGGACGGAACATACAAGACGAAATGTGAGTGTCCTGGTAGCACCTATGCCTACCACTTTTGGGAAAAAGGCGTGAGTTTATGTATGTATGTACTTGGTAATTATTACGAAACTAAACAATGAAAGGTGGAGCGACGATATTCGTGGGGTGGCTGGTAGCGGTTGGCGACGATGGGCTGAAGACCGAGCCCAGTGGCGTGCTATGGGAGAGGCCTATGTGCAGTAGTGGAGGCAGAAGGGCTGATTATGATGATGAAACAATGAAATACAAAACTAAACGATACTATCGCTGCATCCTCCAATGATTGACAAAATGACATAGAAAATTAACAAAATTGTAAACATTACAGGCAAGTATAACAAAATACGACCAAAGCCGCTTAGGGGCTCAATTAAAAAAATATTTTCCTTTCATAATATTTGACAATATTACGTGTCTGTTTTTGTAGCCACGTGTATGTCTGTGAGTGACATGCTACGATGGAAATTTTTAGTCCACATGGCGATAAACTGGTACCCTATCCTATCTTTTTTTGCATTGTGGTTTTCGCCATTGGCACCTCACTTTATCTATGCTTTCGAGAATACAGCCTTGATAAAAATTAAATTTTATAGTAAGTATTACAAAAATGTGTTAATAAACTCTAACATTCAATGAACTCATGTTTCTTAAATGTCAGGTCAAAAATATGTGTTTTAAATCGTAATGCAAGGCTTATTTATGAAGGTTTGGGTTACGATGTAATAACATATTTTCATTTAAAAACGTAAACCAACAATGTTCCGCTTAACTATGAAATATTTAATTAGTTTTTAGATTGATTGTTTACAAATATAATTTAAAACTACTTGGAAAACCTGATAGCTTTGTTGGCAGGTGCTTTTTATTTGATATTTTGCGAATAGTTTCCCAATTTTAAAAGCCGGCCGTTGTAATATCAATATATTCGAAACACGACAGGAATATTTGTTTTTGGATCAATAATACTCTTACCTACCAATTTAGATTATGCTTTTTGTCATTGAGGTAGTATAGTAATAAAAAGTGTAAATGTAGCCTCACCAAATCCAATTCACAAAACTTTACCATTCCCTAAATCACGCAAGGAATGCTTAATTTTCCGTAAGTCGAAAGTAGTGAGAAAAAAACAATTTATAAACAAAACATTAACACAAGTGTAATAATTCAATGAACAAGTCTTTGTTTTTACGAGTATTTAGCAGCTGAGTTCGCGTGCTGACCCCAAACCAGGGGTCACGAACGCGCTCTGATTTTTTTAAGTTATTACTGTATTGAAATTTTGTGAAATTTTGTATTGTGGTTTTTCTATTAATCTTTGAATTTATAATGGGAATTAAATAGTAACATTAGGTCTCACTGAAGCTTCAACTTGATTTATAAAATTTATTATGTGCCTGGAGACAAATGTTTTTAGATCCACTAGGTTCGGATCTCGGTGCTGTGAGACCGATAAGTCTCTCGTACTATCTGACGGCCACGATAAAAGACTTACATCTTTTATTTCACAGACATACAATTATGTGTATACTTATTGCATGTATTTGTTTATATGATATATTGTTTCAACATTTTATGTCTCAGGCTGGAGAGCGAAGTTTAATGCCAAGCAATGCGTTGTAACTCATGGTGTTCTTTGGTTTTCTACTGTCCATAAGCGGTCGTATCGCTTACCATCAGGGGAATGGCATGCTCGTCTCGCCATTTATCACAATAAATTAAAAAAAGCGTTTCTCCGTTAACTTTAAACTACTCATTCCTCTTTTACCAACTAGGTTTAAGTTTGTATACCGAAGTAACTTATTACCCCGGGAAACGCAACAGTTGCAGATGTTGATATAAATTATACAGCATATGTGAAGCACCGGGCAACAATAGTTACCCACACTTCCAATCCGAAACTTCGTTACCAGGGGAAGAAATCAACTAATTTACGTAGCATTTTAACATAAGCATCAGAAAATATTATATTTAAATCGATCTATTTCGGTCTACATGTATATTTCACAACTACGCATAATTTTTCTTCTTTAAAAAGATAAATTGGTCTCCCATACTGAGCTGGGACAGATTAAATTTTTTTATTTTTATTAATGACTAGTCTAAGCAGGTTCCGTAGAGTTCTCATAGTTTTTGACTCTGATTAACGGATTAAAAGAACATTAGTTCAAAACATATTTGTATTCAATCTTCTATTATTGGTGTCCAAGTCAGGATGGCCGAGCGGTCTAAGGCGCTGCGTTCAGTTCGCAGTCCACTTCTGTGGCCGTGGGTTCGAATCCCACTTCTGACAAAGCCTACCTTTTATTTTCACTTCCTTGTTTTCAGGGTTTCAATCCCGGTTGCAATAATATTTAATGAAATATAAGATTCTTTTCGCATGGTAATAATATAATTTATCTGTAGTGTATTGTGACAGTACAGTACTGTATCAGCTTATAATTGGCCATTACTGAGCAAGGGACTCCTATACAATATAGGTCTTCATAATTAAGACTTTTGTTTAAGCAGTTTACTCCTACCAAACCATTACTTCGTTAGGTTTTTTTTAACGCAATGAATGGAGATACGAGCATGCCATTCGCCTGATGGTAAGCGATACGACCGCTCATGGACAGTAGCAACACCAAACAACACCATGAATTACACAGCAATGCTTGACATTCCACTGCGCTCGCCATCCTGAGCCATAAGATGTTATATCTCAATATGTCCAATAGTTACTCTGGCTACAATGTTTTAAAAAGTATTAACATGTTTATTAAGCGTCGAGTTTTATTTACCATAGATCGCAAGCGATAAAAAGCTTCACAAAATAAACTGAATGACGAAATATATTAAAATAGAACTGCATAAATATATCAATACATTTCTCAACACATCTTGATTACAACTGACCATATAGATAGAGACGCCAATATCGTGGTCAGCGGTTTGATATTTAGTATCTACGCAGATACGCAGCGGTCAGTTTGTGAGAGGAGGTCGGGGCACCTCGACCAATGAATAAAAAATCAAAGGGCCAATGCGCTGGTTCTCGTTTACATGTTTCGTTTTGGGTAACCCATGTTACACTGGACGTGAAATTTTAATTCAGAGTAGGTGCGGCTGATATGGTTGTTTGTAGAAAAAACGTAAGGGTGTCCTGTTAATCATTAATAAATAAATACAAAAAATAACTCACGCGACATTGAAATTTTAATTTAGAGTAAGTGCGGGTAGTATGGATGTTTTGTAGAAAAATATATTGGTGTCCTGTTAATAATTAATAAAGAAATTCGGATACGTAATCTTTACGTTCAGAGTTAATTGAAAAAAAACCTTAATTTGAGTTATTCAAGACTTGGTTTCGTTTTTTTACTCTCTTTTATACCTAAATCTAGTTTGATACGTTTTCTGTAATGTTGTGGATTTGCATTTAAATTCAAATTGTCTATATTTTATATAATCAAGTGGATTTACTTTGTTAACAGATTAGAGAGTTAATAAATATACCGATTGTGATGAAAATTTAGTTGTTACTTTACCTAAAATAAAATATGTATTTTGTAAAAAAATATTGTTTTACTATTTCAAAATTACATATACCACCAGATCACGAATACAACGTAAATGTAATTACATAATTAAAAAGTGATGTCAGAAGTGGGATTCGAACCCACGCCCACAGAAGTGGACTGCGACCTGAACGCAGCGCCTTAGACCGCTCGGCCATCCTGACTCGATTGCTGATATCGAAATACGGAAACTGTTCAATGAAATGTTTAATTTAGCATTGTAACATACAGTGATATTACTGTTTAATTCTCGTAATATATTTATTTCTTACATAAATATACTGAATTAATAATCAATAATTATATATTTACAGTTATAATTGATGTCCTTCAATTGAGTTGGCTTAGACCTTAATAACCTTCGCAGTCTTAGGTATTATTGTTGAGCTTTTACTTTTCACAATCCTTTGCTTTTAAAAAGAGCAATATTTTAAATTTTAAATAACATTACTATTGATAATAAACAAGTCAAATAAAATAATTAATCTTGGAAAATATTGACAATTATTTGGACATCAGACATATTCGTTAAATCATTTCAAATATTTACAAAATAAACTCGTATGTCAACATAGATTTAACACGAACACCGAGGCATGCCCGTATTTACAAAGCCCAAACATTTTATATTTATAAAGGTATTCAGAGGAGACATACACGCAGTAAAACACGGCACATTTGAACGTAAATATTACAACTATGTTTGTTAATCAGCGTTGAGTAATAATTCATCCATTTCCACTCTAGTATGATTTCCCATTTTGTCATGTACTTTAACCTACTTCAAAAAAGAAGGAGGTTCTCAATTCGTCGGAATCTTCTTGTGATTATGTATTAAAATGTTGCCATCTGTTGGCATTAAAATACACTGCTGTAACTGTCACACACAACTGGCGATACAATTGATTAGAATCAATAAATCGATTGAAAGGTATCACTTGAAGAATCTGCATGCCGCATTCCTATCCAGTTGTCAAATAAACGGAGAAGTGTGCAAGAGTGAAAACTGCCGTGTAATAGTTTCATCGGGGTATTTATAGTACGATTGCTTTAGCATTTTTTTATTAATTGTTAAATATTTCTGAGATTGACTTAGGCTGTTTGATGTTCTATATCTACGGTAATACGCTCTTCATGTATCTTAACTTTTTTAAGAACTGTATTATATAATAAAGAAATACAAATTATAATTTCGTTTTATATAAAGATATGATAATGCTTTCATAGTTATTGAAATGATTCTTTTTGCTATATCGCGAATATTGTTACACACAGCTAGTATAAAGATATAAAGGAGCCTCTTTTGACTTTCTGTTGGGACGAGAGGCAGTGGAAAAGACTGAGCGACGAAACTTGGCACAAGATCAAAGTACGCGATAAGTGCGACAGTTTTTTAAAAATCATTATTTTTATACCTCCCGTAAAATTTCACACGTACATTTATATTTAAAATACATTTTTCATTCGTTTGTTTTACGGTAGGAAAATGTTTTTCCTCTTTTTTTCAAGTATAATGTTTTCGTGTACTTTAAGTGTGTGGACGACAAAAATCCATCCCCCGTAATCTTCTTCGTACGACTTTTTAAACTGAAGTATGCAAGCGATTGGTGATAACATAGTGAGCCAAATCTTTATGCAGCAGGTGTAAAATAAAATTGCGTTTCCCAATTGTTGATTGTGGGATATAAGTATCATATAAAATAATATGTATGATAAAACATCTGAAATTATCTGACGGTATTTAGAGTGCAGGTTTTATTGCAGACGATATTCACATTTATGACTAAAAATTCCTTAATTACACAATTTTTATTTAAACATATTATTTGTAGATGCACTAAATTATATTATAATCATATAACAGGGTCCCTTTCCAATCCAAGATTAGTAGTTGACATCATGTCCAAAAGCCGTAGTTTATATTATTATATTCACTCAGTGTTGATATTTTTTCGAAACTGCGGCGTCTGACGTTTGTCAGATGGCATATGAGCGAGACCCATTGCCGGCATAGACTCCATAGATGATTAAAACAGCATATAGCAGACCATGCCAAAGTTGGAATGACGATTAAGAATACTTAAAAAATAGAAATACAATTACACTTGTAAAAATGGAAAAATGATCGAATTTTATCTGGGAGTGGCAACAGAGCCTACTAAAATCAATATAAAAAACATCGAAACAGCTAACACCTCTATAAATCTAAAATATGGCCACACGTGAGCAGAATTCCACCTTTGAAAGCCAAAATCTAGTTGGGAATGCAGATGAAGCCGCGAATAAGCGTAGTGGTCATACGTTTTGTTAAAATTTGGCAAGCTCCGAGGCGGGTACTCTAAAAGCCCTCGCGACGCGCCACTCGTATTTCTAGATAAATATTTTTATGGACCTTTGTGCTGCAATCTTGTTTCGTTTTAGAGTTCCTTATAGCGTTTGGAGTCATATTTTTTTATTTGATTGTATCCATGACCGTGGACAATGTATTATACTCGTACTTCTAATCCTTCGTATTTCTTATAGTCTTAGTTTATTTTTATTTCGTCTCGACAATGTAACTACATTGTTTTAGATGGGGGGTAAATGCGAAATATAGGAAGAAGTAATCTATGATTAACAAGCACGCGTGGCTCTTGAATTTTTTTCATTGTTCAATGGTGAGGCTTTTAAATATACGAGTAAGTTAGACAATACTTTAGTTCGGGACGAGGAAGATCAAACCATGAAATTGTGGCATTACCAGTACGCATAGATCAAACATAGAAAGGAGAGAGCGGGTAACATTGAACAATTCTGAGCATTCGCCATGTTATAGATGCATAACACGTTTTTGAAGATACGGGATATCCCTCCGCAACTGAAGCGACTCCTAAGTTGCTTGTAACATCTGCATCATATACAATGCGGATTATAGCACCTTGCTACGATATATCCGAGGCATCGAACAATTGGTGGAATTATCCCAAAGTTGCGAATATTATTAACTCCGTCTAAGCGTAAAATACTGCTCTAGTCTTCTCAGTTTTATCATTCGAAATATATGATGTCGGGCTTCTTTATATGATGCATTCCGTCAACCATTTTAAGTTTTACTAGTCTTTTTTTTAATTTTGTAAAAGTTCATAAGTATGGTTGCCTGGAAGAAATTGCCTAATGTTATAAGGCCGCCACAATCACTATTGTGTAATTTCTTTATGGAACGTCAGCAATGTGTGCCTGAGCCACAACATTCCAGGAACTCGACCAAGGCGTGGACCGAAGAAGCACTGGCTTCGATATCAAGCCAGTACTTGATATCGTTAAGGAAGATATGAAAGGCCTTACTATTGCGGATGCCTAAGACCGGGAGAAATTAAGGAGACTCAGCCGGAAGGCGGACCCTGGCACCGGCCGGGATAATGCCTAAGCAGAATGAACGAATGTGTTCCTATCTGGGTGGATGTCAATATCCTGCTACCAGTTATAGGGTCTGCAATAAACAGTTACCTCTTCAACAAAACATTAATGAAATATTTTTTTTTTAAGATGCAGTATTCATGCAACATGAGAAGCATACGAATTTAAATAAACTCAGCATTTCTTAAGTAACGTAGTTTAAAAACATACACAAGGAGTAGTAAAATTAAGCATTCTTAAACATTTATTTAAATAAGTTACTTTTGAGATAAGCAAGAATTGTTTTTAAGAAAAACGAAATGGGAAAGATAGTCACGTATAATACTGGCGCAAATAAGTGTTTATTTTTTATAGTTAAAAGATAATTACTTTGGTAGTTAAAGATGTTTTTTTTTAATCTTTGTATTTACATTTTTAGGCTAGGTATAGGCTCTTCCGGGGCTGTACCACTGGCTCCCAGGAGATCGACGTGGAGTCACAGCTTTGCTGTCGCCTTTCGTTTGGTGAGTGAGATTGTCGAATCACAATACCACTTTTCTCTTCCTACCAATTTTCCGTCTCGTTCCCCTTCTGATTTGATGGTTCGGCAACACATTTATAATCCACGCGTTGTGGATGTTCATAATCGGAAGTGATCACTCACCATCAGATGAAATGTTTACTCGTTTGCAGGAACTATGGTTTAACAAAAAATGGTGACACATGTTTCTTCAAAAATGAGTATCGTTAAATCAACAGTATTGCTTTGAAGGTATTAAAATCGACTGGCGACTTCAATTTAGCTGTGATGAATTTTACAAACGCTAAGATAGTAAACAGCGTACGTTAGATGTAGTTTAGCTATCGTAACCCATGCAATTGTGTCGCATTCCTGGATCAGCTAGTGTACATGCGGTTTACCAGAATGCATTATTGTGGCAAGAGGTACTCTTCTCTTAGCACAGCACTGTTTAACCTGCTGGTGCAATATGTCCACGAGTAAAACATAAATAAAATGAAAATATCTCATGATCCGAGGTATAACGTCACAGACGTCGCTAATGAATAAATACACACAAAGTTCGGATCCATTAGTAAAATAAAGGTAAAGGTCTTGTATCGTGGGCATCAGCAATTACGATAGATTTTTTGGTCTCACAACACATACACCCGAAACAATTATTTGTTTCGAAATCGGCTTTTTCACCAACCACGGAAACTATCAAAATATAAAACTTAATATAAAACAAATGACAATTAAAATTATTAATTAGCTGATCATTTATAACGTCAATTATCACAACTTCATATCACCCCATTCCCAATTCCCACGTAATGTTGCGGTTCCCACTCAATATAAATACGTGCAGTGGTCAAAACACTGCAGTGTATTTTATACGGTTTTTAACAAAATGTCGAGTGATCCAGCCAGCAATCCCGCAGTGGACAATTTGCGGAATTACCTAAGGATCCGCAGCGAACATCCGAACATTAATTACGGTACGATACATTATTGCATTACCCGGCTGTTTCGAAGCATCGCTTTAACCGGAGAATCTAATTCGACTGCCGATTGCACTAATTAGCTTAAATTTTATTGAAATGTCTGCGCATATTCTGAGCTAAAGATGACATTAATTATCAGTGACCGTATCATTAAGTCGTTAATTAGTTTATTTAGTGGGATCGGCTGAGTGGCGTACGGGCTTGACGGATGTAAACTCTGTGTGAATTTGTTATGATTTGTATTTATACATAACGGATATGTTAAGATTCAAAATTAGAATAACAGTAGTTTGAATATAGAGTGATGTTGGAAGTACTTTGGGTTTCGGTGATACAAAAATGTAGGGTTTTTTTCTTAACATACTTGAAGTAGATTGCTCACTTATTCTTATTCCTAGATGAATGCATCAACTTCCTCAAGGAGCAGGCGAAAAGCTTGGATCTGCCGGTGCAAGTGTTCGAAGTGGTGCCCAAGAAGCCTGTGCTGGTGATGACCTGGGTCGGCGAACAACCTGACTTGCCTAGTATACTGCTCAACTCGCATATGGACGTCGTGCCTGTGTTTGAGGTATCAAATCTAATTTTATTCTTCATTCATTAAAATATTATAATTTTGTGTTGGGGTCTTGATACGTCGTTAAAGCTGGTGTCTAAATGGGTTGGTTCAGGCGGATCAGTATCACTGTTTCAGTGATAATCGCCTTTTAGGTAAAAGATTTACTGATGCGTTTAATTCGGTGAGCTTATGGCACCTCAGTTACTAAACTTAACACGACAGCATAGCTATCGAGGTGGCCTATTCTTCTATAGTCCTAGATCACTACGATTACATAATGGCTCTACCATTTACGTCATTTATATAACAAACATGACAACCTCCGCAGCGCAATGGGTTAAAACGCCGCCTGTGAAACGAGAGGTCGCAGGTTCGGTCCCGCACTGGAACAAATATTTGTGCGAACCACAGGTATTTGTTTCAGGTCTGGTTGTTTGTGAGACCGAAAAGTCTCTCGTAGTTCCTGATACTCACGACACAAGACTCAATCTTAGTGTGGGGTCAGGACTATGTATGTGACTGTTGGGTGTAATTTATTTAATTTATGTAATTTTTGTCTTAATACAACACGACCGAATACACGTCCAATACATCTTTTTTTAATTTCAGTGTTTGTCAATATAATAAAACTGTCGAATGTGGGAGTTCTATTGAGTAATATTAGATAAAAGAAATAAGACATAGGTCCCGGCAAAATGAATGGGAGACCGCACGTGTTCCCCAATTAGTTGCAATTGAGACTTAACCGAATTGGTCAATAAATCTGGCTTTACTGTTACAATTTATGAGAGTTTCGCTTCATGTGACTTATTGACGATAGTCTGTGGGAACTAACCTGGTGAAGTTATTCCCAGATTTTCACAAAATATATTTTCAGCAGTGGACAAATTTATAATGTGATTATACATTGTAAAATATGGTTAAAAACAGATTTATGCAGCGAAAATTATGAGCGTAATATATGTTTGGCCCCACATGTTTAAAGATAAATGAGCTAACTAAACAGCATTGGTCTACCGCGTTGAGAACACTACTACCAATAATGATATAATTAAATCATTTTTCTCAGTGACTTAAACTGGTCTTATAATTGTTTTTTTTTTTGTACCCACGGTTAACAGCGAGTCGAGAAATAATCGAATCCCGAGAAACAAAATTCACATAAAGCGTTTTATCCAACCTACGAAATCTAACAGAGGATTTCGCGGTCCTTTAACTACATACATAAACTCATGCCTTTATCCCAGAAGAGGTAGGCAGAGGCGCCACCAGGACATCCACATATCGCCTTGTGTGTTCCGTCCCATGATGTGATAAGGGGCGAGCCTATCGCCATATCGGGCACAAATTCCTGACTCCAGGCTAATAATGAATAGAAAAGCCCAATATCACTTTGCCCGACCCGGGATTCGAACAAGAGACCTCAGCTATGTAGTCGTACTGTAGTACAACTACGCCACCACCGAGGCAGTTCTTGCTTAACAACGTACCTAACATACGGCATATTGTTAAGAAATAAAGCTATAAAATTTAATCCCAAGCTAACATAACTTCAGAAGCAGCGTCATGACGTGCTCGTTAAAAAATGCTGGTGCGCTCGATTAGCCGGCCACGCTGTATTGGCTTTCACACTTCTTATAAAATATTAGCCTTTCTCACAGGAAAGTTAATGCAATATTTCATTTTTATAAATGTGCTACGATGAATGGGAATATAAGTATTTTGGGCCAAAGCTTTTGAAATTAAGTCGTTAATAAAAAAAAACTGTTTTTCAATTTGTGTGAAAGAGCTTGTTGCGTCTCTTTTTCTACAATTAACAAATTGCGAAACAGTACAATTAAAAATTATATTTATGGACTACAAAACATTTACCTCGGTGCGAGCATCGAAACCGCAGCCTTACGCTTCAAAGCTTGCTCTCAACGACACGAACGCTGTCAATTATTGCTCTTGGTAAATAGTAGCACATGTTAAACTAACTTATGATTTTATTTAATTTCAGGGCAGTTGGACCCACCCTCCGTTCGCTGCAGAGATACAAGACGGTGATATCTACGCCAGAGGAATTCAGGACATGAAGTCTGTCGCAATACAGTACATAGAAACTGTGAGGAGACTGAAAAGTCGAGGCATTAAGCTGAAGAGGACTATCCATCTGTCGTTTGTTCCAGGTATCAACATTTATTAATTAACAAACCGAGTTATGTAATTACATATGTATTTCAACACAATTAACAAGTAATTGCTGTAACTTGTATGTTATGTTACATTGTTCAGCAAAAACTTATCGTCATATTTTGCGAAATTTTAAGATTTAGTGAATCACTTTGGACCAACGCTACTTCGTGGATGATTAAAAATAAATAAACATTTAAGTCATTCTACACATGCGCCAATTTTGGACGTGTATAATCCCCTCTTTCCCCTATTGTGGCATGTGTTTAGGCTTTAGTCAATAACTGTTAACGAACGCTCCTAATTTTCGTATCACATTCAAACACAACTTTATTAATGTTTCCAGCGCTAAAATACAAAATAAGTCCGATGCTTCGATGAAGACTAAATCCCTATCCGACGAGCGCAAAGCTATCAGAATCGATTACTTTGCAAAATACCGGCGGCCGGCTCATTTTCAAATGCAAATCAGTTGGAAACAATATCGTAACTGCCATTCCGTGTTTGTCTTTGTTGTTTGATATTTTCATCATCAACCAGGACTTAAAGCAAATGGGATATTTTGTAATGAATGTCTTCTTCTGTCTAACCTTATTTTGTCCAGCATGAAGCTGAATTACACGAGTATTATTAAATTGTACGAAATTATTAGGTATATGAATTTGCAGACGTATATCCAATTTTTAAATGGGGTATTTGACTATCATCGAATGTTTGTATTATTTTGTAGACAAACATAAGTGCCATTAAAACAAATCATTTTTGTAAAAACAGTATTAAAGTAGCTTGTAACATGAGGCAAATATTAGTATTTTAAATGAAAGAGTGGGGACGTAGTGGGGACATCTTATCGTCTCTTTCACACCCGCACATTATAATGCACAGTGACGTCACTAATTTTGTTTTGCATCCCTTTTCTATTACCCCCACTACAAGATTTAAAACTTTTCTAACTTGTTTAATTCTGAATGTATTTACAAAATTCTTTGTTTGCTAGATTTTGGATATGGATACTTTTTGTAAAATATCCTATTAAAGAATCCCTAGAACCTATAAATTATATAATGTTAGATAATTGATATTATGTGGATTATAGCATGAACAATACGTATAGTTACGTGAGTAATTAAAATTATCTCTTAAAAAATATTTGAGCATATGTATGTATGTACGGAACTTAATGCCTCAAATTGACGTGCTTTACGATATGATATCATATGTGATATCGCGAGCCCGTTGATTGTGTTATAAAAAATACGATCGATCGCGAACTTGTGAATTGCGCGCGAAGGTAACTCGATAGTAATCATATAATAATCTGTATCGATTTTATAAGTAGCTAACTCGATGCGCATTTGATCGCGTTGAAACGTTAATTGATTTAATTAATATTTAATACTTGGCAAAGGGCACGAGCTATTGCAATATATTAAAATATTCACCTGGAATTTTGAATTATTTTAAGTATTTGACCAAAACGCGTAGATTTTATAGCATAATTAGTGCTAATAAAGAACTCATAAGCCGATATCAGAACAATGCTTCTATAAACATTCGCGGAGGTAAACATGGCTTCTTGTGTGTCGCTTCTACTGTTTAAAACCCGCAAATTTGCCCAACTTACCTCAATCTACATTTATTTGTTAATGTAAAACAGGCATGTGCTCTTGGGCGTTGGCCAGGGCTCTCCCCAAACTTCCCACTCAAGTGTCGCTCAAGGGGTTGATGGCGTGCCTCAACGATAATTTATTTGTCTTCCCCAGTCAATTTGTCTAATCGCAACTCGGATTAATTCAGGTTTACTCGAGGCTTAAACATGTACGTAAAGTCTATGTTAATTGTTAAGTATTCATTTGCAAGCATGGTGCCCGGGAGTAATGGCTACCTTACCTCTCTCGGAATTTACCTGATTTTCGCTGTTTTAAGGGGCTTCGCTTGGTTAAAATGAAAAATATATTTACCTTGAAAATCTTGCATGAATGAAATAAGAATGTTTTTTGGCGTTTTCTGAATGCATTAAAAATTATATTATTGCTATTTGTCTTAATGTCCCAAAAGACTCTCATTAGAATACCCATCTAATACTAAAATGTAGATAAAAATATTTACAATAATTATATTGAAACAGATGAAGAAATCGGCGGAAAACTAGGCATGGGAAAATTCGTGGAGACAGAAGCTTTCAGGAACCTCAATATTGGTTTCGCCCTGGATGAGGGTATTGCTTGCCCGTCCGATGATTACTTGGTGTTCTACGGAGAAAGAACTATTTGGCGTAAGTTTTATAATTCAGATGAACAAAATGTAACAGCTTATAAACCTACGTTCATAATAAAAGTATTTGATTTGATTCATAAAGCTTTTAAAAGTTATATTAAAGAAAAATTATGGAAGAAATTGCTTAAAGCGATAAAGTGCCCATCAATCAATTATTATTTTTATTATTGCAACTATATATCTTTAAAAATAAAATCGACACCTAACAACGAATAAAATCGAGTAAGCTTTTTTGTGCGTCCTGTTAAAACAAAATCAAATTATGCTTTAAGTTAATATTCAACAAATACCAACACAATATAAAATGTAACACATTAATCCATCCATAATTCTATACACTAATTGCTTCACAAAAGCTGGAAAGAGCACTCGAAAGCATACAGCTGGTGAGAAATGAGACCACAGTGTGACTAATGGACCGATTTGAATGCTTTCAGACGTGAATATTTTTTGTCCCGGCAAGTCAGGCCACGGGTCGCTACTGCTCCCGGACAATTGCGGAGAAAAGGTATACACACTATAATTACTATTTATGAGTTGAACTGGGTCGGAACGTTTAAAATGCTAAATGGGTTGAATACTACTAGAGTAATTGCTTATTATAAGAAAAAAATGGTTTGGTTTGGGCATGTAGAGAGGATGGATAAAAGGCGAATTACAAAACGTGTACAAGAGTCGCTAAGAATCGACCCCATCGGACCTATCCCAACCAAATTGAACCGACGAAAATGCATGAAGTGACTAATAAAACTGAACGAAGCGAACGTAGTATGTCAGAATCGAGCAAAGTGGAGATCCATAGTCTCTACCTACCCCTATGATACAGGATACAAGAGTGATGTTTATGTGTGTATGAATATAAGAAAATATAAGTGGAGTAGTGCTATGTTTTATGCCAGTTCGACAGTGCCTGCTCGTGGTAGTAAGTAGAAAGAAAAAGAAAGCACCGATTGGCGATATAGGTAGTCATTTTTGAAAATTTTCCCAAATTATTACTAGGAATTATAACTAAAATCCTAGGGCAGTCTCTGTGGAGCAGATAGTTAAGATGCCAGCTGTGAAACGAGAGGTTCTGGGATCGATTTTCGCAGCGAGATACCTTTGTGAGATTCATAGCTTTTTGCTTTCAGTCTAGGTGACACCAAAAAATCTTTTTAACATTCGAATAACACAAAACTTGTACCTTCAAATGGTGTCGGAAATGTGTGTATGACGTTTACTATTTCATTTATTGTTTCTTTTTTAACAATATATCATGTGTTTTTACCATTTTTTAAATAAACTTACCGTAATTAACTATTGTTAATACATATAATAGAGGTTGCTTTTATAGCAACCTCTATTGCTTTTGATGCTGATGACAGTTGGACAAAGTTAATACCAACTATAAATCAAGTAAGAAGTTAGTAGACTAGTGAATTACCTAGAAACTATATCGTAGACTTTAGGCTAATTCCGCAGAATACATTAAAACATTAGTAAGGTAAAGTTTGAACTAAACAAACACACATTTTAAAACTGTATATAGTAAAGCTTTTGATAATTATGTTACGCTAAAACTGCGTCTTAAGGTATCAAATAAAGAGATTTTTGTCTCACATTCGCATATAAAGAAATTGTAATAATTCGTCGCATAATAAATCCTTTACTAAAATTAAGTGAAATACATCAATTAAACACTTTAAAATTTAAAATAAATCGGGTATAATTTATTACAGTCCAAAATGTACACTTCTAACGAGGTTATTATACACAAAAGCTAGATTAGTACTTAATTCCAAGCTAGGCGTTCATTAAGGTCAACTCTCGTCGCCAATTTGCAAAAATCTTGCGAAAAATGTTATTTAAAGGTCTTTATGCTTGGCAATTAAGAATGTAAAACGAAAAATGTGTTCTTTCTTTGTGGGAGCTTAGCAATTACCCAGTACTGATTCACTGCGGTCGCATAATAATTTATCTAGCATCTGGTATAATTGGAGATCGGATTATATGGAACGTAAATCCTTGATATATGCGTGGAAATATGCTTGAATATTGCCAACATTATGCAAATATTTAAAACTTGAAACTAGCACTTTTGGTTCTTGTTTTAAATAATGTCAACGAAAGCCTTAGATATATGTGCAATGAGTGAGAATGGGCTTATGCAGTGCTTATGCTATATACATACAAATGCAGATAATATGGAATCATATAATAGTAGTAGGTCAGGTATGGAGTCAGGAATTTGTGCCCGATATGGCGATAGGCTCGCCCCCTATCACATCGTGGGACGGAACATGCAAGGCGAAATGTGGGTGTCCTGGTGGCGCCTCTGCCTACCCCTTCGGGGATAAAGGCGTGAGTTTATTTATGTATGTATGTATGTAGCACCAATCAATGATTTTTTTACGCTATTGGTAGCCATTATTAGTTATAATACCTTATAATAAAATATAAGATAACTATATTACATTTTATCTAAGCACTAATAGAGGGCCTTACTGTACCATCAGTAGACACTAAATTAATACATTATTGGCCTAACCACTCTCAATCGTACGCTCGATTGTAGAGTAGGCGCGTTCCCTGCAGTGGGACGTAATACGTATATGGGCAGATACAACACAAAAAAGTTTATGTTTAATTTAACAAGTCCTACGCTTTCCAAATCAAATTATGGCAACAATTGAAATATAAGTTAATAGAAAGGTTGTTCATGCCGTTGTTTTTATTCCATTCCGATGGAGTAATGTTAATACTCGTCTAGTTATTTCCATTTGATTACTGTGGCTTGGTTATTTTTATTGATTGATTGAAAGCGTATGGTATGTGAAAGCCATCGAATAATGTTAGCTTTTCAATTTAATCAATTTTACAGCTATATTTGTGTAAAAGCTTTTATCAATATTCTTTCCAGGGTTTTTTGGTACCTATCCAGATTACAGTTACAATCCAATTGTCTAGGGTATGCATTTAAATTGTTTTATGAATTATATGAAATAAGCCGCAGCATTGAAATAAAGAATTCAAAATTCCAGTATTTTTTCGAGTTTCTGTAACTCTACATTGTACTGTATCAGCCCATATACGTCCCACTGCAGGGCACGGGCCTCCTCTACAATCGAGAGTACGATTGAGAGGGGTACTCTGGGGTTTCTGCATCTCTACATTGTAACTCTACATACCATTGAAATTTTTGCTGCGAGATAGAATTACAGGTTTTTAATTATCATACAACGCAACGAGATATATGCCAGAGCATAATAAAACAACCAATCCGCGGAGATACTTCGGGTTTCCAATTATTATTCGGCTCAACGAGATATTACGATATCAAACCAAAACATTCTGCTCATACAATGCTAGTTTGCTACTAAACTTACAAAAGTGACGCGTCAAATAGCGCGGGTGTATTTCCGCTATTAATTCCTGCCTTACTGTAAACCATAGACAATAATAATATCTTTCAATCTGTGAAAAATCAAAATGAGTCCACCTATATCAATCAATTAACCATAAATTTACACATAGGCACTTCCTGAATCAGCCATCAAGCTAACGACTAATTAAGCATTATAATGCAATGTGTATGTTATCTAACGTTATTGTTAGCATCCGAGAGTGGTGTTAATTTATTGGCCGCAAGTACGTCACACTGGCATGGCGCCAATATTGCATGTTTAATGATTTAATCATGAAAAATCCAATAAACTATGACTTACAAAATCGACATACGTTTATGGTTCGTTTGTTACTTTTAACGTGAATGGCATTGGATAAACATTGACGTAACTGATAATTAATGTATCTACATGAGGGTAGTATAATAAATGTCGTTTTTATCGTCGCTTTCGTGGATATTTTACATTTTTTTTGTGTTACCAAGTGTATGCAAATAGTTAGGCATACGTTTATTTAAAGTTACCTTCAATAGTAGTTTAATACTGTTCTGATCTGTCTCGCTGTGTAATAAATCATCTCGAAACAAATTATTTGCTTAACCGGTAACAAAGATAAATAATTGTCTTATACAATTCAAAACTTGAATACCATCAACATAAACAACGCGCTGTTATAAAACATACTAGTATATTCAAGCAGAGCATCAAGCAGATTTGTGTTTTCGTCTATCTGTTTCTAGGTATCAATATACATGCTCAAATACACACATAATGTCACGACAAAATCTCATAAAAGGCAAAATATAGATCTCCATTTTGGCGATTCTAACACATTACTTTCACTTCGTCCTTTTTCATTGAATTTTTCCCGTATTCTTGACTATTGCAAAGATTCATGTCCCCCTAAATTATTCAATAGTTTTACTTAAAAATACTTGAATATTATTTTATCTCGTCCCAGTAGGAAATGTCCTAGGATGGTATTACAACGGAACTCTACCGGTGACCTGAGCGACAGCGGAAATGCTCTGTGCATTTTTAGATTTCGTTTTTTACGTATTTTGTTATTATTTTTTCATTTATTACATATTGATGAAGTATATTGGAAGATGTAATATTCGATATTATTTGAGACTTTAAAAACAAATTCTACTAAGAAAGTTCGTTTTTTAATGATGAGTATATGTAACTGACTTATATTTAAAATTATGTGTTTGGTCCTGGACAGATTAATTACCAGTATTAAGGAATACTTACGACTCAGGTATAATGCGAACGCCTAATGATTTAATTATTTAAAATACGGATTGAATGTTACCAACGATCATCACAGATTGACGATAATTTAAAATACATAAGCATATTTAAGTAATAGTTAAGAAACATTTCGTTGTGTGTCTTGTGACATTACATCTTTATTTCTTCCGCAGTTACGGTACATGATTGACAAGTTCCTGGACCTTCGTGCTGAGTCCAAGAAGCAGCTCGCTGAGAACCCTAACTTGGCCATTGGTGACGTCACCAGCATCAACCTCACTATGATATCGGTACGTACCTTGACAATAACCATACCACCACACCACAATCGTATTATCCTGACACGAAGTAATTACAATGCACCGGATGGAAAGTCCAGTGAAATCCGTAGTATCTAGCCGCGAAATAAGAATCTCTTTCCGGGGGAATTACGTCGGCTTCCCAAATTTATTTTATTCTTTTTTGTACACTAATGAAGCTTAACAATTCAATAACATATTACATCAGAGCACAAATCGCGGCCGTATCGCTCAAGACAATCTCTTACTAACTACTATAGGAGGGAGATTGGAGAACGAAAATAGAGGGCAGCTAATAACCCCGTAGAAATTAACATCGAGGACTAAAAGTCATTTTATATCAGCTTTAAGGGAGCATTAAGAAGCAATTAATTAAACTGAATGAGATAACTGTAACAATTGGGGAGAGATGATTCGCCGCCGTTCGGGATTCTGTTTGGACAACACTCGGTGTCACTTTGCTGATCCTGTATTAAAAAATCACCTCAGAACGAGATCCAAAATGGCTTACTTAGAGTTAAGACTGATTTACATATTGGGTCACATGAAAATCACATAACGTAATCATGCCGACCCAAGACAAATATCCTTTCTGAGAAAATATTTACACCACGTAGAAATTTTATCCGGAGGACTGAGATCCAAAAAAAGCTTGCACTGTTAATTATTTTTTCTTTAAGTACTGAGCCTAATGCTATCAAAATATTGCCGTTTGTTTCATTTGTTAATACGTTATTTTATGTGTCTATTATATTCAATGTGTGCACATGAATTGAAGAAAAAAATTGGGAATAATATGTTGCTATAATACGAATTTAACGCGCGCACTTAAAATTTGTTTAATTCTACAGCTGCGTAATTTTATATCAGAAAAATTATATCGTTTATCAAATGTTTTCGCAACAAAAAACTTCGGCAAAGAGGATTCAATCCCCACGACCATCAATCTAAGTCAGCCGAGCCGAATACCGAATCTAGGTTTCAGCAATTGAAATGAAATTTACAGACTACAGATATAAAACGCTCTCGTCCAACTGACCGTATAGTTGAAGTAGCTAGCGACTGCTGTTGCGTTCTTTCATAATATGTCGATTCGAAACCATTTGAAAAGCGTCAACTAGAGTCAAATAAATAAAGTGGGTGGGGAAATATCCACAAGAAGATTAAAATAAATAAGGCCTTGCAATGAAGCGAATGAACTTCAGTAATGGCTACGGAGATAATTTGATCACATGTCGCAAACAATAACATAATGCCATAGCTTCTACTGTGGCTTGATGTTTTTAAAGAAAATATAAGAGTTAATGGCCTTGTTAAAGATACCAAAGATCATGGAAGATAGACACCATTTATAAGAAAGAAAGTGGTAAAATGAAAGTTATATTTAGTAATATATTTTTGTGACTGAGGAGGATAACGATGATGATGAAAGCGATCACTAGATGATACAACTCAAGGCTAAATAAGAGTTGAAAAACTAAATAATATAATCCAAAGCCGAAAGACCGATTTTTAAAATATATTTATAAATGTACCACACATTCATGTAACATTACAAGTCTATCGAAAATATCTTACATTGACTCCACATCGGTTTGGTTCCGCCTGTCTATTTCGCACGAAGAAAATACAAGAATTGAGAAAGAATATTTGAATATTTTGCGAGGAAAATGTAGGCCATTTCGACGTGAAGTTTTGAGATAGGATTTCGAAGTAACGAGCGACGGCAAATAGACGGAAATATTTGGATCCGTCTGACTTTCTAATAAACTTTTTAATAATTTACGCTGACGGGGTCATTAAGATTTAAAGCGGTTGTAAAGTACATCATAAAGTGTCAAGTGAAACATTTTTGATAATGAATAATTTCCTCTAACGTACCAATTAATAAAAACGTGCCAAAAATAACACTACCTATTTGAAGTGATCATTACTTTAATTGTCTAGACTCGAGTAGTTTTTTGAAGCCATTTGTGTTAAAATTCCTTCTTTTTTTTAAAATCTAATATTACCTCATATCTCCGTGAGGTCAACGTAATGAGTTATATTCATATGATACAGATAATATGTCTTAGTGGTACGGCTGACGTCATTCCTTATGGAATGGGATCCAATACAAGAAAATTAGATTTTCCGACTACAATTCTTTTATATTATTGGATATCTTGAAAAATGAAGGGAAGACAGGACGATTCACAAAACACGTTCACACTGTTACATGTACAAGCTTCATTATAAAAAGTAGAATTCGTTTATTTCTGTAGAAATATTTTTTGACAATACTATCACCAACTATTGGAATAAATATTTGAGTGGAATACATAACAAGGAAGGCTGATATGCAAATATTTGCCACTCGTGCCGCCAATAACAACAAATCGGGATTGTTTTGCAGGGAGGCATCCAAGACAACGTTATTCCCGAGAGCATGAGCGCTAGTTTCGACTTGCGTCTCGCGCTTTCTGTCGACCTCAAGGCTTTCGAAGAAATGGTGAGTAAATATTGTATTTATTATTTATATACTTTATTGCACACCAATTTTTAAAAACAATAGAACTCCTAAAATATATTAACACTAAAGACATGGTTACAAATGGCGGCCTTATCGCTACCTGCGATTTCTTCCAGGCAAAGTTTGGAAGGACTGGATTATAATAATATATAAAAATACGACATGATATACTAATACGACATTTGGTAAATTAATGTATTGTGATTGTGTTTATTTTTATTTACCAACGGCCATACTGCACCGTGTTTCAGTCAATATGGAATCCGGCATGCTGGAATTATAGTGATAGTTCGTATGAATCATTTCTCTCTATCTAGACAGCTTTAAAACGTAAATTTTTCCACGGTTGCAATTTGAAACTAGTATTTTACTTTGTATATATATTTTTCGATACTTGCTAACTTGCAACGAGCTCTATCCAAAATTAGATTAATGTACCTCAAATCTGATATACGAGAACAATACAGTAAAATACTTATATCTAGTTATACTTTAATTTCAAAATACAGTAATATTGAATATTGTAAGTAGGAGTTTAATTTAAATATGAAATATATAAACAACTTGTACATAAAGTAAACTTAAAAATCACTAATATTTCACCGCCAAAACTTACTCCCAGACATTAAATTTAACGTTTAATTTTACTATTTCGCAAACTTTGTCAAAACATATTTAAATAGCAATGAAATGAAAAGTCATAAGTTCCACTATGTTCATAAGAATCTTTGACTACCTATATCTGTAAAATTTCACAAGACGAATGGCTATTTTAATGTCCAACTACGAGCGTAATGAGATTACAGTTCAGGGGAGATAACGAGAGTTATTATATCATTTTGTTAATTTATTGCATCTATCTTATGACCCCAATCTACCCTGGATTAATAGTTCTCGGAAATTATAGAAGACCTGAGCGAAGCAAAAATATTTTTAAAACTGAAATATTTTGACAGCCTCCGTGGTGCAGTTGGTTAAACGCCGGTTGTGTAACGAGAGGCCGCGGGTTCGATTCCCGCACCGAGACAAATGTTTGTGTGAACCACAAGTATTTGTTTCGGGTCAGGGTGTATGTAAGTCTGTAAAGAATCTCGTAGTTTCTGATACCCACGACTCAAGACTCGATCTTAGTGTGGAGTCAGGATTTATTATTTCAAAATTTATTGAAAGTCTATTTAATGCAGTTATCAGAGTTATTGTATGCGCTAAAAATAGGTTTGCGATTCGATTCCCAGGTCATATTTTTGTTATAAACATAATGTTCAGCCGCAGGAAATCCACTTCCGAATAAAGAGCTCTATCTGTTTTCTGATACCAAAAAACATGTTTATTTTTCTATATTACACAGACATTTCGATTTATGTATGTGATGAAACACGTACCCTTATGTAATTAGAAATAATGCCTAGATAATATTTTTATATATTTAATATCTAACTGCAACGGCACTATTTATCCGACTAGAAGACTGGTCAAATAATTATTGGATCGGTGACTCAAGCGAAAAATATGAGAACAGTAAAAGTATGAAGTAACAAACAGGAAGCGAATTTCATAACTGTTATTTTAATATGCTCTGCAATGTAGAAAACATTTTTAAAACAATGCCAACACCGGCAAATAATGGAGGAAACTTTCTCGGTCCGGCTGGAAGTCCCTTCCACAACAGTAGAGCTAAACTTATATGGAGTTATTCTCCCAAGAAATGTGTTTCGTTTTCATTAATCCATTTTCTTCGTTTACTAATTATTTTATTATGATAGTACGCTTAAGAATATATGCAAAAAATAAATTAAAATACGAGAGTTTTTCACTTACATTTTATGCCTTGAGATATTTTATGCTTTATTCACAGTCATTGACTTATATTCTACCGATAGACGAGACACGTCAAAGAAATAAAGTGCCCCCGTATCTTAAAAGCACACTGCAATATTACATCACTTACCTGCTATTTTATTAAAATATTGTACCTTCAAACGATTTGCTTTCGGTTTGACGGCGAAACATTCATTTATTACGTTTAAACGTATGCAATAAGGCGTACTGCACTTTCACTGTCACGAAGCGAACTGATTCATGTGTGGTGCATGCACCGCAAGTAGGTGGGACACTTTTTTTGTACTGAATGTCTTATCTAGTGTAACATTGATATCGATGTTCACAGTATTGTATCAGCCGATAACCGCTAACTGCTGAAACCAGGACTTCTTTGTCACCGAGAACTCGATTGAGAGGGCTTATTTTCTGCCCTAAAATAAGCATTGTTACATACATACTTACATAAACTCACGCCTTTTTCCCAGATGGAGAAGCTAGAGATCGTACCAGAACACCCACATTTCGCCTTCAATGTTCCGTCTCACGGTGTGATACAGGGCGAGTCTATCGCCATACCGGGTACAAATACCTGACTCCGGGCTAATACTGAATAGAAAAATCCAATAACACTTTGCCCGGGATTCGAACCCAAGACCCCAGCTTTGCAATCATACCGTAGTACAACTGCGCCACCGAGGCACTCTACTTTATGGTCGTGATATTTCTTTAGAATAGAAGCTTCCCGGGCGGGCAAAGTGATATTGAATTTTTCTATTCAGTATCAGTCCGAAGTGAGTAAAAACAAGGCGAAACGTGGGTGTCGTGGTTGCACCTCTGCCTATACCTTCTGGGAAAAGGCGTGAGTTTATGTATGTATATAGTAGAGTAAAATGTACACTAATATACGAGTAGCGTAGAACAGTACTAGAATGACAAGTTTTCGATCCTATCCTTAACAAATGAAATCGTTGAAAGAAAAAGTGCGATGAGTGGACCAGCTGTTCGCATAATGGCATTATCCCACTGGCTGTATAGAGTATTGGGTAACATGATCTGCTTTATGCCTCGCCACTTAGTCCTAATGCGACATCAACGAGATTGAGCGGGGCTACTCTTAAATCCGAGTAATGCTAATGCGGTCAACTTAGATTAAAGTTACAAATAAACAAGGGTCGTAGTGCGGTTTAAGCAATAAATAGTTTGGACACAGTGCTTTATGCAAATTAATGTATTCGTAGCATGAAAATCAAAATATATTTTTTTTTTGTTTTTTATGCTTGCTTTGCTTAGCGCAAAAGTGATTTGCATTATAGTCTATTAATTATACGGGAATGTTCTTGAATATTATAAATGGATTGCGCTCCGCCCCGTGACCACCAAGGCTGTAAAGTTCTTTTAAACTTTGGGAAGTTAAAATAAACAAACACCGCAACATAATCCGTAAAATTTACAATGCAGAAATACTTGGTTGGTGAACCGTTGCATCGATCAGTCGTCATATCACCATACATCGAAGCACGTTAATTCAAAATACTATTATTTCAGTAACTCGCTACTAATTTAGTTAAAAGAGAGCTCGAATGATTGTTCTAGATCGCCCGTTGGTGCACTGAGGCTGGCGCGGGAGTGACGTATTCCTTCTCGCAGAAAGATCCCTACACACCCTCCACCAAACTCGATGATACTAATCCTTTCTGGCTTGCCTTCAAAGCTGCTGCTGATAACTTGTGAGTAAATATCTATAACTAACTTAAGTTAGGGTACATAATATCATCATACCGCCATTCGCACATAATGGCTTGAAATATTCCAGCGTCAATATGTACTAAATCGTTGATTACTAAAACTTGGAATCACAAACAATAAATACAAAAAGAATTGTTGCAATAAGGTCTATAAAACACCACTCAACAATTTAAAAAACCCTGAAGGATTTAACCTGGTTGCTAAATTATTAGCAATCATGAATACCATCAAAACGCATACTAAATAAAACGCACCACTCCAATAATAAATTGTAATCCCGAATTCTCTACCAACAGGAAACTGTCCCTAAAGCCGCAGATATTCCCTGGTGGCACAGACAGCAGATACCTGCGCTTCATCGGCATCCCAGCGCTGGGCTTCTCGCCCATGGCGCGCACCACGCCCGGCCTGCACGAGCACGACGAGCACCTCAGCGCCGCCACCTTCTTACACGGCATCACTCTCTACGAGTCTCTTATACCTGCTGTAGCTAATGTAGCGTAAAATTTAAAATAAACTTCGGTTGTTTCATCTATCTCGATCAAAGTACCTCTAAAACGGTCTATTTCATCAATCTTTATGTCCATAGTCTTTATATTGTTCATAATGTTACCACGAATGCTGTTATTGTATTAAAGAAACATGACCCAATTTATCTTACTTATTGCACAAGTCTTTACATTCATCCTGCAACATTTCCTACAAGGAAACTACCTCTAAAACCGCAGTTACTCCGCTGCACCTCAACGTCGCTACCTTCTTGCACGGCATCACTGTTTATTAGTCTCTTATACCCGCAGTTGCAAATGTAGCGTAGAGTTCAACATAAACTTTATTTATTTCTTCTAGCTCTATCAAAGTACTTTTAAATTGGTCTATTTAATCAATTTTTATCTCAATAGAAGGTATCTATACTGGTTTCTTAGATTTACGCGAATGTTACACATTGAAATAAAACAATTCTTACGGATTTTATCGCGATTTGGTTAAATTTTTACATTTTTTAACTTCCCGACGTTTCGATTGCTTTACAGCTTTCGTGGTCACGGGGCGGACTGCGCGATAAAATCCGTAAAAAATAGTTTTATTTTAAGGTATCTATATTGTTCGTAATGTTAGCATGATGGCTGTGATTTCCTGTAATTGAAACAGCACTCCTCAATATACCTCCATAAATGCACAAACTTTTGTTTATATTCATCCTGCATTGGGAAACTCTCCCTTAAACCTTACTAAATAAAAACTATGTTATTCTTGATGACAATGTTATCACAATCGACATACATTAAATAATATAGATAAATTGATCCATTGAATACCTTGATATTGAGTAGTCCAATTTGCAATGTATTTTCATCAAAGACGGCGCACGCTCACCGTACAGTAGGTGAAGGATTTTCAACCCCCACATCACTCAGCTGTTTATCACTTTGAAGGGTGATTATTGAAAACTAATAGGTAACAAGGTCTTTGTTAAATACTTTATACTCGTATATAAAACCTTTATTTAAAAATATCGCTATATTTCTATCAAATACAACGATTTTTATGGTAGATTGCAAGGATAAATTGTATACCACTGTTATTAATAATACTAGTTTCCATAAAGTTGTTAAGTTGTAACAAGTTAATATAGTAAACGACGGCAAAATAAACATAAAATATATTGTCAACATTTCCCTAGAACGTTCGTCCACAAAAATTGACATATTTTTAATAAAACATAGGTTGTGACTCATGATTATTTCCATTTTTCTCGTATCTGTATCTGTATCAGCCCATATACGTCCTACTGCAGGGCACGGGCCTCACCTAAAATCGAGGGTACGATTAAAAGGGGTTAGGCCGTATAGTCCACCACGCTGGCCTAGTGCGGGTTGACGGACTTTTACATACCATAGAAATTAAGACGAATCGCTATGGTATGCAGGTTTCTTCAAGATGTTTTTCTTCACCGTTATAGTGCGTAGTGAGTGACCATCAATACACACATGACTTCGAAAAGTCAGATGTGTGCCCTGAGATTTGAACCCGCGACCACTGTAAACATGTTGGCAGCCGTTCCATTAGAAACAGGCCACCACGCTCTCTTTTTCTCGTGTTGACCAAAAACTTCAGCGATCTCGATTTAGCCTAATTTGATATCTTGCCCACGCTTCGTGACCCGTCGGTTATAATTAAAGATCTAACTTATAACCTTAATTACGCAGCCGCAACCTAACCCAATTTAAACGACATACTTTTATTAATAAATCTCTATTTGTAAAGCTCACAATGTAATTATATTTGTACACAACAGGCTTTAATCCTACCAAATTTTTACGTCTTATTTCTACCTAGATTGATGTTACCATATTAGTTTAATTTTGTTTTTTCCCTGTTTAATAAAGATTGCACATTTGTATAACTTTTTCACTGTGTTTTGTCATGTTATGCGTATTGTCTGTACTAAGTCGTAATAAATATGATTAGTGAATACTAGAGTGCCAACTAATTTGATTCAAAAATCCGTAAACCATTTTGGGATGGCGTTAATTTCTGCGTAAGGTAGTGACTTTAATTGAGTCGAAATACATTGTTTCACGATACATTTTCTTAAACCAAAAGCAATAGAACTATATTCGATATTATAGCCGCTAGTTATTACTATACATTACCTTGGTTCCATAAAAGTGGCATATAATATGAACACGATTTAAACTTAGACTTTCATCATGAACACTTTTGTATCATTGTTAGAATCGAATGTAGTCATTTTATTGTAATTGATTCAAACCGACCTTGTTGTGAAATAACCTCATTATCTCTGCACCATTCTACCTAGAACATTCCAAAATCGTCTAAGTTAGTCTAAGTCTAAGTTTCAGGCCTGGCAGAAACTCTAGCTAATTTCCCTAAGTCTAACCTGCCTAACTAAGCCATTAACTACGAGGTGCAATAAAGCGGTTACCATATAATTTGGCGGGACCTGTTGCTTCTAAGGTTCAACTTTCACATATCGACTCCCATATCTACGAGATAAGCAACTGGTGTCTTGGTGTTTGGCAAGTGCTGAGTATCCGGCAATAAATCGTGAGCCAGGACATTAGTATGTTAAATCTGTTTTTGCACGCATTTTCGTCAAGAAAACGTATTTCACCACAGTGTTTAACAAGGCCCGCATTTTTTTCTTTTAGGCGTGAAAATATTTAAACCTAATGAAAAACTTTAACTCAGCATAAATATAAATTACCTAGAATATATTAACCGTCCTTTTGCAAATAAAATACACGTAAAGAACAAGTCTCATTAGAATGTAGGTCAAACAGCAACAATACCTTAGATTAAAACCCAAATAATTCAGTCGGCGGCTCAACCATCCTGATAGAAGCTCATCTCATTGTCAGACGCATTCGGTTAAATTGTTAATAAGGCCTAATGCGGCCTCTGCACTTACTTGCGCATTGCGCAAACAAAGAAAGTTTGTTCAGTGAATTTGTATATTTAATGAAATGGGACTTCTCGGCGCGGGCCGTGCCTGGCACGGAAGTACGGACCGACTGCCGTGGCCTTGAAGTATTCATTCGAATCAATCGCACTGTCAATTAAATTTTTATCATTCTCTTTTAGTGGTTTCTCGGCGTCGCGTGTTTGAGTTTACTAGGCATAATGGGCTTTTAATGACTAATGAAAACTAACGATTCAATAGGAATATTATAGTGACAGCGACATCTGAAATATTCAATTGACTGTAGCCACAAGAAACGGAATTAATAGTTTTCCATAGGGTTAATATTGGCTACGTCTGAGCTGTATACGGAGGTAATTAAATTGCGCTCGCAAATTTCCAACCTCACTAATGACCATCTATTATCCAAGAACGTTGCAGGAACGAATGAGCTGCTCTTCTTAGTATACGATACCGAGAGTCTGGCGATTTCAACAGTCACTAATTACACGTAATTGTATGATGTTATTCAAACATATTTTAAACCAATCCCACACATACATTACATAAAACAATTTAATATACAATCTAAATAAATTATAGCCCTCATTGCGTCCTTGACGGAAAAATCTTAAATTGCCCAAAAAGCGACTCAACCACAAATCCCCGAAGCAATAAAACACTTTTAAAATGAAAGGACTGCCCGCATAGATCCGTGAAGGATGAATGTAGGTAATACCAGTTGATCTAAACAATTCTTCAGTGGTGGACAAACAAAGTGCCATTAGAACGGACACCGAGGCTGTAAATCTACAGGAATTTCGGAACACTCCTAAATCATTTCTCATGCGAACTCCTATTGAGATAAAGAAAAATACTTTTTGGGGTTCAGTGAAAAAATATTGCTGGCAACTGAATATTATTTAAATTACTGCTTCGGCAATTGTCGAAACCCAAAAGTAATTTATGCAGTAAATGCGAATTTTACGGAGAGTGATTTAATTTATTGTTTAAATTCAAGTGAGATGGTATTTCTTATTGTTCATACAGTTTTGATGTAAAAATTATAAGTGCTGTTATTAAAATCCATCCAACAACTGTATCAATTCCAAGATACAAAAAAAAAACAAGTTGAATGAAAAAAAATATCTTCAATTTAAATAAATATTTTATTCGGACAAGCCGATTAAACCGTATGCTATAAAGATAGGTAATAAAAATTTACTAATTTTATTATTCTCTACGTTGGATATCGTCACACAATATATCTTGTGGGTTAGTCAGTTCATGTAATATTAAATGAAGTACGTGTCCAATCAAAACTTGTCGTTTCCAACTTAACACGGACCGACTTCTGTTGATATAAATTCTACAAATGTCAAAGTTTTCTTATATCTCTGCATTGGCGTAAATTGGACATTTGTCTTGTACCAACTTATAAAGTATTTTCATACTTGCCTTGATATTATAGATACTAAGGACAGTCGCATTCAGTTCATATTTTATGTTCCCACAAAATATATAAAAAGTTGCTTATCTTAGCATCAGAATATACCTATCAAGCAACATTGTCTCGACAAGATTAAAAGACTATTATATAATATAGCAGCTAACAAGATCAGGCAACAAGAGTTTATAAAACAGACTTTAAAAAGCTTAATAAATTTCCTTGGAGAAATCTGTAGTGTACCCATCTTCTTTATCTAGTTAGACAGCTCATCGTTCAATTCAATTTATAACAGCTGCCAATCATGATATGAGTGCTTCTACTGGCCTTCTCTGTGAAATTGCGTTTTAACGATACAAACTACACTAGCAAACAATGACTAAAAGTTGGTAGGAAAGCAATAAACGCGATATCTATTGATACGATTCCACAAAATTGATATTTCAACTCAACTGAAGTTTAATAGGAGCCGGGAAGGAATTCCACAATGCTTTATTGGAATTTATTTTTCTTTTACACTGCGGCGTTTGAGTGTTGCTTTGTTATGAGCGTTGCTTATTAACTCCGCTTCTCACTCTAAATAATAAATATCATTTTTATACATTAATCATGTTAATAATATTTATCACCGAAGAATAAACTGAAATGAATTTCTTTAATTTCTGTCATCTTAATTGTAATCTTATACATTTCAAAGATTATGCCTGTCTACGATACTTAGGAGACATCATTCTCGAAATGCACTAAAGCTAAAGTGGCTCCAAGACGTAATCGACGATGGAAATCCAATCTTGGATCAAATGCAGGCCCAACACAATCAGAACGCCAATAATTGGCTCCAAAGCCCAAATAAAGTATACCACCAATACTAGTCGACATACGAGACAGCAGTTCCATTAGTTCGAACGTGTCCCGGTATAAGCAGAGCATCCGCATGGTACCGCATTACAACGCTCTGTTCCGAGTAACTTTATTATACAGATCTCTACGAACCGCCTCTGTTATTGTACTAACATATTGTTAGTTTTCTCCATTACTCAATATCTAACGGCTGTGCTGGATTGTTCTTTGATGGATATTTTTATTTTTTTTAAGGTTCATTAATTTAGCTTAGTTTGTTCAGACATGGCTATAAACGATATGCTATTTTATGTTACTGTATTTAAAACAGTAATTACTTAACCATTACAAAGAAATATATTGTATGTATTAATTTTTAGATACTATTGAATGGTCGTAAGTTTTATTAACGATCTGTATAAGTGCCTTTTAACATGCATATAATTGGATACAAGCAGCTGTAAAAAATCCACTAACGTTTAATGAATCCAGGCTCCTCTAACGCACTGTAATTTACAGTCAATTTAACGAGGTGCATCGCAATGAATGTATTCTTGATACACGGCCGGAAATGTCCGTACAATGTAGTGCATTTGAATATACCCCGACACATGACAATGATAATTTCAAATGAATACACTGAATATTCATGGGTTTATTGTTATTCAGGTCAACTTATAGGGCCTTATTGCAACAAGTACTTATTTGTAATGAACATAACTTTAACCAAATTATAACCATATATGTAAGATGGGAAATGCATGGGTTTCGCATCAAAGTTAAAGTTATGGTCAAAGTTACTTGATGCAACTGACACGAATTATTCTAATTAATTATTCTATTATTATACCTAAAATCCTTCCGTATAATCATTGACTTATATTCCGATGTGTAACATTGATATCAATGCGTACAATAACGTTTTTTAGTAAACTGTTTAGTATCCGAATTAGCTAATGATTAATAGAGTTTCACACCCGGCTTAGCGGCTATTATCAAGATTACAACAGCTGTGAGCATGCAAGATTCTTCTGTGCGCAGAGGAACACGATTTTTTCCATTTAATATTAGAAAAATCAACCAACAATTTCCAATATGACTGCTTCCCTGACGCAAAGGAAAGTAAGCACAGTGCAGTCCACATAGAGCACAGACTTTTTAAAATACTTAGTATACAGCGACATTCTTGTACCCGGACATACCAAACCACTAAGCTAAAGTACAAGTCAAATCCAAGAATGAACAAAATGCAGCGACCCAAAGACTTTTACACCGATACCAAAGTAACATCAAAAATTTATTCCGCGAACATTCTTTTCATATAAAATCGAACTGAAAGAACATGTAAGGGTTCATTCACACAGGAGTCCGTTTTATCGTATAGCCATTATTATTGGAACTAAGTTCCTTATTATTTTATTCGGTGATGGTGTATTTAGTTGTACGAGCGAGTTCACACACAAAGCAGCATTCCGGATCCTGTAAAAGATACCGATCCGACAAACTATACAATGGTTTTACAGGTCCGTTTTATCGTATATATTTTTATTCGGCAACGTTCTACATAGTTGTAATTCACACAAACAACGTTATTGAAATACCGTTATTTAACGATTTTTTAAATAGGGACTTTCTGTGTGAACGCGGTGTGAACACTACCTCCATTTGCGACGGATTCGTAAAAATGATCCTATAAATACTTTCTATGTAAACGAACCCTAAGATATGCCAACGGACAGGTTCCGACTTCGAGTTATAAAATATTATAGTGGTGTAATAAAAGACACGTAATGTCTTATTCAATGTCGTTCATTCGTAATACATTCGTATGACAGGCGCTTTGGTTCAGCAAGGATTTCAAGATTTATGAATTGGTTTGGTGTTTAATATTCATCATCATCATCATCAGCCCGTTGCAGTCCACTGCTGGACATAGGCCTCTCCCAAGGTACGCCACAGAGCTCGGTCTGCTGCTTTATCCAATCGCTGCTGGCCCTCTTGTGCAAGTCGTCCCGCCATCTGGCCAGAGAACGTCCCACGCTACGTTTTCCAAGACGCGATCTCCACTCAAGAACACGTTTACTCCAACACCTATCTGTTCTGCGACATATGTGGTAATCCATTGCCACCTACTAACTTTCAGAGCTATACTCAGTTTAACATTAGTTTAAAAAATGTTGGGACTGAAAAGGAGATTGATGACCGTGGATGAAGCGAAAGTGATATGTCAGGATCGAGTAAAGCGAAAATCTCTAGCCACCCACGCATGTAACCTACAGGCGTAAAGTTATCTATACTAATTTATAATGCTGGAGAGTTTCGTTGTATGAACGCGCTAATCTTAGGAACTACTGTTCCGAATTGAAAAGTTATTTTGGTTTTGAATAGCCCATTTATCGAGGAAGGCTATAGGTATAATATCACACTGTCACCAATAGTAACGGAGCAGAAACAAGAAAGATTGCAAAAACGGGGAAAAATATTTCTTTTCAGAGCATCCGCTGCGGCGCTGTGTTAGGTTGGCTCGCGCACCCGGGCGAAGCTGGGCCGGGTGTGTATGTATAATGATGTCATTAGTATAGTAAGCATACCGTGACGACTTGGATTCCATTTTGGATGCATTCGTTGTATATTTTACTCTTGATATTAAAGCTGACTGCCTCGGTGGCGTAGTTGTATTACGGTAAAGTTACAAAGCTGAGGTCTCGGCTTCGAGTTCCGGGTCGGGCAAAGTGATATTAGATTTTTCTAATCATTATCAGCCCGGAGTCAGGAATTTGTGCCTGATATGGTGATAGGCTCGCCCCCTATCACATCGTGTGACGGAACATACAAGGCGAAATGTGGGTGCCTGGTGGCGCCTTTGCCTACCCTTTCGGGGATAAAGGCGTGAGTTTATGTATGTATGTATGATATTAAGGCGAAGAACTAAAACGTATTTTTTGCAATTATTAAATTAATACTTGCGTTAACAAATATTTTATTTTATAAAACAAAATCGACACTTCTTTCGACGAAGCCACACAAATTCTTTCACCAAGTCAATATTCTTTTATTCAGAAAAGGTTATTTACATAAGTATTTCTGATTATTTATACTCTATATAATTTACATATTACCACTGCTTTACTACAAGGTCTAGAAAAGCAACAGCGCGAGAAACTCAAGCGGAGCCATTCAAATGCGTACTCGAACATTTTTATTCAAGTGAGGCTTTGAAGTTATCATACTTTATCGTGAATTTTGAATAACTTCTACTGAGATGATTCACCAAAAAATATTTCTTATTTATATAGGTGTTTATTTTTTCTTATAGTATAGAAATATTCTCCCATTTCACTATGAAGTAGTAATTTGTTTTTTAGACAAAAGCTATTAACCAGCATTAGGGAACGGACCGGCTCAAGTTTATATACGTTATAAAAAACATACCATTATAATACCTATTGCAAGTTTTCTAAATTTAAATCATGGATAAGGGGCCTTGTATTCAGGAGTTAAAAGGAAACGATAGCTAATATTAATTTAATTTTTGACCGTTTATTAATTTTCTCACAAACAAATATTGACAATCCACGTAATAACTACCAAATAACAAGACTTGTGAACTAACAGAACTTAAACCGAACATTGTTTCAAAAATCCTCTCAACCCATTTCTATGGAAACTTAGTATTTAAAAATACATACATAAACTCACGCCTTTATCCCCGAAGGGGTAGGCAGAGGCGCCACTAGGACACCCTCATTTCGCCTTGCATGTTCCGTCCCACGATGTGATAGGGGGCGAGCCTATCGCCATATCGGGCACAAATTCCTGACTCCGGGCTGATAATGAATAGAAAAATCCAATATCACTTTGCCCGACCCGGGACTCGAACCCGAGACCTCAGCTTTGTAACCGTACCGTAATACAACTACGCCACCGAGGCAGTCGCAGTTTAAAAATATTCGTGTGAAATTGTAAATAATATTAGGGGCATGTAAATAATATCACGGCAGCGAGCGGTGACGAGCGAACCACTCCAACCGAAATAGTTACAAACAAACCACTGCTCATCAAGCTTCGTTAGCACGAGATAACATAACATGAAGGTAATTTATATGAAAAGAGGTCAATTTGTTATGTAGGTTGTTGATAGATTGATAAATATGGAGTAGGTACTAAAATATTTTGTATGTTTCAATTCATGCGTGAAGACTTTTTTGATTCATTTGTAGTACAGTAATACCCCGACTTACGCTACCCCGTTTTACGCGAATTCGGAGATACGTGGTTTTTCATTTTGATTGCCGCGCGCATAGGCTCTCTCGCTCCGCCCTCTCAGTGTTCAGTTTGCGACAGGTTTAAAGTGTTTAAACGTGTTCCGCGTGGAATTGTTTTACGTGCGCAGTGCGTTTTACTTATAATCTGTAATTATGTCATCTAAAAGAACGAAAAATGAGTCATTTGAGCTTAATAAGAAAAGAAAAACACTGTCTTTGGAGTGTAAACTGAATATAATTAAAGACTTTGAAGATCCGATTAAACATACTTTATATGTATTTATATGCAAAATTAAACCCCGACTTACGCGAATTCGACTTACACGGCAATCGCTCGGACCCACCTACCGCGTAAGTCCGGGGTATTACTGTATTTATAAATGAAAACGAAATGATCCCGGTGTGTTTAAACTTCCTATAGCTATTATTGGTGAAAGCTTTTTAGATTAGAGGAAAATTAAGCTTCTGAATCCGACAACTCACTCTTTGCAGTATGTGGAAATTCATAACAGACTCATGAGACGATAAAAACTTATGAAAATAAAAAGCAGAATAACTATTTTTTTGCTTTTATCACAGTAAAGTTAAATCTCCATAATGCCTATGAGAAAAGAGGAAAACAAATTATCTTTCACGTTTTTTTGGGTTAGCGATGCCACATTCTATTGGTAGTTACAGCCAAAATACAACATGACGACAAAAAGGGGTTTATTCCGGCACTTGTTCTATTGTGACCGACATAACCGTAGCTATCAACGAGCCATAGCGTCTTTTAGGGCCGGCATTAGTGGGACGGAAAATTACTGCAAATAACGTATATGTGTTGAAAGACGTGAAAAAAACTACTTTAAACGTATGATAGTACACGATGTTGGTATATACTGAATAAGTAAAAAGTCTAACAATAATAGCTAAACATAATCATTGTAGCCTATCGACAGTCTCGATAATAAAGTGCGCAGCTGGTGAAATGAGTAGTCATAGATTTAAACCTAGCACAAATATTTATGTGACACACAAATATTGTGGAATGGTAATGCTCGCTGTGGTTTTTTAATACGAAAATGGTTTCTTAGATTTACGCGAATGTTACACATTGAAATAAAACTATATTTTACGGATTTTATCGCGGATTTCCAACGCAAACGCAACACGATGTTTCTCATACCGTGAATAAGACTAGGTATATCAGTGATTTTTTATTGGAATTACATACATACATAAACTCACGCCGTTATCCCAGAAGGGGTAGGCAGAGGCGCCACCAGGACACCCACATTTCGCCTTGTATTTTCCGTCCCATGATGTGATAGGGGGCGAGCCTATCGCCATATCGGGCACAAATTTCTGACCCCGGGCTGATAGTGATAATGAATAGAAGAAACCCAATATCACTTTGCCCGACCAGGCACTATTTGTAAAATTAATGACAGTTATATGCTGTCATAGCGTACCCGTCTATACCCCATCATTCTTACATATTTCAGCCATTCAACTTGTTCTTTGTTACATAATTTTTATTAAAACCGCACCAGTATTACGGCCGTACCGAGTGTGTCAGCTTAGTTTAATATTAACACGTAGGTACGTAGCTGTTTGACTATTATACGCTCAAAATGGAAACTAAATGCTTTTTTACGCCAGCACTTAGTTTAGGAACAGATGTTACACTTATATATGCCTATCCTTAATTTATAAAATCATAAATTAGTATTAGTTAGTGACAATACAATCGGGGATCTGTAAAATTAAGTGCTAAAGTAAAAGTTAGTGTAGTTATCAACATCATTAAGTCAAGACTGAATGTAAATTAAGACTTAAATAAGAAACAGTAAAAATTTTATTGTTAGAAACTTCTTGAAGTTTTCATAATCATGAACTTCACACCTTTTTCTTAGAAGAGTTAGATAGAGGTGCAATCATAACACCCACGTTTCGCCTTGTGTATTTCGTCCTACGGTGTGACAAGCCTATCCTATTCCTGCCTCTAGCTGATAATGAATAAAAACATCTAATATAATTTTGCCTGACCCGGGATTCGAACCAGAAACCTCAGCGTGTAATCGTACAGTAGTACAACTGGGCCTGGGCTGGACTTTAGGAATTTATATAGGATAAACATTTGTGTGAGGTAGAACATATTAAAGTTAGTGTCTTGGCTTTGTAAAGATAGATTTTGCATTAGTAAAACTCACCTGTTCAAAAAAATCGTTGTCTAAAGAAAAAAATTTTTACTCACTCGCCTAGATTTGAATTCAGGTTAAACGAATATCATGAAAGTGCTGAAGTCAGCTCTCGTCGTAGACGTCATCACCGCAAACTTGCACCATAGACAATTCCGATGTAAGTTTATTAAGTAAAAAGTTATTAAGTCGCCCGTTCCTACATTGCACTTTTTACTACTTTAATCTAGTTAGCGGGGCTCCGTAAAAAACATGGTTTGTGTCTAAAGCCAACTGGGATGGAAGATTTATCGAGCATTCAGTTTGTTTTATTATTTTTCTTTTACTTCACATTACATTACATTGGCTTCGTGGAAGCGTAAATGGACTATAAAAGATTTGATATAGGATCGATTCACAGTAAGGGCAACAAGAGATAAAAATATGATGTAATTGAGGTTATTGCCAGGCCGGCGAGTGAAACCATAACTTTAAACTATAACATCTTAAAAAATATACCGGGTATATCAAGACTGCGACCGAAAACGAAGCCGGGTGTTAGTTTTAATGGTTACAGACACAATGCATATAAAAATTTCCCAAACTAAGAATCAGATTTTTTTTTGCAATTTTTTAAAAATCATTGTGTTTGGGTAGTAAATACTTAGTTATTGCGAAAATAGTAATTTAAACCCTAACGTACCATTGCGTCTTAAAAACTAAAATGGTGTACATCATTATTTTAGGAAAACTATGTATTTATCACCCAAATACGACAATAAGTAAAAAATTACAAAAAAAAATGTTGACGATTTTTATTGCGAAATTTTTTGTAGCTTTGTGTCTGAAATCACTAATGCTACCACTTGGCTTCGTTTTCGGTCGCAGTCTTGATATACCCTGTAAGTTGCACCAATATCATGTATGTAAATATAAATAAATTAATAAAGAATATAAGTCGATTAAAGTACATTTTTTAATTTTGCTTGACTCTACAAAAGAATACTTGAGAAATAAACAACTTCCTTCATTTGATACTTCATCTAAACAAAACAAGTGTAGGCTTCGCTTTTACTATCTTTACAGGTCACTGCAGTCGTCATATGTAAACTTTCTCAAACTGTTGAACAAGATACTAACAAAATTATAAACATAGATATGTTCACTCTGCCATTCCCCGACCTGTCTTTCAGTAACATAGTATCTCGCTTGTGTTTGCTATCTCGCGACAAATAAGGGCCGAGCTATAAGCACCTTACAAGATAAAACTTGCCTCCACGTCTTGAATTAAATTGGACGAGTTATCATCCCTTTCTCTTTAATCTATTTTGTGAACTCAAATTCGTATTCATTTACATTGAACACGTACTTGGAATTTTACTAAATCTTTATTTCTAGAATTCTTTATAGTACCGTAGAAAAGTAAATATATTGCGTCTGATGGTAAGCGCTGTACATACAGAGCAAAATAAAGCATCGATGTAATAATCTCTATCCGATCATGAGAATTATTTTAAACCAAACCGGATGGAAATACCGGCTGATAACTTGAAGTGTTTAACTGACAACATAATACAATTAATCCGTACAGATGTTACACATTCAGAAGCAGTACTTATTTAAAGATGAAAAACTTCTTAGAAAATATAAACAAATTCTATTTCAATTTGTTGACTTTTAAAACTTCGCTTCGTCTCTATATTCATCACTTAAACTGTTATAGCAATACACCAACTGTATTCTCTGTGGTTTCAAAATATTGCAACATCAGAAATAGGCTCATATTTTCCAGTCATAAACGCCAATACGCCTAGTAAAGATCATCAATGAAACGGGGCCTCAAAACGCGAATTTCCCCGTTTTCCATGCAAAACAGGTAATAAACAAGAAAGGAGCATAGACTGGCTTCTATGTCAAAGGACCCTGTGGTGATATAAATCATTTTAGGGCCACAAAAGCCTCTCGTGAGACCGATAAAATGTACCAATGTACTCATTTTACACGATCGTACTCGTATTACACGAACATTTTCTTAGAGGTTTGTTGTTCGTTCACTTGTTTGACACTTTGTTATAGAGTTTGCACGTACTGATAGAGATTTGGAAGCTATCCGAAGTGTTATTGTAGGGAAGCGCGAAGTTTAAAAGCTGATTAAACATAATCTTGTCTGAAGGATCTTCACGCCTCTAAATTGTCTACTTCGAATGTAAAGTAACGGCCTTTGGTGTAATATTTAGTTTGAGACCATTCTAGATTACCATCGCTCAGGGATGGATACTCTGTATCGATTGTTCTACATCCTATCATCAGATGAAGTCACTATGTCGCACCCGTGTAAAAAAAAAACTGTGCGTAATGAAATATTGCAACGGGTTCTCTATCTATGCAAGTTAGATTTAAAAAAACAATGTCTATTCATTGGAAAATTTGGAAATTACGTACATACATACATAATCATCACGCCTGTATCCCATAGGGGTAGGCAGAGACTATGGATCGCCACTTTGCTCGATCCTGACATACAACTTTCGCTTCATCCACTTTCATCATTCTCTTCATGCATTCTCGTCGGTTCAGGGTACTTTTGACCTGACCCTTCTTGAGGACATCACCGATTTGAATGGTGTAGGTTCGATGAGGTCGACCCCTACCGACTCTTCCATCCACACTCGCCTTGTATATTTGCTTAGTTATTCTCCTTTCATCCATCCTCTCTACATGACCAAACCATCGTAACATGCCTTTGTCAATTCTTGTCACTACATCCTCTTTCACTCCACAAGTTTTCATCACCACGCTATTCCGCACTCTGTCACGCAAACTCACACCACACATTCCCCTTAACGATCTCATCTCCACTGCTCTAATTTTACTTTCATGCTTCTTCTGCCATACCCAGCTTTCACTACCATACATGAGCGTAGGCACTAACACTCCCCCATGGACAGCCAGTCGAGCCTTTTTAGAGACCTTCCGACTTCCCATAAAGGAGTGTAGCGCACCATTCACTCGATTTCCTGCATTCACTCGTCTTTCGATATCACTGTCATGTTTTCCATCACTTGTAAATACACAGCCCAAATATACGAATTCATTCACTTGTTCTACTCGCTCATTACCTATCATAATATTGCACTTACGCATAGAAAAAATTGTTAAAGTAGCATTGATAATCAAGTATGTAAGCGCCTCTTGCTATGCTAAAAATTAGGAAAAATATTATTTTCATACATACATACATAAACATACATAAACTCACGCCTTTATCCCCGAAGGGGTAGACAGAGACGCCACTAGGACACCCACATTTCGCCTTGCATGTTCCGTCCCACGATGTGATAGGGGGCGAGCCTATCGCCATACCGGGCACAAATTCCTGACTCCGGGCTGATAATGAATAGAAAAATCAAATATCACTTTGGCCGACCCGGGATTCGAACCCGAGACCTCAGCTTTGTAACCGTACCGTAATACAACTACGCCATCGAGCAGATATTATTTTCAAAATATACTAACTAACACTATACCTATTCATAAAAACGTTTCTGCTATAGCACTATAGTATCCATTATAGTTTCCGTAGCTGTTGTTTACGGACACATCACGAGGCATGGGAAGGTCACCCGTCGACTCGTTGCACGTGTTTTTATTCCAGTCGGGCTTCGTGTGAAATACTGCGCTATTCTGCAATACCTTCCTTACATAGTTCTTGCTTCAAACAATTACGTACTAGTTACGAAATACCTAAGGATAGCCGGTAAAACATTGATGTAAAGATCTGTAAGAGAACTACTTTTGGTTTATTCTTTCAAGCGAAATAATTTTGCTGCTCTACTATCGCGGAAATAAAAAATCTTTTTAACAAACTTCCCTTGAAAATAAACGCGAGTTTTATGCAAAGGTTCAGTAGTTTATATTGCGACTCCAAAAACACTATATTTTAGCGTCTCTCAAATATTTTTTTAATAGCTACTTTTAATCTTTATTAAGCGTATTTTTAATTCACACCAAGAAAGAGAAAATAGAAAAGCCTAAAAGTAACCACAATGGAAAATAAACAGTTCTCCATTTTGAAACCAGCAGAGTTAAGCTAGTTAAACTTTTCGCTCGATATTATAATTATTAAGTATAATTATATTGCCGATGTTGACAGTACTAGACGGTACTTTCCTTTCCATAACTTCAAATTAGCTGTGGAGCCACAAATTTTATTTTGAAAGTCGAATTTCGGAATCAATGGCCAAGTTTCAAAAACAGTTATTATTAAGGAACTAAATGGGACTGAAGATGATGAATTGAATTAAGTTTTAAAGCTCACTACACTGTATTTAGCACGCAAAATACGTAGCTAGAACAACTCGGATTCTAATTCCGCAAACGAGCTCCCCTCCAAATGAGACTGTTTAGTTACTTCTAAATATATTGGTTGCTTAGTGAAGAACCAACAAAATTCGCAAATAAGGAACACCGTTTGCAGTGAGTATAAACTTAGGCCTGGTTTTATTTTGTGTGTGTATCTATCATAAGCATTTATATTTCTGCCACTATAACCTTATAGCAGTGTTTGATTTTTTTACTGTATCAATAATTACATGCCGTTGATGTACCTTTAATTAGAATAAAATTTTTATCATTCGAAAAAAAATTCGAAACAGATTAGTAAAAAATAACGGGCCTCCATTACAATCCCGAGTGCGAATGAGAGGGATCAGGCCATATAGTCCACCGCGTTGGCCTAGTGCGGGTTAGCGGACTTAATATTTTATTGAAATAACAAAATTATAATGTATTTATGCGAAACAGTATTCCCTTTTTAATTTATTAAAAACTTTTGCCAAATTACATATCTCTTATCGTGCGTCCGAAACGATATATCTTTTTAAGCTGGGCGTAAATCAGTGTCGACTCAGTAGCGACAACTGGACAGTTTTTGGGCGTTTCCTATGCAAAACTTGCCACTTCTAAAGAAAATTATTGTTAGTAAGTTACAAGTGGGGATAAAAAATATAAGGTTTCAATTACTGGTACATAGAATTAAATAAATAACAATAAATAATATACCGAGTATATCAAGACTGCGACCGAAAACGAAGCCGGGTGGTAGTTTTAGCGGTTACAGACACAATCCAAATAAAAATTTCGCAAAATAAGCGACAGGTTATTTTTTGGAATTTTTTAAAAATCATTGTTTTAGTGTAGTAACCACCTAGTTATTGCGAAAATAGTAATTTAAACCCTAACGTACCATTGCGTCTTAAAAAATAAAAAGATGTACATCATTATTTTACGAAAACTATGTATTTATCACCCAAATACGACGATAAGTAAAATGTTACCAAAAAAAAGTTGACGATTTTTTACTTGCATTGTGTCTGAAGTCACTAATACTACCACCTGGCTTCGTTGTCGGTCGCAGTCTTGATATACCCTGTATATACCCAACAGTCACATACATAGTCCTGACCCCACAATAAGATTCTTGAGTCGAGTCTTGTCTTGGAGTCTTGTGTCGTGGGTATCACAAACTACGAGAGACTTTTCGGTCTCACAAAAACCCAGACCGGGATCGAACCCGTGGCCTCTCGCTTCACAGCCGGCGTCTAACCAACTGCGCCACGGAGGCTATCAATATAGAATTAAAGGACATCAAAAGTGATATCGGAAAGATGGCTTTCCAAATGGTTCTACTTAGGTCCTACATAAAATTTGTATCATAACCAGGCACGGAAAATCACTAACTAATAAAAGTAGTAAGCCTTAAATATGTGATTATTTAAATGATTTTATTAATTTCTGTCAAAAATACAGACATGTATATTCTGCTCCATAAAATGTCCAACTTGCGCTCTCTGCAACACGAAACTAAGAGGTTTCATCATAAGACCCGCTCTGACTGTAAACCGATTTGCGCGCCGTGAAAACGTCTAAAATATAAATCAAGTACATTCTTGTTAATTAAAATAAATAAAGCTAGTTTTAGACGTTACAATAATGAATAATCTGATGAATGATGATGAAAAATATTAAAACTCAAGAAAATAGTGCTAATTTCAAATGTTTTGCGCTGGCACGTTCGGTGAATGAGAATGCCGGAGTAAAGCTAACCTTGCGATTCCTTATTTTTGCATACATACACAAACTCACGCCTTTTCCCCTTAAGGGGTAGTCAGAGGTACGAGAACACCCACATTTCACCAATGTATGTTCCGCCCGACGATGTGATAGGGAGCGAGCCTATTGCCATATCGAGCACAAATTCCTGACTCCGGGCTGATAATGAATAGCAAAATCCAATATGGACCCCAACCGGAGATTCGAACCCGAGACCTTAGTTTTATAATCACACTATAGTACAACTACGCCACCGAGGCATTCCTTATTTTCATTTTTATAAACATCATTATCAAGCTTTCATTCACAGTACCTAAACGAAATTAAATGCAAACATGTGTATTGGTACAAACCGAAATGACTCATAAAAAACGTTTGCCGTACCTCGTCAACAGATCCGATAAAATAAATATTTATTCGGCATATTTCAAATTCGAGTTTAATTTTCGTCCATTTAATTTAGCCTGAATTTACTCAAATTAAGTTTAAGTAAACATTCAAGCTACATTTATAAAATAAGACACAACTTTTCGCAAAATTACCATAAAAATGTTAAAGTAATTACCTACTAACTTAAAACATAAAATTAAAACGCTTTCATTCAACAAAATATGGTAAATCTAAATCGATCATTTTGATTCTCACAAATCAATCCACATTGTCGCGGTCGTATAAATTATACATGACAACTCGAAATAAATGCAATTAACCCTTGTAATGCGCGCTTGCTTTAACAGTCGACGTTCCGTGACACTCGGCCAATTGTACCCGCAATGACACGGCCACAGAGGATAATTTATATCCACCACACTTTAGGAAACATATTTATAAGGTATACAGAGTCTTCAATTTTACCCACGGTTTTGTACAATGTAAAAATCTATATCTACACTAATATAATATAAAGCTGAAGAGTTTAATTGTTTGAACGCGCTAATCTCAGGAACTACTGGGCCAAATTGTAAATTATTTTAGTGTTGGATAGTTTATTTATCGAAGAACGCTATAGTTCACTTTGTATCACAGGAAAAAATATAGCAGGACTTTCGATCCGTAAAAAAATCCACGCGGGCGAAGCCAGAAGCAAGACTATGTATATGTAAATAAAAAACTAGATTCAAAAGCCATGGTAACATGACAAATCTTTGGGTATCTACCTAAAAAGCAACAAAGTCTATGTAACAGTAATTGAACTAAAACCATAATTCTCTGTACCATTAGTGTCTGTTACCGCACGAAACTTTATTCCAACAAACATGAGACATAAATCAGCGTTTACTAAACCCGCCAATTCTTCTAATTCGATAACCTGGTAACTTGTTTAATCTTGCTCGCTACTTTAAGTTCGAAATTTTAATGAAATTGCTCTTTTTTTCCCAAACACTCCTACTGCCACAAAAAACAAGTTGTTTTCTGACCCAAAATCTCACAAATGTAGCAAACTATACGAATATAGTTTATGCATTATGCAACTTAACATTTCGTATTTATTTATTATTTTAAGTTACAAATTTAACTACAACAATTGTCTCCTTTCCTCTAAAACTGGTCGTATTGCCAAAAAATCTAGTTGCTTTCTGTCGCAAATGTCCCCATAATGTAGCCAACTATACAAATATAGATTATAAAGTTTAATTTTAAAGTTAACCCATACTGATCTGAAACAAAACGGTCCGACTAGCGCGGTGTCTCTCCGGTGGCAAACAAGCAATTTCCGACGCTCCGCTACTCATTCCTCCGCGTTTATTTCTCAAAACAACCACTGAGTGTCGTATTTGTCTTATATGTATAGAACTGACATATTAACTTTAGATTGATGGTGGCGTATTATTTTTCTTTATTATTTTTTATTTAAAAGTTAGCTATTGGTTATAGGGAACGGAACGAATTACTATTACCTACAGCAATTGCAATGAATGCTTAGAACATTCATCTTTGCATTTTCGAAGTTTTTGACGTCTCTTATCAAATTCAAGGATGTTCAAGTAATATTTTTCCGTGCTTTTTAACTAGCTATATTGTATAACCTCTGTTGAACAGAAAGTCATTGCTAGGGGTATTTAACTATACTCTATCCTTTACTTAAAAAAAAGCTTTATAATAATAAAGACTTAATACAGGGTATATCAAGACTGCGGCTGAAAACGAAACCAGTCACTAATACTACCATATTAGTGACTTCAATTACAACGCAACAAAAAAAATCGCAAAAAAGAACGTAATTTTTATTTGTAAATTTTCACTTATCGTCGTAATTGGGTGATAAATGCATAGTTTTTTATTAATAATTATGTACACCTTTTTATTTTTAAAGACGCAATGGTACATAAGGGTCTAAATTAGTTTTTTCGCAATAACTAGGTATTTACCACCCAAACATGATGATTTAAAAAAAATGCAAAGAAAAATCTGTCGTTCTTTTGCAATATTTTAGTTGCATTGTGTTTGTAACCACTAAAACCACCACCTGGCTTCGTTTTCGGTTGCAGTCTTGATATACCCGGTATAAAATAAGAAGATTAGTTTATGATATTCTTTCGCTACATGGACAATCATAATTTGTTTTGTTTTACGGCTTAAAATAATATCACCCAAACAATAAAATCTAGTTCAGCTATTCCACGCTTTCGTCACATTTGTTACTAATAGAGCTAATATTTTCAACCCATTCTTCGTAACTTCAGTATCGACCAGCTATCAAACATTTTATACGGTTATTAAAGCATGCTTCATAAAGTCTCTAGTGACCACATTTACGTTTATGACTTCTGAAACATAACAACCATAAATGTTCTCTGTTTTATCTGTAGCGTCATGTTCCGGCTGGTACCACTATTCCTACAAATACATCTAAAAATTCTCGCAATTTTTTGGTTTCAACGAGTCGTTCTAGTTTAAAAGGGTAAAAAGTAAAAGGAATATAGTGTTTATAATACATGGAAAATATAGGGCGATAAATTCTCATTTTTGTTTTCACAAGTTGCTCATAATACTTAGTTTAAAGTCATGCAACTGTTGCCGAATCTTTGGAAAGTAAAAAATATCAGCAAAATATGTATTATGTGTCCTCTCGCTTCCCGCCTGCCTAAATATGGTCAGGACACACACGTTTCATTAGTGGGCCGTGTCACGGATCACTTTCAACGTCATTCAGTTTTATTCGTGCTCTTTTCAAGGTTAATTTAACTTTCTTAATGTCCACAAACGTAGACAATAAAATTATGTAAATTCTGTGGTTTGCCAAAATATACACGATAATATCTAGGTATTCTCGAAGTTTAAATAACGCAATTAAAATGGTTTTAGTACATACTAGCCATATTGTGTCCCTCACGGTCGCCCTTCAGAAAATAACCGATATTAATCTACATATTTGTTAACAAATATCTCAGCAATTTTTATTTAGAAACCTAAATTTTAATAAGTCTGAAATATGTTATACAATGTTGGCAGTAAAATGTATTTTACATGACCAACGACATCAGCATCCAAATCGTCAGCATCATCAACCAAAATTTAAAAGTTGAAAATATTCATCATGGTATTAATAAAGTTGAGTATCAATAGATCAAATAATGTACAAACCATTTTACTTTCCAGGATATAACTAAACAAGCAGAATTTCAACTTCGTCGTTTAACACTAAAATGCGCACGATATTCCGAAGTCACGGAGGTGCAGTAATTGTTTGTCCGCGATGATAGATGGCGCTCATATCGCTTCGGTGGTTGGCGGAGTATTCACCCACATACCGGGTGCCCGCTAGTTGTTTTCCTTCGAACCGCAATTTCGTGCAAACGAAACGGTGTTTGTGTCCGCATTTGGAGAAAATATTTTTTTATTATTTTAGCGCTGCCTGCGGTTCGATATTGGAATTTTTATACGTGGAAGTGCAGGTTAGAAATTGTATTCTTTTGGAATTCAGCTTGTATTTAGAAAAACTATATTTGAATGGTACAAATAAAGTTATATTACAGTTTTCATGTTTAGGTTTTTTTATTTATTCTTTATTGCGATGAATGGCGAGACCAGCATGCCTCAAAATAGGATTACATGGCGTTAATACATAAAAGATAGGTAGGCAGGGTTAATCTGCCCCATTGTGACTTGATTTTCTTTGTTTATTATTATATCTCAAAAGCTGTTACAAATACAAATTCTTTAATATCACCAACTTTTCTCTTACACTTTAAAAACATGAAATATCATAATGAGTTTTACACTGGGCGACGAAGCACAAACTCTTATTTATTACCTAATTTATAGCTAAAATCTCGTCCTACTTTTCAATTTTCGTCTCTCTCTACCATTTTGAAATTTAGTCTCTAGACTCAAAGTTCAAAATGCAGTGTCCGTTGCTGTGTTTAGAAAAGGACCCGGTGTTTACAGCTCTTGAGTGATTAAACATTCAGTGACGGCTGTTACAGTTTTCATAACAAAGGAAACAGCGCCGGGCGGATGTGTGAGCTGGTCCGCGTCCCGGAGCCTCCAGGCGCAATGCGGACGTATAGTGTCTGTTTCAGCACTTTTGTTGCTTAACAGCCTGCTTTATGTTGACTTAAACGCTTCAAGCCTCGGAGTTATTGTTCGTATAAAGTGTCTTTCAATAAAATTTCATGTATTTTCGTTTGGCTTGTTAGTGCCTCTTTAAGCTGGACGTTTTGTGAATAATATATGTTTGATTTCGATAACGTGGGAAGATAAATGAACGATTGCCGAATTTGAAGAGGATTACACAGCCAAGATGAATAATTAATGTAAGACTCAGTAGGTAAATCATACAGGTAAAGATATAGAAATTAAGTTACACCAATTTACTGATTTCACTAAGTGTGGCATCAAGCCAAGTAGGTGGAAGTAAAAAAAATTGAGATAATATAAATGCAAGCCAATTGATGAAATAAGTCAAGGATGAAAATTGTGACTCTTACTAATATTCCACGCTTTGACACCTATGAAATACGCAGAAGTATCGCTTCTATATTTTAGAAGCGCCTTAGTAGAGTATATGATTACAGTACGCATTCTCTGATAGCATTAATATAAATTCTTAGAAAACAAAATGTTGCAAATTACAAAGTCTGCAAATGTGAACTTTGTACTCTTTTATGCCCCTAACCAACTTATCTAAATAGATAACTAGTACCAAAAGTCATTATCACTTTCCAATACTTCAATGGGACACAATCAGAGTTTCAACGACCTCCAACTCAACAACAACATAAATTCCAAACAAAGATAATCCCGGCACACATTGATTCAACATATCGTGCATTCTGCTCTCGTGTCTTGCATATCAGAGCCACATAGAGTGCCAAGTATTCCGCATTATATTATATTCATAACATAATGAGAGACACGTCGTCGCGCGTCACCGCTTTATCAATGACTGCATCCATCCACACTGAAATACACACGTAATTAAGTCAACTGTGTAAATATAGAACAAACAGTACTGAACTAGCACTATTTGAACTAGTGTTAGTTTCATTTATAAGTTCAATTATTTTGGGATCGAACGTTGAATCGGATTACTGAACGAAGCTGGCACTATTAATACATAATTGTGTATTGCAGGCTTTAGCATAGAAACCAAATTGTAGATTATTGAACAGACCAATATTAAATACAATAAACTAAGATGACGACAAGAAAATATAAACTAAGAAGAACAAAGGAACCAAAAACTTCTCGTGGTCCTAACAATTAATTTATTATTATCCAATCACGATGACTCAATTTATAAGTTAAACACTGTGCAAATAACAAACTTCATTTCGCTTTGTATATAAAACAAGAAAACCTGGTGCATCTAATTGCCAGACTAAATAATTAGGTACTAGTGCTATAAACATTAAATATTGTACATTTCCTGATCAGAATCATAAAGATAAAGGTTTCATGTTCGTATTTAAAACAAACAAATAGTTTTATGAAAATGGTGAAACAATGTAACTTAAATATTCTCGTAATGTCCGATGTTATCTGACACACTCAAAAATCGTTTTGATTTCAAAAGCCGATAGCGTAAACCGAACGTGCTCACGACTCACGGGCATGTAATGTCCCTGGAAAATATTTTCATAACAGCCCGATTTCTAAATTGTTTAATTTTGTCTACGAAAACGTCAACACCGCATTGGAGTATAAACATCATTTTTTATACATTATATTAGGGATCAACCATAATTTCATTTAACGCGTGGGTTTTTACAAAAACAAAGATTAATAACGTCCGATGGATTACTGTGTACAGCATTGTCGGAATTAGCGCAACTTTTTGGCGCCAAAAAGTTCTTGCAACTTTTAGTCGGACTCACCGGGTGGAGATTTCTGCGGTGTCTCGGGCTCGTCGTGGTTGTGGTTCTTGAGGAGTTGCAGGGCGAGCTCGGTGCCCACTTCCTCGGAGCGCGGGCACGACACGTAAGCGTACTGTCGCTTGGCGGGCGCCGGCACGGGCGCGACGCGGTGTTTGCCGCGCTCGGCCATGCGACGTCTGCCGCGACGGGCTCCGCGAATGCCGCACCACACGCGCCCGGCCGGCAACTCGCCGCCGCTTGCCAGTTGCGACCGAAATTCAATTTAGCGCGTAACTGCCGCACAACTTTATAATCATGTTGATAACTTCAAGCAATGTTTGTCCAAGCAGTGTTACGTAAAGGATCGACTTATTTAAAATTCTAAAGATTTTTCTAACATTTTATAACTATTTTTTTCAATTTCAGAAATTGTGTGTGATAAATATTTTAAAGCAATTTATAAATTCCTATATAATTATTAACATTATACATAAATACAAACATATAGACTACAAATTGAAAATATACCATAATTTGAATATAACAATTCGAAATTACCGCAGTAAAACTAGGCTCTTTATTAACATATTTTTTTATTAAAATCATTTTTTTTATCTTATTAAGATTTTTGTCATACCCACTAAGGATATTAATTTCGGGAAATGGTCGGTGTGCCGTGCGCGCGCACATCCGCGTCCGAGTCCCGCAGCTGGTCCCGCACCACGGTCGATAGCACGTGTCCGGGCCCGCGGGATCCCGGACTGCACTATACGCCGGACGGGCCTGTACGACCACACCGTCGTGTTTGGAAGGTTAAGTTTTATTTGCAATTTAGATTTCATTTATTATTAACTTTTGACAGAGATGTAATTTTAGACATTTTAATAATATTATAATTAAAAAATATATATTTTAGAAGATATGATCATGGTATAAAATCACACCACTTTATTTTAATAAACACAAAGATACAGTCTTCTACTGAATAAACACACCTAACAGTACTCGAATTCCCGCCTAATTTTTAATTATGACACATAATAATATGTTACTAATTAAAGAACTAAACAAATACATTCGAATTCCCACCAATTTTTTTTATTATGACACAATGGTTACTAATTAAAAAATCTAAACAAATGAGCATAGATAATTTCCATTCTAAATTCAAATCCAATCATAAAACACAATACTCGTTTCCTCTTCCCATCCTTTTTCCTTCCCGCTCCCGATTTTTATGGGCTGGTAACACATCCATGATCCAGCGTTGTGGATGTTCACGGGCGGCAGTGATCACTTACCACTATGGCCGAGATTAATAAACGATCTTCATGTCTATCTAAAGATCGATCGAGAAAATAGACCAATGGGCTCAAGGTATTGTCGACACGCTCACATTTGATGTGTTCTGATTGGTCTATTTTCCGGATCGATCCTTAGATTGGGATTGGGATCGCTTATTAATTTTGTCCATAGGTGAATTGTTGGCTCGTTTGCAGGACCGATGTAATAAAAAAAAATACAAGCTAATGTAGGCAAATTCGACACTGACTTAAATGATGAAGAAAAGGATGATTGAGGTGGACACGTGTAATAATAGAGATTATTGTCTCTTCGAAAATGTCAGATCAGCGCCAACCAAATATTTCTTGATATTTTTTTTATAGTGGTAACACCCCAGTCTAGATGTCCTATTAGTTCTTTGGCAAACTACTTAATTCTTACCTACATAAAAGAGGCTTAAGACCCAAATTGCCTAATTTGAAAATGCAGTGATTAATTGAGGAACTTGAGAGCGTAAACTGCAACAAAAGCTGGACTCGGGCTGTGACCGTGCATAATTTACCAAGTAACGATCTCACAACATCCGAAGCGGCTTACTGAGTCAATATCCGATGTTGGTAAGAGATTTAGTATTTGGTATTGTTTTCAAAGTAGGCAAAACTTTGTCTTGAAAAGTAGATACATTTTTATAGTAAATTGAAAGCTAATGTTTTCTTTTTTTGCTGCCATGACAAACTACATTGAAAATTATGTGCATTGTAACGTGCTGTGCACTCTAAGTAAAAGTATTTTATTAAGAACATAAAATATATCCATCGCCGTGAAGCGGTTACATGCCGCTGATCGGCTCATTAAGGCTGCGTGTCCGAAAAACCCAGGAAAAACTTGAAACTTGACAAACTTGCTTTGATTTTCATTATCATGCAGGTGCGATAGTCGCTATTGGCAGATATAATACCATAGCACTTAAAAAAATATTTGCAGAGTAATAGTATTTACCCAAGAATACATAACATTACGCTCTAGATCATAATCTAAACCGCAGACCATATTTCCGTGATTACAAAACAGGTAGTCTATGTCATTCTCCGACCCATAAACTATCTGTCTCCAAAAATATGCATCCGTTGTGTCGTCGCTGCGTGGAACAAGAACACTCGTGAATTATCATGAGAAGGGTAGGGTTATTTTTATCACTTCCATTTTATGTTCTTTTTTTATATCTTTTATATCATAATTTTTATTATATATTTTTTGTACTCATTCTTTTCGTTTTATCTATTATTTCAGCACTCACCCATCTCTTTTAGTCTCTACATCACCTTACATTTGACTGGCAGGGAATGCCTCAACCAGTCAACCCGTCACTCCATATCAGCGTCATTTAAAATGTAGCCAAAAAGATGCCGTACACACAATACGATTCGAGTTTATTATTCTGAAATAAGCTAACAACAAAATTGTTCAAAAGCCGCGAAGATGTCTACAACAGTTCCTATTCAGAATAACAACCGTATATTTCCACCGCGCTGAGTAACATTAGCAAAAAGGTTATCCGCGAGACCATACTCGTTCGTAATTTCAACGTTTTTGCACATAAATATTATTCAGAAAACTGGGGATGAATGCAGAGTAATTTGTTGAAATGCTGATGCATAAGTTGGCAGTAGTACGCGAAATTTGTGTAAATTCTTTCTTTATAGCCAGAGTGAATAACATGCTAACGATTATCATTTTACGAATGAATAAAAATAATGTAGTATTTGCTCATTTTCGTGCCATTATTTTTGCAAGTTCATGGAACGTATAAATACTAATGCCCAGTTTCTATAATCTATCTATCTTTAACAAGAGATTTCGTTACATGTTTATATGCATTTATGTGAAAGTAAACAAAGATAGAGAGATATAGATATCGTGTATTTATTTGTAGTTAGCTAGGTAAGACGCCATGTTAGGTTGCCATATTAAGCTCTAGTTAAAGATAGATAGGATATAGAGACCGGCCGTAAATGATTTATCCTATCTATCTTAAATGGTAAATTCTATGTGGTAGAACCTTTGTCAAGGTCGGTAACGCCACGTGGCAAATAGACCAGTTTGGATATTATCACAGTCGTAAAATAACGTTAAGCTTTCCTAATCCATTTCGCTCCATGAGTGAGATTGCCTTAGACCCAGAATATCAATAGGATAGTCGTATCCATCCTGTGACGGATGTAAAGAAGGGTGAAAAACCCATTATCAAACCCAAATGTATCGTATTTCAGATTCAGCTTGGGTATATTCAGTTGCTACCGGACCAGGATAACTAAGTATAGTCACTGGCGTGAGCTATAACTATCAATTATTAGTTATCTTTCACCCACCTGGACTAAGCTTACCATCTTGGTCATTTTAGTTAATTCGTCATTCCAGTGTAAATGCTATATATATATTGTGGTACTCGTTCATTCCTTTTTATATTATACTACCTTCGGCTTCCTTCTCCTGTTCATTCCAGTCCATCCAAAGGTTGTCTGGATATTTAGATTTAAGTTCCTTATTTGTGTTATTCCTATGTTTTGTGTACAATAAATAATTATAAATAAAAAAATAAAATAAAAATAAAGTTCTACAAACTACAGTAAAACTAATTTGTTCATAACCGATTTTTTGTAACATATTTTGAGTAGTGTGAAGTACTGAGAACAAATAATACAAGATTACTGCAGTATCCCCTACCACTTGCCGCAGTAGCCACAATAGTTAAGGAAATCCTTAGCTTTACGTCGCCCGGCCGGATATGACTTTCTACCGGAAACCTATCATTCTAATGGTCATTCCCAAAGGAATGAAATCGCCGATGCAGATGTAATATCCTTGCTCGTTCCTAAACAATTTGTATAGCATTTCCTTTGCTTAATGTAGTAAATTTTTTCTTGGAAATACTTGTAATCTTGTCTTCATTTTTTTTTCATCATTGCCATCATCAACCATAGCAAGTTGAATATGAGGCTTCCCCCAAGAATGGTATGGAAATCCATGATTTACCCACGACTAAATGAAAGCAAGAGGAATATTGCATGTAGCTAACAAAGTTACATTAAAGAATCTATCTGTTGAGCTTATGCTATCGAATTTCTGTTTCATATTTGTGATTTGATGTGAGTAGTTATAATGTAAAAATGAAGAAACATCGAAAACATGTAGTAAAGGGCGATTGTTGCGGAAACTTTAATCTAGAAAACAATGCGGAGTTTTGATTACAGAAACAGTCGGCATCGGTTAATACCGCGGTTCGGGATCGTTTTTCTGTCTCATCACTATCGTAAATATTTCAACTTGAATAAATTTATCTTTTATTAGCAGCTATAGATCGATTTCAATACTGCAGTTACTGTATTTTTTCTGCATTAATTAAAGTTAAAATGATATTTAACAAAACCTTTAACTTTCTTTAACTTTAACTTTCTTTTAAGTGTTGATAGAACAGAGACAAATATAAACTATAAATACCAAATATTTAAATTAAATTGTAATTTGGAAAAAGGATATCAAATAATTAAATTATACGCGTTTTATATTTCTTTTAATATGTTTTTCACTTTTGCTAAAGTTTCTCCGAATGTTTCATGCGACACTTTACTTTACAAAAATAACAAGCTTTAAAAACATACACAATTTTATTACAATTATCGTTTAAAACATTTTTACAAATAATTTGGAACAATACACTATTTAAAGCTACAAAATACTTGAGCCACATAAAAGGGAGCGTAAAATGAAGTGTCGCAAAACAAAAAAACAAAATGGCCGGCTTTTGATTTTTCACAAAAAGTTATTCTGCACGAAGGAATCGTCTCAGTCAGACAGAAGTCATTCTAATTGAACTTCTGAAGACAAAAACATTTCTCAGGACACGCAACAAAAGACTTTATGCGAATGATGATGAAATTTAATTTGTTAATATGACATACATGGCAAGTTAGTGCGCGACAAAAGAAACCCTACACCTAGAAAGCTGTCCGTCACAAACAAAATGTATTATCGACGACATTTTTATTTGTCAATTAAAGTGATCATTACAATTTTTGGTCGTAGCTTTAATCTAATTTAATTTTGATACATGAAGTCCCCTGTGTCAGTTGGTAAATCAGACACTGCAAAGTAGTACAAAGTTTAATTTATTTATCAAAATATCACGATTTAATATTAATGGGACTTGATATATGAAAAATAATTACAATTGGTTGGTGATCGGTGACGTGACGATGATAAGCGAGATGATGAACCGGCTCGGTGGAACGTTCAGCAAATGTGCATATCCGTGAAAGTCTTCTTGTCCTTGTAGATCGGACCCCAGGCTCCGTAATCCTTCTTCAGTTCCGGTTTCTTCGGAATTTGGAAGGACGCTTGCGATGTTGTTGGCTTCCTGAAAATTTGAAAAAAACATTGCATGTTAATAACTGAGGAATAATTGAGATGTTTTCACACTTTAACTTGGCTTCTCGTGAAAGAAAAGACTGCTTTAAAAAGTTACAATAATTACCGTTTTCTTATAGAAATATAAGCAGAAACGAATACAAATTATTGACTTTCATTTAAACTAACTAAATGCTGTTAAACTCTTGCATTTTCGAGCTGGCAAAATTAATACATTTTAAATAATTTACATAGGTACTCAACATCGTAAAGATCAATCTCATTTCTGTCCTACTAGTTCAACAGACAGCAGAAATCATCCCTGTACTACTAATTCTCAATGAAGTACAAAACACTCACTTAATAGGAGCAGACACGTCGAACGATTTGCAAGCGTAGTTGGCCTTACTGGCGGTCTTGCACTCGTCTCCGCGGGCCATAACTGCTAGCATCTATCTCTTTCACTGTCAATTAGCTGACGCCGGTTGGAAGGAGATGGAGATGATGAGAAGGTGGCTAAGGCGGGAAAGCTACGGCACGTGCTGGATGTGAGTGAGCACCGCGTGTTCCAAACGGTTGCCGGTGTTCGCCCGACGACTGCCTTTTCTGGTGCACAGGTTTTTGGCGAGCCTGGAATTAAAAAATAATAATTTAGAGGTCTATGTTTAGCAGTGGATGAAGAAAGAGAGAGATAAGATCTATGCTTTATTAAGAGCAAGAATTAAAGGACAATAGAACAGTAATTTAAGGGGTTAGTTCAGTAGTGGACTGCAATTTATGTCATTTTATTCTAGGGAAACATCCAATAAGAATAACATTTATGTCATGAAATCTACAACAACACAGGCATCGAATAAGTTACAAAGAGGATGATGATGATGAATATTAATATATCCCCTGAGTGGACTTTGTTGAAGCTATCTTCATAGGCGCCTCAGTAAAGGCCAAGTATATGAAATGTACAACATTTAAGGATCTGCCGGCACGCACAATTAGCACTTCTTCAGAATCAATGAAAACAATTTATTTTACTTGGTTACCAAGGACCATAATTATTGTTATTTAAATTATTTAGTCAGGGGCTAATCATTTTATCAAAACGTGTTGTTTTATTTTTCGTAAATCATAATACAAACCACACCAAAGAATTTGTGCAGCATTATTTAAAATATGTAAACTGGAATAAGTCGTAGCTGACTCTATTAACAGGTTATATAAAATGTATTGAGATTTAATATTTGCTGCGCATTTTCAATTCAAAATACCTACTTTTATATGGACCATCCACGACGTTTAAGCGTTTTTATTAATCCAAGTGATGTTGACATGGTTACATTAATTTAAACGTCATAAAGGGTATCACGTGGACAAAAAAACATTAAAATAGATTCAATGACTTTTCATTCTAGATTCTCATATAATCTCATAGATTGTTACTTTCTCATACAGTTTGTAAGTAATTATTAGATTGAACACGTTAATGACACCCAACTTAATCAATGAAATTCAGCAGCTATCGTGTTGTCTCTATCGCTCTGTACTGCATCAAGTTCCATCATTAAGAATTCAATAGAAACCTTGAAGGCACTCAAGTACAACAAACACATTATGCAAATATCCCACAGATGTACCTCGTGCACAAATGACACCTTGATAGGTGCATAAGATCCATGCATTTTATCTGCATAATATGCTAATGCAAAGATTTGTTCAAGAGGCCGGTTTAACTGGATGATGCAACATCTAAGGATGTTGTGTGGTTTGGTTTGCGAGAAATTATCATTTTCCAAGGTGATCAAGCCGTTCTGGATGTTTATTACAAAATAGACAAAGTCGAAGGTTGTCACCAGGGGCATTTATTCTTCAACAAGAATTTATTCTAGAAAATAGAGCACGTGATGAAACTCAAACTGGTGCAATAAAAATACATGATATTGCAAATTAATACTCCAAGTAGGTAGCTAAATCATCCCTATATACCTACGTTCTAATCATTTTGATTTTGCTAGTCCGGTTAAAGAAAATTGCATCACTACTGACAAAAATGTGTAGCATTTTGGATATAAACTATTTTAAACTAAACCAAAAACCCAACTTCAAATTATTGTCGAAATTAGCTTAAAATTTTACGAAAGAAAATCGTCTCCTCCTCTTCCTTCCTAAGAACTTCGTTACATAATCGAGTCCACAACTCTTTAAGTGGTTTTAGACAATTTTTCTAAAGCCTACAAGATCAACTTTATGAAACAAAGTTGCGTGCAAAGCATTACAAAGAACAGGTCTAAGCAGCTTCCAGCAAGGCTTGTCGATCACACTTCGAATACGTGATCCGTTTCGATATAAACAAGAACCGGTCCGACCGCTGTGGATCGCGTACCATGGATCTCGCTCACCGCAGTGACCGTTGCCACTTCTTTAATGATGTTACCATGTGGTGTGTGGCACATTGCAGTATTCAGATGCATTTTTATATTAAGAGGAGCAAATCCTGTGTTGCTACATCATAAGGGTACCTACGTATAGCTTGGCAAAAAAATTTAGAAATAAATGGAGGCGCCACTGAGCCGTTTGTATGGCATTGATGCTTATTATTATAGATTAAATAACAACAAAATAATAAAAATTTATAATAACGTATTTTAGTGAGAACGTCACTAAAAATTCACAAATGTGAAAGATGTGATAGAGCTGCCAGGTGAAGTAAAAGGTTAGTTCCGTTTCTACACTTTTTGCCAATCTATACATATATTCGGCCACATAGCCAACAACGTCGTTAAAATACATAGTAATTACATTCCTATGTTTGACAACAGAAGGGTTCTGATTCCAATAGTCATAGCAATTTATTCTAAATTGTCATATTGATACTTGAGAAGTATAATTTTGCTGAGAATCTCTATCTAATATTGTAAATACAAAACTAAGAATGAAATAGCTTTTATTTATTATCCTTTATCCCTAAAAATGTACGGTTTTTATAAATAACCTAGATCTGTGTGAGCAACATAAAAAAAAAACACAAAAACGAAATCATGCTCTGAATATAATTAAACATAAATATAATTTGATTGCCATAACTGTACTGTACTGTACTGTCCTCAACAATATAGAGTACGATTGGGAGGGGTTAGGCCATATAGTCCACCCCGCTGGCCTAGTGCGGGTTGGCCTAACTGAGTTGGCATAACTGTAACATGTATTAATTCAGGCTTGTTAATATTTGACGTTCTTTACAATACACTAATTTATTTTTAACATAACTTTATCAAATCGTACCTTCTATATTTAAATAATGGAACTTGAAACGCTAGAAGCAAACAATAAATATTTCTTTTCTAGAATTATCTCATGAATTATTTTGCTATACTAGAAAATTATCTTTTAACTTTATTTATATCAACAGTCTACTTAAAAACTCGCCAAAGTTGTCTTTTTTGAACTCATTTGAACGCTAAAAACCAGTTACTTATGTAATTACTGAATTTGCATATTGTTTTTCTCGTTTTTAGTTTTGTTAAGAATAATTTAAGCATTCAACCTAGTTACACATGTAAATTATATTGTGGTTAATTTATAAAATACTACAAAGGTCTTCGTAAATATTATAGTAAATATTATCATAGCCCGGCACTAGTTTTCTCATCAAATGTTTAATTAATAACAACAATAAATATAAAAATTATTTGCGTATTAAATTCACGTGGATGTATCTCTTTCTACACGTGAACGCTTGTATTAGAAATAACCAGAATGCTGAAAAATTACCAGGTTTAGCTTATCCTAATCAATCAATAAAGTAAATTTATTCAAAACTCATGGTCACCTTTACAAGAACATGACCATGCCAATTACTTGGAATACGTTTTCTTTTTTATTCTATTCGTTTTAGTAGAATATTTTTTAGATTTACGCTTGATGTTCCAAATCAATAAATAAACATTTAGTTTAATCATTTTAATTACAATATATTCGGAATGAGGTAATGTCCCGAACTTGTCAACGCAAATAAGCAAGTAGTAGAATTAAAAAGTATAGATTACTACATATTCTATGCAACTTAATTAATATTCACTTGTATATGAGTTTAAAAATTGCTATAAATTATACACATGGCGTAACCAATGTAATGGCGAACTTGTTTAATTCACATCATATTCGTCAAATTTATTACCATGCAGATAAGGTTTAACACGGGTAAAACTTCCAAGTTTTTCTACAGTTATCCGCTAGTCATGCCAACCTATCAACCGTTTGAATCTTTATAAACTGGAATATGTTTAACGCTTGAAGCATAGGATATTATTCTATGCACTACATTCCTATTTTATTTCATTTACACTATAAGACATTGTGTGTGTATGTTAAAAAATATATAAGAAGAACATAATTTAGAAGAGGTTAAGCACAAAACTATTGATACTTCCAATATTAATTTAAGTATTTTTAAATATCGTATTATTATTATTTATTTATAACAGCCAAGAAAGCCTTTGTACAGAATCAGGGTAATTGTGTTGAAGAAGTCTGTAATTGATGGTTCAATAAGGTAAATTTAGGACAATGGGAATGTGATGAACAAATGCAGAAACTATTTTTACTTGCAATATTTTGAATCAAATAAGACAAGACGTGATTCTAGGCTTTTCTCTATTTCTTAGATATAAGCGAAAAACCATCTAAAACTATTCTTCAGTCCTTTTTGCAGCATTTATAAAAACAGTAGATATTTTTTTAAATAATATATATCACACTATCGCGTATTGTGTCATGTTTTGCAACAACATTGAGGCAAATGAATCCATTAAGCGAATTACTTCCAATTTCCGGCAGATCATTTCCTTAGCATTAATCACAATGAACATAACAAAAAGTTGTAGGTACGTAAAATTAATTATTTTAACAAAGAAGTTCAAGTACAATAGACTCATTTATCCCTATGTACATCTGTATAGAATATTAGCAATTATACTAATACTATCATAATACAAGTAAACATATTTGCAATAGATTTATGATCCTATTTGGCTCAAAAGACGTTTAACAACAATTCTAAAAGTATTCAAGTTTGTCACTGTTATAAATACAATATCAAGAATCCAACTCTTGTATTTGTTTAAAAATCCATATATCACAGCTTATACACAACAAATAGTCCTGTCATTAAGGTTAAAAAAAGGGGAAAGATATCCGGGAGTTTTGAAAATGGCTGATTTTCTAGATTTTGAGGTGCCCTTTTCGAAATTTTACTTTGCAACCTTTGTATCTTTGCCGCTCGCCTAGCCATATTCGAAAAATAGCGTCGTATTTTGTTGATATCTCCTTACCGACAAATTTTACGTGAAAAATATGTATATTACAATATTTCCTAAAATTTATGTCCTAACAATTTTTTTTCGTTTGTATAAATAGTTTCGGCGTACGAGCGCTGCAAAGTGTTACTTAATACGCATAGATTCTCGCAATTATACAATGTCCTTTATAAGAAGCCATGGCTCTATGTTTCGTACAAGAAAGAGAGGGGAGTCACAAAGATGAGCCATTCCCTTATACAGGTTGTCCCAGAATTCGATGATAAACCGGTAACGAGAGATAGACCAAACTCCCGGTAAACTTTCCGGGTAACGACCAGATGACTGGACTAAAAATAGCGAAAATTTTTATGAACGGTCGACTGCCTTACATCTACCTTTTCGGAAAATCGCTCAATCATAATATCAACAGAAAAACAACATTAAGTGGGACCTGGGAATCGGAGCAGAGTTTCACGGCTTTCAAGAAGTAATATAATAATAATAATATAAACATGTATTGTAGATTTTAAAATCTTAAAATCAATGTTATATTTGTGCAAACAGTAAATGAATAAGTGCTTAATGTGAACTTAAAACATATTGATATGAGAACGTATGACTATCTGTATTCTTGATATTGTTTAAAATTGTACGCAAAAGCATTAAACCTTTGTTTACAAATGAAAGGACATGACTCATTTTCAACAAATTGTGAAATAGTAGTGGTGAAAATCATTGTTGCAATACCTACACTGTATTCAATATATCAGAATGTAACATATTTATACATAACATCTTTGCTTAAACATAAAAATGTCCATTTCATATAAATTACCATATAAGTGAAAGCTTTGAATAACAACCAACAGTATTAACATAAGTGACCAAATCAAAACCAAATGGAAGTTGATACATGAGTTTCTAATATAAATTGAATCACAAAAAAGCAAGCAAAAATGAACAACCCATTACCTTAAAGCAATGCAACATGAGGTTATTGACATATGGAAAGTGTAACAGAATTTTAATGAGTAATGACCCGGCCGAAAACGGGTTAAACACGATCACTCCTAAACCATCCATTAACGTGAAAGCACTGACCTTGGTAGAAATTTGTCGGTGATCGCGAATTTTCTCTTCGATTTTGTCATTGACACCTACAAATTATTATTTTGATATAATAAATTTCACTTCGATAAATGAAGAATTTCGATGCCGATTGGCGTACAGGCGAGATACGACTGGAGCGGGTTCCAGCCAACATGTATTTATGTAGCTGCTTCCAACACCGGTTTTCTGACGGTATTCAATTTACGTAGGAACACGATGTCGCGTGTATTATGTGTTTTTGTGTTATGTTTGTGGATTTTTCCGATAGACAATGTGAACCAGTTTGGGATGTCGTAGAATGTACTACGTCTGTCGGGTGAATGTGAGCAGACGCACGTCTGTCAACGACCTTTCACGTCAGTTGCGGACGAAGAACACGTGCTTAGTGTATGCTAGGTAGGTATTAGGATTTAGGAAATATACCTACACCCGCGGATTTACCCGATAAATATGCCTCGCAGACTAACTACTGTAAAGTATAGACATAAATATGCCCGCTAGATACCTGACTGTTGCGAGCGCTCCAACCCAACGGATTTGAATGCCCGAAATCGTGTGTGGTGTATTCACGGATCCAATCTGGGATGCCAACGAGCTAGCTAGGGTTAGCTGTTAAATTAACAGTAGCCAATTTAACTCCATTTGACTCCATTTGAGTGCCTACGACATAGCGAGCAAATATTGACGTGCAGTAACATTGTAACCAAAGGGTCGACAACTTTCAATGAACTACAATGTATGTACGACAGTGCACCTATACTGCTTCAGAAAAATGCCAACGTAAGGCACCATTCTTGTGCCTTTCCTATTCCATTATTACAATAACCAATTTATTATAGTCGATAAATTATAAGCTAAATAAACTCTTTGTTTATTGAACTATCCAGAAAACATAAAAGTGGCTGACTGCTTCGGTAAAGTTGTTATACTACGGTAATACAACGCTGTGGTCTCGGTTTCGAGTCCCGGGTCACGCAAAGTGATATTGGAATTTTTTATACATGATCAGCCAGGAATCAGGAATTTGTGCTCGATATGGTGATAGGTTCGCCCCCTATCACATCGTGGAACGAAACACATAAGACGTGTTCCGTTAAACGTTTGTGTCTTGGTTGCACCTCTACCTACCCCTTCTAGGAAAAGGGTTGATGTTTATGTTTACAGTATGTATGTATGTAACATTAAATAGATAGTACAGATCTTCTGACTTCACAGTCATCGTCAATGCATGTCGTTTCATATCTTTGCACTGATCATCCAAAAATCATCAATTTAATAACTTGTAACATTTAAGCTATGCAAAAAGAACAAACACATTCCTACCAGGCACCTTAAATAATGTTCAAACATAATTTTGAGGTTATAAGAAACTTACAGTCCTTCGCAACCATCATCATCATCATCGTCGTCATCAGCCCTTCTGCATCCACTGCTGGACAAAGGCCTCTCCTATAGCACGCCACTGGGCTCAATCTTCAGCATCGTCTCCAACCCTTCGCAACCAGATTATGAAAATTACTTATCTTTTAATAAATGTATGTGTTAACGGAAATGTGTGTAATCCGTCATTGTATACAATTCCTAGGAAATGTATGTAATTCCTAAAATCGCCCGGAAATGTGTAAAATAAATTACATTAGACACATTTCCTAGGAAATCTATACATTTCCTAAATAGTAATCGGAAATGTAAGTAAATGCAAGTATTTAAGATATTAATTAACATAAACTAACCTAACCTAACCTAACCTACCTACCTACCATTGGAGAACAATGGAGAATGTCACATGAATCTTGACAGGGAGCCCGAAATGAGCTTCTTGGACACCGGAAGGGTTATTTTTAATTAGTAACATAGGTAATATGAAGATACGAGTATTATAGAATTTACCGCTATGATTGTTACCTGTGATAAAAAATATTACTCTCATTTGAACAACGTGTTTTATTACAGAAACCATTATTCTTATACATTTCCTAATACGATGTTGGAATTGTATACAATGCCTAGGAAATGTATACATTTCCTAGGATATGTATGTATAAAATAATTATTGAAAGAATATTTTATACATTTCCTAAATAGCTTCGGAATTGTATACATTTCCTAGGAAATGTATACAATTCCTAAATTTCATACATTTCCGGTAACATATGTATTATACTTAGGTGAACTTCCACGTGTCGCCATTACATATGCTTCAGATTACCGTAGGACTGAATGTAATTTATAAATTACAATGCATATTAAATGAAACGATTATCTACTCGTAGCTACCAGTCAGACATATTGTATTGCCTCTGCACTGGCACGCCCTACATAAATTATGGAATGATAATTATGTACAATACCTATTTCACATGCACTATTCAAGGTTTTATGAGTAATATAATTTCCCTGTTTATTTTAGATGATTCGAGAAATATAAGTCCTCACTTAATGATGGTGGTCACGGAAGTCATCGATTTCACTAACTACATTTACGTCGATTGAAATTAGTTCAAAAATATATCTCTTAAACCGGTATAACGGTAAATTAAGGCCGGCAGACTATTTAACAAAAGTTGCAGGAAGTCGTTGCATGCAGGTCGCTTTCAAAAATTCAATGTAATAATGATAATTCTTTTTTATAATTATACTTAAGAAACAGATTCAAGATCAGCCTCCGTGGCGCAATTCGTTAGACATCGGCTTCGAAACGAGAGGCCGCGGGTTCGATCCCCGCACCAAGAGAAATGTTTGTGCGGCTCACAAATATTTCTTTCTGTTGTTTCTCGTCTGGGTGTTTGTGAGACCGAAAAGTCTCTCGTAGTTCTGATACCTGCAACACAAGACTTAATTGATCATAATGTGGAGTCAGGACTATGTATGTGACTGTTGGGTGTATTTATTTATATTTATTTATCATGATGAAACTGTTCCGCCCTCACACCCGCCACTGCAACTCCTGTAAGCCAGAATCAACAGTGGTACGCATTTTAATAACCCCGAGCATTGAAGCGGAGTCTCTGGGAATGTCTAACTTGTCTTTAACCCGCAACGAAATCAATCACAAAGTTAAATTAATAGGAGGATGATGATGAATAGAAAATTTCCGAAAATGCTTGTTCATGTGTTCACACATTCATGTGGAGGCCTTGTGCCAGACATCACATATAGAGTGGACAACCGGATTGATTGAAAGCAACAGTAGATAGCGTGCTGGTTACCGCTTTCAGCAGGTCCGGTGGCCTGTTGGTAACAGACCAGACACGGCTGCCTACATGTTCACGGTGGTTGCGGGTTCAAATCCCAGAGCACTCCTCTGACTTTTCGGAGTTATGTGTGTATTGATAGTCAATCACCACGCATTTTAACGGTGAAAGAAAACATCGTGAGGAAACCTGCATACCGTAGCGATTTTAAAGAATTTCTACGGTCAGTCCGCCAACCCGCACTAGGCCAGCGTGGTGGACTATATGGCCTAACCATTCTCAATCGATTCTCTCGATAGCAGAGTAGGCCCGTGCCCTGCAGTGGGACGTATATTGGCTGATGTAGATAGGGTAGACCCACGATCGCTATGCGTGTTTCGTGTTTAATAACGATGATTCATCGTGGATTTATGGAAAAGATTATGTTTTAAGTAATATAGACTTGATCACTTACGTCACTATGCTTTTAGTAATCACTAGCTTCTGCCCGCAAACTTCGTCAGCGTGATTAACTTTATTTGGTATTTTTCATCCCGTCCCGTTATATCCCGCCTTTCCCGTCTCATTCTCACTCAAGGCATGTAAACCAGTCCCATCCCATCCCTGTGAGTATAAAAAGTAACAAATATATCGGAATTAATTCCTAATCCCACGGGAACACTTAATTTTTCGGGATAAAAAGTAGCCTACGTGTTAATCCAGGGTGTCAGCTACTTCCATACCAAATTTTATCGAAATCCATTAAGCGGCATTTGAGTTCATTGTGCACAACCGCACAGACAAACAGACAAAAAAAATTAAAATCATATCCTTTATTACGTTAATAAAGACCCCCATATTAGTTTTTCTTTTTTATCTTCCACAATACAAAGAAACACCCTGTATGTAAGTAAGACATTTACCAGTTTTTAAGTTGGACTTGTACCTATTTAAGTAACTGTGAAAACCGCATCTCCTTTCGTCTTGTAGTTTTTGCGTGATGCGCAAGTAAATAAAAAGAAACACCCTGTATGTAAACGAAATGTATACCAGTTTTCAAATTGGACCTGCAGCAATACAACTGTGAAAATTGCATTTCATTTCGTGCGGTAGTTTTTGAGTAATGTGCAAGCAAACAAAAAGAAACACCCTGTACGTGAATGCAACATATACCAAATATTAAGTCGAGCCTGCAACAATACAACTGTGAAAACCGCATCTCATTTCATGCGGTAGTTTTTGAGTAATGTGCAGGCAAATAAAAAGAAACATCCTGTATGTAAATGCAACATATACCAGTTTTTAAGTTGAACCTACAGCAATATAACTGTGAAAACCGCATCTCATTTGGTGCAGTAGTTTTTGCGTGATGCGCAAGCAAACATACAGACAGACAGACAGACAGACAGACAGACAGACAGACAGACAGACAAAAATTCTAAAAAAAAATGTTTTGGCTTCTGTTGCTGTTATAAAGACCCCTCGCGTTAAAATTTCTCAAATATCTTCCATGTACAGACATCGACCATTTACATTTTTATTATATGTATAGATTAAAAATCCGGATTTTGTGTTCTTAACGCAGGTAATTTTTTTGGCTTATCCACGTCATCAATTTGAATATTTTCCTAGTATTTTGTATTAAAAGTACCTAACGTTGTGTTATTTGAAAAAAATACTATTAATATAAAGTTGTTGCTATGATATTAAAATCAGGAATATTTATGGGTACCTACTCATACTATACATATTATATTTTATTTATTTATTATTATACTGTAATAGTAAGCCAACAGTAAATCCAAAACGCTAACTATTATATAATTCACATAATGCTAGTATCAGCTATATAAAAACCACATTACAGCCTTTACTGTTGAAAATAATATGTATTACCATTATGTGCAAATGTTTTGAGATTGAATATACAGTATAATATAATTGTAGTATTTACACAACATTAAATTATATCTCAGTTATAAATACAACTGTAAAGAAATATCTAGTTTCCGTCGTCGGCGGAAGACATTCCGAATTTGGCAGAAATTCCCATGACGAAAGTTGAGCTTCCTCTATTTCACATCTGACACGGCGTATTATACCAAAACGTCTCCGAGACGACGTTAATGACATTTCCTACGTATTTTAAGTGTAAGTAATATGAAATCTTGTTTGAATAAAAATAAAAATGTTTCATGTGGACATTTTATCAACTATAATCGTGGATATTTCCTTGGTTATATCTCTTGGAAACAAGGCCATACCCGAGTTAATATTACTGCAATATTTAAAACAATAACATTAAGTAAGAGAATGGCAATGAGAGGAAAGCTTGGAAACCATGAAAGAATAGGTGGTATACCTTTAAAAATTACAAGATTTCACGTCATGATTTAAAAAAAACCTATTTATAATGGCCACACCAACATTTTACTATTGCGTGATATAAAACTGTTCACTGGTGGTGGGTCTTTCATATATATAAAAGGCCGTCTAGGTAAGTACCACCACAATATCTATTTCTCTCGCGAAACACCAGTGTAAATGCAATGTGGTGTTCCGGTTTATATACCTATTAGTTCCCATATGAATATAAAAGTTATTGACATACGACAAGGTCATGTGAAATGGTCGGTTACTGACCACAAATAGCTAAAACAAGGCTGTATTATATAAATTTTGTCGCCGAAATAAAAATGCGTCATCGTCATCATTAACTTATGGCAGTCATTTGTACTACAGAATATTTTACTACAGGGGAAAAAACTATCATTCTAATTTATTTAATAATCTGGAACAAATTGCCGATACTGAATGTATTGTAAAATTTTCAGCAAGCCGGTATAATTGTACCAACCTCTAATCAATATTCTTTATGGACATCGAGTGCCAGTATATACCGGGTATATCAAGACTGCGACCAAAAACGAAGCTAGGTGGTAATTTTATTGGTTACAAACACGATGCAAATAAAAATTTCGCCAAAACAGTGTAAGATATTTTTTTAGAATTTTTTAAAAATCACTGTTTTTAGTTGGCAAATACCTAGTTTTTCGAAAATACTAATTTAAACCCTTACGTACCATTGCGTGATTAAAAATAAAGAGGTGAACATCTTTATTTTAGGAAAACTATGTACATATATATCACCCAAATACGACGATAAGTAAAAATAAGATAAAGAAAAGTCGGCGATTTTTTTTGCGAAATTTTTACTTGCATTGTGTCTGAAGTCACTAATATTACCACCTGGCTTCGTTTTCGGTCGTAGTCTTGATATACCCTGTATAGTAAGGCTTACATAATTAATTATTCAATGCTTTGATGTGTGTTTTCATTTAATGTTTTTAAGAAAAGGCGCAGCGCAACAAAAGTTTGGTCAGAAATTCCTTATCATTTTCCATCCTACACGATGTTAAGCGTATAACTTATGTATCTATATAATTTGTCAGTTGTTGTCCAGGCCGAGAACGAAAGAAATTTTAATAGGCAAGTATTGGTAAAAAAAAACAATTTAAAAAGTATACAGAATATTTGCATAGGTATGAGAAAGGACATGTTATTACATAACGTACTTAAACTGTATTCTATAAAATATTTGTGACATTTTCTTTGACCGTATTTTTGTAAAAGGAAAAAAACTTGGACACTATAATGTTAGCTTCAAAAAAGGATAAATGTGAGATAACACCACCGCATTTAGGAGTCGTTGTAAGTCTCAATAGTTTTTTAGAATAAAAAGCATCAAACCAGTTGATATTAAGTTGTTATTACACAAGTTTTATGAAGCTGTACAGACTAAAATCTCGAGTGTAAGCACAGCAATAAAAAAAACTAGATAACAATAATTAAGCGTCACATTGTGTTAGAAAACTATAAATGAGTACGTACCTAAGTAGTTTACTATATATATCTATGTATAAGCATACCTACTTATTTCTTAATTGATCATCTCACTGGTCTCAATGGACTGTGACCCATGGGGTGTTGGGTTCGATTCTCAAATCGGACCTCCACTTTGTATAAGCTTTTTAGTTTGAGAAATCTCATATAAGTTACCTCATCACATCTTGGGACGAAAATGAATATTGCGAAGTGATTACCCTGCTTATACATTCGGAATATAGGTGTGAGCTGGTATGTGTATGCTTATTACTAATGATACCAAAACTGTAGAAAAAAACTTGTCAAAAAGTATTTGGATCATCCGGAGTAATGGCTCTTTACTTGCTAAATATTGTATTACAGCATAGAATAATGAAATAATCCGCTACAACTTACTTAAAATAAAATACCTAGCCTTTGTGAAATAATCTTGCTTACAAAAGACGGTTTTAATTTAACAAAGCCGGCTATGAGTAACAGGAAATGTCGGGGACAATAAAGATAAGAGTGGTTTAATTGATGCATTGTAATATCGTCTTCCTTCCACCACGTATCGCATTCTTTGTAGTATTAATACTTTTATTTAAATTTATAACGTGCTTTTTTGTTGACAACCGAAATATAAGGAAAAGTCAACATGTTTTTTTTTTGCATTTAAATTATGTATTCCAATTTTGGTTAGTAGTATATTATTATGTAATTATCTGACAATGTTGTTGTTAAATAGGAAATAATGAGTTGTAAATATGTTAAGAATATTTGGAATAAAATAATAGAAAAAAAGTAATTTCAATTTTTTTTTAATTTTTTTCCTTGGGTCCGGCAAACGAGCAGACAGGTCACCCGATAGTAAGTGATCACTGCCGCCCATGAAGATCCACACCGCTTGATTCATGGATGTGTTGCCGGCTCACCATCAAATTGATAAGGGAACGGGGAAAACGAGGACCGGAAGAGCAATCTGGCAATCTCTCTTTCCGAACGAAACGCGACAGTAAAGCTGTCTCTTCACGTCGATCTCCTCTGAGACAGTGGTGCCGCTCTGGAACAGCCTGCCCATTCATACTGAGTTTTAACTGACAACAGCGTGGCTCTACAACTTCCAAGAACACTATTTATTTTAAGTGAAATTATGTCTACGTAGAACACTGTCGTGTCTAGGTAGATTGACGAGTCATAACATTTGACATAATTAAGCTCGACTGCTCAATTGTTTATTTAGGATTAGCTTGAAGGGCTCCAAGCCAGTTTAGTAAATTCTGTGACTGTTCCCCAACTTAATGGTACAGTAGAGCCTTGAATAGGCAAACCTCTCGGGTTTTTTTATTTATTTTGATATTTAGCCACTACAATCAAAGTACTGCGGTCTATGGTCTAATCTTCTTAAGTAATATGATTTGATATTTTCTTTTACGTAGCTTAATCCTGGCCGATCCCAAGAATCTTACTGCTCAATCTTCTCAACTACACTGCCTGTTTTTTATAGCTCTTAATCCCTTTACATGTAACATAAAGATAACTTTCACATTCCCAGAGATTTGCTGACCTTGAATGTTCGATGTAATTAATATGCGGGCCGCTATGGATCCTGGCTTACAGGAGCACATAGTACGTATCCATCATATTAGCCAATGTCAGTATGATGCGTTTCGGATTCACCTGTATATACTCGGTATAATCAGCCCTTCATAATTGTAGAATTACTACTCTGTCTGACATGCATTGCACTTACTATTATGCGCATTCTTGATTGTAGCTACTTTGTCGTATATAAAAGTTTCTATAGTGGTTGTAAGTGCAGGAAAATGTAGGTACTACACATCATGTAGGCACTCGGGACATGTAAACAGTATTTACATATTATTTACAAAAAAAAACCTTTATTCGCTTGTTTTGTATATTTAATGCTTTAAAATGTCAATCCATAGCGTGTGTATTGTCACGTTTGCAAATTGCGAAAACTTGATCCGTATTTCCATACTAGTTTCCTTGTACATGTATATGTTAAGTGGAAAATGTAATCTGTATAATATACGATTATGTAATAGTGATAATTGATCTCCAGATACAAAGTATATATGCTAATTCTTCATCTGCCAATCCTTATATCATACTTTGTCTCAAGATGACTGTCTATCCGACTTACAGGATGACTTAACATCTTCTTATGTCTTCTCACCTCATAAATTATCAACTCTAGATGATTCTGTCCGTAATCCAAAAGAATTATAATGCTAAGGCCGGCTGTCTACCTGAATACTTTTGCGAAATAGACTTTTTAATCTTCCTTACTGGCATAGTGTGGGTTGACGGTCTTGAAAAATTCTTAAATACTAAAAAACGTTTTTAGTACGTTGGCACTTAATAAATATATTTCTTTTCTTCCAAATGTATTAGTTGCACTTTCATGATGTATTAAGCCTAGAGTCCAGACATATCGGAGTAATAAAGAAGCTAAACATTAGTTTCAAAGATAAGTGAAATGTCTCTATATTCAGCCTATCCCTAACCCTCACTTCATAATCGGTGCAATAATGTTTGCAAAAATATCTAACTTAATTTAGAAGTCGATAAAACATTGCAATGCTGACTTCTACGATATCGGAAATTAAAACGTTTAATAAACAGCTATTCTTGTAACATATTCTACTTTTTTAAATTATAATAGAGCTCTATATTCTACACCCTTATGTGTTAATCGTCTTTTTTGTATTTTATTTTTACTTTAATTTTTGTACTCATTTCAAGCACCTAAGATTTACAATGCCTGTTAACGAACGAAGCCTTTGTTTCATGTAGTGTTCGTGTATTTCTTTCATCCGTGTAGGCATTACAATATTCACGCGACCCCGCGGCCATAAACTTGTCCTCGCAAGGAACAAAGCTTTGACTTCACCGTCATCTTCGCAATGCCACTGTTTTACGATTGACAATGTTTTTTTAACAATTTGTTTCTTGTTTTGCAGGAGTACGCAGTACGGAAATGTAACACGTGATTGTATGAAAAGATAAGTACCTGACAAACTTAAAGCACTACAAATACCTACTATTAGTGAGACGAAACAATTATAAATAAATTATACTATTGATTACGAATATGTCTAATACTTTCTGCTTGTTGCTATTGCCTGCAACGAATTATTCGCGCGCATTTCAGCTGTTCCAACTTGCTGAAGCGGTAATGGTTCCGATTTTGTACTGTTACTAATCTTTGGTTCCGATTCATGCAAGTAATGTAAATACAAATAAATAAATACACCCAACAGTCACATACATAGTCCTGACCCCACACTAAGATCGAGTCTTGTGTCGTGGGTATAAGGAACTACGAGAGACTTTTCGGTCTCACAAACACCCAGACCCGAAACAAATACCTGTGGTTCACACAGACATTTGTTTTGTGCGGGGATCGAACCCGCGGCCTCTCGTTTCTCAGCCGGCGTCCAACCAACTGCGCCACGGAGGCTGTCAATGTAATAAAATGTATTGGTTTAACAACTTAATTTGATCAAATCTACTTCACAGCATGTAACTAATAAATGTATAATAAATAAATAAAATAAGTATATTAAGAAACTTTTTATTTTAAGCAAACAGAATCTTAATTTTATGACATAACCGTTTGTAAGAAATAAACATTACTACATTGTAAACAACTTAGCATTCTCAGCACCGTAATATTTGGAAATAAAAAGTTTTAAATCAATTAAGACAAGAGGTTACGCCAGCAAAAGAACTGATCACTTTTACTGATGAAAAATATCTTGGGATAACATTCATAGTACCTTCAGAGATTTGCAAGAATATCTACCTATGGTGTATGAAGATTAAAGTCCAACAACACGCACTAGGGCAACGTGGCGGACTAAGCCCTCTCAAATGAAAAAGTGAAATTGAAAAAGAGGCCCGTGACGTGACGTATGCATATGTATATTTAAGTTCAATTGTTCATTTTTTAAAAGCCTTTTCCATGCTTAATAATAATGTTGATACAAACTGAGAAAACCTTGACACATTTTACGTAAATGCCTAAATATATTCACATAATATTAAAATGTAAATATCAAAATTAGTCGAGATACGGTTTGATGACGATGTCCTCGATCCGTCGTTCTCTGCGGTTGTACAAAAACTCCAACAGCAACACAGATGATCCAGAGAAAAAACCTGAAAGAAAAAACATGTGTAGAACTCTACTATTAAATAAATTGTCTTTTTAACTCATTATTTTGTGAATTACTGAACTTTGCCTGGAAGCAAAATATTTGGTAATAATTCCTAAGAAATTATTTTAAATTAACTTTTAAACAGCTCTGAGATTCCCTGAGAGTCCCGTATTATTTGTTTACAAAATGTGAGTGTTTATTTCTTTGATTTGCTTTTAGAATATAGACAAATACTCCCGGGGACTTTTTACAATAAATTTACTATATTAGAACATACAAACTACTTAGTCAAAAATATAAGTATAGAAATAGATTTTTGCACACGCGGATAATATAAAAGCAAAGAATTAATATTAAAAGGTGTACAAAAATAACACTTCCTACACGATGGGTTTAAAATTTTACATTATTTCTATAACCCTCGGTGCAAACTACGAGAAACAAGTTCTATACTACATTTGATATTAAAATCAATTCAATTTAAAATTCAAATAACCGATGATTACTTGTAGCTGCTATAACTCTTGCTTATTTTGAAATATTCAATATACATATAAGAAAATTAATACTTCAATTTTAAAATCTGAATAATAGAAACGCGTAATAATGATGCGGAAAATGCGCAACTGAAATAAATAAGTAGTTTGTAATATTTTTGCGATACGCCTCATTTTTTTTTCAGTTAAAAAATGGTCTATGCATGAAAATATTATAAAACATATTTTGGGAAAACATTTTGGATTTATATTTTCAACATTGTACTTTACTAAACTCACAGACAGCTGCCTGTCATTCATATGAAGAAAAATACGTTCGTTGGCAACTTTTTTCTTACATATTAATTCAACACGCTATTTATCTTGTCTTTCATTTGTCTCTATCTACTCGTATCTATCACTATGCCAAAGTGTTCCAAATGTTAGATAGATACTAGTAATGGTTTCTTAGATTTACGCGAATGTTACACATTGAAATAAAACTATTTTTACGGATTTTATCGCGATTTGGTTTAATTATTACATTTTTTAACTTTCCGACGCGACGTTTCGATTGCTTTTTCGAGTCCGCCCCGTGAACACGACATCTGAAAAGCACCAGAAACCTCGGGTAGTTAAAAAAATTAAAAAAATTAAACCAAATCACGATAAAATCCATAAAAATAGTTTTATTTCAATAGATACTCGTATTTAACAATTTGTATAAACGTAAGGAAAAACATCGTACTGATTGCAGAAACCTGCATACTTGGGAGTTCTCCGCAAAAGTTTCAAAGGGGCGTAAGTATAATTTACTAAGCCTATCTAGATGATGTAAGTAAAATCTACCTACTCAAAGAAAGGCCGTACCTAAGATAATCAGCAACGGATTTCTTTCAGATAATAATCAATAGACACAATAGTCACATATATAGTCCTGATCCCGTCTTGTCTCGCGGGTGTCAGGAACCACGAGAGACTCCTCACAAACACCTAGACCCGAGACAAATGTTTGCTACATTTGTCTAGGTTCGGGGATCGAACCCGCGGCCTCTTGTTTCACAGCCGGCGTCTAACCAACTGCGCCACGGAGGATGTCTAATAATAATAATGATGCTGACGTATGATGATGATAATAACATACATACATAAACTCACGCCTTTATCCCAGAAGGGGTAGGCAGAGGCGCCATTAGGACACCCACATTTCGCCTTGTATGTTCCGTCCCATGATGTGATAGGGGGCGAGCCTATCGCCATATCGGGCACAAATTCCTGACTCCGGGCTGATAATGAATAGAAAAATCCAATATCACTTTGCCCGACCCGGGACTCGAACCCGAGACCTCAGCTTTGTAGTCGTACCGTAATACAACTACGCCACCGAGGCAGTCATGATGATGATAATAATGATGATACAAACCAAGAAGCAGCACGAAGAACGAGCCCTGCATATCATTGAGATTGACGGTGTGGTTGTTGACCTCCTGCGCCATGGACGACATGCTGTAGCACCGGTCGCGCTTCGGCAAGTACGCGCTTAACCACTTGGTTATCAGACCCGCTTTGTGCATCCGATTTATCCTGGAATTAATGTTAATTTGCTTATTTATTTTGAATAAAACAAGTAAATAAATACACCCAACAGTCACGTACATAGTCCTGACTCCACATTAAGATCAATAGTCTTGTGTCGTAGGTATCAAAAACTACTAGATACTATTTGGTCTCACAAACTATTCAGTATTTGACAACTTAAGCAAAGAACGTTACTTGGTTATTTAGTTAAATAGCGAGTTAGTTATTAAAAGATTGATGTCTGTGCGTAGGTTCGTGATGGTAAACGAAAGCGTATTAGGATGTTATAGAAAAGTTGCATCGAACATTTTTAGCTAATTTTAAAATATTTTATTTGTAGTTGTTATTACAAAAGCAAATCTTGTAGGTATCGAGTTGTAGAATTGCATCGCCATCAATATGGATGCAGAGTAAATAGCAGAAATTATCATGATATAAAATCACTCACTCTTTATTTAAAACTGCTAAGTAAGGACTACCAGCAGGCACGATCATGGCCACTCGTTCATTCATAAAGTCCTCCACACCTGACGAAAACATGACATATATATTCATATAACAGGTGAATATTGAATTCAAGACATCATAGAAATTAGAATATGCATATGTATTACTAAAAAACACCTGAACAGTAAGATAGCGAAATCTTAAAAAAAGGTATGAATTTTTAACAACTGACAGGACATTCGTTTTATCCCAGACAGCGACCACAGCACACGTCAATGGTACAAAACCGATCATAGTCACGCATAAAAGTGTGTCATATTCCGTTTTCAACCTACATAGTTTTCTACCAGGCGTAATTAGGTCTATCGACCGTCGAGACAGCTCTACATCGCAGGAGAAATGTGCTGCATTTACCATAACAGTTATGGTAATTTGTACTCGACATATCGTGTCAGCAAAAACCCAAATTTAAAGGCTTATGATAGCAATCCGCTAGATGCGGCCTGCATTGTAAATAATAACCCACATACAATGCTATAAACTGTAGGTATACATGCATAAGCCACTTTTGTCTCACTGCAAGGCAAAGGCCGCGATGTTTTATTAATATAAAAAATATAAAGATATTCACTTAGAGCAAACGCGCAAGATCCAGTGGTGAGGTGATCAGCGCTCATCAGGTAGCTGAGTCGAAGCCGCCAGTCTATGAGCACGTGGCGCTGCTCCCGAACTCGTTCCAACACGTCTAGCGCTAGAACAAACGCCTTTGATAAACATCAACACGACTTCGAGGTTTTTGGATCAGTTCGGGGCGGAATCTTCGTAAGACTATTTTTATTTAAACCCATTCCATGAAACTCTTGACGACATCTCTTAGGCTTTTGGATAGCGCTTGAAATATAAATCTGAGAATACGTATATAAATTGGGAAAATACAAGATTTAAATTGATAACGTGAATGTTATTTATAATCAATGTACTTATCCTATCAAGTAGTTTTTAAATGGAATAATTTCCAATAATTTATTTATTTGTTAAAAAGATTAATTATTTTATTAATTGATCTGTGTATCACATGACTTTAAAGTTATTAATTTGTTTAACAATACTGATGTAACGTCTAATTAAATTAAAGTTTATTTTAAGGTCGTATTGCAATGTAACATAGTCATGTCTCTAACATTCTGATAATAAAGCGTTATTAATAAATCTGTGAAGAATATTTAAACTATAGCTATCGAAACATACCTGTCTTCATACTCGTTTCTACACCAGTTGGGCGTGTAGTAAGTTCGGCTCCTTTTAGTAGCGACAAATATTTAGGATCTTGAGAATTCTGAAAATATTAAAACATAATTTGCTCAGGACTATCCATTTACTATGTAATGTCATGTAGACGTGTGAACACAAAATTATTCTGCAACATTTACGTTGCTATACCAAGTAAATGAGCGATAAAGGCAGTAAGAAGGGATTCAATGAGAGAACAAAGAAAATGTCTATACTGCTTCAGATGTTAAGCACAGAACTCTCAAGAAAAAAATAACGACTGCGGATTATAATTCGCGCGACCTAGGCGTCGAAACCAGGACCTTGTAATTCGCAGTTACCGTGCTAATAAGGCTAATGTTATAAATATTACCTTAAGTTCCATTTCGAGATAAGATCCCTTATTAATGGACCAAGTGTACAAAGCTCTATTCTCGAGCAGTTCGCCGATTGTGGTGACAGGTATTTCCAGTTTGGGGAACGTAAGGAACGCCACTAGGTTCCCGGAGTAGGTGGTCACCACTACTAGTACCACCAACCACCACGTGCCTACCACCAAGCGACCACTGTCGGCCCGGGGTAAGTACATTCCACCTATAACAATTTTTTAAGTTGAAAGGAAATTTTAAATTTTAGACTGTGCATGCATGTATGGAATATGGGTGTTTGTTAAACTTTTATATAAAAACTGGTGAATGAATTTAATGAAACTTTACTGTATGAATGATGGCTCATTAGAATAATATATGGTGTATAATTCAACCCGAGCGATGACAGGTTGTATCGCAAGTGTTATAGAAAACAATCGCTACATTTTTTGTCATCTTTTTTAAAACCATCGACTGAACGGAACGTAATGAAATTTCGCAAAGAGCTGCCTTGGGAGTCGAAGAATAACATGGACTTATTTTTATTACTAAAAGCAACCCCTAATTGGAAAATGGGGTAAAAAATGTATGAATCATTTTTCTGGTTAGGTTTATCTGAAAGTTATTGTTTAAAGACAGGTTTTATATCATACCGTTGATATATTACGCAAAAAATACGATGTAGTAGGAAAATCACTTAAATACTAGAGCTAAATAATAATGGTATTTTGTTGAAACCCTGGAAGAAATATAATGTTTCAACATACATAAATACTCGTAATTGAGTCCAAAAATGAATTTATTTTTTAAGTTATAAAAGAACACAATTTTTACGTCAATATCTCACCTTGTTGAAGTAAGGCTCCGTAAATATACCACAAACAATTGTGAATAGTGGCAAGTCCGCCTTGCCGGGTGATCTCCATCGCCTCGTAATACGGACTCAGGCGATGCACTATGTACAAAATTGGACCCATCAGTATTACCGCTAGGGCAAGACATACCCATGTCTGAAAGAAAAACATTATGAAAACTTTATTCATACCTATATATAGGAATAAAGTTATCTTTCCTATCCCAGGAAGTCTTTCTGCAGCACACATTCGATTGAATTTAACTGATTATATGTGTCGTCTTATATAATTATGTGGCCTTTAGTTTATAATATTATAGCTTATACTATAAACCTTAATCATTAGTCGGCCAATTTATTTTCGCCATTGACGTCGATCATTTTCCCTTATAAAAGTATACCTGCAATCTAAAACATGTTGACATTAAACAGTCAGCTGTAAAATGATAAGCCAAAGTTTTCTGCGACATCCATAATTAAAGCCCCGACGAATATTTTGTAGGATATGTTTTTATACTATTGGATCTTAGAATAAATTTATAATTTGGTATAAACTTAAAAAATATTAAAATAAATATTCATGAAGATATGAATAAAAATGTAGTTCGCAACTTACGTCCATTGTGAATGGCAGGAGAAACAACATTGCTCTGCTCAAAGCTCTGGGTCGAGCCACAAGGAACGTATATGGCTGCGTACTCACTGGTATAGTATAATTAATTCCTAAAATATAAATACAGATAAAACTTCAACACATTCTGAGAGAGAGAGAGAGAGAGAGGGAGAGCTCTAAACATCAACAAAAAGAATGCACTAAACAAAGTATTCATAAACTTAATCAATGTCTTAAATTAGAAAACGGAAGAACTGCTAAATGTAACCGAAACAAAAAAGGATTAAAGACACAAAAAAGAAAAGGATTTAGTTGATATTGTAGCGGGACTCGTTGCGTTGTTGCTTTTTAACAAATGTAACAAATTTTCAACAAACGATTCAAATTCAAGATATCTCGTGAAAGAATCGAATCCAGAATATTTAAGTTTAATTTTGAATACAAATTACTTTTTATAAACAAAGAAAACAATGCGCCATGAAAAACCCTTAATTATTAATTAATCCTATAAACTCGCAAACAGCATAAACCCTTAATTAAAAAGTATTCTAAAGCCAACCTGGAGTCGGGTCTGACAGAATAGTAAAAGACGTAGCGGCGAGTGCTGCTTGACCTTTAGATATCGCCGCGAGCGCCAGCATAGCACTGCGACTGTGAACGGCCTAAGACAAAAAAAAAGAATATGCAACGCTTGTTAAAAAACTACAATTGCGCTACAATATTAAATATGCACCACTTGTTAAAGAACTACAATTGGCCTATATGCAACACTTGTTAAAAGAACTGCATACCCTACAGATGCTTGCTAAGAAAAAAGAAAGTGAACTGTGAACACTTACGTCTGTTTCGTTGGTTACGTCGTGTCTTACGTTGCCTGGGAGCAATATTTTAATACTGCAACAAAGAACAGTGAGACACAGCTCTGCTTTGAAAAAAATGTGGCTAAATCTCAAAGGAATATATGACTTCGTATAGATCTAGATATATAGCGTCGAATGTATTTTTAATGCAATTTTTTAGATGAATTAGATTCCTGAAGCGCTTATAGTTAAGTTTCATTCATAAAGGTATTTAAGATATTGGCAGCGCAAGCAATTCGACATCATCATTCACCATCAGTAACATACTGAAAAATCACTCGTGTATATTCATTTCCTATCAAAGCCAAAACATCAAAGGAAAGCAACTTACGTGAAGTTCTTATTCTTCGCCAGTTGGTTGACTATATCGAACATAAGCCCGCCATATTTAACAATCGCACCAGACTCGTTTGTATGCAGAATGGACCACGGTGGATTCTACAATAGAAAATAGCTGTCACTTGTCTCCTTACCAAACTTAAGACAAGGGCATCAAGATTATTGTACGCATGTTGTACAATTATTAGATTTTTTCTTATTGCAATGACTGGGAAGACGAGCATGCCATTCGCCTGACGGTACGCGATACGACCGCTCATGAATAGTAGCAAACCAAACAACACCATAAATCACAAAGCAATGCTTGTCATTCCACTGCGCTCGCCATCCTGAGACATAAGATTAAGTCTCAATGTGTCCAGTAGTTACTCTGGCTACAATGTCCTTCAAACCGGAACATAACAGTGCATTTACACTGCTGTTTGGCGGGAGAAATAGTCATTGCGATTTGCGGTGGTACCTTCCCAGGCGGCCCCCCACATATGAGAGACCTACCACTAGAATAATTGCAGTCACCTACTATTTAAGAACCATCTATAAGCCTCTTGTTAACTATAATAGAGACAGGTCTTACTCCGACTCTTACTGAAGCATGGTAGAGTTGCTTTCAAAGAATATTGAAATTCTACTGATGATATCTCAGGTACGCGAAATAAACTTGTTTTAGCACTACATTTTATATTACTTACATGATAAGTAATTATAGGTAATTCTTTTCCTCTAAATCCATGTTGAACGTGTGGAAACAGAACATCAGCAAACGTCATACCGTCTATTGGTCGCCAGAACCCCACCTGCGTAGGACAGATGTTTTGGAATATTTATTTCCTAACTTAGACAGTGTAAAGTTACATTAACATTCAACACCTTTTGCGTGCAAGAATAACAAATATCTATAGATCCTCATAAACGTTAGTTCTTTCGCACAATAATGATCAAACATACTTAAATGGTATTAAGTCAGAAATTTATACAATGTTATGTGTAACACATGCATAAAACTTCATCTCAATCTAAAATACGACTAATAGGACACCATTTTTAAGTATAAAATGTTATACATCAACAATTTTAGCACTTACGTTTAATAGATCGATCTTCTCAATAATTCCGCTGGCTTCGACGCTAACGTTTTCTTTGAGCAGCATATCATCGCTAGTAAACTGGCGATAAGTGGTGCCCCACGTGTCGGCAGCCAGGGCGCGCCAGGTGGTGCAGTTGCCACAACCACTCTTTGAAGATACGTGTTGCTGTCCCGTGGAAATGGACCACAAAAATATAGTTAGTTTGTGTAATGAAAATTGATACGAAAAAGTGATATTGAAGAAGAGTTTAGAATACACATTGCAACACAATTTGTATAATCGTTGCTCTAATAACGGATTTTTGTGGGCTGTTCTGATAACTTCAATTAATCGATATGCTTATGTCACAAATCATCTTATGTTTATGCTACAAAAGCAATCATCAGATCTACAGTATAAAGCCCCATTTACATAAGGAGAGTTTCTCGTCTCGAAGATACGATTATCGTAAGGATATAATAAAATTGCATCGTATAAACATTTGTCAGAACACAATAATCTATGGCGGTAATATCATGCGATAATCGCATACGATTCTCGCTGCGAGAAACTCTTCCCGTGTAAATGGCGCTTTAGAAGCTCAAAGCCAAGTATAGCAGAGTAGCCCGAATTTCTTCCCTTTATAAATGTGGATCAAATGTGTAACCTGCATATGCTTCAGTAGCATGTCTCTCCGTTGTACTTTGTTAGGCCTGATCGCCTCCCACTCCTCGTCCGACACCTGAGCGGCCACATCGAATTCATCTTGGATGGCTGCTTCTAAAGCAGATATGAAAGCGTTCATCATCTCTTGGCAGTAGCACATGAGGCCATTCTGAAAAACATGGTTTTTTTATTGCTTTGATGGTAATTATTGGTCTGCCACGTTTTTTCTTTGGCTGATCAGTTTCTTAGCCATGGGCTTCATTAGTATTATTTTTATTTAGTCTCAGTTGATCAAAGAGGCACAAATGTTTTTAATAGCAAAATGCTGATATTTATCTAGAAGAGTTTAATTAATAAATATATTTTATATCGAAATTTTAAAATCATGCTAAGACCAATATTAAAATGGTGTGCATATTATTTAATTATTCAAAATCTTAAACTATACACCTTTATCGTACCAAATTTCCAAAACATTAACAGAAACAAATACGAGATAATAAAAACACATGTAAAGAACGGGACATAATCCACGCGAAAAGCCTTAAAAACATTTAAATTTTCTAGCCAAAAACAAACAGTCCAGTATCTAGCTAGTCCCCAGCTTACAAAACAGCAAAATAGATACCGGACACAGACCTGTTGAGTCCAATCTACGTCAGATTGACACAGCGCTGTGCCAAAGCAATTGCACGGCCAGAATTTTTGTTTCTGCCAGCCAATTCGGAGTAATTGGGATCCTATCGTGTATTGCAGACAAATTGGGACTGCAGTGTCATTCACATTGACCTGGTTTTTATTTGCGTCACGTCTTGGCTAATTATAGTCGTTGTTTATCGCATCTGTTGTTGGTGTAATTAAAATAGATCTAGTAGATCGTTAGTCATACGAATACAGTACTAAATCAATATCACTACAGCATGCGGAAAAGAGCTGACAATTTCCGGTTGACCTTTTTTGCCTTCTTGACTTTTTTCATCATCATAATATCTGGCGACATACATGATAATAATTATAATAGGATAGGTCGCTCGTCTTCCTTCAACCCACACAAAAATATTGAGTCCCAGGTAAATTATCGAAAATAGAGAAAGTAAATTGATCTTGAAATCGAATCCAAAGTCTCACTAAGACAATAACGTATATTTTTGCTTGAAATAAATCAGCAGCTCAGAAAGATGGAGTATAGTATTTCCAATGAAACTATTATTTAAAATACCACATCCGAATAATTAACACTAAATCGTAACTAAGTTCTCTACCTTACAATCCGGGCTGTTATCAGTCTGGTTATACATAAATGCGACATTCTCTCCTTCATACAAAGCGTTGATGAGGCTTGAAAAGTTTGAGTTCTGCATGTTGGTATCTGAGATAACGTACAGCCATTGAGCCGTGGTATGAGACATGAGCAGCTCCCGGGCCGTCTCTGCCATCGTCGTCATCACATCCGAAGTCACTATCGCTATGAAGTTTTCACCTACAAAATGTAGTCTAATACAAAACCTATACTTTAGTCAGTGAAGATGCCTAAGTAGGTGCTTTAATAAAACTATTGTTAGGGTTTTTATGAAATTGACGACCCTACTGATACTTCGAAATGTCTGAAAAGAATATCAAAAAACTCGACAGTAGATTTTTCTAACGAATGTAATTTACTTAAGTAGATTGTTGTTGTAATAATATTACGGTTATTGTGTGTGTCTTTTTACTCTAACGCCAAATAATATCAGAAATTTAAGAAGATTATAAATACATTAATGTTTTTTAAAAATATGTTGCCTTTTTTCGAAACATTTTATCACACTCTCTCTTTCTTTTCTCTCTCTTTTCAGCCATAGGAAGTCCACTGCTGAACATAGGCCTCCTCCAAGGATATCCACATTGACTGGTTGGTAGTGGCCTGCATCCAGTCGCTGGATATGCTATCCAGTCCATGATACAGGCCTGCAAATTTTATCACACTACCTCGAAATATTTTCCATCAGATACAAATGGTACACCAATGTATTAAGATAGAATAGAAGAAGAAGAACAATCAACCACTTACCAACAGTCCTAACAGGCAGTTTCGACAACACACGATACATCTCCTTCTTTCTCAAGTACTCATTGATCTCGTGTTTCATTTTGAACACGGAGACTGACACAGGCGAAGCGCTTTCATCATCTATTTGTGACGTCAGTGATTGTACTACGCGAGACACCATGTCGCGATCTGGTGGAATACAACATATTAAGTCTTATCTAATGAAGTTGAAAAAATGAACTCGTTATATTGTGAATGTGCAATATTCAGGAGGTTAATTGTTCAGAAGATTAAGGTCGCTTGTAGGAAATTTCGAAAAATCATTCGAAATGTGCTTTATTCTGCTATAGATATCCTAAGGCCAATGATGATTACTTATTTATTTTTGTGCAGCATTTAGTGCTACTAAGATTTAAAGTTATCATATATTTGAAATGGTATTTGGTAATGGTAGAGATCGTACCATTTAATTTTCTGTCTAATTAAATTAATGTCGCTAATTAATATTAATATTGCATAATATAAAGCGAGAATTCATTATGCTGTTTTGTTAATAAAAACAGAATAAATTTTAACTTACTTAAAGTATCATCGTGCAATATAACTGCAGATTTCCATTTGAAAGCGTTAGATGTCCTCAAATCGAGAAGCAATTGCGGCAACTCTTCTCCAGCATCGGCATACGTGACTGTGATAGCCGAGCGTGATGGTAGTCTCGGACAGTCGACTTCAGTCAATGCAAATAATAGCAGTTCTTCTTCTTCCGTTCGAGAGAATAAGTCCCAAGTGTCTACACACGATGCAACACTAAAGACTGCGAGGAAACCTAACGAACAAACATTTTCTTAAGAGACATTACGGAAGTGCAATGAAATGGAGCTTCATAAATATTGCAATAGTTTACAGAAACTCATGTCTCATGCTAATTAAGTTTTCCGACGGAATTTGTGAAACGTAGAGCTTAAAGAAACTTTGAAAACTCATCCCGAAAGCGGTTTAATATGAAATGTACATAATATGTTCTCTACAAATTTTTGACTGGGATATCAAAGTGATTATAATGTATCTGATTATAGCTTTAGATCGTCAATGCAGTCGAGAAAGAGTATATGTAGTTACAAGGCAAAGCCTGTTCGGACATAAAAACTAAACACTGAACGCAATATATTGGCGTGGATCGCTATGACTTTTGTACCATTGTGTACGTTGGTATTTGATCTCCAGGCGGATATGTGCGGATATGTTCAGTTTCTAGCAAGACACTATAATTGTGAGTACGGACGAGTTATAACTGGAGACTTACACCAATATAGAGTAGTGTTTTTGAGTGTTGCTCTTACCGCGAATCATTAGATGCATTCTAGTCACTTCGTCGTACCAGTATAAAAAAATACCTACACACATAAACTCACGCCTTTTTCCCAGAAGGGATAGGCTGAGGTTCCCCTGGTAGCAAACAGGACACCCACGTTTCGCCTTGCATTTTACGTCCCACGATATGAATTCTTGACTCCGGGCTGATAATGAATTGAAAAATCCAATATCACTTTGCCCGACCCGGGATTCGAACCCGAGACCTCAGCATTACAATCATACCGTAGTACAACTGCGCCACCGAGGCAGTCAGTATAAAATAAATATGGTATGTAAATACCGCGAACCAGCTCGAAGCCAACGCGGTGAACTATCAACCCTCTCAATTGAACTCTCCATTGTAGTGCAGACCCTGACTCAGCAGTCAGGGATTATGAGATGATACAATACATAAAAATATGGTTGCCATACTAGCGGCAAAACGACAACGAGGTCACCTTTCTTAAGACTGATTGAAGTCCATGAAGAGTAGTGAACGATGACTCCGCCGTGCTTCAGTTCAACCCTCGCCAGTTCCTTGATATAGTCCTTTAGCTCGTCCAAAACAGGCTGATATTTGTCGCCTAGGTACTGCCGATCAAGTACCACTGCTGCAAATAACAAATTAGGTACTAATGCCTTCTCTAAGGCACTATGGAAAACAGGTTCATACTCCGCTTTAAATGTGCTTCCAGTTTTTTAGCATTGTCCTGGTACAGCAATGATGTATAGAGAAAAATTCCGAATTGGAAGCTGACAAAGACAGCATCTTGCATTTTGACATATCTGGAGGGCCACGCCAAGATTTCACATTAATGCAATTTTACAACTGTTAATAAATTACTTCAAAAGCACTGTAGTGGTTTAAAAAGCACTTGCACGATTTTTAAACGTAGTAGAGCCACGCTGTATCTACCTTGAACTTACTTAATATATTTGCCTTGAACTTCACGAGGAATAAGTCGACTCGATTAGGGGGGTATAGCTGTCTGACAGAAATACGACGTAGTACCAGCGTTTTATTGTAGTGTTTCTTTCGGAGAATAAAATAGCCGAAGACCCAAGACCCCTCCCAATTGAAAGGCAATGCAAGTAACTCTTCAGGTGTTTATGGACGGCCTTAATCACTTACCATCAACTATCAAGTAGGTAAACTGTTTGCTCATTTGTCGAACCTATGTAATAGATTTTTTAATGGCTGATGGTGACTATAATAATGCTTGAGCCTCAACATTCAAGGACCTCGACCGAGGGGTAGACCAAAATAGCGATGGTTTGTGTCGTCAAGGAAGATATAAGAGTCAAAGGCCTTGCTATTAAGGATGCCAAAGACCGGGGAAATAGAGGAGACTCAGCCGGAAGGCGGACCCCGGCACTGGTCGGGACTACGCCTCAGCGATATAAATGAATGGTAACTATAATAAAGCAGAATTTTTATCCCTATCGGTATCGGTTATAAAATAAACAGAAATGAATAAAAAAATCAAAAGTAACTACGTCGGGTCATCGATATTAACCGTATTATTTCTAGAATGTCCAACATTATTTTTTTTAATTAATGACGAGACTAGCGTGCCTTTTCCCTGACGGTAAGCAATCCGACCGCTCATGGACAGTAGCAAAACCAATGCCACGAGTAGCCCAGTATTTACTCTGGCTACTATGTCCTTCAAACTGGAACACAACAGAGAATTTACACAGCTGTTTAGCGGAAGAAACAACCATTCCGGTGGTACCTACCCAGGCGGCCGCTCACATATGAGAGACCTACCTACAGCAGAAATTTCAACTACCAGTAGTTGTTAGGTACTGGATTAAATCCATTTTTTCTTCTTTTGCTTCAACATGACCAGACAGATTTGTATTAAACTGACGTTATTTTCTATAGTAATATCAAGAATACATTACCTATAGAAGCATTTGCCGTGATCAAAGACGGAAAGTCTTCTGCAGAAACCTGCGATATACACAAGAACACCACCACCCATAACCGCATTTTGAACCGACTCCGTACGAAACACTTCGCGTATGAATAGACAAATCATAATTCGTCAAAATTAATTATGATCCAATCAGAGAAATAGGCTTATTATTCACGAGTTCATTAATGGTAGAGTCTACACGTGTTTCTGATAACATTTAAAGGTAATAGATAACTTGCTTACCACTGACTGGCTTTCGTGGTAGACGGTGAAATTATATACAGGCTGCGCCATTTTCTGATTTTTTAAATATTATTTGCAGCCAATACTTTTAAATGTTATCATTCATATTAAACAAAAAGAAGAACATACAGGAACAGGAAAAAAAACTAGCCAATAAGCGTTATGGAGCAAAAAGTGTTTGTTTAACTCTGGTGCCAAAATAAAGATTTCACTTGTGTTACCTAGCACTTTTTAAAGTGGTTCTCTAACAAGTACACCGTTTTATCTATCAAGCCAGGTGACATCATTGACTATAAATACAATAAATCTAATACCAAAGTAACCCAGACATAGTACTTAAAAACCTAAAACAAACATAAATTCCGGATGACTGGCGGCTACTACATTACAGTGGCTGATATCAACATGTATAACTAAAAGATAGTAACGATAAATCTTAAAAAAAAGCTGAAATGATCAACAAAGCGCAACACTCTGTAGAGTAGGCAGCCCTGTAAAAGGTCACCAGGTGATTAAACATTAAATATAAATTACAAGTGAGACACGAAAGATAGGAATGCCATGAAGATTTGTACCGCAATCACGTCATCATATCATAATTGAAATTCTTACTACACATATCTATAGGTAGAACATGGGTACCTTGAATCAAAAGATAAGAAGCTACAATGCTTTTTTGCGATTAATTTATTAACGAAAAACAACGCCATGCGATCGCCGTCCCGACTGCGAGTCTTCAATTTAGCAATACCTCCCAACGTTGGGAGAGGCCTATTTTCAGCTGTGGACTTCCCGTAGCTGAAGATAAAAATGCATGAATAATTATATCCATAAATACGATGTTAAAAAATGTACATGTATTCATTTTTATATTAAAATGTAGAGCATTGGTAAGCAGTTATCTCAGTAGGTATCTACTGTGTTTTTTTTATTTCCTTTCATATGGAATCCAGTGTTTAACTTATACCTAGAGCAGTGCTTGTGCAAATCGTCAAAACAATGACGAATGTCGAGATTTGCATATTAGATACTCTGAATAAACATAAGGATATGAATGTTGTATAATATTATAAGCAGATACATATGCAATTATAATAGGTACAAGATTTTGTAAAAAAAACATACTGGCTAGGTACATTCTTTGTGATAGGTACCTACGGTCAAAGAAAATTCTACTACATTCCTATGAACTACATATTAAATTGCTCAATGAATTAGTTCAAGGATAATACAAATTGGAATCGTAAGAAAATGCCAAGGATAATTTACTTAAACACGACTATTTACTTATAAATGAAACACTCTTAAAGGTTAGTCAGTACACTAAAGCGTTACTTTGTATGCTTTACGTACTACACGAATCTAGATAGGTACCTACTTTTTATGAGTTAGAACATTGTACTGAACTCTTTGGTTAGGAACAATGTGAAAACTTTAAATAAGAACTCACAAATTATTAGGATACCTAAAATATTTATCAAATCAGCCGATACACGGTTGATTGCGAGACAATAGATGCAATTATACTGTTACGGCCTTGTTCATAGACAATTTTAAAACCTATTTTACATACATCCATACATAAACTCATGCCTTTATCCCAAGGGTCAGAGGCGCCACCAGTATGTACTCATATTTCGCCTTGTATGTTCTGCCCGATGATGTGATAGGGGGCGAGCCTATCGCCGTATCGGGCACAAATTCTTGACTCCGAGCTGATCATGAATAGAAAAAATTATTATCACTTTGCCCGACCCGGGATTCGAACCCAAGATCTCAGCTTTGTAATCTAACCGTAGTACAACTACGCCACCGAGGCAGGCAAACCTATTTTAGTTATCGAATGTTTTATCTTCTTCGCTCAAACTGAATTCAAAAGTTGTTCGAAAGGTACAAAACATTCAATAACTTAAATGGGTTTTAAAAATGTCTATGAATAAGGCTGTAATAGTTTATTATGGACTTCTCCTGACGGTAAAAAGTATTATTCATAGGACTTATTGCATTCATGATTTAAACAACCTCAAGTAATCTTTTTTCAATGTCGAATGGTTGATATTTGAATATTTATTAAACACTGTCGATCCACCCAGGACCAATGTGGTAGACTAGAACGTAAATCCTTCTATGTCGTAGATGACGGCCATGTTCAGCAGTGGAAAGTAAATTACTGATAAATTATTCAATGACTACTACACAAATAGCTGCAAGGGTACAAACTATAAAACCTCGTAGCTTCGTATTTTACTAATCCTTGCGCTAATTGTTTTAAATTATTTTAAAGGTGTATTTTTTGCTTTTAATGATATTTAAAACATGCAATTTTATCGGTTTTCATAACTAGGCTGTACGTTCCCTTTGCAAGACCAATGATTATAGAATATAGAGGATAACGCATAAGGTCACTTGACACGGGTCACTTTGATATTTAAACATGGCGGCGGCTCCGCCCCTAAAAATAGTGATACGCTAGTATCAAATTTTCTATCGACATCGATGCATCAACAGTGGCATAAATACGACTGAAAAACTTTGATTTTACGTAAATATCAGTGTATAAATTTGTATAACATTTTTAATTGTAGCTTTACATGTCAATTGGGTATAAACAGGGGATTTTAGGATTTGACGGTAAAGTCATTAAAAATTAAATCCGATAAAAATAGGTCGATGTTTTGATATTTTTTTCATAGTATGATTTATTTCATGGGTAAGTTTTACCTGATGATTGGATTGGATTTGTGTCAAATAATACACACGTGAGATAAAATACAACTTTATTTATATCTAGAATTTGCTTGCACCATTGCAGTTGCAGCATTCTTTGCTAAAATCAAAAATACCTATCAGGACATTTAATACATATTAAATAACATAGGTAGATTTTTATTGCTATTATTTGACGAGGAAAATCATTATGTCTCACTTAAAATTCAATCAATGAATATGAAAGTGTTGGTTAAGATAAACAATTATAGTAATTAATAATAAAATATAAAACTATTTCTGTTCATTAAAAGGTTCTTCAGGACATTAGACAATATACTACCAATTGTCAAAATTATCTTGCATGTCATTTTTGTTGATTAACAGTTCTATTATTAATAGGATTATTAGGTAAAATATCATAATTATTACAATTTCACTTATATTGTTGGGAAGCTGTTATCTTTTAGTCTTGGTAAATTAATTTGTTTTATGCATGCATGATGCAGTCTTTTTCAAAATGTAAAGAACAAATAAATGTATTTATTGGAGGGTTCCAATAGTGTCTTCCGATTTTTTGTATCCATTTTGTCCTGGTTTGTATGTTTATAGGTAATCTTAAAATATTTTTAATTTCACTTTGTTTATCGTTCTGAATATATATATCCTATTATTTCTTTTTTTGAAAAATAAACATCAAAATATTTAAAAATGATAATATCGATATGAATAATTTCGTATCACATCCCTAAACTTGTGTGTAAACAAACAATACGGTTGTTATTCGTACTACTTGTATAAATAACGCTTAGAAGAGTCTAAAACTTAATCAACAAGATCCTTAAACAATTATAAATGATAAAAACAAACCCAAAATGTAAATTTAGACACATATTTGTTATTATTTCGTAAAAACAGTTACTAACCTATGAAAAGAAATGTTGGGGTCCTTTTTGCTTGAACTCGACTCGCATCCTTTCACATAACACCGAGGAATTTTAAAAACTTTACAATTAATCTAATAAGCAAACTTAACAAACTTAAGACACGAGATTAACAATAAAAAAATCGAAATTATTTGATTGTGCAGATTTGTTTACTCATAATGACAGATAACGCCACAGTTTGACAGGAAAGAAAAATGGCGTCATTTTGGGCCAAGGGCGGTCCCAGTGTGGTTAGTGAACAAAATATTGCCATATTCGGAACAATGGAGTTATTATTTGTCTCTTTCATTAAGGGACAAGTTAGCTTTGTGTAAATGAGACAGATACATAAATGTACAATTCCGCGTCGATACTCCTAACATAACTATAACTTATTATATAGTACTACATTTGTGCGTCATCCTCTTATATTCTTTAATCATTGTGCAAGACAAACCGACAATGTCAATGTCAACTGACATCTGACAATCCGCTAAACGTCTGTTTTCTGTTGTGTTGTCACTTGTCGTAACATTCATTATCACAATCATGGGTAAACAATACGAGAAAATCTTTGTGACAATCGGCACGACACGATTCGATTTACTTTGTGAATACATTCTTTCAACTCCAATACTTACTGCTTTGAAAAACTTAGGATGCAAGGAACTAACACTTCAAATTGGAAACAGCGATGTACCTCCACCAGAATACATACGGGAAGGCGTGAGACTAACTCTATATAGGTTTAAAGACTCTTTAGAAGATGATATAAAGAACGCCGACTTGATAATAAGCCACGCCGGGGCAGGAAGCTGTTTAGAAGCATTGGAAGCGAAGAAGCCGCTACTAGTAGTTGTAAACGAGGATTTACTAGACAACCACCAAATAGAACTTGCCGAGAGACTGCAAGTCGATGGACATTTATATTATTGTACTTGTGATACTTTGGAAAACACTCTGAGTACAGTAGACTTTGAATTATTGACACAATTTCCAAAGGGTAACCCTTTATTGTTTGTTAATTATATGGACAAAATCTTTAGAGTTAAGTCTCATGCTGATTAATATATTCTTAAGTATATTAACACAATCAGAGGAGGTTTGTGCCCTGCAGTGGAATGTATATGGGCTCATACAGTACATAATAAAACATCAAAGGTTCTCCATATTTTATGCTGTTGATTTTGAAAAGAATAGTTTTTCGGACACAGAAAAAAACACAGATGCACCTGTTTTTCTGTTTACCAAAGCACAGTTATAAAAGATGGGTGATGTCTTTCAATGTTCCAATTATTTTGATGTTCCTAGACTAAGGGTGATTTTAGTTTATAATAAATTACTATGCTGCAAGTCTAGCGAGCTGTTTGTTGATTTTAAACAAGGGAAATAAGTTGTTTTAAAATAAAAATTATTGACTATTTTATAGTAAAAAGAATTAATATCACATGCAGTACAATTTATTCAATGGAAAATGAAAAATAATATTCACCTATAATAAATATTATAAGATGTAATATTTCTAACCAAAGAGTGCAACAATGCTTTCTTTTATGTTATCATTTGATAGGATTTAATGGCATTGTAGATAATTAGGGGCCACTTTATATTAATTACAATAACAAAGTCTGTAAGTATGCAGTGTATTATTGTTGATTTTTCTTTACTATATGTGTTTATTTATTAATTATGATATAAATAAAATAAAATATACATCTGTAATTGAGTTTTATTGAAAAAATACAGATCATTTACAAAAAGTTATGAAATATTGCGTTTAATTAAAATTTAAATTACATTCAACAGGAATAAGGAAATGAGGAAACGTAAGGACAACTCAAACTTATCAATACAATTTAATATAATTTATTAAACTAATTTCTTCGCCTCAAAGAAGCTCTTGAGATGCCTCATTTGCCAGTAACCGATACAGACAAGTACACCGGTTTGAAGCAGACTCCACCACAACACTCGCTGATTTGTACTCTCTGAAGTCTGACGGAAACGCTCCTCTCTTTGCTATAAAAAAAGAGAAATATTTAAAAACTCTTTCAATGTCATCATCTTTAGGTACTGGCAATCCCTGCTGGATAGCATTCTTCAATTATTTTAACAATGACCCATTGGTGTGTAAAACTTCTTCTACCACATCCTATAGAAAAAAAAAATTTTTTATATATTATGTATCTTGCAGATAAATTTAGATTATAATTATTAATGTGACTGATTTATCTACTTGACTTCAATCCTCTCAAAACTAAAACAATATTCATTATCATTCTACAAACATAATTACACATACATATTTGTTATTAGCAAAAAATCAACATAATATGTAATTGTGTATGAAAAAGAACTTCCTCCTTTTTTTGAAGTCGGTTAATATTAAATAGCACTAGGAACACAATTTTCTATAATTCATAAAAACTATAATGTATATAAACAGTACATAAAGCATAGATAAAGTATAAACACAATACAGCCTCCATGGCGCAGTTGGTTAGACGCCGGCTGTGAAACGAGAGGCCGCGGGTTCGATCCCCGCACCGAAACAAATGTTTGTGTGATCCACAGGTATTTGTTTCAGGTCTGGGTGTTTGTGAGACTGAAAAGTCTCTCGTAGTTTCTGATACCCACGACACAAGACTCGATCTTAGTGTGGGGTCAGAACTATGTACGTGACTGTTGGGTGTATTTATTTATTTATTATTTATAATACCATCTAACAACAAATGAGTCATAATTTTAGTACAACATAAATATTAACACAAACCCTTTGGTAGGCCTGTTCCTTGGTGATCTGGTGCACTTGGTCCAATAGTTGTCTGATACGTAACTGTAGCTCTGTCAACTTATCCTTCTGTGCAACACTTGCATAGTCAACTGCATGCTCACCCACTTGAATGTCCAAGTGTACCTGAAAATATTAAATAAGTTATCTGAGGAAAATTAATCCAGGGGGAAGTACCTGTGACTATCCGTACACAATAAATTTTATTGATAATAAATAGTTAGGATGCAATTGGATAACCACCCAGTTGTTATAATAAACAGTGGTGTAACAGGCTTATTGCCTTTATTTTTCACTACTCCATTGCATGCTATTCATGAACTATATTCAAACAGGCAATCAAACATTAGCTAGCCATTAGCCAAAAGTAAAAACAAGTTATGTCATTAAAAAATGACATTCCTGATAGCAATGCAATTATCTATTTTTACTACACATGCACAGAAGAGACATAATACACACCCTAAAAACTACTTGATTTCCACATTTCATATCTCACAATAATTTTTATTATAATATTTAATGTCACCTAGAGGCTTTTAAAATTTACTGCTATAGTATATTTTTGTTTGAACAGGTGTGTTTAGATACTTTCAAAGGCATTTGTTATTGAATAACAGCACTAGCTAGAACATTGTGATTTGAAAAGGGAAATATACTAGTGGTGAATTTTACTAGTGCAATATATGTTTAAAACAATAATATATCATAACAAGACTTATAACTACAACTGATAGGTAATAGTCTGATATAATTTTAAATTGTGCAATGAATGTGAGGCACAGCCACAGCATGGTGGGCTGTGTATGTCACAAGTCACAACATTAGAAGACTTTTTTTTAAATAAAGCCATTGTGTGTTAGAAACAAGTCTTAAAACTTAACAATTACAAAGTTATTTTTCTTAAATTACTTTTTTATTGTATATACACTAAAATTAATTGCAGCTGTTAAATTAATGCTTTAAGCATAACAATGTGTTAATAACATGTCCAAATTTAGCTGCTTTTATTCTATGTATTAAATCTTATTGATTATACAACCAAATATTTTAGTTGATACCATTACAGTTCAAACAGTAGAAATAGAGTTGTAAAACAATTTAGTTGTATTAAATTCCAAAGTAATAATATGTTAACAAGAATATGCTCCACAATACTCACTCTCAGCTGTGAACCACTGAACCATGAGGTGCTGTTTGAGTACATGCAGATAACATGTTCACCAGGGGTAGTGGATGTGAACGAGATCATACCCTCAGATGAATACACACGAGATAACAGAATACGGTCATTTGGATCTCTAACTTCCACATGCATTCCTATTCCTGGTGTAGATGGCATAAAGCCGCCAGACTTCGGGTCGTAAAGCTCCACTTTGTAGTTGACTGAAAATAGAATTGTCTATGATATTACATTTGAAAAAGAATCACAGAGGCTATGCTAGCACCACAATCACAACTGTAAATATTTGGTTTGGTTATTTTTGTAAAATCTTGCAGTAATTTAACAAACAACTTCACGTGAACTTGATAATACCTACAATGTAACAATTCACTGAGATTTACCAGAGATACAAATAGTACCGAGTGTAGAAAGCAATTATTTTACCTATCACAGTCGTATCGTCTGGTATTTCTTCTATAAAGCATTTTCTCTCGCCTTCACCTATGTGGAAGTATAGAGCGGATGTCAAGTCTAATAAGAGGAATAATGCTATAACCGAAGATAATTTTATTGATTCCATTTTCGTCTAATAGCTTCGGCGAAATTCTCAAAATGACATTACACACGTCATCGACCGACAAACCGTACCGTCAGCAATGATTAAAGAATAAAGAGGATGACGCACTTATATAGTTCTATATATCAAGTTATAGTTATGTTAGGAGTATCGACGCGGAATTGTACATTTATGTATCTGTCTCACTTACACAAAGGTAACTTGTCACTTAATGAAAGAGACAAATAATAACTGCTTTGTTTCGAATATGGCAATATTTTGTTCACTAACCACACTGAAACCGCCCTTAGCCCAAAATGACGCCATTTTTGTTTCCTGCGTGAAATGTCAAACTGTGGCGTTATCTGTCAATCGAAGTAAACAAATCTGCACAATCAAAGAATTTCGAATTATTCATTGCTAATCTTGTTAGTTAAGTTTGTTAAGTTTGCTTATTAGTTTAATTGTTAAGTTTTTAATATGCCTTAGTGTTGTGTTTAAGGATGCAAGTCGAGTTCAAGCAAAAAGGACCCCAACAATTCTTTTCATAGGTTAGTAACTGTTTTTACGAAATAATGAAAAATATGTGTCTAAATTTACATTTTGGGTTTGTTTTTATCATTTATAATTGTATATGGACCTTGTTGATTAAGTTTTAGACTCTTCTAGGCGTTATTTATATAAGTAGTATGAATAACAACCGTATTGATTGCTTACACACAAGTTTAGGGATGAGTGGATTCGATACGAAATTATTCATATCGATATTATCATTTTTAAATATTTTGATCTTTATTTTTCAAAAAAAGAAACAAATAGTATATATACAGGGTATATCAAGACTGCGACCGAAAACGAAGCTAGGTGGTATTATTAGTGACTTCAGACACAATGCAACCAAAAATTTGTAATTTTTTACTTATCGTCGTATTTGGGTGATAAAAGACATAGTTTCCTAAAATCATGATGTACGCCTTTTTATTTTTTAAGACGCAAAGGTACGATAAGATTTAAATTACTATTAATATCACAATAACTAGATATTTACTAACCAAACACAACGATTTTTAAAAAATTGCAAAAAAATATCTGTCACTTATTTTGCGAAATTTTTATTTGCATTGTGTCTGTAACCACTAAAACTACCACCCGGCTTCGTTTTCGGTCGCAGTCTTGATATACCCGGTATATATTCAGAACGACAAACAAAGTGAAATTAAAAATATTTTTTCGATTATATTTTATAATATTTTTTAGATCGAACCCGCGGCCTCTCGTTTCACAGCCGGTGTCTAACCTACTGCGCCACGGAAGCTGTCTTATACACGCAAACGAAGTCGCATGCAATTCTAGATAATAAAGTTGTATTTTGTCTCACGTGTGTGACACAAATCCAATCCAATCATCAGGTAAAACTTACCCATGAAATAAATCATAAATCAAAAAATATCAAAACATCGACCTATTTTTATCGGATTTGATTTTTATTTTTTTTCCGATTTTTATTCGGATCGGAAAATTTATTTAATGATTTTTACTGTCAAATCCTAAAATCCCCTGTTTATACTCAATTGACATGTAAAGCGAAAATTAAAAATGTACAAGTTTATACACTGATATTTATGTAAATTCAAAGATTTTCAGTCGTATTTATGCCACTGTTGATGCATCGATGTCGATAGAAAATTCGGTACTAGCGTATCACTATTTTTAGGGGCGGAGCCGCCGCCATGTTTGTATACCAAAGTGACCCGTGTCACGTGACCTTATGCTCTATCCTCTTTATTCTTTAATCATTGACCGTCAGTCGTTGTATTCCAAATTCCAATACTTAAAACTTATGTAGTGTAGCATTGTTACTTTTTTAACAAGTATTTGCCAATCTTATTTATCTCAAATAATATTTATAAATACGATAGCGGACTCGTAATTTTACGCTACGTGCAATTTTGGATCAAAGACATGCAAACAAATTCAACATCGAAACATAAAACAAATACAGCGTTTTTAATACGACATTTCACAGATGACGTCGGTGGACGGTGACATATTTGTATTTTGTACTTGTGTTTCAATCGCGACGAGGTTTTTCACTTTGCATTTTCATAATATTCTGTAATAAAAAGGATCGACCAAAAATATTACACCCATTACACTACGCCCCGTAAAGTTCTATTAGCGCGAACTTGCCTGTCTCAAAATAACAGTAAGTTAAGCGTAGGTTAAACCCAAAAAATAAATATGGATCCATTTATATTAGCAGCAATAATAAGCGCCATCGTTATAATATTGTTATCCGTGGCGTTCCTACGCGTGTCTCAAGTGAAAACTCCAAGTAAGTCTCGTCTCGATTGTATATAAATCACTGTTAAGATTTATACATGTGTTTATGTATATATTTACTATTACCAGCTGGTGGAAGGCCGAGAGCGGTCGTGCAAAGAGATGGAGGACCTGGAAGAGTACAAGCTGTTAGAAATCAAAGAGCTAGAATGCGAGCGAATGGTAAGCAAGCAAAGTATGATTTATATCTGTTTTAGCGAATTTATCTTAGATAATATTAATGTTAGGAGCTATTTAAAATAATGTTTGTAGCGCCAAAACACCATACTATTCACAAGTGTGAACATGCCCAGAAATATACTACGCTGAAAAACTAAGGTGTGTGCAAACCACACTTAACATGTTAAAAATCTAAATATTAATTATTTTTTACTTGTATTAAACAGAATCTTGTTGCACAAATCTGGAATATTTAGAACATAGTTAAATGCATTGAAGCAACATTATTAAGACATTCCAAATGTTTTTATTACTGAATTTATATTCAAAAACATAGTTATTCATACAAACACAAAATGATGTACATTTGTGAATTGTGATTACTTACGCTAAAAAGACACATTTTGGTCTGTTACTAGAAAGTAGTTCAAAGTAGTGTCATTAGATGTTCTTGATAGTATTTAATAATAATTTGGAGAAAAATTCACTATGACAGCATTTATGTTAGAAAGCTGGACGATAAATATAATATTTAACTTAGTACCTACTTTAATTTCATACAGCTGCTAGGCACCAAGCTGTTTTAGAGGAGGACCCAGCCGAAGTTGAAGAGGTAGCCGAGGATATTCCTGGCACATCTCAGAAGGTGGACCTTGATGATAAAATGGGAGCCAAGGTAACTGAACCGTGTAAAACAAACATCATATTTTGAGTTATTAAATCTTGCTAGATCCTTAAGTGCAAGTGTGTGTATATAAATATAAAATTCACCTTCTAGCAGAACCAACTGTGACTTTACTAAACTTAATGTCACATTTCTATGTTATAACCGTAAGGTAAGATATATAAAAGATATTAGCTCCATTTCCAAATGAGCAAACCACATGAGTTGTCAAGTAAAAAATAAATTCATGAATAAAATTAGGTATATACTACGATAATAAGTCCAAAATGTAGCACATATTATACCTCCTTGATTGTTGTGCATTTCCACACACAGAAATAGTTGGAATTTGCATCTGTTTGGCCATCAAATTGATAATAAGGTCTAAATATACAAACAAGATGATAAATAATAGTAAGGTCTTGATAATTCTAGGGGGTAACTTAATCATTATTGTTTATAGAAAAGGGCTAAGTTAGAAGCTAAAATGGAAAAGAAGAAAGCAAGAGAAGCAGAAGAACAGTTAAGAGAGATCAAGAAACAAAAAGAAGAGGAACTTGAACAAGAAAGGAAAAAAATAGAAGAAAAGAAAGAGGCTAGTTTGCATACATTTATATTGTTGAGTTTTACTATTTAATTTTATATTACTTATATTGTTAGCATCTAGTGGCTTTTGCAGATTGACAATACATGCTGAGGAGTGTCTTGTTCTAGCCAGAAATATATAAATTATTATTAACAACTTCGCCCCTGTAAATGGCTAAAGCCACTTAGAAATTTTGCACTGAGGGGTAAGGAGTAGCTAATAACATGTTGTGGGCATATTAGTGATTATAAAATATAAAAGCTTGTAACTGCAGTCTTGATGGTATCATCGACTTTTATATTTCCATTTCCCTTTGTTAATGTAATCATGACACTATTACATTGTTATTAATATACAATTTTTTTTAACAATTTTAGCAGAACTTTAGTAAAAGCCATACATTCTAACATATAACCCGAATAACTAGGTAATATATTCATATTACATGCTGTGCTTAGTATATATGTTAACAAATTACAAATCACTGAGATGCTAACATATGTAATTAACTTATTTGTCTAGTGAAATGGTACTGTTCCATTTGAAGACTAAAAAAATCTTAGTGCATGACAATCTTATGACCTATTCTGACAAACTTTACACAGGAAGAGGAACGATTACGCGAGGAAGCCGAGCGTAAGGCAGAAGAAGAACGTAAGAAGCGCGAACAAGAAGAATACGAGGCCATGAAGGCCGCTTTTACAGTGGAGGGCGAAGGCTTTGACGAAAACGACGACCAGGACCAGGAGAGTCTGTTGCGGGATTTCATTAATTATGTAAAGGTGGGTCATGTGATTGAATTTAAAAGAAAAGATATAAGATGTGTGAAGTGGGCGATAACATAATATAAAATTAAGTGTAGATAAATATTTATTATAGGTATCAAACGTTGTAAACTTTTAAGAGCTACAGTTGAAAAAATTATTGTACCTATATTACAGGCACAAAAAGTAGTCTTGCTGGAAGATCTAGCAGCTCACTTCAAGTTAAAAACACAAGCGGCAATTGACAGGATAGCAGAATTGCAAGCATCTGGTGAATTGACTGGAGTTATTGACGACAGGGGAAAATTCATCTACATATCACAGAAGGAATTGGAAGCTGTTGCAAAATTCATAAAACAGAGAGGCAGAGTGTCCATCGCCGAGTTAGCTGAATGTAGCAATGACTTGATAAACTTAGCCCCTGTTAGTGTTGCTTAGACTTGAAGAACATTTTTGGTAGCTGTATGCAATGACTGTACAAAGTTGAAGAACTTTTCAAGCCTAGTCCATATATTACTTTGAGTAATAGAGTAATTTTTATTGTATAGAATCTTCACATTACGATATGTGCTACTACTGTAAGAAATAATTTTCATAACTATTGTCTGAAGCTCTCCTTTTTTTCTAACTGTCTAGCATTTGACCTTCATGCCTTGAAACATTACATACTCATCTTATTACATTGTTTATGTACATAGCAATAAAAATACCTTCTAGTTACAAACATTTATTGAAATAAAATATTTAAACAAAATTAATCATCTAATTCATATCCAAACATATCCTTTCCTTTTTCCAATAAGAAAAGACAAGACTCTTTTATCATGTCTAATAATTCCATAAGTTTATTTTTAGTGAAAACTTTGTACAGACATCTGTTCTCAGCAGCAATTATATTACTCAACTTGACTGCTTCTTTATGGTATTCAATATTATCATTGCTCTGCAAGATTTTAAGTATCAAGATCACAACTTCAGGTATGCATTGGGATCTCAAAGTCTCCAGCTGCTTCAATCTATCATTTTTCTCTTCTTCAGTAAAGTTTTCAGACATAATACTGTCACTTTCATCCTGCAGCCAACCTCCAGGGAATAATAATGTGTTGTAAAGCAGGTTCTTTGTGTGTCTGGCTTGGTGTAATACTGCATTTGACCAGCGCGCTTTTTGTTGTTCTACTTGTGCAACTCTCTGTTCATGATGCACTTTATCAGAAAATGATGCTTCTGCAGGTAAAGGTTCCACTTCCTTTGGCTGTCCGCTAATGTAATGTCTATACCAGGTAGCAAAACTCTCTAGAGATTCCAGATAAGCTTTTAAACACAAGTGTTCTCTCAATTCTGCAGAGTTTGAATCAACTTTGTTCATAAAATCTGGGAACATTTTATTGACACTACCAAGACAGGCCAATGCTGCTTCGGTGTTATTTAGAAATATGAATCTGCGAATCATAGTGTTACTCAGCCAAAGTGCTTCTTGCAATTGATTTCCCAGCAATGACAGCCATTCTAGAGATGATATTACTTTCTCTATTAGTGTTTTGTCTTTCTCCCCAGCAACAGTTTGGGTAAAATTCAAATCAATATTGCTATAACTTTGTTGGATATAAGATATTGCTTTATTGATAGCTACTCTGGCTGATGCTGCCACATCAATTCCTGCATTCAGACCAGCTTTGACAACTCCTTCTCTATAGTCACTTTTGTGTACATGATCCATCAGCTCAGCATAAAGAATGATTTGTCTATCAACTGGAACAGTGGATGTGTAGTAAGCTATAAGTTCAGGACATTCTATTGATCCTTCCATCAATCCTTCAATTAGCTGTGTAACATATCTTTCAAGGACTTGGTCTCCAACATCATGTTGAGGATCTTTGCCCATAAGTCTCAGTACTAATATGAGATGTGCCAGAAATCTTAAGAATTTCTCCTCTGCATTATCAAGCCATTGTAGTGATTCCTGCATGATTGCCCTGATATTGCCCAGCATGAGATGACGTTGGCAAGTTTGGTAATCAGACTCTCTTTTGCCATCCATCAAAGATTTAACGGCATTGAATACTTGTTGAAGAGTTAGTTCTTCAATTTTGAGTTCCGATTGCAAAAGTTCCAATACTTCAGGGGATGTTGTGTTGGCATCAACTGTGGCATGATGTTCATGAAGGAATTTGTCCACTCTCTCTTCAATCTGCACTCTCAAGTGTGCCCACAATAGATCCTCCCAATTTCCTTGGCAAGCTGGCAGAGTACTTGACAAATGGCCACTTAAGATCCCAACTGTGGCTCTATAATAAATATTTTCTGAAATATTATTAGCAATGCCCATGGCACACCATTTCCAGAGATCTCGTGAAGGATTCCCAGATATTTCTAAAGGTGCAGTTGGTTCCTCTCTTGGCAAATAATGCAATAAAATCCATCCTTGTAGTACTGCACCTCGCCAAGCTTGCCCTGCATTTATACATAATGAAACAGCATCCTTGAATTTGCCACATCTAACTTCTGTGAAAATCCTCTTACACAAATCATTGTCATCTTTCAAATCATCCGAATGTATGGCTCTTTTCTGGCGCCTTGGAGCATCTGGGTCCATACAAGTGATCATGGATTTGCTCTTTTCCTTGTTGAACAAACTGGTCCCAATGAGTAATTCATGTAAAGTGTTACCCCAATGAATGTTATTAGCGATGACTGGAGCAGATGTCTTGGTGGCTTCATCTTGGTAGGCTGCAGTAGCTTCCAGCCAATCTACCAGCAACTGCAAGAGTCGGAGCTCTGAATCGACTCTAAATAAAGCGCTAACCAATGTCTGTTGTGACAATGTAGTCTCGGTAATCAAGTTATCTAAAGACTCCGGGTGTTCAGTAATAGAATCTGCATATAAGCAGTGGAGAAGTTTCCACGTGTTTGCTTCCTCAGCCAGCCAGTAATTGTTAGCGTTGTACCTGTGCCATGGTTCCACAAGCTCTAAAGAATCACAGCACACCTGAGCTAACCTCCCTAGGGTGTCTAGTACATCACTTGAGCGACTTGTTTGTATGATCTCGAAAAATGCTTCATTTAAGCCTGTGCCCGCGGTACCCGCGTTTACAATTATAGAAGACTCATCAAGCACTTGCCTAAGACTTGTATCATTAAGATTTTTGAATATCGAAGTCTCGTTCAAAATTGGCGACAAGTTTAATGTATCTTCTTTTCGTAACAACTGCCGGTTTCGTTTATTCTTCAGCGGCGTGTACTGCGTTGAATGCAACTGTTGCGATAAATTCAAAGACATTTTGTAACTTAATTTTCGATATTAATCTAGTTTTATAATCCACAAACTAAACAATGTTACGCGCCGTCCGTTGACATGTGTATATCATAAAATTGAATTTAGATTTCCAGTTGTCCCATTAATAGTACATGACGCAACATATATTAAAATGCTGATGTGTAACAAAGAGAGGACATAAAACAATGTTAGTATTCCTAAGATTGCTAGATATGGAATAAGGTTGCGTTCTTAAGTGTGTACAAATAAAAATAAAATCATGTTTTTAAATCATTTTTTATTCATCTTATCACTAACTGCAGTACAATATATAAGGCAAAAATTCAGAAAAATAATATTTTGTTTCCTTTTATTTCATGTTTTCACATATAAAGAGCAAAAAACATAGAAAGACCATACGCAAAATAATTAATACATTCGAACGACTCTTCATCGCTGCGTATCTTATCGAAGTTGCGGTTTTAAAATGGGATACTTTTTTATTTAAAAAATACTATTTCCCAAGTCCTATTACAACTAAATATTACATAAAAATACTGATAATGAATACGCACTTAACATTTTATTCACTTTGAATATTGTTTATTTCTACTTTCTACATTCACATTGACATACAACAACCGACTGTACTAAGTACTTTTTGTCTTTCCCTCTCTAGACGTCGTTGAGTATAAAGGTAAGGATAAAAATTAAATAATTAAAATATTCGTATCTCTTAAATAATTTGTTACTTTTGCCGCTATTTACAACTAAGAACATTGATTAAAGTATGTAGGAGTATTTTATTTAACTCTATAAATGCCCCCTAAATATGTAAATGCTTATCTTGTTTTAAAAATCATAAATATTCTTATACAGAGGCAAATCAATGCATTCTGCATGATATAATAATGCTAAATAAAATAATCAAAACTTAAAAACTATACTTTAAAACAATATTTAAAACCAACTAGTGACTGTGTTATTTTATCACCTAAGTATCTCTAAATTTAACTTCAAAATTTAACAATTAAAATAACCATAAGGTATTTGTTTTCAAATGTTTTTATAGATTTCACCCAACTTATATATGATTAGAGTGCTAAACCTAAGTCATACTTATAGAAAATTAAAATGCAATAGTGTTTCATTATATTTTGTAGTCTACTGAATAATATTGCAACTTAGAGGAATTAATGTTTCTAATTAAATAGGCATGTCTAATGCACATTAGCTCAAGAAAATTTACTAACCAATAAACTGAATCAATGTTAAAAATTGTGTTATGTACAATTTGTGATTTATATTATGGTTGGAATAGAAAATTATATTTAATTTTCCTAAATTACTAGCTAATGAAATCAAGTTACATGTTAAATGAGCATAAATTTGTTGTAATATTTAAAAAATACTTCAAAATATTTGCATATGAACAATTGAGTATGTGCAAGATTTGCTATAATATCAGCGACACAGTTTCTGTGTATTTTTGAAATTTCAAGAGAAGAATTAAGATAAAAGAACAGTGCTTTCTCTGGTATGGGAATAATATTGCGAAAATAAAAAATACATGTGTTTCATTTGTTTAATATTTCCACATACAAATTGCTAATTTCTTTAAGTACCTACTATTATGTGATCAAATTAGTTCTGCGCTGTGATTCCATAGAAATTGTTCTGTTTTCTGTTTCTAGTCAAATAAAATCTGAAACGTATACAATTAAAAGTTTGTAAGTATTATATCTTCTGTGTAAGATACAGTTTCGTCTTAATTATTTTTTAAAATTGTAATTACCAAAAGACAAATCAACACAGTTAGATAACATATATGTTATCTAACTGTGTTGATTTATATTTATATATTATAAACTAGGAGAAGTTTTTCTGTACATGTACATTTTAATAGTAAATATTAATATCACTAAGTAGTCATGACTTCACACAAAGTCCAGTAGTTGCTATGTGAGCACAAAATCTGTAAAACAGATAAGTAGCAGTAAAAATCTTTCTGATTTAATAGTTTTTTTAATGTATGAGTCTTATCAATGATTATATTTATGCAGAAAGTATACTCTCACCAAAGTGAATACAAGTTGGTTAAAAAATACCAACACAGCATTTTATTACTCTTTAATTTAGTAGTATTCAGCTTGCTGTGTTGTTCTTTAGTTCATATTCCCATTTTGATCAAACATTTTGGTAGGATTTTTTTCTTTACCAATTGACATTTATTGACATTTTTTTATAACTTCTATGTCAAACTTGTGTCAGTGTGATAGGATTTTGTGTGCAACAATTGTGTGTTTTATAAAATAAATAATGTTATTATCACTTATCTTCAACTGGTTTTAGAATGCAGATGATTTTTGAAGAATTGAAGAAATGTGCAAGCTACCTTCACACCAAAACTATGATGTTCCAGGTGATTATGAGAAATCTCATTTTAAAGGTAAGGATTACAAACAAATATTATATTTAAATGGAAAATATCACAACCCAATGTTTTCTTATTTGTTTATTGACATTAGAATACTTATTTTCTTTAAATTCATTGATGACCGAACACATGACAAATTGTCTGGTTTCATGAAATCGGGCAAATTAAATTATTTTTTTTTAAGAACTTGTACGTACTTATAGATCTTTGTGGATAAAATAGAATCCATTTGAGTTTTTGAACCCATAAAATGATAGAACCAGTTCTTAGATGCAAAATGTCTTATCAATTTCTAAAAATACTTTTTCATTGAACATTACTGAACTGTTTGTAGAATACTCCACCAGTGTCAGTTTAATTATGTCCTCCAATAACATTACCATCTTAATTAATTATTTATCAATTGTTTTACTTTCTCAAAAGTAAACATTTCAATACCTACATATATATATATATATGTGGAATTGAGGTTCATGTGCTTATTCAATGTGACTATCTCAACAAGAATAGTTAATAGTTATTTTTATAATAAAAGCGCTGAGCTTAATTTATTATAGCAAAGAAAATGTAAGTAAAAGTGAATAATAAGTAAAGAAAAAAATAAAATCGTGCTATGATATGTGGTGCCACAACAAGTGGTATACATCTGAATTGTCCATATACAAATATAAAAGAGTTATGTATTTAATTAAATGCAATATACAAAATGTGCCGAATAATTTTAATCTTATTGAACGGAATTTTTGTTAAAATAGGGCAGCTTCCATCTGTTCGTAATTCAACGATATTGTGTAAAACGAAACGCAATTAGTCACAATTAGTATTTTCACAAATCACAATACTTATGACGTGTTGGTACCTAATTATTTTATTTCTTTGATTTTATATGCGACGTAACATTATTTATTATTTTTCGACATATCTTTGATCATTTTCTTTTTGTTTGATAAATCGACGTAATCCACACAATTGCCTTTTGTAACGAAAGAAAGAAAGAGAGGTTATATAGGTTTTTAGGTGTAAGACAAGGACGACTAATATGGACGCTAGATATCCTTCCACATATGCTACTGGAACGGATCTAATGATTTTCGTCGTTTGCCGGATATGCTTACATTACTTTTTATTTTTGCTTATTGATTAAAATTTGAAATATTTTGTGAATGAAATGTAGTTCATTTATTGTAAGTATGTAATTATTTATCTGATATATGTTGCGTTGTATACACGGCATATTTTCAAATATATTTTTTTCTAATTGGCTAAGCGTGGCGGTAAACCAAATACTTTTTTTTAAACAACATTAGTTAATGTAATGCTTTTGAATGAATTGAAATTAGTACATATCATTAAAAATTATAAAAATAATTATAAAATATATCGCAACATAATTTATATATTCCAACAATATTCTTTGATTGTTGACTGTTTATTTGACTTTACCGCGCAAGTACTCATTCAAGGACGCTATGTTCGTCTCTTTTGCACTCATGGCGAGTTGCAAGCTGTGTGCGGCAAACGTTTCGTTTCGTCACTTGAAGTGAATAGGTACTTACACAGTCGGATAGTGTTTTTGGCCTGGTTCCGCCATTATTACTGACAAAATCTTCATTGTGATTATTTAGAGGCGTAACGCTATGTATAGCGTCGCCTCAGTGTAAATAAATTCATACATACCATTGTGTAAAGTGCAACAAAAGTGTTTTTTTCGTGTATCATTTCCTGTTTCATATCGGACAGAAACAAGCAACTGCGACCGCTAGCTTATTGCTTTCGTTATCACGTGGGTCAAATTTCGAATTACGCGGCAGGGAAAGATTCTTTTTATGCGTACATTGTAGTGCATGTATTGCGATGAGAACGTTCAGATTAGGCGTTTAAAGACCGGCGTTTAACTGGTGTCTGACGCTGTTTTTCAGAAGCGCGCCCTTCCGCCCGCAGCCCGCCGCCTATCTCCGCCTGCAATGGAACTAGCGGGGGACTAATACCTGTGATGATGACAGTGCAGTGCAATAGTGAAGTGTAGTGATCGCGAGTGGAAATCGGTGGAAAGTGGAAGTGCGGTGTTACATAAGGGCGGTGATGGTGTGTCGCGGGAGTCCGCCGTGAGGGCCGGCGGCGGCGTCGGCGGCATCCGGCGGTGAGCGCCGTGTCATGGCCCCGGCGCTCCCGCTGGCGCCACGCGACGAGCCCGAGGCGCTGCACGACCCCTGCGGCCACTCGCACCGGCGACGGGCGCTCGTGTCCGTCGACAACCGCGCGACACCCATGGAGGAAGATGACATGGGCCTCCCTAACCAGCCGAGCCTGGCGAAGGATTCGCAGGAGATGGAGCAGATCCTCGTCGACCTCGGCGGAGGCGAAATTGGACATCCTGATTTGTTACAAGCTATTAAAACTTTGGAGACTGCTGGGGATACGTTGTCCACTGGCGATCCGGACGCGATATTCCAGTTCTCAGGCCTAGATTTGGCGGACGGTGTCGATTCTGAGGGAGATCAGGTAGAAGAAAAGATAAAGTTGACGCAAGCGCGACTAGAGCGGCGATGTGCGTTCTTGCAGAGGCGGCTAAGGATATTGCAGTTAAGATCAATTGGGAAAAGGGTATCTGAAGAAGCTGTGCAGACATTTGATAAATGCACTCGTGGAGCTCGCAAGGATGGCGGAGGACGCCCTATGGGACTAAAAGCATTCTTAAAAAAAGTTGAGACCACAGCTGCCTTACAAGCAAGTGCTGCATCTCGGTCGGCTGTAGGACCAAAACACCATACTGCAAGCACTTCAAAAGGTGATGCAACAAAGTCTGCTTCAATGGGAATAGCTCCCGGTACCCTGGCTGGCTTGGAGGACACAGCTGGAGCCTTACAGAAACATTTGACAATAGTCAAACGTCAATTAGATTCTGATGCCACACTTTCATCATCAGGGGCTGAGAGCAATGATGAGACTGTCACATACAACAATCCCCATCAGGAGCCGTTGCCAATGTGAGTATTTTTAATACATACATATATAAACTCATGCCTTTTTTCCCAGCAAGGGTAGGCAGAGGTGCTACCAGGACACACATAGTATTTTTAATATACAAAGCAAATATGTTAGCATATTGCTTTCATTGATTAATATAAATTTAAAATAGATTATGTGTGGAGAGGTTTTATTATAACAAGAAAATAGGTCATATGCTTATCATAGTGATAAGGTATCTTCCTAGAAAATAAACATACATCCTGTAGTCCAAATAGAAAATTGAATACTTTAATCAACTTTAATTCATATTTGATAGGTAAGTTTCTTTAAAAAATACAGTATTGGGATATGAAGCTTAGTATTTCAATTTTTCTATAAGTTTTTATCTAGAGTATTATAAACAAAGTATTATCACTTTCCCAGTAAATATTTCCTAACTTAAGGTTCATGGACACTAAACAAAACTATATATATGGACTGTGCATTTTATTTAAACATGATTTGTACAAGATGCTTGTGTTTGATAAAAAAGATGGCCTAAAAAGGCTTACTTTGTTAACTAAAGCATAAATTATTGTTTTTTTTATTTATGTCTTTATTTATTAATATCAAGTTTAAAAGACTATAGTCTATCTTATAAATATTTCATACTTTCATTTTTATATTCTGGCATATTACATATTATACTTTATGTACTGCAATATTAGTACTTATTGTTTATGCAGTTTTGTTTGCCAGAGTATAAATATAGGGAGTAACACTAAATTTAGACAAAATAAACATGTTCGTATATAATATAATAAATATATACGTATTATTAATTATCAGTAAATAAATTGTACCTTTGTATGTATTTGTTGCACAATTTAGAGCAGAGTATAATACTTTCATAGTCTTTTTAAGTGTTGCATCATGCCATTTTTAATACTTAGGATCTAAAGATTATGGTTTGAAATGAAATGTTAAGAGCTTTCTTCTGCATAATTATTCAAACATGTACAAAAATGTGTTTTCTAGGAAAAAAAATAGTAAGTTGATGCTTTTAAAATACATTAAAACCTGAACATTTTATCAAATTTATCACTTATTTATATTATAATTAAGTAAGGAATAACTCCAAATTTATTTATGTATTTACTAATATACTCCTAATCATGTATTGTTTCACAGAAACATATGTTAATTTGTTTACAAATAAACTATAGTTTATAATCAATCATCAGCATCTTTTACAACAACAATGATAAGTAACATTTTACTTAGTAAGGAAAAATGCAAAACATCTGGTTTTCCTGTAGACTTTGTGACTGTTGTACTGGTCAGCTGTTATATCAATGATTCATGTTTAGTAATGAGTGTTAATTTTATTGATTCAATGTGATAAAAATATTGAAAATGTAAACAATATGCTTATAAAGGAATGATTATGTGACATCTGTAGATTCTTATTGATCTTAAAAAAAATCAAGAATGGTATATTGAAAATTGCATATACCTTTATAAATCGAAGTTTAGATAATTAAGCATAATTTACCTACCTACAGGCAAAATGTAGTTTTAGTGTAATGTTATGTCTATATTTTTCTAGAAAAAAACAAATATAAACAGTTAGGATGCAGTTTTGTAGTGCTAATTATTTTATTTTTTGTTAGGCTCTTTGTTTCATTGGATTCATGGCCATTTTATATGACCTAAGGCTATAGAGCCCTCCTTTATCCAACATGTGTTGATAGAATATTCTACAAGGATTAATAGTAATAAAATAATTACAAGTAGGTGTTTTAATATGTGCTAAGAAATAATGAGAATGTTGTAGAATAAAATTAATAATTGTAGTAATTAATAATTGTAGTATTCATAATGATTTCTATTTAGAATTCATTTGATGAAATTTAATCTTTTTTCTATATTTTCAATATACAATGTGAATATAAAATAATATGATATTTAACATGTGGTAAGCCCACCCTTTATAACACACCTTTTTGGCATCTATGAAGAATTTAGATTTATAGTGTGTGAAGACCAACTACTTAGTTATAAAAGCTTTTTGACTTTTGTTATTGACAGAGTATTGGACATTAGTAATATGTATTCTGAAAAATCTGTATATTTTTTTTACGGCAGTGAAATCCGCAATTCAAATCAACCAGAAATAGAAGTTTGCAGTTGAGATTTGTCGAAGACCTGAGTATCTCAATTCAAGTGTGTTAGTCGAGCAGGGGCTGGAATTATCTCAATCCTACTATAGATGTAAAAAAGCCTAGTATTCAAAGTGTTGATTGTACGCATATTGTTTGCAGAGAGAAGCGTGCGTTGTGGTGCTGGCAGCGCAAGCGCGCGTCGCTCGCGTCGCGCTGGTGCTGGCTGCAGGCGCAAGTACAAGAGCTGGACTACAAGATCCGACAGCACAACGACCTGCACGCACAGGTTAGATAACACGCTGTGGGCAATTTGGGGAGACATATTCATTACTAATAGTCCTTTAACCATTATACAGCTATGACTGCGTTATGACTAGGCCATCTCCATCGGAGTAGTGCCACTGTCCCACAGAAGACCAACATTTCGCATAACTAGTTGATGATAGAATATTCCTATGTGCACAGATAGCGACAAACCTTATTTTTTTTCTAAAACCTGTCACCTATTGATCCTCGCGTTCAGACTATATGTTATAACTTGTTTTCACTAAGTCGACATATGGAATGGAAGGGACATGACCATCTCTCGCTGGTGTGCACGGAGTATTCACGATATAGTGACCACTTACAATTGCACTTAATAATAATAATAAATCAGATGCATTGCATTGAATAAGAAACTACTTTGTGAAAAGTCATTGATAAGTTATTAAATTATGTGATGTCCGTTTGTAATTGCGTGTCAACGACCTTATTTGAATTATTATGCGTACTTATCTCATTATACTTTCAGTTACTTTTTTATGTATATATTTTTATTATGTAGGTACTATACGCAACAACCTTTTAAATATTGTTTTCTAAATATTTTCCCATACATTTCCCTAAGTAAAATCCTACTGCGATTCCTAATTGCTCAATAAATATTACGCTGAAGAGGTTTTTGTATGGTATACCCCTGTACAGTATTGTGACAGAATGTTACTCAATACTTGCATTGTTATTTGCGAATACTCTCGTGATAAAGATATCAATCAACATTATGTTAGAAGGGTACCCTTATTGGTTAATCTACAGCTAACTTTAATTAAAAGCCCGATAACGTGCATTTAACGCTTTTGACTTATCTGGGTATAAAGGGTTCCTTGCTGAGCCTACAATCTTGATTTGTTAAGTCTGATATCCTGCATGTTGATTTAATAAGGGGTAGCCCTAAAGATTATTCTAATCTGTTAGGGCATGCTCAGATGTGCGTATTCTCTCACGATATCTTTCTTTATTGTTTATTTTATTTCCCAAAATGTGAAAGTGACCATGTAAGTTAAATGAGAATACGTAATTCCTATATTGTACGTTTTGGGTATTTTAGAGCGTTGACCTATGTATATACTTGTTCTGTTTGAACATGAGATAAGAATTAATTTGGGTATTATAATATTTATATTATGTTTCACGTCATGCTTTGCTTCCACCGTTTATAACTAACCCTGTCTGTAATGGAGTGTCTGCACAGTGTTAGTACACAACTTACTTTATTTGTACACCATATCTTTGTCTGGGGTACAATAAAAATGTTTTTTGGCACTGATCAGCCCTACTAAATATTTTTACGCTATAATCTTATTACGTATACTGATTACTGTAACAAAATAAACTTAGTGTTAGTTTTGGATGAAGGAGCTTTTAACCGGTGAAAAAAATGATCAGAAACGGTTCAGTAGTGTCAACAAACAAATCATACATTTTTATCATATTTGCACCTGACTGGAACTTTGCAAGTGGGCGAATCTCTGTTTGGGAACCCGAACGGATTCCCGAAAAACGAAGGTCGCAGATTCAAGCCCAAGGCATATAAATACATATTTATTTATATATTCTTTATTGTACACCAGGGAGAAACAAAAACAGATTATAACAAAATTTAAAAATAAGTACAATCGGCGGCCTTATTGCACAAGGCAATCTCTTCTCACCTTAGGATGTACATAGAAGAAAGGAGATTGAATGTGAAGGAGAGTGAGAGTGAAACTTTGAATGTTCTGAAAGTAAATTATGTATTATTTAATTGCCATTCATTTTTATTATAGATAAAACATCGTATTTAAGATTACTTCACAAAAAAATCGATGTTATGTGGAGGCTGCCGATTACCGAACTGGTATGCGTAAGGCCATAGCATACCTTATTTCTTTAAAGAACATACATGTAGTACATCGGTCAAGTCACAACGCAAATCATTCTGCAAAATGGATGTAAGCTTTTGTTCGCGACCCCACGTAAAAGTGAAATGAGGGCAGGTACAACAAAGAACATAGCAACTGTATCAAGAGGGATATTCTGATTCAAAGCTTGCGAGTGGTCACTACAATGAATGTTTTACTTGTGGCCATTGAAAGTAAAAATAATCACATGGATAGACTCACGCTTGTATTCAAGTTGAGGTGAGCAGAGGAGCGGTTTATGTTAAAATGTGATACAAGGTGGCCCTATAATTGACTTGCTAAGCCCAATTTCTAGTGTCGGCTATCTCGTAATATTTTTAAGCCTAAAAAGTCCCATAAACTGTATTGTCCGAGCTAGTTATCAAATCAATCATAGTTTTACAGTACATACATACTGCCTTCAGTTCAATGAGACGAATGGATACAGGAGATGGTAAAGTTATTATGAAAGAGAGTTTCAGCATTACTCTGCACAATAAACTTTCCATTTGTTCCGCAGCATTTTTATGTTTTCTTATAAATTCCTATACGTTAGCTTTAACAAGAAAAAAGTTTCAAACATGAATCCCTGCAATTTCATCAAAAGTGTTGTGTTGCCTGCTATGAAATTGGTTTCTATTTATAGACAGCGTGGACGGGCGACGCTTCCAGTAACTCCGAGCATGAAGGCAGTGTTTATTGATTTCGTCTGCTCCATGTCATATTTATGTGGTTTTACGCGTTTTACGCCCAGTTGATAAGATACTATGCCAAATTGCGTGCCTACTATTTTAAAACTTTTTTGTGTTTATATTTAGAATGTCTTTAATATCCATAATATTTTTTTATATCTTTCACCATGTGATTTGGCTGATGAACGGTTTTTAAGAAACGTATCAAAACCCAGAGGTACCCACTAGTCACTTGACACTAGCAGTAATATTCTCAATGAAGCAGAATCAGTTACCACAAACAAACAAAATCCCAGAGGTATTCCGAAGTGTTATTTACAAACTGATCTGACTATTTATTGTTTTAATTACCGAACTTTGGAACTATAAATTTTTAAAGTTTATTTTCGAATTACAAAAAATATTATGACCTCTAATAAATTATACTATATTTTCCTTAATAATTTTATTCACTAAAACCCGACCCAATTCCGTTGACACCATAACCTTCCAATAGATTTAAATGTAACGCAAATAATTATCCCATTAGCATTATAATGTATTCATTAATGGAATAGAAAAACGTGTTCGTTTTTTGTGTTGTATTGCAATGTGTCCGTCACACACCTACTCATGGTACATGCTATATATTGCGTCATTCAAGGCCGCGTGTAAACAACGCTAATCCTACACATGCCAGTAGATTCCTCGCCATTAGTGTAGATAATATATCCGCTCAGCGTTTTTGAGTCCTTTTTAATTGACAAAGAGTGCCCTAATTATTCTTTGTGATGAAAACTGAGAAAAGGTGGGTCATGAACATAGAAAATTATTATACAATCCTTTGAATTGATGGTAATAAGTTAGTAATAATATTACATAAGACATTTTAAGAAACGTTCTGCGTATGTTGTACCAAAAATATTGTGATGTCCAAAGTTCAAAACTAGCATTTGAATGGTTGCATGAGATTTCATTGTCTATTTGTCAATATAATTTGCCCTATCATCATTAATTTGTGTTCGGGGAAGAATTTTCTTGTCTTTTTTCTGTGCCAAGTCCTAAGGATCTGTCGTACATAGATTCGTCGACATTGATAAAATATTTATCGTTTTGAAATGATAGCAATTGTTGCTTAAATTATATTTTAATGTATGAGATTTGATATATTTCCTTTTTGAATATGTTATCACTATCTTATACCACTTTGGTTCTAACCTATCATAGTTACATAATTGCATTTCTACCTATCTGTTTTAAAACCCAGGCGTCTTTTTATTTTGTTTAATTTTAAAAATGAATAAAACTAGTTGGCTTCATATAAACGACTATTACAATATTGTCGACAGGTGCGTGAGGCGAAAGGTCCAGTTGAGTTTGAGGGCGAACCAGTGGGCTATGAGGGGTCATTACCGGGGGCCGAGATACCCGAGAATGACCCCGCCACGGAGACCTGCGCCCGGGTGCGGCCGCTGCGAAGAGAGACGTTCAAGAAACGGAAACTCCTTCAAATGCATAATCTCCACATCGCCACGGCGAAAGCAGCAAAACCGTCGGATATTAGGTGAGTCAAATTGTCTTAGTACTTGTTGTGCTGTCGAGTGTTGATATGACGCAAGATGTTAACAGATAAGTTATGCTTTGATAATGATTTCTTGGATGTTTTGGCGTGTTTGTAAACATGTAAGGAAAATTATGACAAATATAATTGATTTGAATGTGATATGTACTTGAACATTTTTAATTTCGTATGCGTAAATTGTTTTTGCTACTGTTACGTATATTGAATATTTATGAATAAGGAAAAATCGATAAGAATGTTTTCTAGTAATGTCTCTTATAACTTTACAATGTTAAACGTAGAGGGATATAGTCAGTGTAACGATTTGAAATAATTTGGTAAGGGGGTTGGTTATGTAGCTATTGCGTAAAAATGAAATAAATATACATGAGTGCGACTAATTTGAATTATCACAAAATGTACCATGCTTTCTTATAAAGTTTCAATCGGTTTATCCTTTACTAAAAATGTTTAAAATAAGTATAAGAAGACAGACACAACAGTGGCTGGTCGGCCTCCCCCGGAGTACCGATACTTAATAGATTTTCGTCTTGAAAACAAAATTATTAGTTACGCATTAACTATCGATAACAAGTTCTATAGGAATTTAAATCGGTAATCGAAGACTTTCATTAACAATTATACACTACCCTTATCTTTACTGTGAGCCGTCCAAGTAATGAAGCTATAATTTACAAATTATAATGCAAAGTTTAGAAGTACCGTTGCTCCCTCTATATAGTAAAGAGTGTAAGGGCAGGGTGTGATGTATTGCGTGTGCAGTTGCCGCTGCGTGTGGGGGCAGGAGTCGTGCGCGGTGTGCACGGGGCGCGCGGAGCCGCAGCTGAGCGCCGCGCCCGCGCCGCCCGCGCACCCGCAGCGAGCGCGCGCGCTGCTCGACCCCGCCTACCACCCCGTGCTCAGCGACTCGCACGGTACTACTAACATCTTTATTTTATTTTTTTTATTTTATTTAACTTCACATACAAACATATTGTACATAGGCGGACTTAATGCCAAAGGCATTCTCTTCCAGTCTACCTTGAGATGGTGCAGAGATGACAGAAGTAGGGGTACAAATGCTTATTTGATTTGATATTTACTTATGAATATACGTAAATTATATAAACATGTACTATAATATAAATACATAAAATATATATACAGGGTGTACAAGACAATGGAACACCTGCTAAGTTGGATGCAAGGGCATAATATTAAAATTATTATAAAAATATAATATTTGGAAAATATTTATCCGTTTTTGAGTTATGACCGTTTAAAGTTTCAAGTATTACCATCACATTTTCGCAAAAATCCAACTGGAATGGGTAAAGAACAAGATTTTAACTTATACGTATTTTGTCGTTTCGTCGTTAATTAAATGGTTAATGAAATATACCACGAAAACCATTTTTAACAGCAACAAAATTTTCATTGACTTCGCCTTAACATTTTTTACACATAGGCCAGGTCATGAACTCTCAGCTGTACACTTTGTCCTTCTCTAATATTACAAAAAGGTATTTTTTGTTTCATTTCACATAAATAAAACAGCTAAGCAGGAACGTACTCAGATTTATAGTGTCAACAAATTAACAACATAATAACTTTTGGTATAGTTGCATTGTGCATGGATCGACTGTTTTGTCATTTTTTTCCTTAAGGTGTCACAAATCCAAACTGTAAGATACCAAGAAATCACGCTGGTCCTCTGTTAAACCGCGTTAGGTTGCAAATTTATTAATTACAAATGTTTTAGTAATACATAACATTTAAATTATCTAAGTAATTCATATTCATAAACATTTCTTTTTACGCAATTACACTGATAAATAAAAAATATGATATTAAAATGATTGCATAATTCGGCCCATTTCTTAAAGGAAGCCGAAGGTCACTGTGTACTCGTCGGAACTTTGTCGGAACTAGCGCGGCTCGATTATTCTTCCTTTGAGCTCGCCGCTTCCGAGCTTGAGTGACACTAATAGCATTGGCGGTGTTTTGTGTGCATTTTTCAAAGGATGACCGCCATGTTAGGATGTGTTCACACTTCACACTTAGTACAACTTAATTTGGTTAGGTACTTGATAATAAGAGTTACGTAAAAACGTAAGACCATAATGGATTGATAAAGTGATCGTTATTCTCCCCAGAGATATTAATCTTGTTTAAATGTGTTGAAGTAGTTACATAATTTGATCCAGACAGTTACAAGACTGCCTTTGCTTATTATTTAATGAATATTAATAATGATGTTGCTTTAAAATGGTAAAAAATGTACAGAAATCTTATAATAGAAACGAAATTTAAAAAATCATTGTAGCCGAGTAAATGGTATTTACTTAAGAAATAGCATATTATGATATTAAATTAGTGAAAACAGTAAACACATGTAAAATAAAAAAAAATATTATGAAATGAAATACGTGTAAATGTGTCTAATGTGAACAAGCCTTTATCTTTCTGTTTTCGAAAAAAACATTTATCTTTTATTAGTTGAATTCGGACTACGTTCGCGTGTACATGTATTTGTCGTATACATTATCAACTCGTTTTCAGTTATTTTGATTGAATTTTATGAATTTTGACGCATGGAATATCCCATGGTATTTTTAGTGAAGTGTTAGTTTAATATCTAAGTGTATTTCGGGCATTGCAATGACGATGATTTCGTTGCTAAAACGGTAGAATACTTTAGTGAGTTGTGCAAAATTACGCGAAGTTGAATCAATCACGTTGCATCGGAAGACCGAGCGACGGCTCTATGTACACATAGTACATTTTACGTGTCTAATGAAGTGAATTATGAACGTACAACTGTTGAATGTTATCAAATTGTGGCAGTGCTTTCGTGCGGGATTTTGTCAGTTCCAGCACTTACCTCCTTACCTAAGGTACCTATTTACGGCTTAAATTATAGGGTCAGTTATTATTTATTTTGTGATCATTAGTGGCACTTAAGCAGTACGCTTGAATTAGTGTAGGTCTTCTGCCCATGTTCTCTACATACTATATTCTACGGTTCGTTCAATGTTAAATTCCTATTGCCTAACTATGTACACTAAGTGGCGTGGCAATTATGTAGTTTTAATCACCTATTCCTACTTATCTGTTGTGGAGCGACCCGTTCAGTTGTAAGGTTCAATCACTTTGGCGTAATATGTTAAGGGGAAGCACGTGTGATGTTAATTCTTGATTTCTCGGCATCTTTGTTATTATCAGAGTCGGCTAGGAAAATGCATCATAATCTAGACGTAATCACGATTTACTAAAATGTATATTAGCAGGTGCGCCATTCTCTTGTACACCCTGTATATTATATACATTATAAATATACTATAATATAAATATATTATATACATTATAAATATACTATAATATAAATATATATATATAGTTACATAAATAAATAAATATATTATATATATATATATACGATGACATACTAGTGTGATGATTTAGCCGCTTCATCCAGCAACAACTCCCGAACCTTTCTTTTGAATAGAAAACGGTTAGTGGACGTCCTGATCTCGAGAGGGAGCGCATTCCAATGAATAATGGATTGAATGAAGAAGGAGGAATGTAGGAAATTAGAATGAAGGGGGGGACACAATAAAAGAAGATTATTTGAGGAGCGAAGATTACGCTCATGACTAGTGCAAAGAAACTGAAAATGGGACATGAAATAAGAAGGTGGTGTAGGAGACGTTACGATAGAGAAAAGAGTTGTAAGGGCACGCAAACTTCGCCGCTGGCGAATTGGTAACCATTTTAGTTTAGAGCGATAGGAGGATATATGGTCATATTTGCGAAGATTAAATATGAATCGAATGCAGTTATTGAGAAGGCGGTCCAGTTTATTAAGAAGATCTGCATTCAGGTCGAAATAGCACACATCACCATAGTCGATCAGCGGGAAGATTAAGGTCTTTATAATTAATACTAATCAACCAACCACAGTGTAACTGCACCAACAGTGTAAATGCACTGTTGTGTTCCGGTTTGAAGGACATTGTAGCCAGAGTAACTACTGGACATATCGAGACTTAACATCTTATATCTCAGGATGGCGAGCGCAGTGGAATGCCAAGCATTGCCATGGTGTTGTTTGGTTTTGCTACTGTCCATGAGCGGTCGTTTCGCTTACCATCAGGCGAATGGCAGGCTCGTCTCGCCATTCATTGTAACTAATGTATAACTATCCGATGTAAAAATTAAACCAAATCCGCAATGAAATTCGTAAAACATAGTTTTGTTTCAAAATAATATTAATTTTATTCTTATACGAAAATATTATATCAAACTTTTTTCTGGAAATCAAATAAGTGATTATACGGTTTTCTGTTGAACTAGATGAACAAAATTAAGTTTGTTGTAAGTTGGGTGGGACTGAAGTTAATGCCGATATGGTATGTTCACCTCCTATCATAAAATTAAGTTTGCCAAACTGTGGGTTAATTTTAAGAACTCCGCTCAGGCGAACGTAGGACTAATTGCTAGGCGCTTTGAGCCCGCAGCATTTACCACTTCTGCTATATGGCAACTTCAGTACTGTACCTCTGTGTACACCATAAAAGATTCAAGTTAAAAACTTATGTATGGGATTAAAATGTTGCGTTGCGTGTTACAGATGCATCCCCCGCCGTACACTTGGGTACGTTGCCGCCGCGTCTGTGGGCCCGAAGTCGCGGCAAGGCGCATCGCGGCGCGCACCACTCCGCGAACCACGTCTCAAACCACACCGCGAACCATACAGCGCAACGTACCTCGACGCCGCGGGATAATACCACGCCGCGATCCAAGCGACATCCCATCAGTATGTACACTAAATATATTTATATTAATCCACGAGTGCGTCCAATTAAAAATAAATGTCAAAATAATAGTGGAAAATGCTTAGATATTTGTTTTTAGAGGTGCATTTTTATTGTGAAGGAAATCAAATAGTTAGTTTGTGAATACATTGTATATTTTGCCATTATTCACAATTTTAAAATCCTTTATTGTATAAGTTTTAAGAAGGATGACATTGGTTGAATTGTATTTGCAGAATTGAAACGTGGTCGCCCACCTTTATCAAGGAAGATAAGAGATCGAGAAAGAGATGACGAGACAACGTCTGGGCACGACAGGTAACTGCTGCTGTTTACAAAACGCTCATTCTTTGGGTGTAATCCCATCTAATCACATCCCTATTTGGTCCAATAAACGCAATATAGTTATTAATTATGTTATGTTGTGTATAAACTATAAAGTTCATCGTACCACATTTATTATACCACATTATCTTCACGTTAGGAAATCTGCTAATGAGCTGGCAAGAATTTTAGTAGTTTCTGGACCCATTATTATTACAACCATACTTACCAGTTTAGGCCTCGGACTACGTAAATATTAATCAGCTTTTGCTAGCAACAACATTAACTTTATGTATAATAAAAATAAAATAATTAAATATATAAACATGGAGCCTTTTTCCCAGAAGGGGTAGGCAGAGGTGAACCCACGTTCTGCCTTGTGTGTTCCGTCTCATAATGTGTTTTGGGCCGAGCCTATCCCCATATCGGGCACCTATTCCTGACTCCGGTCTTATAATGAATAGAAATATCTAATATCAGTTGACCTTGGGATTCAAACCCTCAGCTTTGTAATCATACCGTAATACAACTACACCTCCGAGGCAGTCGAAATAAAATAAAATAATAACTGGTGTGAATATGTAATACTAACAGCATACTGTTCACAGGTCTCGCGGCAGATCAAGCACGGAGACGCGGTACCGGCGCCAGTCCTACGACATCGACAACATCGTCATCCCGCAGAGCATCGCCGCCAACACGCGCCCGCAGATACTCACATACAAAGAGATCGTCACGCCCAAGTCAGTATCTGTATCTGTATCAACCCATATACGTCCCACTGCTGGGCACGGGCCTACTCTACAATCGAAAGAATCGATTGGGAGTGGTTAGGCCATATAGTCCACCACGCTGGCCTAGTGCGGGTTGGCGGACTTACGTACCGTAGAAATCCTTTAAAATCGCTACGGTATGCAGGTTTCCTCACGATGTTTTCCTTCACCGTTAAAGTGCGTGGTGATTGACTATCAATACACACATAACTCCGAAAAGTCAGAGGTGTGCCCTGGGATTTGAACCCGCGACCACCGTGAATATGTAGGCAGCCGCGTCTGGTCCGTTACCAACAGGCCACCACGCACTTTAGTGTCACCCAAGTCAGTACTACTCTACTATTCTATTTATACTTGACACCATACATTTTTTAAACTAGTTTTGTACTGTTCTGTATCAGCCTATATACGTCCCACTGCCGGGCACAAGCCTCCTCTACAATCGAGAGTATGATTGCGAGGGGTTAGGCCATATAGTCCACTAGTTTTGTATTTATTAGTCAAGTCAAGTCAAAACAATGGGTATTTGTGTATGTTGTAATATTCAATAATTTGTAGTTATTTCAACTCATACTTGTAGTGTAAGGCTGAATATTAGTGAGGAACTTTAATTTGCTTATTTGCATTTACTTATTTGTGTAATCTTATGATGTAGCTGATGCTCTTCCACGAAATAAATAAATGCCTAAACTATCCTATTGTATGCCAATGTCATAGTCATATTGTAACATCTAATTGTAACCTATGTTCCAAAATAAATATGTTTGATTTGATTTACATGACCACCCAATAGATGGATTGATGACATCATTAAGTTTCAAGGCAAATTGTGGATGAGACTAGCGCACGACTGAGAAAAGTGATGTGATGCTGAAGTGGCCTGAGTCCTCTAAAGGATAAATATGGGCTGATATGATGATGACAATACATATTATAAACTACTAGTGAATAAAGGCTCGATAAAGCATTGTTTGCGCCACATTTTTTATGTTCCAACCGCATATTCCTACTTCACACATGTGGCGTGTTGTTTCACACAATATGAAAAGTAATAATTATAGCAATAAATGGCTTTGAACATTAACAAATCAAAAGATCTTATGAAAGAATATTTGAATCCATCAGGATTCATATCAGAATGGACATATTAGTAAACATTGCTTTTTTCAGGTGGCGAGTACTAGAACTTCCTGAGACGCAGTTAAATAATGGCGTTTCAAAATCTTCCATGCGGTTATCTGTAGAAAGCGAGGTATGATATTGCGTTATTATTTTTATTACAGAAAAATATATATTTCTGTGTTACAAACACAGTAATTATGAGAAAATACAAATTACCAAAATGTCTTGTTATGATATCCACGACACAAGACTGCATCTTATAGTGGGATCATAACTAAGGGTGTGATTGCTATGTGTATTTTTAATTTAACAAAACGCATTTTATTGTAGTATAACTTCGACAGCCCTCATGGGGCAGTTGGTAAGACGCCGGTTGTGAAACTGCAAATAGTTATGTGATCTAAAAGAATATCAAACTGAAAAAATCTTGTATTTTTTTATTTTCACTACAGACTTGCATCTTTGTATGATCAGGATTATGTATATGCCTTAGGTGTATTTATTTTAATTATATCATAACTTCTTCTTGTAGTACCTCTCCAACTAGTGAAGGTTGGCAGTCAGCTCAGCATACTGTCCCTTGTCCTGCGCCAGGCGAAATAATTCTGCGGCGCTCGCAATCCCTGTCCACTTTTGGATGTTTTATGCTATGATTTTTTCCTCCAACCGACTTTCCTTTTCCCAGCTACCTTTCCCATCATAAAGTTGAAGGCGCTCGTACATGTCATGTCTAAGCACGTGTCCTAAATATACAACTTTCTTTGCTTGATGGTTTTCAAAAGTTTGCGGTTTTGACCAACTCGTCGTAAGACTTCCTCATTAGTTATAACATGACTGGTAAATCTTTAATGTTGTTACAAGCAGGAGGAAGACGTATCGGAGCAAGCTGTGGTGGAGAGGCATATTCGTGCGGAACGCAGCGAAAGGACGCGCTTCGCACAGAACCACCGCGAACTGTTACGCGAACAGCAGCGGCAACAACGCCGCGAACAGCAACGGGAACTTGAGCTGCAACAGACGCTGCAACAGGACGCTTGCCAGCCGATACAACGAGAACCACAGCGGGAACAACACAATGATGGACCCGAGGCGAGTATTCACTAACATTGTGGTTGTAATAATATATTATAACCGCCATCTCTGTATTATCATATAGGGTTAGGCAGAGATCATATAGGTACAGGTTTTTACGATTTGGCTTTTATTTTGAGTGTCGTTGATTTGGCTGGCGCATGTCGTATGACCTCGACCCTGATCGATTATTTATTTACACTCACCTCTGTTAAAACTAAATTTTTGTACATATTCTATTTACGCAGTCCTAACAGGCATAAAATGACCAATTTAAATAAGTGTCCAGTATGTCTATAAATTACGTATTTAGGTAATTTATATTTATAGTTTTTCCTCCTGATGCTACTCCACATATAAATGTAAATCTAATCTGGCTTATTACACATAGTTTTATTAACATATACTATGCTTATATTTTATTTTAGGTGGATTACGTAATTGTAGTTTTCTTGTAATTTGACCATTAGTGGACAAATTCATTTTTGTTAGGATAGCAATGTAGAAATGTTCAATATAACGAAATATTTTCGAATGTAGCTCATTGATCACCACTGCTGCCAAAATTCATCCATCAATGCAGAGGCAGCATAACATGCTTGAGAGATTATTGGCACTTATAGCCCTAAAAATGAGTCGGTCCAAGTTGTATATCTCTATACTCTATATAAAATAAATTAAAATTCAGGTGGTAAGCCTCTCATAGGTATTCCTCCCACTAAACAGCAGTGTAAATGCACTGTTATGATTGTGTTTGAAGGACATTGTAGCCAGAGTAACTCCTGGACATAATGGGATTTAACATCTTATGTCTCAGGATGGCGAGCGCAGTGGAATGCACAAGCATTGCTTTGTAATTCTTGGTGTTGTTTGGTGTCGCTACTGTCCATGAACGGTCGTATCGCTTACCAACAGGCGAATGGCATGTTCGTCTCTATATTCATTGCAATAAAAAAATACAATAATACATTGTCAACGAAACTCACCATTTCATCATTTTTATCACATTACAACTAAACAAATCTTACCATTCCATTACTAACACTACACCCAAAGTAACGTTAAGATTTGTTTATTCCCTCCAGACAGTGAGACCGTACACGCCGCGGCAGTTCCCGCTGCCCGACGACATGTACCACGACATGGTGGCCGCCATGCCCGACGGCTACCGGCACTCCAGCCCGGAGCCCTCGGAGCCCCCGGAGACTCCGCTGCCGCCCTCGCAGCCCCCTGAAGACGACCGCTCCAGTACACTCTCGCCTATATCTCCGACGGCCTTCGATGGAGACGATCCTGACGATACAGAGTGGGACCCCAGCTCAGAGAAAGTTGAGAGGCGGAAAAGTGCGTTTAGATGAATGTGTCCTTGTGTGTGTCATTTGGATCTTGCCCACACCTTTCCCGGTATGACGGTAGGGAATACACCTTTGTTTGTGTGCTTAGTATTAAAGAGAATAAATTAAATATTATTTGTCTATACTGTTTCAGTATCTGTAGGACATACTGTAATCCTTATTTTAGTTGGTTTTCTTTGAATTAAAACCTATGGTATTTTTAGTGATGTTTAAATAAATAGCCTAAATTGTAGATGCTACAGGATTATACGTCTTTCCTATGAAACTACTTTTAATTTGATCACTTTAGTACTAAACATGCAATATGATTAAACCAGTTACAAAAAATGTAATATGGCAGTGTATCTAAAGCAATAAAATAAAGTTTATATGATTTTGAAACAGAGAGGTAATTTTTAATACAAATTGAGTATAAATAGATTTGCACAAGAGTTTTATTGTGTTTATAATCATTCACAGTCAAATTTACTGCATATTGTAATATTTAATAGATATGAAGTGTTCTACTTATAATATTTTTATATAATTGCTCATTGCGTAATATAAACATGTATATAGAACACATTTTGCAAAGTATATTAAAATATGGATAATAAATATGGTAGTACGATAAATATATAAAATGTGAAAAAATATGAAGTAACTATGTGACACATATTATGTAAATAATTCGAGATTTTTGGAACCCAACAAAGCATAATGTTAATGTAAAGTTAATACCAGTAGATATTTTTTTGCATCCAATTAGAAGAGTAAAAATTTAGTTGCATGCCATTTATGTTTGTTGACAATTTCTATTAATTTACATGATTTCTAAAGGAATTCTGGTACCTTATTATACTAATGCCATAAAATCCATGTAAATTGTATATCATAAATGTTATAAAAAAATCTCTGTGATCATTTTAATGGTTCCCAGCATACTGTTAAGATGTTTTTGCCTATAAATCCTTTATCTGTCATTGATTACATTGAAAACCAATTTTATTTACTGTTAATTTATTAAGAGTGTACTAAGTTTATTTCTAAAGTAAAGTAAGTTGTGACACGACAAGTAATTTTTAATGTAAATGAACTGTATGTAGATGTTTATGTAGGATAACAGTTTTTAAGTATTTTTTTTTATATCCAAAACATAAAAGCTTTATCTACAGTGATATAAATTTGAAGTGTTGTAAAATCTGTACAGTTAGAGTGAAATAAGTTTATAAAGTATGTTCTTTGAAAGGGCACCAGTTAGTACAATGTGAATACTGACTGGCATGTGTGAATAAACTCTCAGCCACTTGTAATGTATTTATAATTTTGCCACAGATTGTTTGTCAATGCTACATTCCTTTAATGTGAAATGTTGATATCTCAAATATATATGGACTACAGAGGCCAATTTGCATGTGATGGTCATAAACGAATTATTTCTGAAAGACAAACACTAATTTAAAATGTAGAAAAAATTAATATCTTTTTAGATGCTAGTGAATTAATACATCGTTAAATATTGCTTCCCATAGGTTTGCAATTGGCAATAATCGTATATCACTTTTATTCTCCGTACATGTGTGCATGAATTTTTGTTTATCCAAAAATGGGCGATATAGCGTGTACAATGATTTTTCATTTCGTAATTCGTTTTGATACTTCTAAGTATTTGTTTTCTTGATTGCGGTGTGTGTTTCAACTCGTAAATGTGTTGGATTTAATATAAATATTAGGTTAGATTGAGTAAGAATGTCCGATTGTCGCGAAGCGTATGTAAATAATGAATCGATTGGGCACTGAATAGTAACTGATGGACTGGCTAAAAAAACTATTTGAATCTCTGTAAGAGCATTGTACAATCCAGATGCGATAATTCATTTTATTCAAGTTTTCACTAATAGACATTATGTACATTTTGGAGCTATTCTATTCAAAGTGAGATTCGGCAACTCTATCCCAGTTCAATGTCGGTTGCGGGATTTACACTTTTAAGGGTATATTAATATAGTATATCAAAAATAACTGATAATATGAACCCCATGCATATGTATTTGAAAGTGCTATATTTTTGTATTACCTCGAAATGCTACCTTCAGAATTGTTCACTCTTTTTTAAATGATGCATGTAAAAATATTATTTCAAAATATGTTTGTGAGGTGATGTTTTTTAAAATTGCCATATGCATAAATTGTTCCTCTGTTCTTTGTACAAGTGAAGCATTGGCTTGTTAATTTTGTAAATTACAACTTTCTTGCATAGAAAATGAAGTAATTTTAATGATTATATTTTGAAAGAAGCCAAAGTCTTCTTATTTGTTAGTGATACATAAGTAAACTGTAGTTTAGATTTTGTAAGATGACGATTCAAGTCCAATAGAAAATGCTTAAGTAATGTCTCTATGATTAAACATTAAAAATGATGACTTTAAATTCTGTTTTATTACCAATACACAACTGGGGAAGAATGAACATTTGATTGCGGCTGACACACACACGTACGCACGTAAAGCCGCGTATTGACATTGCGAGGCCACTCTCGAGGAGGCTCGCGAATTTGCTCGCTTGAGCAGTAAGTCGGGAGGCAGCCTCGCGGTGCGCTCGTTTAGCGTCGACACAGGCCGAGCCTGCGAGACAGTCAGTATACGTTTGACCATGGAACCAAACACTTTAGTTGCGTTTACAGCGTTTTTCATCGCCTGTAAAATTTTGAGAAAAATCAAGAAAATATAAAAAAATAACTAAAATTATAAAACGACGATGGTGGATGAAACACAAAATTAGAAATTCGTCTTTGTCTTCATGTTGCGAGCGCACGAGGCAATAAAAATGCGTCCCATGCAACAGCGGCTCACACTGAGCGCCCTTTGAGCACCGGCATGTACCGACAGCGAGCCGGCTCACGCGAGCGGTGCCGTTCAATTTAACCCTTAACTTGGCACCGTACATCCCACTGTACATACATTTTCAAAAATTATTACTCTTTGTTTATTGAATATTTTTTCTTCTCGTTTTTTGTGAATATATTGTTATATACATTAGAATCACTATAATCCGGCCGCTCAGAGAATGCGTTCCTGACACATGTCAGTTGATCATGAGTAGTGATGGGAAATAATTATCATTTTGCTAAACTTTTGAATTATTCCCAGTAAAAGTAGCAAGTTAGAATAATTGGATACTTGACTATTTTCTATAAAGTGTTTTAAAATCTAGGTATAATCATTCTTTAAATATTCCAACCGTTAATATATTTTTAAAGAGATCTTTATAACGAATAAACATGTTTTTCTTTATTACTAAAAATATTGTCACTAAAACGGTTGGTCACGAGAAGTTTTAAAATTAAATTAAATTTTTTACTTTTTACGTTTATAATACCAGGAACGCTAGTTAGTGGAGATATAGCTTGGCAATAAAAAATAATAAGAAAAGGAGGCGCCACTGAACCGCTTAAATAGTATCACATTATAGATCGGATTTTAATTTTGATTCTTATTATTATTAAATCAATTATAAGTAAATAATATAAGTTAATATTAAATGTTCTTATTTAAAATATTTTAATAAAAACGTAAACTTCAATGCCAAATTGAAGTAAAATTCACAAATGTGAAAGATATTATATTGCTGCCAGGTGAAATAAAGAGTTAGATCCGTTTAATTATTACGTTATACATTATTAAAAACACAAATGTATTATTTTATATTATAACGGAAAATAACGTTATAATAATCTGCTATTTTTTGGCCACATCACTCCAGAAATGAACAGTTGACATAACCTTGTAACGGCGTGGTATGAACTTATAAATATAATATTTTTATTTTTATTAACCGTCAAATTTAGTCCAAAGTGATAAAATTTAACCTAAATTTACATATTGTTTAATTTTTTATGATGTTTTATTTCGTAAGTAGGGTAAATAAATAAAATTGTTCGATAATGTATTTACATTTGCTGTCGTTGCATTTGCAACGACACTTCAAAGTTACGTCGTCCGTTTGATTACAACCTTTCAGGAACGCATTCTCTGAGTGGCCGGATTATAGACAATTATTTTGTCGAGACTGCACTGTAATATAAATGTCTAAATAAAAAAAACTAAAAGCCACGAGCTCATCCTCGCGACACCGTGATATTATTTTAGCTTTATTCAACTTTTTTCATCTAAACTTGACAATATGTTTTGTTTTTTATTATGTATAAAGCTTAAATTATTCAATAAATGCCTTTTAACGTAGCTAACTACAAACAAGCTCTTGTATTCGAATGAAATAAGTGTATGTACATCACAATGTACATTTCCAAGAACGCGATAAACTACCAATGGTAAACTATGGTAACCACGCTGTACATTGCCAGGTTTATAGAACATTGGGTTTTGGTAAATTTGCGGGTATTCGTTTGTTAATTTGTGTGTGTTTCGTTTATTTGTGTTTGTTTTGACATTTATTTGTTATATCTTGCCTATAGAACAAAAACTAACTAACTCGCATAACATAGTGGCATTAACTGTTGTGAAAATATCAGCTCTGAGGATAACTCTACATCCGGTAGAGCACCTCTTATTTGCATACAATTTTCTCCATAACCTTTGATTTACTTTCATAGGCATATTAACTTTAACAAATTAATTTAAATTAAATAGTTTGACAGACTTTAATAAAGAATACAGTAGTGTCTCTATAAGTCTCTCACTAATCTCTCAACGCCGAACACGAGCAGATATTACATGATATTTATTTGGAACCCATACAATTTTTACAAAACACAACTGCTGAATAATCAGGCACTTTACCCAGCAATGCCAGTCGACAATAGGACCAACTTACCACTTCTAAGCCACAACATAACAGCTTATAAAAAAGTAGCCAAAAAAGTTAAGGCTATGAAATTTGTTCTAGATTATGAGATTCATCCAAAGCCGTACTTCGTCACACAGCTTGTTTTTATGAAATGTAATATGCCTTTCATCAAACTCACATAAATACAAAACCATATTGTTTATATTACAGATTTCAATAGACTTTATCTTAGACACTGATCATAGAACAAATCTATAGATAGTGCATAAGCTAGGATGACCTACATCGTTGACAGGAGATGAAATAAAGAACTTCTTAGCTACTCTGATCATGGTGGGTATAGCGTAGATGCCTGTCTATCCTCATAATTGGGTAGAAGGATCAAGATACCTGCTAATTACAGACTTTATGCCTCATAACGAATATCGAGAAATATGTCAACATATACATGTAGCTGGTACTAGCTTAGAAGACTCATACCACTGCTTCAAATTTTGTCTTTGATTAGAGTAAATACATTATTTGTTTTAATTGAACAAGTGGGAACCCATTTCCCGGAAGTAGGTGCCTAAACATAGCGTTGCAAGTGTTGCAAGAGTGATAGGACAACTGTCGTGTGTAAAAATGACAAATATTTTTGCATTTCTATGACCGGGATGCAAAAATATAATTATTTCCGAAAATTTCATACAAAGTAATTGAGGTTATCATTGTGTATTGTCTTTTTTATTAAAATATATAGAATAAAATATTACAAATGTATTTCATTACGAAGCTGGCAATGTGCATCACAATGTACAAACAAAACTACATGAAGATTTCCGCGTACTTGGCAATGTACACTGTGATGTACATAGGTTTTCTCGTAACCTAGGATATCTAGATTTTTTATTTTATTTTTCCTATGCTATCTAACCCTAACCAAACTAATATTTGTCAAAATAATATATGTTTTCTTATTTTTCCGTTCTTGCCAAGTTAAGGGTTAATATGAATTATGTACTGCGGAAAGGACAACTGTCAATTTTTATCACTTTTTTAATTAATTTTGTAATGACTTGTTTTTAGTTAACATTGATTGAAAATACATACATACATAAACTCACGCCTTTATCCCCGAAGGGGTAGGCAGAGGCGCCACCAGGACACCCACACTTCGCCTTGTATGTTCTGTTGATTGAAAATGTGCGTGCATAACTTCACACCTACCTCCCATAGGGATAGGTAGAGACCAGAGACCAACCCCTATGCGATCGTCTCTACGATGATCTCCAGTTAGCTCGACCCTTAGATATCATTTTCGCTTCTTCCACTTTCTTCAATCTCTTTATCTATTTTAATTTTTTATCATCCTCATATTACTGAACACACGGCTAAACCTCAGGCCTAGTAGCAACTCTGCCTACCCTTTTGGGAAAAATGCGTGAGTTTTTGGCTGTATGCAATTATCAGTAAAATAATTTGTCCATAACATCAATTTATTCTTTGACTCACGGGTAAGTACATAGAGTATACCTTATTAGCTAACAACATAGTAAACTTTAAGATCAATACAGACACAACCTAATGGATCATACAACTTATAACATGGCACTGTTGTGTGAAGAAGCTTATAGAGTTAGAAACTATAATATGTATAGATAATAGCTTAGTCTTGTAACTTGTTCAGAACCAATCTTTTGAGTCTGAATGTAATTTATAGCTAATCGTTTGTTCCAGATATTTTGATGGTCTTTTATATTCACATTCGTAAATAACCACAACAAAAAATAATCTACATAATAGCTCCCGTATTTTGATCCTGTACTTATTCCTACAAATAGGCGATAATATGAACTTAAAAAAGGGTAAATGCAGTCATTCCTTAACATACAAATAGTCTGCCTTATACAAAATTATAAAATACTTACAAATCGAGTGATCACATTAAAATATTATACAAAATTAATACTGTAAATATTGTTGAATGGTTACTGCTACACAGCCTTCTTACAATAACAATTACATAAATGCTAGGGGAATGTTACATCAAAACTACTTCACATTACCTAAGATAAAATACTTTTAAATCTCATTTTGACTAACAACAATTTCAACTCTAGCAAAACAATATTGAGGCTCAACATTTTTCTACAATTCTAAATATTAGTCTTTTCTACAAAACAGATATTGTGAAGCTTGCATAGACATTTTTGTACCTAGAAAGTTTGTAGACAAAGAACTATCCATATAACGCACCAGCCTCATTAAAAGCTTTTAGTGATTGTAAAATTATTAAAACTGTAAAAATCAGACTATTATTAAGTTACATAAAGTAACATGGTTGGACTGTTTTTTTATCTCATAGGCCAGTAATTTAATAGTACTAGTAAAACATGGCTTTGATAATCCACACTCCGTAATTCACCATTACCACAAAACATAATAGTGGCATGAGCGTACCACGGAGAGCAGTTGCCTCCTCCAAACTTAAATATAAAAAATAGGAAAAGTAGCAAAATTTTACAACATTTTGGTAGATCAATAAATCAAAAGCTTTTTTTAAATTGCCACTAATTAACAACTGCCTTACTTTTTCCCTATCACTAATCAAATACCGGATACGCCCATGAACAACCAACGAACTCCGTAATCTATAGCTCTTTAATTAATATTCCGTGACAAGTCCTGGATGCGCCTGGCGTTGCATTCTTTGCAGTATAGATGGTCGTCCAGTGGGTAGCAACCTCGACCTTCCTGCCTAGAACATAAGGACGCGCCGCAGTCCTCGCACGAGTAGCACGCCACGTGGAAGCTCTTGTCCAGGGCTACAATCCTGACTGTCTCTTCAGCGCCACCTTCAGGTACTATCGGCTCGCGACATCGCGCACAGCGGGGCGCGTATCTGAAATGAAAATAGTACTAAGGTAGGGGTACGCTTTTAAAATTCAATGGTGCAGTTAACACCCCCACACCAGCTGTGAAACGACAGATCGATCGATCCAGATCTCCGTACAAATACATATTTGTGTAACTCACTGATTTAAAAACTATAGGTAAGTCAATATGTGACTTACAAATCATTATTTGGGCTTGTTGTGTGTGAAACTTTTTGGAGTTTTTGGATTCTGATACTCATGGGCCGCGACACAAAACCTGTTTTTTAATATGGGGTCAGGACTATGTAAGTAACTGTTAGGAGTATTAACATGAGAGATGCAACGAATGGATTCATAATTATGAGCAAGTTGTTTTCCGAATGAACGAGCCTTATACAAAAAAGTGTAGTTTGTAACTCTGACTCACCTTTTGTGAAAGTCTTCAATACAATGTATGCGATTAACAGCATCAACTGTGAAAGGAATGCCGTCGAGACTCTTCTGACACACGACGCACGTGAAGCATCGGGGATGGTAGGGTTTGCCGGTAGCTCGCAGGATCCGATCCAGAATGGGATCTCCACACACGCAACATTTCTCCAAAGTGTCCAGATAATCGCGCTCACATAACGCGCGCCCCTGGACAGCGTAGAATGGTCGGCCCTGGAATACACAATTTTATTTGTATCAGTAATAAATTATGAATTTTAATTCATCTCTTTAAGTTTGGTTGAAAGATAAGTCTAAACTTAACAGAATAGGTACCTATACAAAACCTACTAATTTTATATCAGAACTTATGGCGAAGATACATACAATAGATTTTCGCCAAATATGGAGCATAGCAAAAGGTCCAAACAAACTACTAGACATAGATTGATAACAATGTTTGGTGTAATTGTAATTACCCAATTAAATTCCCTTATTTAGACAATTAAATTAGGGCAACATAATATCATTTAGGATGTTTTGTAGGACAAGTAAATAATAACAATAAATATTTAATAATGCCCAATTAAAAGCCACATATTATAGTATATCATAACACCCATATTCTTATTTGTTACTTGTTGTTATATGCATACATAATTTGTAAAAATAGGACATATTGTTTTGGTGTAGATTAATTTAAGAATGGGGTAATTTTTGGGAATATATTTCTTTTACTAACTGAGTTTCCTTGTAAATTAATCCCAGGATTTAAATTTTAATGAGGCTCCTGAATGGGATGATATAAAACCAATACTATATGACTTTTAAAATGTCCTACTTGCTTAAAATTTTACAATAAGTAGTTTGTGGATCTCCTTCCATGATACTGGCTATTAGCCCAGTATATGCATAAGCATATTTCAAATCAATATGATTTGGTTGTAGAACAAAGACAAAGCAAATTTGTATTCAAAATTGATGACAAATGAGCAATAATTTATTCGTAATGAATTTATATGTTAATTCTACAAGAAGTGCAATGAACTTAAGTGACATAATAAAAATTACAATTCAACTTCAAAGCTATAAAGATACATTCTAATTTTGTATTAAAATTATGCTTAAAAAGTAATGTTTGCTGACTCTTTAGGTATATACTCATACAGAGGAAATGTTACTTTCATATTACCCAGCTAAGAAATTAACCATACGGTAATTTTAGACCAACAATATAATTCATAATTTAATCTATGGTGAGTCATAATTTACAATGAGCATTGCATATAACACAAGTGCTTGCTGATATTAGCATTGATAAGTATTTTAAAATACACGTCTGAAGATTAACTTACAATTTAATTATAGTGGAAAGTTACAGAGCAAGATTGAGTTTTACATAACTAAATTTTTCCACCAATACAGAAAATCAAAAGTTGATCAAGTAATAAAAAATGAAATAGTAATTGATATAAAATTGTTACTGTATAACACTTACAGGTTTGTTTTTACTAAACAAATATTGGAATAAATACTGTGATGTTGTAGTTGGATGGTAGGGTTATCATTATGTTTCAAGTTGGTTTTGGACCATACATACTAATACTTGAATTGGGTTTAATATGAAAATGTCCTTACCTGTAAGTTGATGCCGCATTGCTGACAGCAGAAACATTTGATGTGGTAGATCCTCTCCATAGCTGTGCACCCTGTGGTCTCCCCCATGATCTTCTCTCCACATTTGTAGCAATTGCCACAGTACAGTGTGTCATCGGGCTCTGGAGTCGGCTCAGCAGTGCCAACATAACCACCGTATAATGAAGTACCAGACAGTTGACTGCATGGTCGTGGATTGATGGGTTCATACAAAGACTCATAAGTTGAAGAAGTCTGTGAACCGCCATAAGTTGAGAAATCTTGAGCGTTCACCGAGGCGGAGGATGGTGGATAAGCCGAGCCAGGGCGCCTCAACTCGCTGTAGTTAGACTGTGCCCCCAAATCCGTGATTCTCGACACATCCGAGCCTCTGTCGTATATGCTTTCTCCTCCATACGCATTACGCTGCATCATCATGTTGGAATATACATGGTTAGTCCCGCCGGGAGGCAGTAAGTTGCTATACAGCAACACATCGCCGCTACGACCCCTCGCAGTGTTACGCACTATACAACTTTTTACAGGCACTAAATTCGAATAGGTGGAACTCGTCCGGCTGCCATACTCGAGCCTTGAGGAGTAGGACGGCTCGCAGGCAGACTTCACAGTGCAACTTTGAGGTATTTGCGGCAGCGGTGCCTTGTTTTTCTTAGGGGGAATTGAAGGCTTCTTTTTTGCAGCATTTATGTCGTCTTGTAGCTTCGCGTCCAATTCGTTCGCATATATCCGAAGATCCGCTAATTGTTTATCTAATGTGTTCATTTTTGCAATAAATAGAGCAATTTAAATTAATGTCGCATGCAATAATTAATATTGTTACGCCCAAAAGTGTTTGATGCGGATTTGACAGATTCTTTAACATTTCTTATCTGTGTGTCACTAAACAATGATATACGTTCCATTTCACTTGTAGGAAGAATACAAGACCATGATACAAAACGAACAGAAGCTAAATTAAAACTACAAAATACTTAACCCGCCATGGGTCACTGCTTATATGATGTGTTTTGCATAGGAGTAAACTGGGTGCGTTTTTTATATCTTTTTCTTTTTCATTAAAGTATTCGTCACCAAGTATTAATTGTAATTATATAAACTGGGTACTTAATAGGAAACCCGAAGAACAACGGGTGAAATTTTAAACTTGCGCAGTTAAAAATAACATAAAACTACATTCGAAATAAATTTTAATCCCAGTTTATGTTATGGCTTCCAATTAAGATTTACGAAATATCGAAGAGTAGTTAAAGCGATAACTTTATGATTGGTGCAAAAAACTAACGATTATTATTGTTCTCGCCTTGCATTCAAGGTGTGAAACTTTCTCTTAAATAAAAAATGATAAACATTAAATCGATTTATATGACTGTTATAGTTGTACAGGTATGAAATTACAAATAAGTTTATCAAAACATGTTTGGGGCCTAATTAGACATATAAGAATTTTTATTATATTTTTAAGTTGCTGCTCGTGCATTCAGAAATTATTAGTGATGAAGAAGGTAAGTACTTGTTCCCTGTAGAATATTCGTTATGAAAAACACAAATCAATTATTTAATAAAATATTTATTTTTGTAGAATCATTCACCACGGAACAAGTCGAGGAAGAGGTAAAAAAGTAAATCATAAGCATTTTAGTGTCAATATTTGTATACTTCGTTTCCTTGTGAATACATAAAAATAGAACAGTTTTAAAATTAGAATTCCGTTAAAAACAAGACTGACTTGCTTAATACAATTTAGTTTTAGGATAAATACAAAATATCACAGAGAACAAATTTAGCTACATTGATGCATTTATTAATGAATTTAGTCTTATTAACAACATAAAATTTTAATATTTTGTTTCCACATTTTTTCAGTGGCATATGGACTTCATGCCTGTAAGTATTTAAAGGTTTTATTGAATCCTTGCAATAGTACTTGAATTCTTAAATATGTTGAGTTTAATTAAATACATTTGGAAATAAAATCTTAGTGCTAAAGTACATTATATCGTATGTATTTCTTCCAGACTGGCTATCTCCCTGATAGCGTTTACAGAGAGTTAGCGTGGTACGGTATTCTACAAATTCAGCCATTGCATCATAGCGCAAAACATAAAGTTGCAGCTCAATTAATATGGCAACATACCTTAGGTCGTCCTCACGTTATTCTGGAAAATCCACCGCAGGTAACCTATTTTTTGTATCAATCCACATCACATAGCTAGTATGACCCCTCATTTAAACTTCGCATTTTTCTGTCCGCCACCAAGCCAAGGTAATAATAAGTAAAGGATAAATGATAAATCACCATTTTGGGGTTAATAAAAGTATTTAAAACAAAAATTGTATACACAATTTAAGCCTCTAAACCAATTTTCAGTCCACACAATCACCAGGCACAGTAAGTAGACAAATCTTAGCCGAAGAAGCAGCGAAGTGGTCCCGAGAACAGCGTGCGGCGCAGGAGGTCTTAATGGAGAACATCAAGAGTGGGGGTAATGGACTCACCGTGAGGACTGTTATCAGTGCGCACAAGAAGACCATCTACATTATACAAAACGGTAAATACAAACTTTAAATAATAATTTGTGTGAAACTACATATACAACACAATAATACAATAGGTACAATAATTTTGTAAAAATTAACACTAATTATTAGATAAGATTGATTGGATTAAGTGGATGATTGAATGTGTAAGTCAAAGAGGGAGTCATTGATTGAGTGAATAACTGATGGAGTAAATGCATGAGAAGGCAAGTGCGTGAAAAATGAGTTAATAAGTAAGTACATTAACAAACGATACATAAATTAATTTATAGGTAACTACTATAAATGTCCGTTTGGTTCTGAGCCGGACTTGGACGCCTACAGAGTTCAGGCGAACATGCACGAACGTAAATGTACTTATGGGAAGCAGTCTATACCGGTACCTGTGGATCCATGCATAGAAGCAGAAGTAGCGCCCATAGAATACTCCTTCCATGAAGGCTGGATGTTTTGCCTCGGCAATGGAGAAAGAGAGAATAATTACTTTCAAAATGGCACTTTGGACTGCGGTAATAAAACAAAGGTAAGAATGAGTACCATATTTTTAATTTGTTGCTAGGTACTTCTTTTTTATTAGTCATGTGACATGTCTCACTGTTCTGTTTTCTAAATGTATTATTTAGGATTCTTTATATTTGTAGCTGCAACCTGATAGGTGGTGGAGAAGTAAAATCACATATTTCTTACGTTTCAGGTGTCAGTTGGTGAATTTTTAGATCAATGTGCAATTGATTACAACATAGTGATCACTTTCGATTACTTTGGTGACGAACCTCGGAAGGACATGATGCATAATGCAACGTTATGCACTACGTGGGATCCGTGTCGGTTATCATATTTGTATCGTCTTGAGGTAAAATATATACACGCACATACATGCGTAGGCTCACATATGTATATGTATACCAGAATAATAAATAAATAAATACACCCAACAGTCACATACATAGTCCTGACCCCACACTAAGATCGAGTCTTGTGTCGTGGGTATCAGAAACTACGAATTTTCGGTCTCACAAATACCCAGACCCGAAACAAATACCTGTGGATCACACAAATATTTGTTTCGGTGCGGGGATCGAACCCGCGGCCTCTCATTTCACAGGCGGCGTCTAACCAACTGCGCCACGGAGGCTGTCAAAGAAGAAGAAGTGGCATTAGTGCTATTCACGATTCGACGAAATCATTTCTTTTTTTATGATATAATATGGACGAGATTATTGCGTGCCGGACTCAAATACCAATCGCGAAATACTTACAGAAAATTTTAAGCCTCAGATATAAATAACTCAAACAAAGTAGTTTATTCAACAAGGAAATCGATCCCAAGATTTAGCGGTCCCCATCCCACACACGAAACCACTAGAACAATCATTTGACTTAAAATAAAATCTATTATACATGGATTTTTCTTTTTAATTTGATATCTAGCCTCCACCAGCTGAAATGATGCCCTCCTTTCCCACTACCACGGAAGATCCGTGTGCGACTACTGTGTGTGATGAGTGTATAGAAGGAATGACTGAAGACGCTGGAGAACCTATCGAAAGTGAGGATTTAATATTTTTGGTAGTAATAAATATTTGTACAAAATTCTGTAATACATTTTTTTTCATCCTTTTGCAGTATTCTCAGAGGAGGAAAAATAAGTCTTATTTGGAGAATTATGAAGTAAATAAAAATTGGATAAGTCTGCATTGTTTGATTTCAAGACATTTATGAACATTACAAAAACAATATGTTAATATCACTTTAACTATTCGTCATTCACATAATATTGAATATATTTTATATAATATGTATACTGGGTAAACTGTATATATATTTATTTAAATATAAAACATAACTATTGGGCCATATGTTTTAATTTGCCTTTTCGTAAAGATTTAAGAACTATAAAAACCTATTAAGTTCTCTGACTAGTATATAGTTATCTGTGTATTATGTCACTGTCAGATAACATGAGTGGTTCACGATAAATTTCGTATTGATAGAAAAATTACGTACAAAAAACTTCTTATTCATTATTCAAAATGGTTGTGTTGCTTAACATACAAAATATATTGGACGCTCTACCTGATGTTCCTTCTATAACGTTGCCAGCATGTAAGGAAAATGGCTTAAATATTGAGTTTAACAAAGATGATGTAAGTTTACCTTATTTTATGAAATTAAAGTATTTATGAACGTCCCACATATTTATAATAAAGATATCTTCATTTTAACAATATTACAGGTCCCTCAGACTGTTTATAATGGAGCAGAACCTCCTCTACCATTCGCAAACAGCGATTTGTTTCATACAAGTATTAGTCACTGGAAAAGACTAACGGTTGATGATCGCTGTAAGACTGTTTATGAAGTCAGCTTTGATGTGGCGGTAAGCTTATTAAATTCCTATTAAATATATGAAAGAAAAAATACTGTTTTTATGTTACTTCTGAACAAGACCAACAAAATATCTTGTGTTAGTAGGCAGCTAAGTGAGAAAGGTAGAGTACTATTAAGTGTGGGAATATCCTGGAGAGGTCTATGCCACGTGGTAAAAAACCATGTGATGGATGTGTGATGTTATATATTTTTCCGAATGGAGCTGACATGTAACTGAACATAAATTCATAAGCCAAATTTTATAAACACTTTTATTTTTAGATCTTTTAAACATTTTCTCATTTCTAGGATAGCAATTTTACATTTAAAGCTGGGGATACAATTGGCATAGTTCCTCAAAACCTGGATGAAGAAGTAAATGCCATACTCAGCCATTTGAACTTGAGTTCTCTTGCGGATGTGCCATACAAACTGAGTGTGGATACTAGTATAAAAGGATGCAAAATTCCTCCACATATACCAGTGCAGTCAACTTTGAGACACTTGTTAAAGCACTGTGTTGATCTGCGAAGTGTTTTGAAGAAGGTAAATAATTTCTTATTCTATTTTCATTGCATAGATACTACAAATGTCTGTAACTGACTGTTGTAAGTCTTTCAAAATTGATCTAACCATCTTGAACAAGATTTCCAAATAGCTAGCCCCATTTTAATTAAGTTAATTTAATTTATTTTAATTAAGTTGAGAATTTACAGACTCATTTTAATTATGATATTGTTTTCTTATTTCAGCTGTTTCTACTTGCACTGTCAAGGTTTACAAAACATGAAGAGGAACGGAAAGTGCTTGAATATCTTTCCAGTAAAGAAGGTTCTGCTGCCTATCAAACACATGTGTTAAACAGAAACCTGTGTTTGTTGGACATTTTTCATATTTTCAAGTCATGCACACCTCCCATAGAAGTGTTAATAGCTAATTTACCAAGGCTCCTACCTAGACCATATTCTGTAGTGAACCCCGGACAAAGAGATTACAAAATAATAAAAATATGCTTTTCTGTAATAGAAGTAGGAAACAACCGAAAGGGCCTAACCACTGGCTGGCTAGAAAATATAATTTTAAGCAATAAATTTAATTTAGAAAAAGATTTTGCAAAATTAACTTTTGAAAATAACTGTGATAATATTAGCAAAATCCCTATTTATTTAAGAAAGAATATGTCAGGATTTAATTTGCCAGAGAATTTAGATGTACCACTAATATTAATTGGGCCTGGTACAGGTGTAGCTCCATTTATAGGATTCCTTGAAGAAGTAGAACTGGCCAAAGAGAATAATCCTAATAGAACCTTTGGAGAAGTCTGGTTGTTCTTTGGATGTAGAAATCCATCACTAGATTTTATTTACAACATAGAATTGAAGGGATTTCTTTCTAGGGGAGTTTTGAATAGGCTTTGCACAGCATTTTCAAGGATAGATGATAATGAAAACAAATATGTTCAGGTGAGATTACATGCATATTGTTTTTTTATTAATGTGTATTCATAAAACTGTTTACTATAGAAATTTTAAGAAAAAATAGACATGGAAGAAACAGATCACATTGAATTGGACACTTTAGTCATTCTTAGAAGAGGCCTCTGTTCAATAGTGGACTTCATCCTGATAATAATATCAGAGAGGTGTTCAAAATATTTATATGACTATAGCACTGGTTAGTTTATTGAGTAATTCAAATGTATCAAAAGAAAGTTTAGAGGTTTAGGATAATTTTCCAGTTATTTTAATTAATTCTAAATTTCATTTAATGTACTTTTGTATCATTTGGTGTAATTTTAATGCTTTCATTGATGCTTATTGATTTGAGGCATTGTATACCTGAGTATAAATAAAAGACGCTTCATAGATGTTCCTTGAAACCATTTAGACGTAAATGCGTGTGATTCATATGTCGGTAAAATCTAGAACTGCATGAAAAAATTGTCCTATTGACTCATAAAATCATTTTAGAAATGATGCGGATGCGTATAAGAAAACATTTGAAAATAAATCGACAGGAAGTTTTTGTATACTCAGTTTCACTATTAATCTATTTAATTTATTGCTTTGATTTTTCCAATAAACTTTTAGTCACCTAAATAATACGAATGAGAGCAGTAAAATTTAAAAATCTCTTTCACAAAATAAAATACCGCGTAATCGAGTTGGAATTTAACAAAAAAGAATTGTAATATAGATATAGGGAGAGGAAATGAAATAGACGCGGCATCGAATATTCAGAATACCTTTATTAATGAGTATGAATTTCTTGTTTCAGGACACACTGCTACAAGAAGGCGAAAGTATAGCGAAGTTAATAAAAGATGGAGCGTTTATATTCATTAGCGGTGATTTGAAAACCATGGCAGCACAAATCAAAGAAACATTTGCGAAATGCATAGTCACGTACAACAACAAAACACAAGAAGAGGCGGACAAATTGCTAAGTGACATGATGAAAGAGAAAAGATACTGTGTCGACGCCTGGAGTTGACATCGATCTTGATATATTCTAGTTGAATTCATCATAATATTATTTATTAAATACTTTTGTATTATATGTTTTCGTTTTATTTCTGTGATTACGTTTGTATTTTGTTTTGTACGTTTGTTTTTTTTTTGTATGTACTGACGTACCCTTACCAAAATCAAGTTGTAAAGTAATATAACATTGCAATTAAAACATAACGTATGTAACAGTAACCTTTTAGTTAGCTCAAACTTAGTTGAAAACCGTACTGCTGAAACAGAGTTCGCGTGTTCAAACCAGGCATAAACCTCTTGACTAAGAAGAAGCATGCATTTGTTATTTTGATTTATAATGATTTTTTATTACTTATGATTTGATTAAGTGCGGAAGGAAGAAATCATATGATGATGTAGGTACTTGCATACATGAAAGTTCTTTGTAGGCATTTCGAGGGTTTCCGTAGTTTATCACCCGCAATACGCGACCATGATAGTACCGCAGTGTTTCAGAGTCAGGCAGGCAGTCCGCCCTAAAATTATAAGCTAAAACATTTATGTATACATATTTTGTAGCATTGCTGAACAGTCATGGATGTGATGCCGAACCCTTATAAGAGAGTTGCATCCTTTTATTTTCAGACATTCTGGTATTTGATAAAATTAATAAAGCTTTATAAGTTCACGTAAATCCTCATGACTGCAAAAAAAAACAAACGCCTTTACTGAATTCAATGGCATATAATAAAAAAAATACATAATTCCTTTTTAAACATCATGAAAATAACTAAATATAATGAACTATGAAAAAAACTTTAACTAATCTCTAGAGTCGTTTAAATTAAATTCAGAGATTATTTACAGTCTCAATTGTTTTGTCAGAACGGTCAGAACAGCCTTCTGATTGGATACGCAATGTTATGGTTCTAACATATTGTCCGTCGCATTGCGTAAGATACATTAGCGGGAATTGATTATTTAATCTGAATGTTAAGTATTGCAAAACAACAAAACATTATATTTGTATTATAGACGTTAACCAAGGTTTTTACATGTGTATTGAAGAGATCAAGATTACTTCTTTTATTTTAGGTTTTTTGACTTACATTTGTATTCATTTTATAGTAAATGTAGGATTAAGTGTATTTGGTGACAAAACACTTCTCAGGGTGTTTTAATGTGATCCCATAAATAACTAAACTGGTCATTGAAATAAAACTATTTTTACGGATTTTATCGCGATAAAATCCGTAAAAATAGTTTTATTTCAATGTGTAACATTCGCGTAAATCTAAGAAACCATTAAACTAAACTGGTCACTTAGCATTTTGGCTAAAATAGTCAAATTGGGAACAATTATCGATGATAGCTTATTTTGGAGCTACTTAGGTAAATAAAAGAAACAACACAATATTTTACAAAAATAATTTAATAGGCAAATTTCTATGAATAAAATGCTCAAAAATGTGTCATTGGTGTATATAAACTTATGCTAAAGCGAATCTAGCTTCGTACATTTACAAAATTTCGTTGCGCGACTAAAAAAGTTTGACTAAATCTAGTAAATACTACAACTTACAAAATTATAATTTATTTACCAGGCACACGTGGTGGATGAATTACTAACACGTAATGAATAGTTTCCTTAAAATAAGACTAAGTATACAAGGAAAGAAGCAAGTCGTTATTAATGGAAATGAAGTCTTTGCGACAACATCTATCTCATTGGTCCACCACAATGACATAGTATCAATAATAATAATGACTGCATTACGTACATACTATTCTGACGTAATTTTACGTCAGTGAAAAATGCCTAAAAACATTAAAAAGATCAAAAGAAATACTTAAACATAATTGAAATCAAATAAAATACTGAATTGATTAATAAAATTGTCGACAACTTATTCTCTTCTTTCCTTGATTTATTGAAATTTTAATCATACTTTTATACTGATAAACGTTACTCTAAAAGCATTTATAAAAATACAGTATGTAATGCAATACGACAGTTTTATATGATATTGCACCGTTTCTTATTGTTTAAAAATGGTTTTCTCATGAACACGTGTACAGAGGTACACGTTATGAGAACTATTTACGATCAGTTAATTATTGACTTATTACATGTATGTATGTAAACATACATAAACTCTCGCCTTTTCCCCAGAAGGGGAAGGCAGAGGTGCAACCAGGACACACATTATTGAGTTATTGATATAAAGAAATATAATTAAGGAAAACATTTTACCAGTAGTACATTTTTTAATCCATTTAAACGCATGACAATGTAATAATACTATGAAAACCAATGGAATACTAATGTTTTCCTTGTTATGTGAAGTATTTTGTGGGTTCAGCAAATTGTGTTTACATGAAATACAGTGTTTTTTTTTTAATCATTACTTTCGAGGTAGCAAAGTGAACGATACGTAATTTCAATTTTGACAATGAATTTAGCACAATTTATAATGTACACATTAAAAAAACACTATTTAATTATTTGTAGTTTTCCTGCAATTATTCATTTTGCAAATAAAAATTACATTATTTTGGTCTGGCATGTTGTAATATCTCAGTAGGATAATTAAAAAAAAGTGAATGACGTCATAAACAAGCCAACACGTCTTTGAAGTACGTCTGTTCGGTTATCATGCACTGAGAACGTAATGAATGAACGCAATTCGCATACTATACAAATTAATACTTAGTACAAATACTAAACTTCACATAGTTTTCGTTAATAAAAATGATGTATGATTTTTAAACTGTATACAATTAAATACCTTCACTATTCAATTTTTTTAATACATTACAAATTACTTGTTTAATCAAAAAGTGATATAAAGAAATGCTCTGTTATATTTACTATTGGAATATAAAAACCATAATAAACCATATTAGTTGTTATGAAACACATACAGTACATTTGGGTCTTTGGAAATCCTGGTATAAATTACAATAGTTTTTGTTCTATCTAGTGATAAAACACCACATGTTGAATTTTTGGAAAGGTAAATTTCTCCAAAATTAAACCACAATACTATTAATAAATTAACGTATTTCTTATATTTTAAACTTTCAATGCTTTTGAACTTCATTCTTTATTTTTCACTTACTAACATGGCAGTCAAGGTTTGGTTTGTTAATACGTTACAATAGCAGTCTTTAAAGTTCTTTGTCAAGTTACATTTAAACTAAAAGTTTAATACGGAAATTCATTGAAAGGAATGTAACAGCGACCACATAGATAATATTAAGGTTGATTAAAAAACCATTTGTGAAAGTTGTAAATGAAATACACGTGCAAAATACTACGACTAGCTAAAAAAATATGTATATACACTTTTTTGGTAAATTAATAAAGTATTCATGCTTAATCACGGTAGCTTCAGCGACAGTATCACAAACTATCAGAGTAGCTATCATAGATGACAGTAAAATCATCCCAAACTACGAAGAGAAGAAAAAATAATTGCACCCAGATATAGTTGGGTTCAGCGTATCGATTAGAATTGCTTTTATCCATTAGCTAAAGTGGTGTTTCGTTAGCCAAGGCGTGGCGTCCAGACATCACGTCGCGACGGTCAGAAACATAAACCATTAATTTCTATATAACGTACATAAACTCACGCCTTTTTCCCAGAAGGGGTAGGTAGAAGTGCTATCAGGACACCCACGTTTTGCCTGGTGTGTTGCGTCCCACGATGTGATAGGGGGCAAGCCTATCGCTATATCGAGTACAAATTTCTGACTCCAGGCTGATAATGATTTGAAATCCCAATATCATTTTGCCCGATTCGGGATTCGAACTCCCTTAAACCTCAGCGACGTAATCATGGCGTATTTGTAGCCACCGAGGTAGTCGATGGCGATGGTCGAATATTAATTTCTAGTGGGTCTTTATAACGTGAAAATAAGACATGATATAATATTGTTTTAAAACTGTCCTCTCTAAACTAAAGAAAATGTCTATGTTTTGTTGTAGAGCCAAATCCTTTGTTGGTAATAATTAAACAATGACAACATTTATTGCCTTCGGATGTCACGTATTCTGTATATTATGCTGTAACTCATTCCTATAATGCTGTTAAGATAATTCGTCGCACGCCAATCGGTGTAAAGTCCTCATTGAATCTAATGTGTGCATGTTAATTATGGAGCATCCAGTATTTAAATATTGTTTCTTCTCTTCGCATCCTTAGCACTAATTATATAAAACACCGCCACACGTTCGCACCAATTAGTACTTATGCGTACCATAGCAAAATAAGTGGACAGAATGATCTTAACACTAATTAAGCATCCAAACCAATTCGTAATATTCTATTCGTTCAAAAGTTATGGCATTTTGTTGTACATATGCATATAATGTGCTCCAATCACTTAAACGACATTGGTAATGCGATGATGAAAATATTGCATTTCAATGTGATGTGTGTATCTGTATCAGTAGCAGATATCGTATCTACAAGCCAGCGATAACGAGCCGCGCACAGTCAAAATAAATATCTTGCGAGTTAGGCTAATACAATGAATGTCATCTAACACTACAACTAAAACATAGTGAGCGCTTCTAATGCGATACTTAAACCAATTCCACGCAACTCATCCGTGCCTAATGCCCTGTACCTAGTTACTATACAAAATAATCATTACATAACCATAATCATCTTTCATAAAAACGTTATCATTCGATGGTACACTATCAGTAACTTGGCACTCTTATATCAAGAAAAGGAATAATTGTACACGTACAAAAGTTGTAAACGGCTATAAAAGTGTAATATTGTTCAAAAAAATAAACGGGAATGGAAGTCATTACCAGTCTCAGTCGAAATTCTTGTGCAGGATTTTTTGGGCGGCTTTAATGAGTGGCGTTAAGGTTCTTAGTTCCATCGCGCAATCCAAGAACGGGTGGACGAGCAGCTCCTCCGCCGACGCTCTTAAATCAACGTCCACTTGCAAACATTTGTCCAAGAAATCTTGGAATTGAGGCGATAACTTTTCCCACCGAGGTATTTTTGGTCGCCCTACAGCCGCGATCAAATACAGCGCTCTGAGGGGCGTCTCTTTCATATACGGCGGTTCGCCTTCGATCATTTCGATAGCCATTATGCCGAGAGACCAAACATCAACTTTCTTGCCGTATTGCTTTCTCGTGACTACTTCGGGAGCCATCCAGTATGGAGTACCGACCATAGTTTGTCGTTTCTCGTCACCCACAATGTTTGCACAGAAGCCAAAGTCCGTCACTTTGACGGTACCGTCCATACCGAGCAGAACATTGTCAGATTTGATGTCTCTGTGTATTGTGCCCTTTGAGTGTAGGAAAGCTATTGCTTGGAGAGTTTCACGGCACACGGCAGCAATCTGCCCCTCTCTCATCACCACTTCTGTAACGACGTCTGTAAGAGAGCCTCCATCGAGAAGTTCCATAGCCACCCAAAGATGGTCATAGCTAAGGAATGCGTCAAGGAAATTGACGAGGTTCTTGTGGTGGAAACCTTTGAGCACATTGATTTCGTTGAGTATTAATTCCTTTTTGGATTGTTTAGTCAAATCTATATCCTTAATGGCCACTCGTGAATTGTCCTTACTATCTACGGCGATGAACACAACACCTGTGGAACAAAAACATGAGAAGTTTAGTCAACAGTTAAAACAAGTACAAAAATATTGCTGCATAATACAGTTGAGGAAAATGTATTATTATTTTTAGTCTATTTGGCAGTGTTTATTTAAAAAAAATAAGGTGTACTAATTACAGAGCCCCTTTGCTTTACTGCTATTATTGTTTCAACTGGGAATCGTCACCATTCCTCATTCCATATGTGGACCACAATGTTTACTCAAATAATAGCTGAAATTTATAGGTTTTATGTGAATGTTTTGTGCCGATCCTTGGAAATCGCAAATAGTATTTAATAAATCGCGTACGTCTCGCCGATTGACGTCAGTGAGTGCCAAATCGGATTCATACGATTTCTGCAAAATATACAAGCTAACGTTTTCTAGAAAATCAATTACATTGTCCATAATTTTTTCTTACAGTACACAAGACCAATTCAATGTTCAGCCATTGGACGTTCGACATTATAATCGTACCAAGAAAGTAGACATTGTTGATTAGATAAGATTAGAAACAGTTCATACGATTGTACAAGGTCGGTTAATTGTTATTTCATACTTTTTCCATATTTATATACATATTCGTGATTAATAAGGACTTTTGGCAAATACATACATATATCGGTAATATTTATTCAGTTTAGATATTCTACAGTTAGCGCCATTACGTGCTAAAAATAGATAATCCGTTCATTTTTCAATGGTACTTATATCAGGAAGTTTCAAAGCCATGAAATGTTTTTATCGTTTTTCGTACAATATACATAAATGGGACCAAAAATGAGTACATACATAAACTCACGCCTTTATCCCCGAAGGGGTAGGCAGAGGCGCCACCAGGACACCCTCATTTCGCCTTGCACGTTCCGTCCCACGATGTGATAGGGGGCGAGCCTATCGCCATATCGCGCACAAATTCCTGACTCCGGGCTGATAATGAATAGAAAAATCCAATATCACTTTGCCCGACTCGGGATTCGAACCCGAGACCTCAGCTTTGCAACCGTACCGTAATACAACTACGCCACCGAGGCAGTCGTCAGTCAAAAATGAGTAAATAGCATTATATTAATCTATAAAAAAGAAAACTAAAGTTGCGATGTTCGGTACTTCAAGATTTATTTATCATCACTGTTCTAGAACAGTCTATTCAGAATCACTATAAATTAATCTGATAACTCTAGAATTAGATGTACTTAGATTAAATCATTCTGTGTCAATATCAGAAATATTAGGACACCTACAAGTATTTTATGTTATAAATACCATGTCGATCACATCGTATCATATTTACCAATAGAGTAAATAATTATTTCCTTAATCCGCAGCGTGCCGGTCTGGAAGGCCAGAGACACTGACATACCCCTTTCGGCCTCCCCCGGGATACCGAAAGGGGAGGTTAATAGCTTTTCCTCTTAGACCAAAAAAGTAGCAACTAAAAATAGTAAATCTAAAGTGTAGATGCTGCCACATACTTTGTACCGAGTGTATTGATCGAACGGAATAATTAGTGGTGTGGTTAGCTTAACGCCTCAATTCCATAATTGATTGGGCTCTATTATTCAATTAGAAGTATTGCAGGATTGTTGAAATTAAAGCCGCTTGTATTGCCTGCTTCTGCATTATTTTTTATTCTCAGAGATTTCTTTCAACAAAAGGCAATTTATAAATGCCTTTGTATGGAATTAATATTGGTATTAAAAAGGGCGGCGTCAGGCTGGCGACGCGACGCGACGTTAGATAGTACTTATATCGCTTCGAGTTGCGAAGCTGTCCTGTGTGCACTCCTTGTGACCGCACATTAAGCGACGATTACCCAATAAAAGTATTTGTAGTAGAATAGAACCCATCTGGACATTCTACTCCTTGGCTTAATCTTAACAAATTGTTTTTACACATCCAAGCGCTCTCATTCTTAATGCTTCCACATAAATGGAGAAATATTTTGTGACTATGATAAAGCAAAACGAATTTGGGGGTATTACATAGTATCTGATAGAATCAGATGTACTAATGCATACATAACCATGCAAATGCCTGGCGCATTGCAGATTTTGAAAGCTGAGCAGGTGTTATCAACAATACGGAATAATCAAACATTATGAGGTGCTGCATAAATCATTGTTATCAATTTGTTCGGAGAACCCTCGTCACATACGTCACTTTCTCACAAGATTAGAGCAATTAAATATTCTTATCGTTGTTTCTATACTAATCCTACGGTGGTAGTAAAGCATTTTTATTTGTAAGTAGTTGCAACTCAATTGTTACGATATTGTGTTGTTCAGAAGCCGGCTAGGCTTTAGAATGACACCTCACGAATTCTAACTCCGCATCGACACAAATATTTACTTATTTATTTAAATGTTTATTGTACACAGAAAAATAATTTACAGAATAAACAAAAAAAAAGTACAAATGGCGGTCTTATCGCATAAAGCAAAATGTAGACGTTTGTGTAATCCATAAACATTTGGTTCAGATTTAGGTGTTGTAAGACCAAAACGTCTCTTGCAGCTTCTGATACCCACGACACAAAACTTTATTTTACTGTGATTATAAAAGTCAGGTAAAGTGAGCGCACTGACATCCGATGACGAATACAGTATGGTCCAATTACTGCCGTACTCATAAACATTTAATGTCAATTAAATCATTACTAAGTGTAGATTTTACAAAGAGAAACTATACTAAGGAGCAATTTAATTGACATTAAACGTCTCTGGATGTGGCCTGAAGTACTGAACGTCTGAGTAGACTATCGAAAAAAAAACACCATTATGTCGCACCATTCAAAACGATTACGCTAGGCTGATCGTATCTGTATTCTGTATTAGCACAGGCTAATCCAGGAGTGCGACACACTTAGTTGACCCACTATGGCGAGAATACTATAGTCTATCTAAACTAAGAGGTTCCATTTGACGTTTCATACTTTTAACGTAAATAACTTTGTGCAGACGTAACCCACACAATTTCAATAACACTTTCCGTAAATCCATGGAATTATGAAGCTATTCTTATTTTATCACTAGACTTACAATCCATAATCACTAAATTTATCTAGAATCCTTTAAATAAAGCAAAATAACCATTTTAAACAACATATTTTTTTTCTAGACGTTATTACAAAGTCACCTCGTTAGGTCTTTTACCGGTAGAGTCGAGACTATTCAAACGCATTTGTGTACGCATAATCGGTAAAAATATTTAAATAATCGAGCAGATATAAAACAGTTGTGTATTAATTTTTAAAAATACTAAACTTGCAGCTAATAATAGGTATGCTGTCAACGAACATACATCAATAAATAATGAAATAATAATATTAATATAAATAAATTTATTATTAAATAATAGATTTAGATATTACAATGGAAATGAAGGCAGTATTGTAGGATACGGCACACATAGTGAGGAGGTTCCTCACTTTGGAGTATATGTATTGTATTGTATGTATGTATCATTTGTTCATAAGCATGTGCGTGATGTGGACTGGACTCAAAAAGTGTCTGCACCCGGGTGAAGCCGGGCCGGGCCGCTAGTAATAGATAAATCACTCCTTTTGTTCCTAAATAGTAAAGTGACTTATGCAATTGTTGATGTCTCATTAGAATAAAAATGTTCATGAAGAAATAAACGAAATGATGTGAACTGAAAATATAAACTGTAATCGATTAATAAATACAAACAAATATTATCGATATCTCTATATAATCGGATATTGTAAGAACCGATTTATTTGACAGCATCCCTATTTCCCAATGTCAAATGGAACTTCTTAGTTTAGATAGGGTATAGGGTAAGGAACAGCTTATTGCTTGACACGAACCATCCGAAAGATAGGTAACGGTACTTATTCTATCAAATCACGCGTCTCGTGGGACGAGTACTCAGTAGGTTTTCTAAGCGACCGAATTGGGATGGTTTTAATAAAGTTACATGTTAGGTCTTCTTTATCAGAAACAAAATCATACAATAAATGTTACTTTATTCGTATCGATAAAAATCTATACATATAATATGTCAGTTAACTTACGATACTTATTCGCGTTATCTTATCAAAGAATTTGTTCTTGTGATTTTTCTTAACATTTTTAGTTTTTGTAGGTTTTAGTACTTAGTGAGATTTCGTTTAAATAACGTAAATTATTTTGGTAGTAGTGCAGTTCCAAAAAATGGTACTAGTGGTATATTTTAAAAATATTTGCATGTGCTATATACTCAAATAATAAATAAAATATTATTATATTATAACAATCAACAAAACGAACATTTTTTAATATTCCACTTCCCACATTGAGACAAATATCTGTCTATTTGCAATTATTTTTTAATGAACAAATAAGTTAGATATTCAAACAATTGGAATCTAACATCGCTGATTCTATGTATTTTTATCTCAATATCATCTCAACTATATGACTCAATATAATATAGGAATAATTATAACAAGCAGTTTTAATTTAAAATAATATAGGTAGATAATGTTTCGGATATCAGTTACATGCATACATGATAGTAATAAATTTATAGGAATTTGAAATTTGATTTCTTAGTGTTAGCAATAATATATGTATAATGTATATATAATACATAAGTATCAATTGAAAGTATTGGGCAAATTGTTTATTATAAATAAATACACCCAACAGTCACATACATAGTCCTGACCCCACACTAAGATCGAGTCTTGTGTCGTGGGTATCAGTAACTACGAGAGACTTTTTCGGTCTCACAAACACCCAGACCCGAAACAAATACCTGTGGATCACACAAATATTTGTTTTATTGCGGGGATCGAACCCGCGGCCTCTCGTTTCACAGACGGCGTTTAACCAACTGCACCACGGAGGCTGTCAATCATTATGTTTGTTGGGTATATTTTGTAATAGTTTATCATCAATTATATGTATTGTCCTCGTGGCTATGAAAACTTAACAAATATACAATATGTAAAATAAAAACATCTAAACAGAATAGTAGAAATATAAGTCACATAATAAAATAGATATGAGAATATGTATAGATAAGGGAAGGGACAATATGAATATAACCATGATATGACAAGAGGAAACATTTTTCAATAGATATTTAAATGTGAAATATGAGTGAATACCATTTCATTTTATTTTTGTCAGCCTCCGTGGCGCAGTTGGTTAGACGCCGGCTGTAAAACGAGAGTCTGTGGGTTCGAACCCCGCACCGAAACAAATGTTTGTGTGAACCACATGTATTTGTTACACGTCTGGGTGTTTGTAAGACAGAAAAGTATTTCGTAGTTCTTGATACACACGACACAAGACTCGATCTTAGTGTGGGGTCAAGACTATGTATTTAACTGTTGGGTGTGTGTGTTTATATTTTTTACATACATACATACATAAACTCACGCCTTTATCCCAGAAGGGGTAGGCAGAGGCGCCACCAGGACACCCACATTTCGCCTTGTATGTTCCGTCCCACGATGTGATAGGCGGCGAGCCTATCGCCATATCGGGCACAAATTCCTGACTCCGGGGTGATAATGAATAGAAAATGCCCGACCCGGGACTCGAACCCGAGACCTCAGCTTTGTAACCGTACCCTAATACAACTTCGCCACCGAGGCATTTATATTTTTTTATAGCATTGATATAGATTGGTGGTCAATGACACTAGGATCAACAAGAAACATTGTAGCAAGATAATTTAGGAGAATTTAATCCTAAGTAAACTAAAAATAATTTCTCGTGCTAATTATGAAAGGAAGGGATGAAAATCTTTACCCAGCAGTGGTATGATGCAAGTGAATCGAAAGAAAAAGACATGCCAATAAGATGTGAGTGGTATGCAACTATGTATGATGTTGTACATCCATAGTGTAATGATTTCACTATGGATAATTATAAACAACAGTACACTATGTAATGTATAAGGAAAACTAAGAAATCTATATTTAACAAACATATTTTGGTTTATGTTATGTTAAATGATTTATTAATAAACTATATGTGTAGATATACATGAAAAATTTGATAATACAATCATTTATATATAATAAGGCATATTGATAAGTAAATATTTTCTTATTAAAATCACATTAAAAGATCTTTAAAAACAAGTAATGAGGTAAAACTTTACAGCAATTATTTCTCAAACATCATAAACTGATAACATATTTGAAAAAATGTAAATGAATTATAACAAACACATTTTATATTTTGTACCAAAGCCAGGTTGTTGTTATTACAAGATGGAATGGATAGTGTTGATAGTTTCATGGCTGTATTATTTATAATTGTAATTAAAAGTGATAAACACACTTATACATCTTATTTTTATGGCAAGCGTCTGAGAAATAATCCAACAGCTTATCAGATCTTAAGTGATCACCACTGGGAATAAACATCCAAAATATAGTACAACTACAGATATACTATCTACTTTTGTAAATGGATGAAGAAATAGGATGATAATTGAGAGGTAAGTAAAAGTTATAGAACTTCTGGTTATTACACTCACAAAATTAAACGTGGCAGCTAAACAGTAACTTTCCTTGAATTTCTATCAGACAGTAGTACTATTTATCATTAGGTCATTGCCAGATTTGATAATATAAAGAGTATGGATAATCTACTGTTCTAGACAGGTTTATTTTAGTAGTTAAACAGATAAGGAATAAATTACATATGATAAACCTACATCAACATTTGTCTATATAGTCAGTGTTCCTGCTTATAAATACTTCCTTGTGCTACATGCAAGCCTATTATTTAGCCTCACTCAATGCAACAATGGACTTGTATTGTAAAAATGCATTCCATGTTTAGAATGGTGACTGAATCCAATATAAATCTTAAATGTTGGACAAATTTTGTTCATGATTGTAACACTGTGTTGGTTATTGTTTTCATCTTAAAGAAAATCAAATAACTGACTCATTTTGTCATGCTTTTAGCAAAATAAACAGCCTGCGGTAACAAAAAAATGTAAACCAGTTTATGTGCTTTGCCAACTATTTTTTTTGAATATTCCTTAATTTTATACTGGTTTTTAAATTTACTTCTCTATATTTGATAGTAAGCATGGTGACCATCCAGATAAAGTAATAAGTGACATATTTAAACCAACTTACTCAATTTCTTGTTTTGGCATAATTCCAATTAATATTGCAAAAATAAAAAATAAAAAATGTTTTAGAAATATGATATTCAATTAGGTATTTTTTTTAATACAAACATAGCAACATAAATCCAGATGTAACCACTTCAAAATTTTAATCTGAAGTCTAACGAGAAATGCATAAAGCTTCAATAACATTGGATAATCTAAGTGTATGTCAACAAATATAAGACAATTATTAATTTTCATGTCTAACATTTAGACAGTATCAGTTATTACATAATTAAATATAACCCAAAACAAAATATTGTTGTGGGAACATTGATGCAATGCTGTTTATTGTTGTATTTGGGTTTTCCTTACATTTGTTTATCAAGCCATAAATATCATTGATAATTAAATATGAAATTAACAGTATCTTACCTGAAGCACCTGCACCCAGCTTTTTTATTTTCTCAAATCTAACATAAGGATCATCCTTATTACATATATTTTTCAATTCTTCATAAATCTCCTCGTCACTCAGTGTGGAGTATGTCATCTCTTTCTTCCTCAGCATAGGGCTCTCATCATTGTCATCACCAATCAACGTCAAGTCTTGCATCACTGCTGTCATGTCCATAGCTGCATCCTTCTTCTTGAGGCTGTGCTTCGACGGAGTGACCGGCATTGTTTGCCTTTGTGACGGTATATCATTAGCTGTAATCTCCTCCTCACTACTCTGACCGATTGAGAGGTCAGAATCCTGACTTTGGTGTGCATTTTTATGGTCCAACAATTTCTCTATTTCTTTGTCTTCCTCAGTAATCACCTCTTGGGTAACAAAGGGTTTGAAGGGCTCGTCCGGCGCCTTTTCCTTTTTGATTGTGTACATGTGGAACTTGACGGCCTGGATGGCCGCGTCGGGGTTCTCATTTTGCTCCGCGGGTGTGATCTGCGCGTTGAGCAACTTCAACCACGCTTGAGGAAGGCCTTCTAGCATACCAGTCTCAGAGTTCTTACTCACGTGTATGTGCTGTTTAACGTCCGTGGGCATGCCTATCTCGGTAGCCCGCTCCTCCCTTTCTCTCTCTCTGTGCTTCTTAGAGAAGAGTTTACCAAACACACCGCGGCCCGATCGCCCACTCATCTTAATTGATTTTGTGTACCACCCAAGCACTTAAGCCATCTCACTGTTACGAACACGTTTGTAAAACACTACACTACATTCCTTGATACACGCTAACCAGTCAAAATAATATTTCTCAATAAAGGAGTGGCTATTCACGGACGGATCGCACCTTCGGACGGCAGCCACTTATCATCTGTCAAACTGTTAAAAATCATGAAAAAAATCAAACACGTTCCGTTACACGCATCTTTAATTATAATATAATTTTATTACAAGACTTGTTGCATTCATAACATCAGGATCTTTCCCATTTTAAAAATATTATCGGCATTGCATAATTTTTGTTGATACTATCTAATTACAAAGATGCTAGTTAAAATAATTGTATATGGCTGTAAAATACATTACTGTCTCAGCTCCACATTGTCGTAAGTGGTAGAGTAACGAAAAAACAATTAGTTTTCTTTACGTTGGTACAACTGTGTTTCGTATCATGTTGTCGTCTTGAAAGTTGCTGATAAATAGGAATTTCGGATGAATCATACCTTGTCCATCCGTGCAGAATATCTTATAGGAAACTACAGGAACATGATATTCGAATACATTTTGCTAATATTTTATGGTATTTTTCATTTGCTCTCTAAGGTCGAATTGGAACAGGTGGGAATCATACTTCCATTCGCTGAAATTAATTATTTAAAATTCCTTCCTGGTACATTGTTTCATTGTTCACGGATAGACAGTAATGTTATCTTTAAATTGCCTATGTTTTGTATGATGGCTAGAGGACGGAGTTTGGAAAAACAATTGTTAAAATAAAAGGTGTAGGTTTAATACATAAATATTTTTTGGATGCAAATAATATGAGTCTACTGATTACTGAATACTGATGATTATAAGGTTGGTTGAAATCTGTGTAGATGGCGGTAGTGGTATGATAACTAAAAATAACGCGATATGCACACTATGATTTAATATCTTATTTTGGATTCACATTTCAAAGCCGTATCGATCCATATTGTTGTTACTGAGTGATGATTTTGTGTTCAAGGGAAAATATGAGGAAAATAATAGTAAACTAACACAAGTTTTTGCATCAGCATTCGAAAATGTCAAAAGAAGAATCAACTCTTCGCACACACAATAATATCTGTCCGAGTAATTGAATGCTTCAGCGTGTGTGAATGCAACTGATAGGTCAACGGCCGATGATAATTTTGATTTAGCTCATTAGAGTGTTGTAGGTAGGCGTCAAATTTTAAATTGCACGGAAATAACAGGTTTATGTATAGTTTTATTAGAAATAGCTTTATTGTTTTTACACACGAGTTTCACCAAGAAAGAGATTGCTTGGCGCAAAACATGTGGTGTCGACTTTTTCTCTGTAACCCGTCTTATGGATAAAATGGCAATGAAGCCGCTCTACCTAAATTAGTGATACGCGATGTCCATACTATGAGAAACAAGTTTCACTGTTCACTTTCGTTTTCATTAATCAAGTTAACTGTCTTACTTGTCCAGCCATGGCAGAATGGTGCATTGTGCCGTAGAAATTGCGGGCATTTTAACAACCGTGAAATTGGTGAGGACCACTGTTAATAATATTGACGTTGGTTAGTGTAACGAATAGAAGTAGATGTTAAACTATTTAGAACTAGTATTCGGGTTATTTAGAAATGCTTACGTATGTTATCTAGTTATGTAACTACAATATTATAATAATACCTATGAATTAAAGTATGGTTGTAACTTTTTAGGAATTCGGTCAAATCTCTCACTTCTGTGATTAATAATATGATGCCTTTATTCGACTTTAACTACAATCACAAGCAATGAGTCCAATGTCTTAGCTTAGGTGCCACATAGTCTATCGTTCGCAGAGGCCAGGTCCAAGCCATATAAAAAGTGCTGGGCTATAAAGTATTATTGTTATAACGGCCCATGTATTAGTAAGTATTTAAGGTAAAACCGTATTTATGCCATTAATTTAGAGATCACAGTTCCATGGCAGATAATAGAATAATGGACGAAGATCTTCCAGAAAGACCTTCCTACAATGTTATAAACATTACTGTATCATATAGGTACGCGCCACTGCAGGGCACAAGCCTGATCTACAATCGAGATTACAATTGGAAGGGGTTAGGCCATATAGCCCTAGTGCGGGTTGGTGGACTTTACAGAAAGACCTTCTTAGTTCCTATAATGTCAAAAGCATTTCATACTATAAATTAAAAGATGATAGAGTTAAATCTAGAGGAAAAGTGCTACTTTATCATTTCACGTAAATAGAGACGATTTTGTCGACAGCTCGACGGAAGAATAAAGTTAGAAGGCACATTGTTTGTTTATTCGTCGTACGGGATGAAGAAAAAACGCCGGTTTATTGTAAGTGACAGGAATATATCGATATTTTTAATATTGACGATTTTCCTGTGGTCTGTGTTAATTGCTTTAAATTCAACAAAGAAATGATCAAATTACTAATGTCTTTTACATAAATACGCTGTAACTGTTTAGGAAATATTTTTTTCTTGAAATTTATATTGGTAAGAAATATTTTTCTTGGACTGACAAGCATAGTTCTAATTGCTCATTCCGTTCGTAATCGTACTCTTGAGATCTTGATAAAGTATGTAATAGTGTTGCAGTGCCAAGGCCAATTTTAATAAGACTTCTAAAAAATACTACAAAAAGAGAGAGCCTAGTGGCATCTGCAATTGAATTGCCATTTTAATGAGCTCTTAAAAACACACATTCATCATGATTTCAGAGAAATAATTTAAAACATCTATAAATAATTGATTCAAGGTTTCTTAACGCCTGACAAACGCTAGCCGTGATGCTATTTATAAGAGAAATAATTAACTTTAAATTCGTGGTATAATTGATAAATCAAATGAGAACGCGATGCACGTGCTTGTAGTACATTATCAGCGTTGCATACATGTATTCATTAGTCTGTATTATGATATTGTCGACCACATATGCATGCGCATGTGATATTATCATTCAAGCCATACGATTTAAATTCTTTATATTTACAAAGGCATTTGATCTGTTATCGTGTGTTGGGATTAGGTATCATCCAAATTATGTTGTAGTTTCTAGAACCTAGAATCTGTTTTTGATTATAATTTTATGTTAGCCATGCATGTAGATAAAAGATAAACACATGCGAGTAAAATTGTCGGGTTGTATAATTAAGTTCATTATAATTTGAGTAAAAGTAGTTAAAAGGTACAGAAAATTCTAGAGAGGAAGCTTGATTGTCACAGACGATAATTTTCATATAGTAATTTATTTGATGTTGTGATAAATGCGCTATGTATCTTACTAGGAATCAAAGTAAACCATACCGAGACGCGACGAATAATTATGGTCTAGCGTTTCCACAATGTCACCTCCAATTTGTGACACTATTTAATAAATCACGCTAGATCTTTTTACTTGATAGTATCATTTCGTTGCAGTTTTAATATTTTCATTCTAAAAATTCTTGTACATTGGACGCTAGTGTGCCATGTTTAATCAAGTTAAAATATAAAAGTGTAATCACGTTACACATCATATTTTGGATTCCACACTGCACATATTAAATCTAATGTTCATCTAATTAAAAAGCCTATATTGATATTATACCTCAATTGAATTTTCATGTCCATAAAATTTCCAAAAATATATCGATAAGTCCGACCGCGTCGCTATGCATTAATGACGTCACTAGGATCGTTTCCTCCAACTTAAGAAGTTATATGTATTTATATCGTTAAGTCAGCATCACAGGCGTGAACAGTGTCCGTATAGTAAACATTTTTTTTCTCAGCCGCTGTACATACGTTATTTTTAGGTCAATAGCTTTTGAATTCGCTCATCGGCTTAGTTGTACCAATGAAAATGTCGTGTGCTATGCACGAACTAACCAGCACCCAACGTACCTACATATTTTGATATGTATAACGTATCGATGATATTATTATATTAGTATCATGTTTGCCACTCATATTGGTTTGCGACTCGTTTTAGTGAATATTTTACGTTGCTATGATGTTGCAACGTTTACGCCCTAAATTCTGTAGAGCAGGTAAATTATGCAAGAACGTTGACCACAGTTTTGTATCATAAAATTGTGTACAATTTATGACTGTAACAACATATTAAAAGATTTGTTAAGTAGAAATAGACGTAATCGTACATTCGTGTACATTTTTCAAAATTGCTTTCAGACTGTTTCAATGTATGATATTCATGTTTACAAAAGATATAATTATCATGTCTGAGATATCTTGAGGAGAGTATGCGTGATTCACGAGAATTGACGTGAGCACTGAACACTGCATATTATCTAGGTTTTATATCAAATGTAAATTTAGAATGTTCATAAGCAAGGTGTCAGCAGACAGACACGTTAATGGAAAGTACTAATTATAGCGAGTCGGTGTGGGTATGCGTTACAAATATAGATCATTATTACAACATAAACCATGTTTACTTTCGGCTTGACACCAGCCGGAATGTAATCCTTTGGGACGCCGCCGGCTCAGTTTCAAGGAAGAATTGATTCCATCCATGGTAGTCCGCTTATAATTCCTTTAATCTATAATTCCTTTAATTTTGTTAAGGAGCCTTATAGACCGGCGACTGTATTGACATAAATCTTTTGATACTAAATTAAATGTTACATTCTCATAAGAAAATTCTATCTGCAACATAAAGATTAAGAAAATATTTACGTATAGGCTTGCTATTGGAAAAGATTCTCTTTTATTTCGGAACTGATTCGAAGTATCAGGAACCAATGTATCGTCAGCGATGTGGAGATCTCAAAATATTTCACTATTGCATGACGCGTACGCGCGCGTCACGGCAGCGGCTGGGCGGTGCGCCGCCCACTGAAACTCCAGTCTCGACGTCCACTCCGCGCGGTCCGCCTGTCGTTTCCCGCCAACAAACTAAAACAACCCTTATTTATATACATAAACAAAATCCAAATCGTGCAGTACAGTAGACGGTATATCAGTATTTTTTTTTATTTTTTGTAAAATAAGCGGGAAACGGCGACACGCGATTCCATTCGATACGTTCATAACTCGAAGTGTGTTTCGAACTAACTGGGCAACAGTTGTTTGTGTGCGTTATTTTATGGATAAATGAAGGATTCTTTGGTAAAAGGTAAATATTATCGTTAAGTTTTATAAATATAGTCATGTAAGAGCCGAGTTCGTTGCATGCAGGCGCTAGTTTTGTTGGTGGCAACGAAACATAAAACTACGCGTGTTTGAAAGTTTTTGTAACTTTTATACAGTAAAAAAACTTTGTAAAATAAAAATTTGTGTAATGTGATTTTTTTACATGTGTACAGTTGGTAATTGGTCTTTTTATCAAATATTTTATTTTATTTAGCAAATATTGCATACATTCTCAGAATTTCATAATTTAACATACTTTTATGTTCAACCTTTACTTAAAAACGAGAGTGGTAATAATTTTACATAACTTTAATTAATTATGTTACGAGTGTGTCAAAATCAAATTTCAACCTAATTTATACGGATTACCGAGACTTTCAAGTTGGTATATTTTCATTCGTGCTAGCAGAATTTGTCTCAGTTAATCACCGTTGTATTTTATTGTTGTGCAGACTCTGTTAAATTTACATGCACTAGGCATGTCTGGTCGTAAACTACATATTTAGACGAAGTCACAGCTCTATGTATGGTTTTAAATATCTTTTTGTACAGTGTAAGTCATTGCCTTTTATGTAGGTGAAAGTTTCACAAAGCAAATCTTTTTTAGGGGATAAACCAAAAAAAAACGACAAAGAATCCTTTGAAACAGATTATCCGGTGTTTGGTTAACATCTCATTCGACAATAGATTAAACACCTGTCATGACAACCAGAATAGCAGTGAGAACTGAGAAGTGGGTGATTAGGGTTCTTGATTTATTTTGTATATTCTCGGTTTGAGGAAGTGAGATATAGTTTTTATGAATTATCTATGTCTGGCTCGGGACGGCCTTTGCCGATTCTTGTAGAAGATGGGTATTTATCCGTGAAGGACATTACAATAAAAAGTTTGGATTCGGTAGAATTTAAGTCAATGGTTTGAATATTGTTACGATATTCTCTACATAGAGTTCTAACAGCACTTATTTTATAAATGACCATAATTTTCATAAGTGTATTATGTACAACGGTTGGTCGCTATTCGCTGTATATATGTATTCGCACTTATATGATGTATAAGCTGAGTTTGATTTTAGCTTCAATAACTACCAAAAAGTTCACAACACCATTCAGTCATAGACAAAAATAAATGTTTTCAAACAGGTTTTAAAAGCCTAAAAGATCGGTAGATAGGCGTCGCGTGACTGTATACCCAGGGGTGACGACCCACCCTCACTTTCATTCGCTCGTCATACTTATTTCTAAGTTGTGCCGCGGTTATTTCTGTGTCAACAATACCCGGCACGTGTTGTGGTAACTCGCAATCGATATTTATAATATGATACAATGAATTATGTGTCTGCGTGTCTGTTTTAATTTTTTCGCTTATGTTCTAATTACAATTGAATTTTAGGTCGTTCCATTTTTGAGTTTCATTAAAGCTTAATAAGCCATCTCGTTTTGAAAATACTTTGTTAATTTATAAATTGAAAATTATTTATGATTTTATTTCATTTCTGTTTTCCGAATGTCGAGTACCTACTGAAACACTCGTAAGGAAGTATTTTGCGCATACAGTATCTGAAATAGGTGACGTCATGTGTAACTAAGATAAGATTTTCTCCGGTGATCTCGATTCATTGCCTTGTGTTTTACCCAGATACAATTGTTTATCTCGATTGCACGCACGCACTTGCGCACCCAATGAACAGGTACTTGCATGCAAGTCAGTCTCGTACACTAACGCACAAATACGTATGTGTAAACGTTTACCCAATGCTGGACTTACTCTACTTACTGTTTGACTGACCGTTACATTTGTTTTAGAAGGGATGCACTATAGACGCGTTTGGAAATAAACGGCGCAAGACTCTTGAATGGAGACATAGTTACTACCAGCATTACAAATTCTTCGAGTCAGGATATTATATTAAATTTCGGCCCGAAATAACACTGGACACGGAATTTGGGCGAATTTGTAGTTGTCACTGATTTGTCTTCAACCTCCATCGAAATTAATCAAATAGAAAAGAAATGCGAAGACTATATTATTGCCCACTTCCCTTCATAACTAAGAGTCGAGTTAGGAGACTTGGTTGTCAGGTTATGTACCAATGTTATTTTAATTGTGGAAGCTTTACTGGATAGTGCATAATTAATTGTAATGTGTTTATATGTTTTATTGTTCTGTATGTTTCCCAAATATTAATAAAAAAAATGTTAGGGAGTCGCCGTACCAGAACGCTGAAGTTTCCCGATGTAATATTATCGTAGTTAGAAAATTTCCCTTCCGTATTGTAAAGTATTGCTTACTTTATTGGTTAAAATTTGCATCATCTACTCTGGTTAAAGGTACATCAATAAGTTCTGCATGAGTTGTTCTAATATTCTTTACTGTTCTTAAAATATCTTCCATATTCATTCCAATTGTCGAAGCATGCAAAGTGTTTATAACAAGGAGATTTATTGTGTCCAATTTGTATACAATGAACCTATTAGACAACCACACCCTAACAGTTGGAAAAAAAGTCTTAAACAAATAAGTACACCTAACAGTCATATACATAGTCCTGATCCCACACTAAGATCGAGTCTTGTGTCGTGGGTATCAGGAACTACGAGAGACTTCTCGGTCTCACAAATACCCAGACCAGAAACAAACACTATCTTGGTATACTACTTACCTTTACACGATAACTATGCACACGTCGAAAGTTGTGCTAAAGATCATTGCCCATAATTAGCGACGAGTCATTTAGAACCCAACAGCGAATAACATAGTATAAATTGATCATTATTTCAACATTTTATTGCTAGGAAATGAGACGTGAGTGTCTTTGTAATATTTATCATTTTATGTAACGTGTGTTGTATTGTGTTAAATAACGGATTTTGTTTTATTACTGTGATTTAGAAACTGTTTGTTCGAAAACCTTTCCGGAGTTATTTTCCGCAATCTGTACTATTAACACACTTTATAATGAAAATATTATATTTCTTGATGATAGATGAAGCCTTTTAACTTATTGTTTGTTGCTTTATTGTTCACATGATAACGATGGTTATTTATTTACACTCGCACTACATAACAGTGAGTTCAATAAAGAACATTTTTGTTTAATTTCTTCTTTTTTATAATTTAGCTTCGATTGTATTTTCTTTAGACATTCTACTCGACCAACAACTCACAATGTTAGCAAGACAAAAGCTGTAGTGTGTGTAGACATTAATATCATATAATTAAAATTGTTATACGTGTTTCTTGAAAATATAGTTCTGGCAAACTTTTTTCTAATTTAAATAGCATCTTACTACCGGAATTCATTTCACTCTACGAGTTTGGTTCGTCGTAGACTTAAGTTTCTTATATCATTTTCTAATTCACTCAAAATTTAATTAAAACATGGGCTAGATTGTCGTGTCTATTATGAATCCCAACAAGTGTACGCATGTGTGCGATCGTTCACCTTTACCCATCACGTCGTGGCACGGCGTGGTGGAACTATCGCTGTCGATCAGAGTCGCCTCGCAGTTTAGCTCTTACCATTACCACATAGAGGATGTGAGCACATACGTGTATCATCACATTCGTGTTGCAAGCTATTAAGCGAATGTACCTTGGATAGTTCAGGCTATTTTTGTCACCAAGAATAAGATGCGCTGTTGTGAGACAAACGTTAGTGTGATCCGGAAATATTTGATCCAGTGTGAAATTCAGGCTGTTACAACTAGCAAATTACTAAATGAATTGTTTTATTTAATTATACGTTCAGTAATGGCATAGGGCGGTCAGTTATATATCTAAGTCGAATTTTATGTGACACCATCAATAAATTGATATAGCTTGTTATTAGATGATAAAACAACACTTCTTCTGCCCTACAACGATATTTTAATTGGTCATCAAATTAGCTGGACTCAACCCTACGTCATAATCACTCGGAACTCGGAAGCAATTGCCTTAATTACTCAGCATGGGATTATTGAAAATGACTTGGTCGCTTACGATGATGGCCAGACATTAGCTGAAGATATCCGCAGTAGAGGAGGCCGCGGTACAAGTGCATCATTACGCGAGTAGATTGCATAAGTAATAAGCACATCCGTGGGGTCGTTGAGTTTGCGCCTATATTAAACTGGAGGAATGTCGCTTAGGGCAATAGTAGGAAATTAATTAGGACAGGAATTTTGTGAGTCTCTCTCAATACAGTCTAAGAAATTGAAACAAAAGATATGATTAACATTTCTAGTATATGACAATTTTAGCCTAATGCCCTCGATAAAGTCGTTTTCTAATAGTATTTTTCAGTGATTCTTTGGGATTGTTAATAAGAACACCCATAAATATAATATTTTGTCTGACAGAGTCGAACATGATAAACATACCAAGAATTGAAGGTTCGTCACCCTAAAATAGATTTTCTCCATAATATCAACAGCTAACGTCGTAAAACACAAGACGAAAATTAATTTAGCGGCTAATAACGTCTTCCAGTTTACGTACGGAAGATGCATGAGAACGTTTGGCAGTTAGCCATAAAATATTCTCTAGCCGCTCTTGGGCGCGAAGGTCGTCATAGTATTTTAGATTTGACGTTCGTGTGTGATCATGAAAAGAACGCAAGAACGCACGGCTCTATTCAAATTAGAATTTATCGTTTGCATGGTTGAGATTTGTTCTGGGTTGATGTGTTGATTTAGTCCGTTATAATTGATTGATAAAAGAGGAAGAAATTATTTTGGTTAAGATATGGTAAATATTTTCTATGCTTCAGTATGAAAATTGACTTTGTTTCTTTTTGTTCTGTTAATGTTATTTCAAGACCAAGTACAGAATTGGAGTCATGATTGGAAGTTAACACGTATCCCATACGAGATTAGTCATCAACGTGGAATAAATTAGAAGGATGTCATTTCCTTTTTTAACTCTATTTACAGAGTTGGACTATTCTGATGAACAAATGATATTATACAAGTCAGAGATAGCAAAGAACAGAGAGACATGGAAATCTTTAAAGGAGGTCTTCACTTTCGATAAAGAGTGGTTCTTGCTCACTTAGATATTAAATAAACATGTTACGTAATAATTTTACTTTTAAATTTACTACTAAGAGTAAAAAAAAACATGAATTTTAGTTTTAGTAAGAAATATAAGGCTTTTTATATTTATATACATATATTTTATTGAATAATGACAAAAGTAGATTTCGTGGAACAATATTATTAATTTTAAATTCAAAATGTAGCCATGTGACTAATTTAAAATCCAATTAAGGATCGCGTGCCTTGCACAGCTACTTGAAAGTCTAAGGTTATACTCAATTTGTTCTGTTCTGTAAGCTGATTATTTTCAAAGTTAAACTTAGCGAATGTTCAAAAATTTGTCATTGCTTGTTTAAGATTTTAACAGTTAATCTTAGTAATAAAGTGTGCCAACAGACGCATATTTAAGTGGAATGGTCATCTTATCCGCTTGTACGGAGATGTACCGTATTAGCACTGTTATAAATGATTGCACGGTTTTGAGGTCAACTTAATACTTGATTCGTGTATGAATAATAATATTTTTATAAAAAATATTCAATTAACCTACATTTATTTTATCTGTCACCAAATCGGTTTTTTAAAGTAAGTCCTTTATTAACTCACGAAAGTAAGTATATTTTATACTGGTAATGTTGGTCTTATTTTACCCTTCTAATGAGCTCGTTTACAAAGATTTCTATGCTTATGAATGAGATATGGAAAATGTAATGCTTACGTACCATATTCTAGTGATATTCTACAAAAGCATTAGCTATAAAACTCTTTGAAGACTGGTTTCAAGGGGCAAATTACCATTGCCATTCTGTATTGGATCTTATCTTGCTGATAATTTATTAGATTCGCCATACAGCGTGCATTCACACGTCCTTGGAATATAGTAGATATGGTTCGCTAACCCCACGTATGAGACACATAAATATTTATGTTTACTAGTGATTCGACCAGCTGGTTAGAATATAAAGACGTACGCTACGTTTATATGATTTGTGTCGTGAAATGTATGCAAATTGGTTCGCGATGCTCTTTCTCGCAATTTGTTAAGATAACTTGTTTTTTTAATTGGCGCTAGTTCGTTATGAATGTGACTGGAGTTGGTTGTATTTTCACTTTAATTTACTTATAGGATGATCTTCTTTTAGCTTAATTCTGTTAAATGATTTTAATATATACGAGTAATACTTCAAGTAAGCCTGATTTGTAATTTTTCAGCGAATATTACCTTTTTATTATGTTTATATGTTATGATAGACACACGATACAACTATGACGCGTTGATGAAAGAAATATTTATATCCATGACAGCGTATTAATAAAAATGATTCACATTGTCCCCATGTCGCAACACCCATCTATAATTAAATGTCATATTGATGTCTGGGTGCACTTTCTTTGATTCGTCTGTCACGTCTCACTGGGCGTCAAAGCTCGGCGCCCACGCATGTTGCTTCCGCTCTATAATGCACTACAATTATGATAATTATCTATAGAAAACAGCAGACAAACAGCCATTAACAATTATTGCCTATAGGTAAAGGAAATGTGATAATTTGATTGTGAAGTTGATTTAGTAATGTTATTGAAGGGGCGCTATGTGTCTTTGAAAGGCGAAGACTCGATAGTTCGTGGTTATTCAACGGTAAAAGTATAGATATGGATTACCCGCCTTTGGTTATCAAGTCTTTGAATATGTTACCCACAAAATGAGAAGAAATATTCTCATTTTACGTTAGTAATTTATAATAAGAATTTGTTACAGCTGATCAATACAAATTTAAGCCTAAAGTGGCAATTATAAACTGACTCTACCGTTAGCAATATAATATGTATTTTCAAATATTAACTATGATTTTTCAAATTGTCCTTTGTATTATTAGGAGAGTTCGGTAGAGTCGATTTATCGAAGTTTAAACTAAAAGTTGCTACCATAGCCAGACTCTATCTCGTGCAAAAAAATATTGTCCAAATTATATTTTAATTAACTATTATCCACCGCAGATCATATCATATCATTTTGGTTTACTCATACATGAGTTAAATAAGAGATTTCTGACTACGAAGAGAACCACAATGACAAATGCAACAACCACGCCAGAACGGAAACTGCTCACAATAACTTAGGTGCTAAGTATCATAATAGCATGACAATGGAAGTTAAGAAGCATTTCATGTGTATTTATCTGTAGCTATCTCGCATATGTAGCCGTGAGTCAGTGTATCTGCGCATGCGCGACGGTCACTGATATTTCGGGACGAATGAATGGCCTGAAAATATCGAAATCCATGTATCACAACGTAGTTATGTGAACTAGCTCCATCGGAATGTTGAAGGAATTAATCACAAAGTAAATAGTATTTATATTTTTATAATACCAGTTAAGAGAAGGCCAGATAAGGGCGTATGTAGTTCTTCTGACATAAATGCTGGCTTAGGGTAAGGCTTAAGGCTGGTTGGTTCGGGTATAAACTTAAATAACCACCCACTACAGACAACTTTAAATGATTTTCCAATAGTACTGATTACAACGTTTGGCATACGTATTTGAACGGTGGCAATGGAAATATAGTTTAAGGTCAATAGCAATTATTAATTCATCCATTCATTTCATGATAGGTATCGTTATAGTTACTGATAGATTCGCAGACTTGGTTTCTGTTGCGTTTTATTCCGAATTAATTATATGATTGATTCATCTAAGCTATAATTGTATCATTGTTAGCTATAGATTACAAAACCAGATGTTCACACACGATAATAAACTGTTTATGAATTTATGGCCTTATCCATAACATTTTAAAATTCAAACCTATTTTAGTTATCGAATGTTTTGGCCCTTTCGAATGACTTTTGAATTCAGTTTGAGCGAAGAAGACAAAACATTCCATAACTAAAATTGGTTTTAAAACTTTCTAAGAATAAGGCCATAAAACTATTCAAACCTAACAATCGACAGCTCTTTTATATTATACACTGTTGCAGTCACCACATCCCACAAATTATAAATCATTGGTGGTTTAGTGAATGGCAAGTTTGCATTTTACGAGCATTGATTTTATGATCAAATATACAGTAGCTACACGTCTGTTTCGTGTCAAAATTTGTTTGTTATCATGACCTATTTGTAACAAACTCTGGTCTTTAAATATAGTTTATGGATCCCTTAAACATATTTTTTACTGTACGGATCAGTGTTACTGCCAGTTCTATTCTTAGTTAGTGACTTATCTTAAATCAGTCTGATTTGTTTCTGATTTAACACATCGAATTAAGTGATATTTTAGTTGCAAAATTTGTTAAAGTTGATTTAGACCTTCAAATATTAAGCATTTTATGTCGTTTATGAACATATTTATTCAGTTTTTCTTTGGATATCGCGATAAAATCCGTAAAAAAGAGTTTTATTTCAATGTGTAACATTCGCGTAAATCTAAGAAACCATTAGTTTTTCTTGTCCAAGCACAGATTTTACAATCCACCATTGATTTTTTGTTATAGGATGCATCGTAAATAGGGTATAATTTAGCTAAAATAGCACAAAATACAGATGGCGCTGTTCACATCAGCACGAATTAAGTTCAATTTAATAAGGAAACGCGAGCGGCTCAAAGGACGCGTGCAATTGTAGCAATTACTGGCGCGAACCCGCCGACCTACCGCGGCAGATTTACATACTTGTTGCATAATCCGCATTATTGAGAAAGCTAAGGATTTCCCAGCTTCGATCTGCATATAATTGAACTATCCTTGGAAGACTAAAAATAGGCTCCTGTATGGTTTGAAAATTCTGAAGCATACTAATGTGGATTTGATAATTCACTGTACGAGTTGTCTAGTAAGATTGCCAGATTATACAACACCCCTACCAGTGTATATCATTCATCTAAATTTTATAGTAGAAACAGGCCACATTGCTGCCGTGCTTGAGTCATCTAATGAATTACCAGTCGCCCGTCCCATTGTCCTATATTCAGAGAATTTGCATGACTACTGCCTATCCTTTATTCCATCCTATTAACAAAGTCTTTATTTGTGAGTTTGTACTGCTAACCTTAAAATAAATTACTGATTATGATTCTATGTCTGAGCTGAAAACAGGCTTGCCTAGGCAAGACTTGTTTTCCCAAGCCTCCCTAGGTCTCTCCCTAGGGAGAGACCTCAAATAATTTATCTGTGTTCAATAATTTCCAAAATGCCAACAGCTGTTAATATATTTAAAAAAACAATGGTTGTAAATAGAAATAAAAAAAGAAATCCGATTACACTTAGTCTTATTTCCATAGGATGATATAGGTAAATACAAAAAACGCACGTGACTCTAAAAACTCACGAATTCCGAATCTCACCACAGTATACCAAAGGCATTTTCGACTGTGCTATCTAGTATCTATTAAAAAAGGAATAATTGCTATTTAGTATAGTATGTCTGGAAGTTGGACGGTGAAGCCTCGCATCAACACGCGTGGCTCATTAACTAATAATGTCACAGTGTCGAGTGACGCGCCGTGACCCATTTCAACGAGGATATTTTAATCTAACATTTATCGTGCTTATCCTTATATAAAAAAGTTTTCTTTTTGAGTTTTTTCTTTAGGGAATCTTGCTTTATTCGTCTACGAAATGGACATTGGTACTACGACATGTATAAATTAGGATATTTTAATACAATTTACATCATCACACTTTAATACCTTATTTTGAATGAAGTACCATCAATATTTATGGTGATAACTGATGTTATATAAGTATGTATTACTAATTGGTATATAGAGGGGAATAGGTTCTATTTCCCCGTATTAGGGGACGTCCGAGCATTTTAGAAGACTTAAAATGATTTTCTAGTATTAATTTGGCTAGAATTACACAATAAATCAATTGATTATAAATATTGGCGGCGTATTTGTATTACGGTACGGTTACAAAGCTGAGGTCTCGGGTTCGAATCCCGGGTCGGGCAAATTGATATTGGATTTTTCTATTCATTATCAGCCCGGAGTCAGGAATTTGTGCCCGATATGGCGATAGGCTCGCCCCCTATCACATCGTGGGACGGAACATGCAAGGCGAAATGTGGGTGTCCTGGTGGCGCCTCTGCCTACCCCTTCGGGGATAAAGGCGTGAGTTTATGTATGTATGTATGATTATAAATATTTACGACTTTCTAAGACATGAAAATATAATGTACCTAATCTTGGGAAGTAATGCTCAGATCACAAACCCGACAAAGTACAAAAGTGCGGGATAATACCAATTTTTTAACAGTTATTTATTTTTACGATTTCTTTGTTATTTTTTTTTATAAAAATTGCTGCTTTTGCGGACAGTATGTAAAATAGAACTATTTAAAAGCGATTAGTGTATTAGACGAAGTAATTATATTAGGAATTATAAAACAAAAACATCGACTTATTTGAAAGGTGCATTCAGGCCCCGGGGGGATTCGAACCCCCGATCTCCTGTTTACTAGACAGGCGCTTTATTTGCTACGATATTATTTTTCTGCCTCAGTAATGTCCGTCCAATTACAGTAAAGAAATGACAAAAGTTGTTGGAATTTGCTCTGTGTGACTAAATTTTTGTATATTGTTTATGATTATGCAATTGTCTCATGTGTTGATTAATTACTCAAATATATTTATTACTACCGTTTTCAAAATTCAACACGTAGTACATTTTATTTCTCTTTCCTTATAAAATTTAAAAAATAACAATAATAATAGTATAAATGGTGGCCTTATCACACTAGGCAATTTCTTAGCGGCAACCTTTGGATAGATATACGAGTGTAAATAGGAAATTGGTCACGATTATGTATCACTAGTCGACACAATTATGCCGGCCTGTATAAAACCGGGTATGTACAGATTCGGGGTCGAGTCACACGTACTCATACACTACCAATTTTTCCCCGCGAAACGGAATGCACTTGTCAAATGAAACGCTTAACGTTGGTTTTCTGCGATAGTGCTGCCACCCCGGCGGATCTGGCTGATACATGCTGCTATAGCTTGCCACGTGGCTTTGCCTTTTTAATTACTGCGCTTTATTTCCCCTTTGGCTTGAAGCGCCACATCTATATCGTCCCCTTGCTATAACCCATTGCGGAACTCCTCATAATGGTGCCGTACGTTCAGTAAGAATATTTTATGAAATTACGCGTTGATTTTAATATTGCAGACCCAGCGATATTGTCCTGGCCTTTTCATGCGTATGTATATTTATAGGAACAATAATATGAACGTTTTGTTGCGTTTCTCGTGCTGACATTTTTAAGTGCGCTTACAGTTTGGTTTAATTTAGGATTACAAATTTATTATATGTATAGATTTATAATTTTGTGGACCAAAAACCGTCTATACTGGGCAAAGCCGGGCCACACCGCTATTGTGTAAATAAACGTACTTATTACTTTTTACTATCAATAGAAAGGTGTCAATAGTTATTGACAGCTGACAAGTGATAGCAAGTCGAACAGGTTGCAAAGAGTCAAGTGTCTTCTGACACGTATGTAAAGTACTAAAACTTTGTGCCGCCTACATGTCCAACTAAACGCTGTGACCCACTTTGAAATAACGTAACTTACACTCGGTTATTTCAAGTACTACTCACTAATTATTTTGTACTGTATCGGCCCATATACGTGCCACTGCATGGCACGAGCCTCCTCTACAATCGAGAGTACGATTTAGAGGGGTTAGGCCATATAGTCTACGCTGGCCTAGTGCAGGTTGGCGGACTTTACATACCATAGAAATTATTGCAAACCGCTGTGGTATGCAGGTTTCCTCACGATGTTTTCTTTCACCATTATAGTGCGTGGTGATTGACTATCAATACACACATGACTCCGAAAAGTCAGAGGTGTGCCCTGGGATTGAAACCACCGTGGACATGCTGGCAGTCGCGTCTGGTCCGTTTACCAACAGGCCACCACGAACTTTATTTTGTAATCTCTACAAATCTAAGTAGAGTATTGAGGGAATGAATTAACATACCTAACAGTCTCACACATAAACCTGAGATACAAATCTTGCATTATGAGTATCCAAAATTCCCTTGAAGTATCACTACATTGAGAGCTGGAACAAATATATGATGACGATACAAACATTTGAGTCCATCCGGAAATTTAAAGGTTCTTGTTTCACAGCCGACTTCTTGACCAACATATAATATATACGACGTATAATATTTAAGTATATACCTACCTAAGTATAGTCAGCAGCAGACATATAAGAGTAGGCTATGTGCTCAAATAATACGATATACGCAACGGATATAAGTTATTAAGGTGAATATCAAAAACAGTATAAAGTATGTAATCAATATATGCCATCCTTTCACATTGTTTTTGGCTATTTTAACCTTGGCTGTCGGTATGCGGCGCTGTGGGCAGATGGAACAATAGAAACGGAAAACATATCACTTAGGAAGTTTTTTGTTTTGATGCGCCTCGATTCTAAATAGTCAGATCAGCTTGCAAATATTTTTATAATCAGAATTAATGTAGTAAATTTGGAGATTCTCAATCAATGTTATAGAAGTTGTTAAATTCCGTGTACATATAAAAGATCTTTATAATCAGCGTTAAATTTTGTCACCAGTTAATAAATTACTATAAAATATTGCATATATAAAGTAGTTGGTTATTGCGTACAAGCAATACGCTAAATGTGTTTATGACTGTTTGAGCTACAAATCCAAATGCAATTAACATTTTCTTAAGAATACATTTTAACACTAATTGATGGCGCTCCAACCAGTTTCAATTGTGTGTATATTTAGTACAGAGATATACGCTTGAGTGACGAGAAAAATAATGTGTAATTCAAACCGGAACTGAAATCTCTGCACTAAAGAATTTCATCCATGAAAGAACCAACAGCCGTTCCACTAAACGTATATTTGCTATCTTGGCTTTGTTCCAGTTCATAATTTCGCACGTTTTCGATTTCAGAATTGGCAACGCGATCCCGATACCAAGAAACACGAATTGAACGTACAACGGTAGTTAAGCGATCCGTACGTGGTACGAGGTGAAAGACCGCGGACGATCGGGACAATATTCCCGAGTTGAGATACCGAACCCGGTGACGTCAGAACCATGGCGTCCACCGACACATCGACCGCCAGCAGTCAGATATCCGCCGTCGCAGCTGAGGAGCACAAGCGAACCGTCGACGAAGCATTCCTAAACAAGTTGAAAAGTCTCGTCGAGAGGTTGAGGCTTGAAAACTCGACCTTGAAGAAGTCGCTCGACGTCGAGCGGAGCGAGGTCCGAGCACTGAAGGCCCGACACGAGAGCACGTTGAGAAACATAAAGACTGAACACAAGAAAAAAGAGGAGATCCTAGAGAAGCAATTGAGAACAGTATGCAAAACAGAGAAGTCGACAGAAGACATACATTTAGGCAATTGCAAGTTAATAGATATAAAGAAGTTAACAACAGAAATTCAGTCTTTAAAAGCTGCGAACAAGGGTCTACAAGAAAAACTCAAGGTATAGTATTCTATTTTTATTATTCTACCGTGCATAGTAACATGTAAGTTCTACATAATCACTCTTAGTTTCGCAGTGTGATGTGTAATACAGGGATGAGTATTATATTCGTCATCGCCAAATGTATTTGTTTATAAATAGAACACAATATTTATTTGCAGCCAAGATTAATTTAAAGCCATTATTATTTATACTGAACGTCTATTTATACTATACGACAGAGAAACTGCTGGTAAACAAAATACAGTTTACATGAAGCGATTAGTAATAGTTTATGAAGCTTATCATGTACGTGTCAATCACTACGTAGTATATGTCGCTTTGAAGTCTAAATCTAATTTAACGGGACACTGACATCAGTTTACATGTGCATTCTTTCAGAACAAAATAACTTTGTATTTGAAGTAAGTATGCACAAGGATTTCTAGGATAAATACAATTGTGCTCACCAACATTCCTATCAGTAATACCATGAACATCTCTTGTAAATTGGTCAGGTTTAACGGCTTACGTTCTTTCGTCTCTGGTATGAACATTTTCCTGTACAAGGTGTACTCTTCGGTATCCGACCAGTGGTTTATAATGCCAGCTTGGTTCAGATGATGTAGAATGTAGTCAACTCTTGCTAAGTAAGGACTACCATACCGCAAGCCGTATACTATAGAACAAGGTACTGGGCAATCGGTAGCCACGTGGAATAAAGGTCTCCCATTTATCATGTTTATAGGTTTTCTACTAATATGATATGCGTCACTTTTTCTAAGTAACACGGCGTACTGCCATTCTCTTTTGTCTATAAACTTTTTGATTTTCCGATCGCTAAATATCGCGATGCGGTGTTTTACTTCATTGTAATACTCTCTATTCAAACTCTTGTTGAAGAGTTTAAAGTCTCGGTTGTGGATGCCCAAGGTCAGGTTTGTTTTAGCCAGCTCGTCCATTGTGTTTATATCTGGTTTGTAGCGGGGATAGGTTATTGCGGATGTTATTATGCCCTGGAAACAAAACAGTTTCAATGTGTTTATTACGACATTGTATTAATATCGTATTTTAAATTGTTTAAACGGATATCGTTAAAATATTAGTTTGGAGTGGAAATTGAAAATGGCTTTACATAAAATGCCGTCAACAAAGATCTAATTACTCCATGTTGAGTGGATTTATGGGCAGATTTGATCATTTATAAATTGCCAATGCCCTTATCCAAGTAAAATTATGTAAAAACTAAAAAAAAATATTAAATTTTTAATGTATTTTACTTACGTCAATAGCACAGTTGATGATCAACGAGTAAATTATGATGATAAGAGCAATGCTCCTAAATGCAAGTCCCAAAAATTTTATATCCACCGTTTGTCTCAGGAAGCATTTGATCAAATCTAGCATAGCTGATCCTACACTTTGATTATCCTTGATTTCCCAAATTTTGCTCTCGTACTTCCGAACGAGGATTGCAATAGTTATGAAGAAAACAAAGTTAAACGCGAATGCGATGAGTATTTTAAATGATATTAAATAAATTGTCGTAGTGAAGGCCGATTGTTTTTCCGATTTCTTGATCATGAAACATAATTCGTCTTGACGTAGGGGGTAAGTTGTTTCCATGTATCCGTAATAGGTGGTTTTCAGTATTCGAGAGCTAAGCTCTAAATCTGTATAGCCGTCCATAAGATCTGCTGTTACTCCAGTAGCTGTTCCATTGTCTAGCAAGTCTCCTACCGTGTTTCCGTCTCTAGGAACTAAAGGCTTGCAGGTTGCATTCAAATACTCCATCACGGTAGTTGCCAATTTTGAGTTACAAAGTATCGGGCCTGTCTCATCAGTGATATATATTTTCCTAAACACGCTCAATCGTAGCTCATGTCCATAGAGATTATTGTATTGCTGTGATAGAAAGTGACTTACATCTTGAATGTTAGAGATTTCTTTCAATTGGTCGAAGTATGGGTTATAACTGTACATTCTAAGTCTGTTTGACCAGAGAACTAGGACGGAATTGGTGACACTTCTGCTCCACAACAACTGGAAATGGTCCTTCATGTTGTAATAGAAGTAGCTGTCTATATTCACTGGAACGTTGATGACAAATATAACAGCACTCCTTGGTTGGAATATTCCCGTTCTGGTTAATGTATCGATGACAAACTCACTCAAATCTATATCTAGAACTTCTGATGTAACAACGTATGCAGTTTGCCCGTGAATATTGTATCTTGGCTTGGATTTAGTAGTGTTTTTATCCGGACATCCATTAAGTAAAAGCACTGGATATCCGTCCCCGTAATTTTCGGTGTATTTCAATATCCGATTTTCGAAGTAAGTGAACTCGCAGAATGTGATGGTAAAGTACCATTGGTGGAATGAATTGTAGATTTTCTCCACGACTTCCCGAGCAAAGTTTGCTTTCTCATTCGTTTCTGAGTGATACTTGAATATTTCTCTATAAAGGGGACTGAAGGGACTGATGCTTGAACTTTGATGGAGAAGTAGAAATAAGCACATGAACTTCAACATTTTTTGCGTGTGAAATGTTTGAGGGATGGGTTAGTACTAAAATGTTTAAGCTCACTTTGGATTTAAAAGGGTTGGAAATCATTAGCGAGCATGTCATCACACGCGACTATTGTGTGCTTAATAGAACGTCAATTAATGGTGCGAAAGAAAACATTGTCACCATTGCAGTTGATGTCATGTTTATAATGAAGAGGTGTTAGTGTTGTAGGCTGAGTTTACACTAGTTTTAAACTGTTTTTCTAATCCCATTTTGGTTATGTTGATATTGGATTTATGATTTTACGCACCTATCGGCGGCTTGAAATGTTATGGTAAAAACCGTGATAGGAACTGTCCTACTGATGTTGGACTGTTTCTCAAGACCCCTCAATATTAATTGTTCAATATAAAGTATCCCTGCGTACAGCAGTGCTGGCTGCTTTTATGTGGACTGGTGAATAAATAACGTAAGACACCGCATGCCTAAAATGTGGAACATTATGCTTTTTAACTTCCTGTATTGTTAACTGACTTCCGCATGCGGCATGTCACCCAATGAGCCCGCTGAAAATAAGAAAAATCAAATTTCGATTCTCGCCACAGGGAATTATTCCGTGTGTTCACTGATACAAAACAACCACGACGCAACGTGCTAATGCTATCAAATTTTCAATTACTATTACTTTATATACGGCATGTAAGTATGTTGTGACAAAATATTTTTATTTTCTTTTTATTTATAGATGTGTGTGTGTTGTGATGCAGGTCGCCCAGGCGGCGGAGTGCGCCCGCGCGGCCGAGCTGCGCGCGCAAGCGGCCAAGCACGCCGCGCTCGAACACGCCGCGCGGAGAGACGCGCGCGCACAGTGCCATAAACTGGTATGTACATGCAAACATACTTACAAACATAAACTCACGCCTTTATCCCAGAAGGGGTAGGCAGAGGTGCCACCAGGACACTCACATTTCGCCTTGTATGTTCCGTCATATAATTCTGTCAAAGTATTGGTTTTGGTATAGTAGAGACTAAAGTCGGTTACTGTTGGTAATTCAAATGAAATAACATGGCGGAGATCTTTATTGTGTTAGTACATCAGTGTAGTATTGTAACCGTGGGACCCAATATAATCATGTAAAAGGACATTACAGCTTAACATATCAACTGCCTAGATAAAAGCTATTTGTGTACCTACCTATATTACAGACATACTACCCGGCAGTTCCATTTGAATGTTGCGTTTAAATTGCACAATTGACATTGATAAAGAGGAATTAGTCTTAACTTGTTATATGAGTAGTACATATTTAACTACTTTGCGCTGTCCTATAGTACCTACCGTGTATGTTACACTCAAAAAAGGCTTGGATAAATATGATTTCACAGTAATCAAATCCAAATAATATGGCCCATTGTGCAGCATTGGCTTCACCAATATAATGTAATATGTATAATATAATCTAATTATATTGTACTAAATTGGAATATAAAAAAGATCTGCTATAAGTCGCTCTGTAAGTTTTTAGAGGAGATATTCAGCAGTGGACATCATTTCATGTCTGTGGTAGACATCCTATGGAAAATAATATCTGGGAAAAAAGATACCACACAAAGTTTTTCGAACTTATTTTTGTCGAGGGCGACCCTAAGAGACAAAGAGCGACAAAGAGAACTGCCCAAACTGAAAATCGAACCCAGAACCTCATACTTCACAGACCACACACGGTTCTACTCTACTAATGACTGATGATTGAAAATAACGTAAACACATTCCCTTAGGCCACAGTTAGCTGGTCGTTAGCAATCACACAGTAAGTAGCAATAAGCAACAACAATTTCTTTTACAAACGCGACATTCAACTGTCTCGCGTCAATAAGTGAAATTCTCAATCATTTACTCTCCCCTTTCCCTAGTTAGTCGTCTTTACCATTAATAGACAAACTCCCTTTTTGTATACAGATTAAATTAACTCTAGTTCTATTACCATTCTGCCTAGGATTGGATGGGTTGTGATGAGTCCTTCTGTGGTCATCTCTTCGTATGTATTTGGTACTCATTAATTCTTGTTTCCATAAAAATTAATTAGTTGACGCTTAATGAGGTAACTGGTGTTAGGTAATGTGTATGTACCTAATAACTTTCTTTTTACTTTGGAATTGTAAATTGGATTACTTGATTAGAAATGGTAAATTACATACATAAACTCACGCCTTTTTCCCAGAAGGGGTAGGCAGAGGTGCTACATTAACACCCATGTTTCGCCTTGTGTTCCGTCCCCCGATGTGATAGGGGGTGAGCCTATCGCCATATCGGGCACAAATTCCTGACTTCGGGCTTATATTGAAAAGAAAAATCCAATATCACTTTGCCCGACCCGGGATTCGGATTCATGACCTCAGCTTTGCAATCATACCGTAGTACAATTGAGCCAGCGAGGCAATCGTATTGGTATGTTTATATTCACACCTAGTACTAAGCACTGAGCCGGTAAACTAGGGACCAAATTCTAACAATTTTAAATCACATCCACTACCTGTTATAATATTACACAAAATAATCGGCAACTATTTTTCGAACCTACTTATGTCTACTTAAGCGAGATATTTCAAGTATGCGACAGTTCAGATAAACCCTGAGTGAACGGAATTGCATAAAAAGATTGATATAAGTGTAAGAGGTATTTGTAAATTAGTATAGAGCTCAACGTATATAAGCGAGAGTTATCAACGCCTGCAGTAAATCTACTAGCAAAACTCGATTTGTGTGTATTAAAATATATCAGGCGCTTGCAGTTAGTGGTGGTGCATTTGTTATGAATAGAATTTGTGAACCACACATAGGTACCCAATTTCAAATTCTTTTTTTGAAAAAATTGCTTAAAAAGTACTTTTTTGTTGAGTGTGTAATTAAATAGTGCGTTTGTTTTCAGCTGGAGGAAATAAAATCGAAAGAGCGGACCATCATACAGTTGAGACGAGAGGCGGCGCGAGCTGTAGCAGCGCAACAACATGATCAGGTCAGTTATTGCAATATTATACCTTTGTTTCTTTATTTTTTAGCATACTCTACGGAGGATATATTCATTTATTTATTTATATATTCTTTATTGTACACCAGGAAAAACAAACAGAGATTATAACAAAATTTAACAATAAGTACAATCGGCGGCCTTATTGCACAAGACAATCTCTTCCAGGCAACCTTACGATGGACATAGAAGAAAGGAGAGAGAAAGGGCAGTCTTAGGTGTATAGTGACATAAATATAAATATGTGGATAAATAACAATAAAATAAAACACAAATATAAACTCATACAACAAACATACAAATTACATACATATATACATATAATATTAAATATATATAGATATATACATAATAAATGTTAATGGAATAGTAAAAGCACAGTAATATGTGAGTTCAGTGAGAGAGATAGTGCTCCTTGACTTGTGATTTGAATGACGATAGTGTTCGTGCCCGTCTTACGACATCTGGAAGTGAGTTCCACAATCGAACAGCTTGTACGGAGAATGACTTGTCCATAAATGTCGTGATATATCATATAAAAATTTTATTCATTATTTTTCTATAAGTAACTGGTAATTACCAGTTTTAATTAACCATTTACCATCCGCTTTAAGCTACAGACAACATAAAGGCAATGTTCCTGGATTATGATTTTGCTATTTTTCACTTCTTGCGTAGGTAGATTTACCGAAAATTAATTATTTTGGCCTGGTATGGCCTGCCCAATTCCACTTCAGTTGCGCTGTTTTGCACCCCACATTTGCTATGCCGGTTTTTCAATTAATGACTGACCAATTTTTGTATTAGCTTTATATTAGTTATCTAGTAACTAAAATATAAAATTTTCGAGATCAATTAATTTTTCACTTTAAAATATCAACGAGGATTCCGTTTTAAGGGGATCTCTTTTATGCGCGTGTTTAACACGTGTTTCGTGTGTGAGCAAGAAAAAAAAAGATTTAATTTAATACGATATATAACACAATACATTAAAACGATAAAAATGTTATTTTTGAACTAAACAATGTACCTGAATTCACTACGCCTAAACCTTCAATGCCTTTGTTTAGACATTCTTGCAAGCCCGTCATTATGGTCCAAATAACTGTCATTAGTATCGGTGGCTAATGGTGAAATTACGTAAAGATTGGTCCCTAGGGCGCGTGGCGTGTGAAACTGCCTCAGGGCGGTTCCATCGCTCCTCCGGGACCTCGCTGCAGGTATGCTCACAATTTCCGAGATAAATTACCCGGGTTTGGGCCTCATTTCGACATTTATAATGGGGCAGTGGTTAGTGTCACGGAATTATAATTGTGTAGTGTCATCTTATATTGAGAAAGTTGTGTTGGAGGAATTTATTAGTTAATTGTGTTTTTGTTCTTGATATTGCGTACAGCTTATAGTATATATCTTAATTCTAGGTTTTGTTTGGTCCATGTTGTTGTTTAGCAAAGTTTGCATTGGCCGTGATACTGATTAATCTGCCACTTATCCAAGCTGATGAAATTTAGGTTACTGAGTATTGGTTAGAGTCTAATTACATTTTTCAAGATACCTATTCCAACAGCGTTTTTTCAAACATTATAATTAAGTTAAATAAAAATATCTCGTCGTATTTGTCTATTTCCCTCGTGAAAGATTTCGCTCAGGATCAGTTATTTGCGTGCAACTGACATCCTAGCTTACAGAAGTTGCAATGGTGAAAGGGCGGGATAGTCTTACTAATATCAAATGTAACAAGTTCTTCGTAAGATGTGGGTGGTATCGAACAATATTTAGCGAGAGTAATTTACCTGCCGACCTGTGTACTAATCAAAGCTCGTATCTTGAGTTATTTATGGGCCAGCACTCTCACGTTTCAATCGATCTTTTGTAATTTTGTGATTGTCTGTGTGTTTAGTGAGATGAGGTAATGATTCAACTTATAGGGTAATAACTGTGGTACATTCCTGAAATGATGTTTATGGTAATATTTTGTAACTGGCGATCATGTCGACCTCAGAACAAAATTTAGTCATTGTTTTAAAATGTCGACAATCGATAAATGTGTTTATTTATTTAAAATACTCAACGAATGACACAACACACAAGTTGGTAACTAAGTATGCACCTAATTATAGTTACTTTGTATACATATACAAATAGTAAGTTATATTGAGATGAATGTTCATTAAATTACAAAAACACCAGGATTTGCAGTAAATGCACTGTTGTGTTTCAGTTTGAAGAGCATTGTAGCCAGAATAACTAGTGGACATATTGAGACTTAACATCTTATATCTCAGGATAGCGAGTGCCGTGGAATGCCAAGCAATGCTTTGTAAGTCATGGTGTTGCTACTGTTCTTGAGCGGTCGTATCGCTTACCATTAGGGGAATGGCATGCTCGTCTCGCCCTTAAAAAATAATAACATTACTCACAACTGCATAGGTTCTAGAGAAGTCATACTATTTGTCCTATGAGGTCCTAAGTTGTTAGGTCTTTTACGTGATGTACATTTATTATTTTGTGCGAGTTTCATGTTTAAAACCATTAATTTTATGAACTTAAAAGAGTAGCGGTAGAGCCACGCTATTTTCGCGTCAACGCGTCAAATTTTGTATATAATATGTATGGAATTTCTGATCAGAGGGCGTGCTCAAAGTTAAAGTTAAACTGGCCAGAATGTTACAAAAATTGTACGTTTTATGTTGGATAATATTAGAGATATTTAATGCAAATAAGTATTGAACTTTTATTAAGCTAAAAATGGTCAGAATTAATGTTTCTGAAGTAGCGGTAACTAAGCATTAAACAGATTTTTAATACTTTTTGCATGGATGATATATTTTTTTAACAGTTTTGAGGGTGTTCGTATAAATTATTTTTGGCCCAACTTCACTTTTTTATTACACTTATTACATAATACGGTATCATTATGCCTATATACTTTTTGGAAATGAAGACATCTCAATTTTGTTCTACATTTTGCCATATTGATAACTCTGCTTACTACTTATTTCTCAAATTCTTATGTGAATAAAAAATATTTCATCACATATATGACACCACCTGGTGATGACCTGTTGATTAAACAAAGTGCATTTAATGTCTGATTCATCACTAAATGTTCCCAGACATGTTACTCGTCGTAAGGTCGACTTAATAAGTGCTCTTAATAGGTATTGTACATGTTAGGTCCTGTTTATAATGTATGTGTTGTGTGACATAATAATCTATTCGTTGTAGCATATGTTATGCATTAGGAATTTCACCTTTTTTAACTTTTATCGTACTCACAATTGTAAAGTAGGCCATGCCCTGTAGTGGGACGTATATGGGCCGATACTGGGATTCATGGTTTGGGTTCAGGCCGATCTAATTGATCCTAATGTTGTTTACCACGAATGCTTGGCCTATTCTCCACCAGGCTGTCCCTATGTAGGTTAGAGCAAAATGATTCGAACGGATTTGGTAGCACGACAACCCGCTCTATGCGTTGAGTTATGAACTCTTTAATATAAAACCTTCTATGAACTGAAAGGTACACATTACCAACAAAACTACATAAAATTAATAAATAGAACCTGGGTGTTACATGAACGTAATTGTGTAATCAGACAACGCTTAAAAGCATCGGCTCTACTGGGGTAGAGTTCACAATAACACCGACCTGAACAGTTTTGGTTTTGCAATTCGTTTGCTGATTTTTTTCTAAAGTCTAGAGTTTTTTATACTGACGTGACAAAGTGACTACATTGCATCCGAAGGTAAGTGAAGTTATTATTTCATTTACGCATTAGACTGCCCTTTCTTTCTCCTATTAATATACCCATCCCATGGTTGCCTGAAAGAAATTACCTAGTGTGAAAAGGCCGTTACTCGTAGGTACTATTATTTTTATTGTGTAATTTCTAAATTACATCTTTGTGTAGTGCAAAAAGGATTAAATAAATGAATAAATAAAATCTAAATACAGTATTCACGGACCAAATCATGCAGCTGTGCTCAAAACTGGGTATACAATATACATATACACAGGATGAAACCAATGAACGTTATACTTGCGTGGACCACTAAGAGAGATATTTCGTCTTCGCATACGGTAGTTGTTATCCAGGCAGGGGTGAATATTCGTCACGGGTTACACTTTCCACACCCTCCTTCTCACCTCTTTTACTTAACATTCTCTCAGATTTATGAGATATTATTTAAAACCCCTTTATTGGTAAATACATACATAAACTCACGCCTTTTCCCCAGAATCCAATATCACTTTGTCCGACCCGGGACTCAAACCCTCAGCTTTGCAATCATATCGTACACTACTTCTACGCCTAGGAGGCGGTCTTTACTATTTCTATTATATAAAAAAGTTAAGATGTATGTTCCGTCGCAGTAAGCTTTTGATACTCAATGTGGGTTGACACAAATATGCCTCTTTATATCCGATACAATGTTCTTACATTGTTCGTAGATAGTAAAGTTTTATAGTTCGTTTCACAATTTCATTTCTGTCGGAGTTTTGTCGTAAAAGCAACATTGTCACGATTGGGCGTTTTTGCACATCAAGTTACTGTACCGTTATTTCTTCTATATAATATCTTTCATTTTTTTCTTTTTCCGTGTAAAATGTTTGCCTTTTTCTTCATATTTATTTATCCTAATGTGTACTGATTTTGGGGCATTGGTACAAACTATAATAACTAGTTAATCTGGGGACAACGGTGTTGGTAGGACAATAAGTTAGACTATTTAATTATATTAATATTTAAGATCTATTGTTTAGCTGTTTGTTGTTCTTAATAAAAAAAAAGCTGGGAATACGAGCTATTTTATAAATGGTATGTTGTAGTTACGTTAAATGAAGGTACCGAGAGCTCATTGTCTACTAAAATTTAAAATATTATCCAGAATTATTTTTCATGGTAAAGTAGCGTACACACATTACACTAAGGTAGTGTAGTGCCCTTAAAATCTAACACATTTTTTAATCACCGGCTCAATTGAACAAGTATAACGACCTTTTACAAAAGCATACATCCTATTCAAACTAGGCACCATAAACATCTCCAAACGCAGGGTTGAAGAGGGCCACACAGGAACCATTACACGAGCAGGTTGTACAGTCGCGGCATGATAAAAAACCCGATTCATTATCATAGATCCGTGTGGTGTGGTCGCGTCGAGACTCGCGACGCAGAGCTCTCTGATCTCTCAGTAGCGGCGGACTGCGCACGCGCGACGTCGTACCACCGCCACTGTGAACCCGCGTCCCGTTTGAAAATAACGTTCGCCAAACCGTTCAAGTGTGTGACATTTGATTTTTTAAACAAGGTGCTTTATAGTGTACAGTGAACTCTTGACTCGATTGAGTCGTGTTAATCGTGTTTATTACTACGTGGGACTTTGTTTCGGATTTACTTTCTATCGCTGTAAGTGCTTTTATTATTATCTATAGATTACCAGTCGGAGAAAGTATTATACATCTTCAGTGGTATTCCGCACCAATTGTGTTCATATCGGCATGTTCAGTTATTAATGTTTCGGTCAAAGTATAAATGAATAAATTAAATATTCAAAATATTGTTGGATGCGTAGGCGATTTTCAAATACAAGAGTTTACTTGGCCTAATCTCGATTTGATGGAAAGTGTAGATCGGGCCGAGGATGTAGCACGCGTATGATCCGCCGATTACCCGTTGACATCAAAAGGTCTTGTTATTTTTTAATATTTTGATGCATAATTAGCAGTTAATATTGGCGGCTCAGTTGAAATAACTGAAGCACACGATAGGAACGCATTTATTACTGCGGAATACCGGTATTTATTTGACAGGAAACTGTGTTATCGTGTTCTAACTGTTCCTGCGTTATGTATTTGTGTTTTGTAACTGTAAGAGATTGTTTTTTGCGCCTATATCTGCATAGTATCAAATAGAACAAAATGCTTGTCTAGTAAAAGCAGAGTCGCAATTTGACCGCAGAAAATTCAGATTGCTGTACATTTAATCTTCAGTAATGACAAGGATTCCATTATCGTTATGCATATTTGCTTTCTCCAAATAATTTATCTCGTGTTTGCAAGTTGTAGTCGTTTTTACTTCTTTATTATTACGTTTTTTATTATTAACAAAAGTGGAATCTTTCAGATCATTAGAACACTACACATAAATGCGACCATGAAACTTAATGTTATCTTTTCTCAGTCTCGGTCTATATCGGTGCCAGGGTTTACATTTCTGTGAAATCATTTGCATTTGGCTTCACTTTCATTGAAGTGGAAGAATCAGCTTTGAAGTAAATTCAATTAGGACTTTTATTCAAATCGGCCCTGACTGTTAACCTCCTCCAGGTGTTAAAGGTTCTCTTAGTGAAATTAAATTAGAATCTGATAAGGAAATTATTAAGTAGTGGAAAATAAATGGCAATGGGGTACTGCAACACATAATAAATACCATGAGATATGGTATGTATGAAGCAACAGTATTAGCCACGAAAGTCGTTATTCTCAATGTACTTTTATCATGTGTAATAGTCGTTATCTAAAAAGGTGTAGTAGGGCCTTGCATAAAAGCTGTCGTGTTAAGTAATATTACGCAATGTGACATCACGTCCCATATTTACATGCCATCAAATCAGAACAATACTATCCAGTTCATCGCACTTAAATGGATTATGTGTGAACCGCAGACATTTGTACGTATTCCATGCCACCCTTTATTTCCTCGGAATATGTTCCGGTTTGTAGTAGACTGGGGTAAGGACTAGATGAGTCAGGAACTCATAGCCTTCGTGAGACAATTCATGATCTATTGTTCTGCAAATTTTAAATTATGATTTTGATTAATCTAGATTTTTATAAAAAGGTTGGTTGGATGATACCGGATTATTTATTACAATAACTAGATAGGGCGACGAAAAAAATAATGTTTATATGATTTAATTTCGCCATTTACGTTATGTTACTACGCCTTATTAGGTTAATAATGATAGTGAAGTCCCAAAAAACTTAATGTGGCATGAAGCCCAAGGTTTGTGATAAGATGAATATTATGAACTGATATAGTCACAATGTTTATGTGTCACTTTAAAGTTCAATTATAATCGTCCAATATTATAGGGCACTGGCAAAAGAACTGTTTTTCCATTTTAAGACACACTATATCATAAACCTACACAAAACTGGCTAGAAACATATCCAGACCAGGCAATTTATTTGAAAGCAAAACATTAGCTGCTGGCTAATCGCCTGGCGCAACAAAACGAGAACAAAGCAGGCCGATCATAAAATTGATTGCTAATTAACTTGTAGAACTTATAGGGAAATAAAATTACCTTCGTGTAAGGCGTAAGTGGCGGCGTTAATGCACGGATAATGTCGGCGCGGCAGCTTTCTTGCTAGAAAGGCTATCGGTGCTTCAACAACCGAGTATGGAGTATGATTGTCTGCGATGTTAAGTAGAAAACCCTACATTCGATTATCTTTAGTGGTCGTGAGAGAAAAGGTTCTTTAAGGTTAGTTTGCTTCTATGTTTTTGAAAGAACATTTGTGATGAACTATTATTAGGAGCAGATTTTGGTGAAAATAATATGGCTTTGTAAAATAATATATCGGTTGTACAGTCAAATGATTAATTAATCATAATATCGTTATAAATCTAAGTCTTAAATATAATTGAATATCCATATATTTTATAATTATTTCATTAATTTTTAGATTTATATATTGATTTATTATTTACAACTTAATTAATGCTTGAACGTTTTCATGCAAAGTAATATAGACAAGTGGGCGTACGAACGGCTGCGAGGATCACTTGTTTGTTTCTTGTTATTAAAAAACAAAGTTAGGATATTAATTCATTTTACGTTTATTTTGCAATTCCCGTCTAGTTTAAATAATCACGTATTTTTAGGTTTTATTTCCAATTTCAAATTTAAGAAGACTATTTTAACTATCCTTTTCACATAGCAGATGCATTAAGAGTTTGGATCAAAGGTAAACTTTTGACACTACAAAACATTTTATAGACATAAAGGTCTATAGAGTTGGTTTCAATTGTGAAGAAAATGTTATAATTATTATTATCAATAGTTGGAATTGAAAGTCCGACTCTACTAAAATTTTGCAATAAACGCTTTTATCGTACCTCCCTTAAATTTTATGCTCTGTGCTTTTATCACCACGTAAGTCTTCAGGCTATTTACCTCTAATGTTATTAATATTACAATCATTATTTATATTAATCATTACAATGTTACTCCACGCGTATTCTTCGAACATATCCTCATTCACGAGCCATCACAAGGAACCTATTGAAATGCGAGCAGCGTAGACGGTAATAAGTTTTCTATAATTATTAATTTGAGCAGGTTCGGAGACCATAGAGACGTAGCGATAAATAACAAGCGTACAGTACGCGTCGCCACTTTCTACTCCGTCTGATGGCACGAATATTGCAGTCATATTGCGAGATGTATGTTTGATTGTTTCGTGATTGATTTTACTTCCTTCTTCTTTTGTTCATTTAGGTAATTTTGGAAGGATCATCTGTCCACATTAGAATGACAGCTGACTATATACATGTAGCTTGTGCTTCTTAGGCAAAGAAGGATTAAGTGTTTATAATGGAATATAGAGTCATGGCACTTGGTAACGAAATTAATTGATATTGTTTTCTTAACTAAGCTTCTCCTATGTATTGAATATATTGTATGTTGACGTAACAACAACTGTAAATAATATATTGATCTCTCTTTATTAACTTACGATAATAAGAGAGGTCGTAAAAATTTGTCGTATACAATTTGGACAATATTCGGCCACGATTTTGTTCGGATTAATAAAATAAAAATGGTTACATATTAAGTCAAAGGGGTTACTATTTTTATAGACAGTAATAACCACAGATTTTGAGCCAGGTTCATTATTAGTAATTAAAAGAAAATTATTGTTTTGATAGAGTCTTATGAGAGACTTGGCAGTTAGTTTTGGTAGATACTTCTTAGATTTAAAGTTCTGCATAAGTATTAAGTAGTGAGTCAATTGTTGGTGTTGAGGGCTATTAAGTACCGTTTTGTCATTGTTTCTTGAGTCCGCTGAACTTTAGTTACATTTGTCTATTAACTTAATCGTGTCAAATTTGACTCATAATGTGTGACTAAAGTGATTTAACATCATCGTGACTAAATATTTATGCTTTGTATGTAATGACTTTGGCATTAAGCTGTCTATTCCTATTATTATTAAATTACTATAGACTTTTAGTTGTTTCATAATGTACAAAATCTTAAGAACTTATAATTATCCATTTATAAAAAATACGTATTTGAACGAAGTGCATATGCATATTTCTTCAATTGATCAAACTACAAGCTATGGTCAAATTCAATATCCAAGAAATTCCTGAACCTAAGACAAAAAAGGAAACTTCGGCAATGCGTTTCAAAATTCAAGGTCCAATACACTTGACATAATAAGTTACATCTAGTAAGGAATAACCGTGGGTGATACAAAATTGCATCATTACTCGACAGTGGCGATTAAATCGCAGTTTCAAGTCGGGTGCTTGTGTGTAAATTGGATTTCCATCGAGGGTAAGGCCGCGCCGTTCATAGCTCTGTTTTCATACACCTTTTAATTCAACGATGCACGAGTTCGCAATGCTTTGAAACAGTAATTAATGCTCGTGTCTGTTGCTTTAAATACTTTCGTTAATTGGATGTTTTCTTTTGCAAACAATATATTGTTTATTCAGAAATTGTTTGCTACTTTTGGTGTTCCGCTTTCATCTAGGTTACAAACTTTATCAGATTAAGGCACCTATTGACTTCGGTTGTCTGAGTCACGATTTTGACGCCTTTCCTGTTATAAGCATCTACTACAATATTTAGAATAGATTCTACATTAATTCTAATGTTATGTACCTCTTCAAAAACTGTGTATTGACCTCATTAATTAGCTTCCAGACTTCTGTGTTGTTATTGTTCATTGTCGGCTTTAGGTTCACACCTTTTTGAATTATTTATTATTAATGAAGTTGTTTTGTCTTATATTTTTCACGTGGTAATCACCTCGCAGACGTCCCGAGATTTACAAACACGACTCATTCATCAAGTTGCGATTGTCAACATACAATTGTTTGTTTGAATTCAATACCACATATATTTTGTTAATCACTCATTGTTATTGTATATTTAGCTGCAAGGAATGCATTTTCTAAGTTCTTCTGAAATTATTAGGTTACATAAACAATGATTTGTATTTAGTTTTTATTAGGCTAGCGGAAATTGCAATTTGTCTGATAAGTTTAAATTGCTCAGTAGCTGTGTCTTCATTAAGTATTAAGTATTTTAATTCATATTAAGACCAACAGTACATATTACTAGGTATGTGATGTTCTGTACTTAAAATTCTGATATGGAGTAATTCTTTGAAATATGTTTCCTTACTCCCTTGGTTACTGTTATTGCTTTGTGTTTCGGTTTTACTAATCATTCTTTTTGAAATATTTCCCTTTGTTTCCAAAACCCAGTTAAATATTTAATTAAATTCATACCCCAGTCAACAATTACAATTCAAATATCAATCAAATTATCCTACCCACGTGCCGCACATCAAAATAACTTTCATTCCATTCCAAGAACGGTCTAACAATTTTTTTATATGAAAATGTTCCGGTGAAAGTGGTCGGGCCACATAGAGTTCATAAGACATTGAAAGAGCTGATAATAGCTCGCGGGCGATAAGAGCCTGCACCGAGATTACGAAAGATAACATGTGTACCGAGATAAAAATGCAGTGATTATGTAAACTGTTGCGGCAATGAACTATCAGTTCGCTTTACTATGTTATGTAATGGTATAAGGGGGTTATCGCGAAGACATTGGTTTGCTTCCGTTTTTATAATTCGTTTTTTATGAGTTATTTTTGTTATAAACAAAGAAAATATGATACACTTTCAGTTCGATCGAAATTTTACGTCATAAAAGATGGTTTGTCAGTATTTTACAAAATCATTTTGACAATAATTTTTAATTTACCTTCTGGTTATAGTTATCACGACTAATAGGAATAAAGTATAATACCAAGAGAATGCCATGGAACTCGTATTATAGGACCTCGTCGTATCCAATCTACTCTAATACTAATCTAACACTGTAGCATACCAATGAAGCTAGGTCTCTTTATTTAAAACTGTAGTAAGGTACAAAGCACGATTCTACTATATCAGACCTATTTTTTTAGTAACCAATTTATGTCGTATGTGTGATTTATCTAACTTCGCGCATATATACAAATGATCACATTAATTAACAGAAATATTCAATTTTGCATCAGTGTCATCAATCAAGTTTCGCAACTCAACACTGTATATATTGGTTAGTGTTACACAGTCCACACTTTTTTGCCTATAAATCAATGATTAGTCGATCACAGAGACTCGGCTAAGAAACGGATTCTAGTAGACATCGGGGCCACCGTTCACCGTTTGATTCCCGACGTATGACCTCGTCAGAGTATTGTTTGCGGCGGAAATAAAGAAAACTGTAATGAAAACGATGCTTTGTTGTTTTGTGATCGCGTTCTGTTTGTTTGTATCCAATACAATTGTGTTATGAGGTGGATTCCTTGTTTATATGTTTTCATTCTCATTAGTGTTGATGATTTTCAGTAATAAAGTGGACATAGAAAAAATGATGTATTACAATATATGCTTCCTACTGCTGCGTACGAGTCTACTTTACAATTAAGATGTATTTAAACCTAGGACCACTAGGGTGTAATGCTGATTGCCAAACTTAGAAGAGGGGAGAAATAGACATTAAATAATTAAGTAGTATACCCGAATAACATTAATGCAAAATTACTTAAACATTTATAAGCAGTGATGCGAATTGCGATCATCGTGACGGTTTGTAATGCAAATTTTCTGACGTAGATAGTTTGGATTCGTCATGACCCTGTAAGGTCAAGTATTCGTTTCGCATTCTGCAACTCGCTTCTGACTGTTATATTTATTACGAGGAAAATATTAAAATGTGGGTTAATCACTTTGTTTCTACTGCTTGAGATGTAAGCCGATTTGTGGTAGTATCTTTTGAGTTTAAATATTTTTTTAATATTAAAAAACTGTCTTGACTTTGTTAAAGAAAATTTGAGTGCTAATAATCATTTAAGCGGATATATCAAAGCTCGGGCAAACTGCAGGGGACTGGGAATGAAGTAGTAGGGATAATGGACTAAAGAAAGAAAGGCTAAAGTAATAGGTAAAACTACCATATTTTATGAATGGCTGAGTAATTTAGGAAATATATTTCAAAGTAGGTTATGGTGTCCAGCGATCTAAAAGTACTTACTGGTTGAGACCTCTCTGATGTGTGGTTAGTGAAACTTTGTGGTACATCGATAGTAGGAGCGGCATCGTACAAGTTTCTATTCTTTAAAGAAAAGGTGTGGCTGTGTGTCAATAGCCTTCGCTCATTATGTTTCACAAGAACAAAACACAATTAAACACAAGGAAGATGAACAAAGAACTCTAAAAGTACATCGACTACAAAAAACAGAAACGTATTTCATTGCATCGTGACAATAAAATGAATTCTATCCGCGAAAATCAAACAAACATTACAAATCAAACATGAAAATACCACAAAACCCTGAATTAGCGGCATAATTGCTTATTCATACCAGTAATAAGTTCGTCAATGCCACAATCAAGTCCCGAGTCTATTTCCATGGAATCAATCGGTGGAGTTCCGTTACCCGCGCTCGCCAACCAACCAGATGTGTGGTTACGTTGCTTGTACCGTGTACGCTAAATTATACCATCCGTTCGTAAACTCGTTTGTGGATTTATTTTGTTTTAACGCTATGTCATTGGGCAATTCAGCTTGAGTTTTAACTGGGATGAAGGGTTTAGTCGCAGACTCTACTCTCTAGGTGTATCATTTCATATTAGAGCTGTCAGTGGTGTTGACGAGTAACACAGCGTTGGATGGCCAGCCTCCGTCTATTTGATGAACAAAACGACTTCTAAAAGGTCAAAGAAGGTCTCTTTAGCTAGAATGCTTCCAATAATTATCTGAAAAATTTGAAGAAGCTCTATGCTCAGTAGTATTTTGTGGCTGATAATGACAATTGAAACACTTTTGGATTTTGGACATTTTGCTGATGACTAACAGTGTGTGCTATCACGAATGCTCCCACCAAGTTCGTAGCTGGTTCGTCGGAGTAATGTATGATACGTAATAATTGTATGATTGCGGGCATTAGACAGGCTCAATTTGTTCACCGTTTGCGATCGCCATACTTCTTCTTTTGTGTCTGATTGTTTCCTTTTTTACGCTGTGAGAACTTTTGTATCATTGGCGATGTGTTTTTTAACGGTTATTTATACCTATTTTGACAAATTATAATACCAGCTAATTCAGAGACGGAAAGTGCCATCATCCTCGAGGTCTCAATGCCCCTTTGACACAAATCCGATGATGGTATTGTATCTGAGATTGAATATTAGTGACGCTGATTACTTATTAACCAACAATCACTCAGCAAGTCCTTTAGTTACATAAAATTATTAATATCGCTCAAAGATCCGAACTCTTTTGTGGATTTTTATAGGCAATGATGATCACTAACCACGAAAAAGACATTTGCCGGACCTCTAACATAAATAACATGAAAAATAATATGAATAAAACAAAGCAATGAGATTTTTTTTATATTACCGTATGTTTCTTGGTATGTCTTGAGGGAGGTCAAGCAATAAAATAGGATGTTGATATAAATCACTCCAGCATTATTGTGTTAAATACGTGAAAAACCGAGTCAGCGAAGCGGTAACACCCAACAGACAACGTGAATGCCTTTGAAGGTTGTAACAATGTTTTTATGTAACATTTATTCACTTCATGTAATTTTATGAATGTGCTTTAAATTAAACTGCAAATATAAGTTTAAAAGTAATTTACAATCTTTTGTCAGAAAAATATGTTTTTTACTTCCATAGGTGTTGCGGCGAATTTGTATGAATAGTATGTGCATTAAATAAAACGGATTAAAGATGATTAATTATTATTTTAAAGATATTTTAATTAAATGCATCTTGTGTTATTTAATTACAGCTACGTTTTATTCATGAATGTTAAGTTGTCTAAAGAAAATATTTATGTATATAGTTTCAAAGCCACCGACCAATACTTTGTAATACTAACTTAGTTGTAAGCTGACTAATAACTCATATTAATCTAGACTATTGCAATACTAAAAATCGCGTGCCTTAGCTACAATACTTGACGTCACCAACATTTGGTTCATTTTAAGCGTAACAAAGTTTATTATTTAATAAAATGTCCTTGTGAGGCGATTTTTCATTTTCCAATAACTAAAAATAATCGTCTATTTGAGTTTTTTGATCCTCTAGATTGAACAACGTCGAAGACGCTACAGCCAATTACGTATATTTAAGAAGTAGCTTAAAATATTTTTTCTCTCCATTTGTCATAAGAATGTAGACGTAGAGTTAATTAATGTGATTATGTATTCGACATTCCTAACATTCCATGAAGCTCACGTGTTCATCTCTTCTATTTTGGGTTCCTTAAATAATCTCGTAGAATACAATGCAATTAGTTGGACAGGGATACTAATGATCCTTGGAAATTGCGTCTCGTCTAGTCAATGTTTAATTGCATACTCTGCTATATTTATATTAATTCAAAACATTGTTTGTTGAAATAGTCTTCCACATGTCTTTTGAATCTATAATTAAAATGACCAACCTTCGGGTCCTGTAGTAGCAGTGAGGAACCTTCCATAGCAACACTTACTTTTCTTTCTATTATTTCCTTTTCTGTTCTCATAGTATAAAACTGGCAGTATTTTGTGTAATGATTTGGTGTATTTTTCCTTATATTCGTACAATAGTTAGCATGTTCACGTTTTCATGCTCAGCACTCCGTTGCGTGTCATAATATTATTCGTAACAATTTCGGTTTCGCCTTGGTGCGATGTAGAAATCGGCAGATATACGCAATTATATACCAATTCATTTTCTATTCGACTGTTGTGAACAAGTTATGTTTGGCGACGTTTACTTCAAGAGATTTTGTTGATCAATCGCTGTTGTAACTTTCAGATGTAGAAACCGTTCGTAGATGGGTCTTAATGTAATGTCAGTAAGTAGGAAAATGAATAGAAACAATTGTACAGAATATCCATATCTCCAGCAGAAATATAACGTATTTTTATCTCTTGCCACGGACTTACAGTGTCTCTATCCTTTGCTAGGAGAATTCACACTTTCAGAAAAAAAATGCCATTTTGCTAGTGGTGTTATGAAAATGATTGACATGTAATGGCTGTGTTCGGGTCATAGGATTACTATATATTTGTTTCATTTAATATGAAAAATATGTAAATATTTCAAATAACAAACAATATTTTTTATTGAAATACATTAAGGAAAAACTTCCTTATTAATATTGTTTAAATACATAGTACCTACATATAGCGATATACTAATAGGAATATTGCATAACATTTTCAATGTCACCAGTCGAAGCTATAAAAACATGAAATTATTAATCACTCATAATTTCCACATCACGTTTGATTATCACGTGAGAGCGAATGTACCTATCTACATATAAGGGTCTGTCTGTTTGTTTTATGGTTTATCTGCTTCAAAGATCGAAACTGCGATTAAGAGCCATCAGGGAACATTATAATATGAATTTAATAAGATAATGATTATGCGCGTTCAAAAGGTTCACTGTTAATGATAATGGACGCAGCTGTTCCAAGTGAGATATACATACTCGTATCATCCATAAAAAAATAGCGAGAAATTTAATCGAGATTGAGAAGTTAATAGTTGATAATAGGCTTATATAATGGCTTTACTGTATAAACCTTGAAAGTCACATTAAGATCTAAGAAATATTCTACAGTGTCCCATAACAAACAAATCATTGAACTATCTTAACATTTCATTTACTTTTACGAATGAAATTCAATTGTAGTCCTTTTATCCTCATTAGATCTTTGGATTGGTTTCTGTAGACTTTCAGTTCTTGTTAATAATGTTCATTAAAGTGAAAATCCCATGACCACAAAATCAGGAATTGATGCCAATTGTATATTAGAACTCCTAAGTAAGATCATTGTTTTATAACCAACTACTGGAAAGTATAATAATCTTCTGAATTAATAAACACGCAGTTCCGGAACTAATCATGGGGATTACATAACCACGTGTTTCGTTTAGGAAACCGATTTTAATCGTAATTTGATGCTCAGCTATTTGTCACTTAATACAAGCTGATTATCATAATATTGAAGACTATGCATTCCACAATAACAATAAAACTAATGGTAATTTCCTGATTTGTACACTTAAACAAAACCATGATGCAAGTGTTAGTGTCATGTCTTTTCATTTTACACCTGTGACGTATTACAATTTAGCCGATGCAAATTGTGCTGTCACGTTTCACAATAATATTGCAAGGAAATGTTTCGTATGTTTTGTTTGATTTTCAGTTTTTTTTTAAAGTTACAGAAATTGGACAATATTTTGACTTGTTTTGGAATTGTTTGTCTCTAATTAGAGGCATTTAGAAGAAAGGAATCATAACATTTCTATATAGTTTTTAAAAGTTCTTTTTGATGGGTTTATTTAATTACAGTCTGTATTACAAGAATATTACTACAGCTTACAACTTGTTCATAAATGCTTTTTTCTTGTACATTCTACTGATGCAAACACACCATTCTGACAGAATATGAACTAAGTATTTCCTTAGCAATAATAACTTAGAAAACCTCATTCACGTCCAAATGTGTCGCCGGTTCATCTAAGTCGGATATTTAGAAACTAAGTATCCGAAACTTTCCGACGATTATCCGCGATTTATCCATTACGGTACGTTATGCAAGCTGAATGGGATCATTATTGAAAGTCATTCTATGGGCTTAATGAGAGAAATTCATATTGCGAGTTCATCATCTTGAGCCGTGGTTATGGACGGTGGTGCTTTCATGATTGCTGTTGTTACGTTCTCATTTGCTAGTTATATTGTTTTTGGTCCAGCATATTGAAGAAATGAGGAATTGAAAATTGAGAAATGTGTGGTTCCTCCTTTGCTGCTTTGTTAAGAAATACATTGATGTGGATATACTAGTCAAATAGTTATTTCGCTTTATAACTAGACGTGTTTAATGTCAGAGGATTAAACCCTAAACCATTTGAATCATAAGGTACAACTTAAGTTCGCCTAGAGATAGATGCCTTGGAGTAAAGCCAAAACATTGTGTCCAAAAACAATATTATAACCCACCGTTTTAGGCACAGTGAATACTTAACTTTTATCAGAGTTTTTGTGCCCAAACCTCCACGGGTAGAATTCGTCGTTGTTCGTGCATTGATTAATATTATCGCCTATTTTTAGTTTACCATCTTCTTCATCTACGTGGTGATGGTAAGCGATACGACAGTAGAAAAGCAAACAATATCATGAAGTACAAAGCATTGTTAGGCACTCCACTGCGCTCATCATCTTAAGTTAACTCTCTTACTCTGGCTACAATGTTCTTCAAACCGGAACACAACATTGCATTTACACTACTGTTTGGCGGGAGGAATAAACATTGCGGTGGTACCAACCCAGGCGGCCTCACACATATGAGGTAGGTCTTTCATACCAGTAAAACCACAGTCTTGTACAATTTCCATTACTAATGTAGCTTGTTGGGCGTTGAAAGGGTTGTCTTCCCCGGTCATTACCGCAGCACCCATTGTGCTGAGATCTGATGCGTGTCCGGTGAAAACGCTTCCTATACAGAACACATGATTAGTGGCTAATTGAAGGGAAACTTGGAACTTACATTTATGCGGGTTTATTTACTTAATATGTACTTCTTTATTCACGTGTGTTGGGTGTTTTTATTATGAATTAGAGTTTTGATGTGTATTGCTGGATGTGGATTTGAAGAGCTGTGAAAATATGAGCTCAGTCTGTAATGAGTTTATTGTTACGAAGTGGGGAAATCCTTAAATATTAATAATGTGGAAATCTTTGTGATATAAAAATATCAGACTGAAATTAAAAGAAGATTAACAGATACTATAGGTATTTAGTAACAAAATGCAGCTCAGCATTTCACATATTTCGATAAGTAAACAATTATTATTGTTTATACATTACGTGGTGTTATGCAAGTGATCTGTTTGTAAGGTATGTGTGCAACACGTACGAGTTATGTAAATATTGCACTTCTTGTCTGAGCCTATGACAAATTTACTCGTCTGTGACATACTTGGGAAAAACAAACTGAATAGCCTGGAATACCTACATGAAAAGGAAAAACAAATAAAGAATTAGTTATATGGATATAATTTAAGGATTAGGGTAATTTGTTAGATGTGGAGAAAAATGCTAATTAACTTGTTTAGTTTTTTAAACGGTAAATATGTGTTCAATGTAAGGGATGTTTTATTTGATAAGAAAATTATCTCCCAGTAAATGGTTTATTGATGACATAATAAATTACCGGTGGAACGGATGTGCGGCGCCTGTAATAGAGAAACAAAGCCTCATTGTAACGTTGTTTGTTCGAAAGATAATAAAGACTTTTTTAAGTTTTTAGTAGAAAGGATCTGAGAAGCCGCTGATGTTGAGTCGTGGATACGATGCTCCATAATAACAGAAATACTTGTTAGTTAGTATAAGTTTCGTATCTGTTGTAGGACTAAAAATCTCGCCGTATACTGTTGTTTTAAGACACATCGGTTTGAAATCAAGACAGCTTAATCATTGTAGACGGTATAGAAAACACACAATATTAAAACAAGATGACTTGTGTAATATGCGATGATATGACTAATACACAATAGTATATTTCATCCAAAAAATATACAAATCGAGGAAACTAAATCAAGGTTAACCAAGCATTTATGAAACGCCTCTATTTATTACAACTTCAAGCAAATTAGGAAGTGAATTAAATTTGTACGCTGCGAATTGTCTAAAACTTGTTGCGAATTTCAAGCATTGTGTTGGATATTTAGTTGTTTCGATTAGTAAGATAGAGCCGGCTTGATTGATTTTCACCGCGTTGAATTTGATTTATTAATTTAGATGCTACACGTTTTTGCGGTGTTTAGAAGTTTTTTTATAGTAAGAAAACCCGTGTGACTATTTCAGTTATTATTCTTTCATCATCATCATCATCATCATCAGCCCTTCTGCGTCCACTGCTGCGTTATTATTATTTATTTTAACGTTAATCAAAATCGATTTCTGATCGACACGACTATAGGAACCCTGTGGCGGTAGCACCCTCACGTTTACTCATTAGAAATATAAAAAATACCTATAGACTCATAGCATCACCTCCTCGACCTGTGGATCCGCCACTGTTAAACCCGACTAGTTTATATAGTCCATATCAACGAGCGCCGAGACTCGCGACCCGTCCAGTACGCCGTCTAAGTTTTTTAGCCCGCTGGCTTCTTTTACATTCGTAGGGTTGTCGAGGTTTATACAATATTTTTGAGGCATGACACTGCATTTCATGGTAAACAAAGTGTTATTCGCATATAATGTTAGGGGAAAAAAGCTTCACTCTCCGTTTAAAGGGCGTAAGAATTCCGCAAAGTGGCCTCTGTCTATTGCAAAAGGTGACCTGGGTCGCCCAACTTTAAGTACCAATCACACAGTCACATAGTCGACAATCAGGACTCCTGACAATCTATGTGGTACACGATCCTGTTCAGCTGCAATATACCGCAATATCAACAAACAATGTTTCATGTTCAAATAGCTCAATTTCGTAGCCATAATTCGAATAATGGTGCATTGACAATTTATGCTCCAATTAATGCAACCGACAGCAGCCCTACCGACCGCTGCTTTAACTTGATTGTTATCAAAAGCGGCCGCCGTTCTAGTTCAACGAACCTATCGCTTCGGAGCTTGCGACTTAAAAACATTGCTTTACGCCAATCATGACGCTGGCACTTATTTATTTATAATTAGATTACAACATTTTTGACAATCTATTGTTATTTAGGCAATATTTAATTAAATAAAAACACAATTGTTTTCATACTCCTAAATGTTGTTAGAAGATTTGCCACGGCGATAAAGTATACCGATTATTCTGGTGAGTGTAGTCACAGTAGGGTCTTTTGAAATAAAAATATTAATTTGTGTTTTAGGGGATGTTTTATATGTAAGTTTTTTGCCAATTCAACATCGAAAATGTAATAAATACGCGCACAAACAAACTTACTACTTCATGTTGTAATATACTATGTTGAATTGAATTTATTGTAAACAAAACACGTTCGCATATCAAATATGGCCGTTTTAATCCATTGACCACAGACAATTACACGTCTATGAACATGAAACCAAGCGCTTAACCTTCGCGATCGAGCCTTGATCCGATATGATTATCTGGCCGAGCTACATTCCTATCTACGTTTTATTTATTCACATTAAGACAATAATGCTTTCACTTTCACGAGGAAAAAGCTTTCCGTGGAACGGAACGCGCGAGACAGTATGGCGTTGGATTGACTTAACAATAGCTTTTTTTTTCCGTCGAAAGAGGACATTTTTTTTTTACTTTATAAATATGTAGTTATGTTGTTTACGAAAACATTGTTTTGTACGCAAAAATAGTAAAAATATAATGTCAATTATAGATCAAGGTTAACATATAAACATAAACGTGAAGTAAAGGACCCGTTTCCTTTGATCCCATTATATGGGCTTTAATGAACATCCTGATAAATTAAAGCCGTCTATTTTTTTTTAAATTTAAATTAAACAAACCTTTAGTCCGCACTAGGATTTTTGCCTTAGTAGCTTTTAATATACATTCTAGGTTGGTAGGTACATTTAACGGTGTAAAACACTATAATTATGGTACAATTCAAATTTAATTTTATCCGACCATATCTATTGCGCTTTATTACTGTAAGTTCTCTGATATGACAAAAAGTAAACCATGTATTTTTATTGCAACAAATATATTATTTTTGTTTGTTTTATGTAATACAAGTAAATTAGTTCTTTGTCCTTCAAACTTTACGTAACCTGAAGATTCCAAACACGTAATGCACATTGAAATACGTAGAAAGTGGAAAATTTGATGCACATTAGCACTAATAAAACGCCACTTCACATGTATATCGCTATATTTTTTTATGTTAAGCATCATTAGTTGTACAAGCACCAATTACTTTGATGTCTGTTTTGCATATCAAGTTGCTGGTGCAAAAAACAATTCAAAGAGAATGAAATATGCGTGTGCTTTTTCATAGTTTTTGCTATGGCTTTTTTTTTAAGTTTTTTTGTGTACTTTTAATGATGGTACAGGCGTTTATTTGAGATTAGTCACAGGAAGAATCAAGATATATTTTAAGTCGTTCGGTTCTTTCATTTTTAATTTGACTTATTTTTATCGAATGTTATGAATTAGCTATTAAAGTCTTTATTTTTAGTAAATATTATTGGTAGTACTAAATATATCCTGAATATTTATTTCAAGCATTTATTACATTTAATCTTATTCAGATTTAGTAAAGAGTGCAGATATACTTGAAAGTTTCAATAAGACATGCGTAATGACTTTTCTCGTAGTGTTTTTGTATTGCTTTAGACAGACGGGTACAAATTGTTGTTATTAATCGATCACGCCTCTCCTTGTTACATTTCACAATATTTTGATTGCTATCCATAATTTATTACACTGGTAACACTTGTTCAGGCCTTGAGCCGACTTGTCTACAATATTGAACGGTTGTTGAAGAAAGATTTAATTAAATGTTCCTATCATATATTTAGTTAGAAATTGAAGATTTTATTCCAGATTGTTGATCTCCTTTGAGTTCCCTTGATAGGAGTCTCAACCAACTGTCTGTCATCGTTATTCATAGCAAGTTCAAGTTCAATGAAATTACAAATTTATCGCTTTCTTTCGTTTTTACCAGAACATTATTATTCGGTTTTATTATAATTGACAGCATTTAACACACTTTCATTGGGTTTTTATGTTTTGTTATTATTCTGCCTTCTTTTTTTTATCTTGTTTAGTTAATAGCGAGTAAAATAAAACTTAACCGTGAAAAATGTAATTGAAATATTTTAGAACGCCATTTTTCAAAATAGTGTTCGGACATATTTTGTTTATTTAATGTCGAACTTAGAACGATAGTGTTAGAATTGCCTATAAAATTAATGTAGCACAAACTGACAGACATTTACCTAGACTTGTAAGGGCCGATATCTATCTTTACGTTTCCCGGACCTTGTCTTACAAAATAATTATCGAACAGTCACGCTATTCCAATTCGTCTGCTCAATTTGCATACAATGTATAAGACCTGTCAGCTTTGGTTTTGTAACACCCCTCTCCCGCACCCCGCGTCTGTCGAGTCATATGGAGCAACCAGTAAGCCCAGTGCTTATCTTGTGATCTCGATGAATGATAATTGACTAGCTCTTAAAATCTCTGATGTTTATCTTGTCATTAAACGGTTTAATGGTGGCACGCTCTGGTTGCTGTGGAAATCAATGGTCTTTTTGATATTGTTGAGTGTGTGGTGATTTGATGCGTATTTTTTGTTATTCATATAAGAAAATACGTACAAAGGATACGAACGGGATGTGAGCAGATTTTACTATTTTATACATCATAGAATAAAATGAATTTACTCTATATGAGTTTTCTTAATTGCTAGAATAATCCTACAGCAGATTTCAGTACAGTTGTTTTGGAGATAAGAGTTAATATTAAAGACTCGAACTTTAATTTTTTTTGATATATTATGATGCAAAGGTATAAAATCCGCCCCAAAAAATCCGAACTTTAGACCATTTTACTAATTACCATAATGACTGAGTATAAAACAGTGCGTTATAGTTTAAGGAAACGGCAGAGAGCGCGGTGGAAATAATAAAACGGATGCGTTTCCTGCAAGTGTGCACTTGCGCCGCCTTCGTAGAAATCTTCAGTATGTGCTGTACGTACTATGAGACGCGGGAATCACTTGCTAATAGCATGGAAATAATGTGGATATGTCAATCAACATTTGAAACGTCATTTTGACATATATGTCATTTTGACAGTAGGTGGGTGGCCATTGCGAGTGTTAATGCGTTTAATTGTTCTGCATGCTGATTTGTTGGATTGATATTGAATGGGTTATAATTTATAAGTGTGTTGCAATGATTGTATGAGCTTGGTTTCAGTATGTTTACACCAAGCTGTAGTAATTACGATTTGGTAAATATACTGTCGACATCGTTACAATAGAGCTGATTGGTGCTTTTACTGGATTTTCTTCTTAACTCATTTTGATAAATGTGTTTAATACTTCCTTTAGATATTGAATAATTTAGGCCACCAACTGCACCACAGGGATGTATTTTATTAGAAAAGCCTAAGTGCATAAATTGCATCTTGGTTACGTAATCTGTTTTTAAAAACATTTTTGAGTTTTTTAATCCCTTGTTTTTGTTTATGTTTCAAATACACTGTAATAAAAATTTGAATAATATAGTATTCTGTGCATAAACATCATATTAACAATTGAGTCACGTACTAAAGTCGTATTGTCCGTCACATTTTTTATTCCAAACAGGAGAAATTCATTTTTATACGAGTAATAAAGTCTTTATATTCTCTACTACACATTTCTTCGTAACTTTATGAATAAACCATTACGCTGCGGCCATTCATAGTAAATTATTTGATAGTATTTTTATTGAATTGTTTATGGAATTAATTATTCATTTCATTTGTTGTGCTTTGGTAGGAAATAAAATACCTTTTTTATTATGACATAGAACCATTGAGACATACAGACATGTCATTATAATGTTATATGACATTACTCCTTCTTGATATGCAAAGCATCTTTAACCGACTTCAAGAGGTGGTTATCAATTCGTTGGGTTTTTTCTATTGTAAAAACAACGTGAAACCTATATATTTGTGGAATAGTTCTTTTTATATATACTCCATGAATTTATAAAGAAATCGCTTTTGTTTGTGTTGCCCATCCAACATTCCTTCTAAATTCAGTACACTATAGGTAACACAAATACACTACTCCGCACCTACATCGACAAATTCTTAGTAGCCAAACACCTTGAGTTAAATGTACAAGTCCATAATGTATGATTTATAGCAATCAATACGGTGCAACATTGTACCGGACTAGTTTCAGCATGAGGTGTCGTGAGCAATGAGCACGCGAGGAGAAAGTACGCGCAGGTGAGAGATCAAATTGATGGTGTAATGATTTGATAGCTTTTGTCTCTACACATCTGGTTACAGTCTTCATTTTTCATCTGAAAGATTCTTGAGTACAAATTTTATAATCGACCATGAGTTGTCTTGTCTAAGCATTTGAATGTTACTGGACATTCTTAAATTTTCGTTTGAAAGTATGCATATGTCTTTCGAAACCGAATATGAGTTATTAGGTGCATTTTATATTTTGAATATTAAGGCAATGCCAATTTACAATATACTTGAGAATAATTCAATCCATGTATCTTGTTGATAGTAGGATGTTGTAAATTAAATTAAGTAACTGACTACGACATAAGTTATTAACCATATTACCTGGTTTTACTTTTAAAGCTCATATTTTCATTTTCCCTGTATTAGGTTTTAGGATTTACTTGATATAAATGCTGCTTAGTATAGTATGTGGCTCCAAAATGATTACACAAAGAAAACTAAACAACGAAACCGCTGCAGCTAATTTATCTAGCACGGCGTAAGAGAGTTGCTGTGCAGTCTAAACAAGATAATCGCTGTTCTTAAACTATACCCGTAAATAGGCGATTAATTAATTTGCACTGGCCCAAACTGGTTGAGCAGAATCTGCAAGGCTTGGGAAAATATGGGTTGTTTTTAACCTCATTACAGAGGAATTTATCATGGAAGAGATCGATTTTGAGCGTACAGAATAGCATGAACCGTGAACAGCGAGCGTCGGGGCTAACAATTCACTGGCAAATTGTGCAAGGCTCGTAAGTCATCTTTGATTAATTTTATAATTGTCTCTTATGTAATGTATTGAGTAAAAGACTTGGTGTCAATTTTGTAGGTAATTTCAACGCTTTGGAAGGTTATTTCTTCCTTGATTCAACATCTGATTGGTAATGTGAAAGTGATTTTACCTCTTTTCCAATTATCTTTTCTTGATTTTGAAATACTTTTATATCTTTAAAGCGATGTTTATAAATATTAAACTTGACACCTATTTTAAGTAACTTGTGTCTATGATGTAGTCATAGAAGGCTTTGGATCAATGGACTAGTTCAATTATTACCGGCTACTTTTTCATTTTGCTTCAAAAGCGGGAAACCTTGCTTATCCAAGTTAGTCAACCATAGAAATCCACATACATAATATTTAAGGAGTTGGGTTTTTCTCGAAAACAACTAAGGTGGTTAAAGTATTAATTTAGAAGATATACGAGTATATCCATTTATCGCTGTTTCATTTTCAAAGTAGTTTTTCAATATCAAACTTAGCTATAAGTATGTCTCTATTTCTAAGATAACGGCATCTGGTGGCACATATCAGAGATCGCAGCAAGAACAGTTAAATATAAGTGTTTCAACTGATTTAAATTGCATAATGATCGCGAGCACCTTGTACAATATTTACGTCTACGCTGAGCGAATTTCAATCAATTGCAATTGCCACAATTACCGTAGTACTTGATAGCAGGATATATAAGATGTAATAGATTGGTGCTTTTAAGTTGGATATTAATAGAGAACATGGAAGGTGAGTGACCGTGCGAAAACGAACAAAAACTGTAGCCATGCCGATTTGAAACATGCGCGAAGTGTAGGCATTTAGGCGTTGAAAATGTTCTGAAACATTTGGGAATTTGGTAGACTTTGCCAATTTTACTTTTTTTGTTCTTTGCTTATATTTTCTCAAAGAAATAAATATTTTAGTATGAATTGAGTAGTCAAGAAAAGAAAAGGAAATAGCGAATAATACTTGTAATGGAAATATTATGGAGAGAACTGAGTTAGCGTGGACAGAATAAGAAAACGTTCCTGTTTTAAAATATTTCCAATTCGGTAAAATAGAAGTGGTTTTGAGTAAGAATTTTATCTGTACAGTGGATGTCATATCGGCGGTTATAATAAACTCTTAGCTTACTTTTTGTAATGTGTATGGTAAAAAATTGTTGCATCGATTTCATAACATTCGACATTAGCCTTCTGATTCATAGACAGTCTACGATATAATACGAAGTTCACATAATTCCAGGACCTTGAAAACTGGCTGAGGCACAAAACCATACAACACGATGAGTTAAGAGCAATTTATGATTGGTTCTACGTACATCTGCCATCAAACGTGGTTATTGTTTCAATGTCAACAAAAGGTTAATGACTTGGAACATGGCGCGGGCGCCGGTCCCTGCGCATCTGTCTGCAATGGATTTTGTGTACTGATTTTATGGTAGTCTTGTAAATAAAAAATATTGGATTAATACAGTATGTCGGAGCATATGTCAATATGTATGTCAATAGATAACTATGTTGATGAGTAGCAAGTAGTGTAATATTATTTTAGAAAACATATGCTGATAGTTTAAGTATGTATTGATTTAGTAACACAATTATGAGATCGGTGATGTCCACTGAGTATTTTAGTTTATTTGTCTAATGAAAGGTGTCTTTTGGGTTTGGTCATCCATGACATAAAAAACTGTATGTGGCGTTGTCAACATGACATGCTTTTATGAAATTATGCATGCAATTCCTTGGATGCTATTTTAATATTTTGAATTAGAACTATTTTAAAAGTGATAATATTTAATATCGTTGTAATAAGTCCAATAATAGCAATGTTTATTATTTTTGAATGATGTTTCCTTAGATTCTTCTTTCTTCATATTTGATTATGCGTTTAACTTTCAAAAATTGCATTACAGTGTGGTTTAGCAACTATCAAAAATAGTTAATTATCAACATACTACAGCCTTGCCAGTTTCGTGTCAATGTTTTGTAAAGACTGATATCCCAGCTGTCTTAGGTTCGATTTCTTGTTGGACTTTATTTTGTATGGGTTATGAGACGGTGACATTAAAAACTGAGGTGGAGCAAAATATGTTAAAAATTAGAGGAAACGGAATATTAATTGACGTAATGCTGTTATACTAACTTTATCGTGATGAAAAATGGTCTAAGAAACAGATACAACGGTAAAAATCATACTTACCGTATTCCAAGTATTTCCACTGCACTTATTTAATGTGCTATGTTTTTAGTTAAAATGTACCTTAATATACCTTGAAAACACATAATTACGTACGTAATTTGTAATCATAAACAATGAAGGATCTTATTCATTACTGGAAGCTACGAAGCGTACAAAGGTGAACATTTGAAATTTAAATGCATTTTATATGTTTAGATGTCATTCAAATATTATTATCCATATTCACATATATATGATAATAATCCTGTTTGTATCTTTATATATTGATAGCATTTCAATACATTGTTAAATTAATGACGCCATTTTGAACTTTATATGACGGTGTCAAGGTTTGATGACAATTTAATGTTAAATTAAAATCTTGTCTAAATAGTTGTTTAATTCCACACAAATATGCTAACTGTATTGCATGACTAAAGCTGGTGCTAGAATATTTATATTAATTAGTACGGATACCATCGCCATACAGGGTATATCCAGACTGCGACCGAAAACAAAGCCAAGTGGTAGTTTTAGTGTGTTTAGACACAATGCAATTAAATTTGGAAAAAAGCGACGATTATTTTGGAATGATTTTCCTACCGGCGTGTTTGGGTGATAAAAACATATGTACGTAGTTTTTCTTAAAAAAATTATGTACACCCTTATATTTTTTAAGACGCAATGGTAGGAATGGACTTAATTATTATTTGAGCAAAAACTATGTTTTTACCACCCATACATGATGACACTTAAAAATTTTAAAAAAGGGATGTCGCTTCTCTTTTCAAAATTTTTAGTCGCATTGTGTCACTAAAACTACCACCTGGCTTCGTTTTCGGTCGCAGTTTATATTATATACCCTGTATATTACAATGGTGGAAACCGTCCTAGTTAACCACGCCAATATGATATATTTCGAGTTCAGCGTATAGCGGTTTCGTGTGCGTGTCGACCGACGATTGATACTCATCTGTCACCGGTGGATTCCAAATATGGGCTGCGCTGCACTTATCAGATATATTTTGGTCATTTTGTTGTACCAGTACAAAAATGAAAAAATACCGTTTCAAGAGGACACGTCTATTTTCTATTAGTTTTAGCTGAGTTTGTAAAAATCTATTTAAGTTGCTTTCAAGTACAAAATCAACTGTCTCATAAGACAATCCTCAAAGTATGGTACAGCACTCGAACGCTTTCTAAAGAATCCGGCGGAACTGAGAGAAATATCTGGCAGACGAGCAAGCCGCGCCTGTGTGACTAACTCTAATGAGTGATTCCGTTAGGCGCGTGCCTGATTCCACATTGGAATCGACCCGTTCGATTCTACATAATGGATTACGTAAAATGTCAAAACTGAAAGTGCGCGCGCTCTTTCATGTGCGTTTCGAGTGCGTAACTACGATAAACAGTTTGCATTACAAGGAAAAGTCACGTATTGACTTTGATTTGGATATAGTAGCATTATTTCAATATTTAAACAATATAATTATTAACATTAAAATGTGTGTGGTTATGTATGTAATTAAATTAATAATTGTGAAGGATGTGGAAATTATAGTTTTTTTAAATTACTTTGTGGTTGTTAATTTGATTGAACTAATCAAGTTGGTGACTTAATGTGAACTTTTTTTTTTAATAATTGGCATAGAGGTAGCTAAGTAAAACAACCATTAGAGTAATTCAAATCGAAACATAAAGTACGTTTATGTTTGTAGGCTAGCAATATTTCATTATGTTTATTGTAGCAAAAATATTTTAACGTCCACCTATTGTTAAAGTACGCCGCAGTAAATTGGGTTTTTTGAACTCTAGACGCGATAACTGTGATAAGTTTTGTTACGTTGGTTAACAAACAGGAAAAATGTGAGCTGTATTGTTAATACTCTTTCGAAATGTAATTTGTATAATAATTGAAATCAATTTTATTAGAATGGAAAATATTTTTTTACGGTCCACGGTCTGTATGTTATTAAAATCAATTAACAAAGAAATTAATAATATTTTGTAACTAAGATTATATTGTTATCTAGCATTTAAACCGGATGCCTTAAAAATATCTTACACACGCCATGAATCTAAGAAAGACGGTTCGCAGACGACTTTAATATCAATAAAAAAAACTGGTAGACATACTCCTACCCCAGAGACATCTTAATAAAACGACTTCATTCATAGGGTTGAATATCAAAAAGGAAATAAAATCTTATCATACAACATCCGTTTTGCTCCCTTCTGGTAGTCTTTGTTTACAAAAACGGTCACGGTTTCTTTTGTTCTTTTTAGGAACATTTATTCAGTGTAATTACATAAAACGTCAATTGTTCAATTTGATTACGTATAGATATAAATAACATCGGATGTGTATAATTGTTTGTCTTTAAACTTCCTATCTGAGATTATGTCAGCTGAAGCCAACTTCCGCTCTTCAATCGACCCAGAACTTTGATGTCCTCAATTGTGATCTCTTCGGCTTTCAAGTCTTCTTTGAATCTAGAATACCAGGTCTTCTATGGGCCGATGGTAAGGTCTAGATATCATTGTTGAGACCTCGGTATCTCCATCTGCCTACATACATACAACAATGTTCTGTATCGATAACATTGTAACAAATTCAAATACTCTAGATTTTATAATTCCTAGAGTTCATTTCCCACAGCAAAGCAACAGTTAAACTAGTACCCACAAAAAACTTCGACAGTTACTCGCCTGCAAGAATTTGAGAAATTCCCGCGTATTTTTGCAAAAAAGTACTCTCATATTCCACATCTGCCATTTCTTGTTACCTAGCGGTATGTCTCATTGGGTAAATAGAGCAAAGAAAACAATGAATTGAGTGCCAGTACACACGATTTTTTCACACACGACCGACATAGTCATAAATTACAGTTAATCTGGCAACACTGATGGGAAATTAAAAAATTGTGTTACTTTTTTATGGATGTCTGTCACTTGTCTTGTATGGAACTTGGAACTAAAGACAGTTTTCATTTATCGCGTAATGTTTTGTTATTTATTTATTTTCTTGTGCAGCGAAAATTGTACCAGTATTTTCGAGACCCATTTTATATAAACTAAAAATCAGACATCACGTCCTTAATTGTTTTTTTACTTAAGCTTCAAAGCATTCCTTTCTTGCAACGTCGCAATTAAAACTAACGGCTCCTCTTTTTGTTCCAGGTAAGTGTCGACGTAATCTGCCAAATAAATTAAACAAGAATTTTCCAAATTCAGGTTTCGTAAGTGTTCACTGGGTTAGTTGCTTTTTGTGTTAAACGCGTTAAAATAAGTTTTGAACAAGCTGCGCCTACTTTTAACCGGCTTTAAACCAGTACACGGATGACGGACCGGCCTCGAGTGTTTACTTTGTGGAATCGTAGGCGTTTTCATATGATAGATCTTGTTTGGAGAATTTATTTTTACTATGAGGTTGTTTTCCATTCTCATAAAAATATTAAATTATCTGAAGTACCCATGTAAAATTATTTGCTGATTAGTGTGCAGGAAAAAAATTTGGAGAAGTAAAATTCGTTAAATAATGTAGTTGTAAAAATATTACTATGAAAAAATGTATAGCGGCTCTTCTACAAAGAAGCACATCAAAATTAAACGGTTATTGTTTTTGAATTTGTCTAGAAAAGTATGTGCTTTAGGTGCAGATTAGGTAATTTGATGTTAATTAAGTAAAGTCTATGTATTATTCAAATTAAGAAGCTATTAAGAGCTTCTTGCTATCTTTATCATAATGCAGTCAATCATGTACGAGTATCTTGCGCAGACCACACACGCGGGTGGTGCGAGGCATAAAGACGATTTTATCCTTTGATTGATTCCATCTTATCCTCAGATAAGTTTCTTCGATGTTGTAGTAATTGCACCATACGTCTTTTACGTAAAATTAGTAATTGTAATCTGAAAATTCAAATATCTAACGGTTTGAACTACGCGAAACTTCTACACAATTATGCATTGACTTTAATTACGTATAGTTCCTTTTTAGAATACCACAATGATTCACACATTGTTGTCGCCTGACCTAATTTAATTCGCAATTCCTTGGTTTTGAACGTAACGGCCAAACTCGTATTAATATGACAGTTGTAGAGAAAAAGGTCTATTCTTAACGAGCATCAAACGAACAAGTGTCTACCTAGATATAATATGAGTACCGCTAACTTTGAGAAATCCCTGGACAGTTAAGTATAGGTAAGCTACCATTTAAAGATGGATAATGGATGTTTCCATTATCACCATCTACAACCGTAGGAAATCCTCAGGCTATTGGCATCAAAGGATTTTTACAGGAATTTGTATTCAGTAACTTACTATCATATTTACTTGTCCGTTCCTTCTTGTCTGTGTCCGTGAAAATTGAAGGGGATTTTTAATTCCTAATATTATTTAGTCTACAATGACTCTTAGCACTGCCACTATATTACTATAAGTCAGCAACATGGTACTCGTTTTAACGGTCTAGTTATTTTGATAAAAACTCGAAAATAACCAGTTATCAACTACCGTTTTTTAATAAAAGTTAGCGTGACATCCAAGTTGTCGTGCCTTAGGTTCTTTAACGTGTACCAAAGTAACTAGTAGGTTCCACTCAGTCATTGACTAGAGTTTAACTATTTTAAGCCGTGTGAAGATAGCTTAGAGATAGCAAGCACATAATTGAGTGGGTTTAATGTAGAATTAATGTTTTTCGAGAGCAATTTACATGTAAATATAAAGTAAAGATAAACTATTAACGATCGCTAAATACATATTTAATAAAACGCGATTGTTTTTGTCACATTTCTTATTAAGTTATTATTATATTATATTATACTTGAAATATTTTTGTGAAAAGTGAGTGCCTAAGTGCCGGGTAGGGACGTCACGAGACACATACATTATTATAATATACTGATAATATGTTTATTTCCTCATTTTGATCTTGTAACTTTTAAATTCATTCACCACTTTTGACGGAATTACACACTAAAATCAAAATTTGTCATTAGACACACGTAATGTATGACAATTAAACCTATGGAGTTGGAGGGACTGGATGGCGCAGTGCGTTGGCGCATCCGGTAGGAAGCTGCACCCTGCATTGTTCTACCCACAGCTACCGACAGCTTTATGTCGCGGCGCCACGTCGCGTCGCCCTCTCTTGCCGCTGTAATTGCTCACTAAATCTCTGTGTTGATGAATGAACGCTGTGTATCGTGGGCTTAGACAATCGTAATGTATTTGTTTATAGCTGTGTACAATGAACTGTGATGAATTAGTTTGAGGGATTTACTTACTGGGAAATTTTGGTGTAGGTGTTTATATGAGTAGTATTTTGCTATAGTAATTAATAATTATATTAACATTAATTATGTAATTATTTTCTTTCTTTTACAGTCTGAGAGTGTCATAATAGTCTTTGCGTGTCATAATAGTTAACAAGGCGTAACACCCCACAAGAACGCGACATCAGCACCGATAGCAACCAATATCGCTGACTATGAAATACCCATCATATTTGTCGATCAATTTTATATTCATTTAATTTTAGTCTTGTACCAACCTTTCGGGAATAAACACTGTATTTTTATTATAAATAAATTATTTCTTTTTAAAAACCTAATTCCCGATCGCCGTAACGTAACTGGCGCAGTCGGTAGGATCGCGACACTCTTCGGTACGAAAATTACGCGTTGTACGATAACGAGTGACGGTTCTCAAATCGTCCCCTCGCGATCCTGAAGAACCTACGACGTGCGATCGAGGATCATCGGTGCACAAGACTCGTCAGGAGATGCAGCTACTACTGGGGTGAGTACTCTCGCTACAACCAAGTGTTCCTGCTCTATTTCCTGTCCTATTTTTATTTATCGTTTGTGTATATCTATGTGCTAGCATCGCGATAGACAATTCACATACAAAACCCATAAACGTAAAATTTAATAGTATAGTAATTAACACGTGCGTTTGTCAGTTAGCTAGAATCGCGGCAGACACTCCACATATCATACGGCGCTTCAGTGACTCACCGCGCTATTAGGTATCGATTTACAAATTCCGCGGCTTAGGAATTTATTGTTATTATTTTATTGAGTTAAGTACGTAAAAGTAAAACTATAAATATGTCGATTAAAGATTGCGATGCCAGCTTCAAATTAATTGCGGATTTAATGCCAAAATTTGATGGAAATGCAAAGTTATTAAATTTTTATATCAGAGAAGTTGAAAATATTTTGGAGCTATTAGCACCCGCTGATCGCGAACATCCCGCGTTAATATGTTTAGTTAAAAGTAGACTCAGTAAAACCGCCATTGACGCGCTCGCGTACGAGGAAAGGCTCGATACGTGGGAAGCGATTAAAGGAGCCCTGATAAGGCGACTCCGCGAGCCTCGCAACGAGATTCAAGTGATGCAAGAACTCACTCGGACTCGTCGCGCTAAACAAGAAGACGCCGAGACCTTTGGGAAACGGCTGCGCGAATTACTAGACACCCTTTATTCAGTAGGCGAGCATAGTAATAAAAGTTACTATGAAAAGATGGTAATAGAGCAATATATTAACCAACTTGACTTTCATGTGTCCCTAGGGGTTAGAATAGCTAAACCTGAGACACTAGACCTTGCTATTACAACCGCTAGGCAAGAGGAGACTAGGCTCTCGTACAATCGTCTTGTTAACAATAATAATATGCCGTCGACGTCACAGGCTAGGAATAAGGAATTGCCTAGGCAGAACCTTAGCGTCAACCCCTATGATAACCATAATAATAGAAATCATATGCCGCAACTAAACATGGTCCCCCGCCCACTGCAACCGTCGTATAATGTAGGTCCTCAACCTAACAGTTTTACTCCGGATCAACGACAAACATGGGCGCAACCATCACTACCCTGGAAGAACCGCCCAGCATCAGGTAATTATAGAACAGCTGGTTCAGGCAACACCAGAAATACCAATTTTAAAAATCAACCGAATATACCGAGGCCACAGGTAAATCCCCCACAGATAGTATCCGACGTCACCATGAGATCCGTAGACAAACCAACGAAACCGCAGTTCGCAGCCGAACAATTGTTTTATACGCCAAGTCACTTCCCGCCTCATTACTCCGAAGACGGTGAGTACTATAATAATTTTCCACATACTGAAAACGACTTCGAAATTGATGAAGGGGGCGAGCAGGCAACAGTAAACGAGGATTTTACCTTGGAGGAGAATCAAGACGACCGGAGCTGATAGAAATAAATTTACACGATAAAGACCATCTTCCCTACATCGAGCTTCAAGAATACAAAGGTAAATTTTTGATTGACACAGGAGCAAGCCACTCCGCCATTTCGCCGGATGTAATTCAGGGAAGTAGTTTTGAACGTGACATAGTTTACGAACCCTTCCAAATATCAACAGCACATGGTATTTCTCACCATAACTATGTAGTCTATTTACCATTACCATCGGCTTTCAATAGGAACTTAACACACAGATTTTTAATATTCAATTTTGACTCTAAATATAAGGGACTTATCGGTTGCGATATCCTGCGCAGACTAAAAAGTAACATAGATTTAAATAATAATGTACTGCATACTCTCGCAGCAGATATACCTATCTATTTTAATTACCCCTCTCAGAAGCTCAAACTCGAATCCAGATGCGAAAAGCTTATTACGGTCAAAACACACTATCAAGATGGTCAGTATTTACACGACGATTTTTTTTGGACTGATAACGTAAGATCACCCGCAGCGATAGTCAGCGTAAAGAACGGTATCTTTAGAACTTCCGTCATAAATTACAGCGACAGTAAAAAATACATTCCAATGAAACCCCCCATTCGCTTAGAACACTTCCCAAGTCATACAGATAGCCATAACACTTGCAAGTTAAACGCGATTCAAAACCATAGCGCTGTAGATCGTGAACTTCGCGAAAATTTAAAAAAGATAGACACCACTCACATGAATGAGGAAGAAAAACGCGAAATACAGAGACTTTGTTACAATTATAGGAATATATTTTACTCAGAGAAGCTACCCCTAACATTTACACACACAGTCAAACACGAACTACGACTGACAGACGAAACTCCGGTATTCGTTAGAAGCTATAGACAAGCCCCGCAACAACGTAAGGAAATACAAAGTCAGGTAGATAGTCTCTTAAATCAGGGTATCATTCGGGAAAGCATTTCTCCTTGGTCATGCCCGGTCCATATCGTCCCTAAAAAACCAGATTCTAACGGAAAAATTAAATGGAGACTTGTTATAGATTATAGGAGATTAAACGATCGGATAATCGAAGACAAGTACCCACTCCCTAACATTCACGATATACTTGATAGGTTGGGCCGCGCTCAATACTTCACGACCCTAGACCTCGCTAGTGGATACCATCAGGTGGAAATGCACCCTAAAGATATTGAAAAAACTGCATTTACCACTGAAAGAGGCCATTACGAGTTTCTACGCATGCCCTTTGGCCTGAAAAATGCTCCAAGTACTTTTCAGCGCCTCATGGACCATATTTTGCGAGGAATTGATAACGTCTACACTTACCTAGACGACGTTATAATAATCTCTACATCCTTACAGGAACACGTAGATAAATTAAAACAAGTATTCGAGCGCTTTCAAACACACAATCTCAAAGTTCAGTTGGAGAAATCCAAGTTCTTACAAAAACATGTCATATTTTTAGGCCATGAATTAACCGATCAAGGACTTAAACCTAACCAAGATAAAATTAAAGCCGTTTTAAACTTTCCTCTACCGAAATCGCAAAAGGACATTAAGTCATTTTTAGGACTTGTAGGATATTACAGGAAATTTATAAAGGATTTCGCCAAACTTACCAAACCTCTAACACTTTGCCTTAAGAAAAATAATAAAGTAATTCATTCCCCAGAGTTCCTAGAAGCGTTCAATAAGTGTAAACAAATTTTAACGAATGCCCCTATCCTGCAATATCCTAACTTCGATGACACGTTCATCTTAACAACGGACGCGTCAGACATAGCTTTAGGTGCGGTTCTATCCCAAGGCAAAGTAGGATCAGATAAGCCTGTAGCATACGCATCCAGAACCCTATCCGATACAGAAACACGGTACTCAACAATAGAAAAGGAATTGCTCGCAATAGTATGGGCTATAAAGTACTTCCGCCCATATCTCTACGGCAGAAAATTCATTATATACACCGACCATCGACCCCTCACTTGGCTTATGTCAATGAAAGATCCGAATTCTAAGTTAACTAGATGGCGACTTAAGCTAGCGGAATACGACTATCAGGTTATATACAAAAAGGGACGCCAGAATACTAATGCCGATGCCCTATCACGTGCGAAAATTTTTCACAAAAGCATAGAGTCCCTTGCGGTCAACTTGGATGATAACGAAGATGACGAAATTATTAACAGAATCTTCGAAAACGCGCGTAGGGAAGCGGAAACTGCAACACGCCCTGATAATAACGTCGCACCAGAATCCCAAGTAGGAACAGAATCAGATAGCATGAGCATAGCCGCGAGCAATCCAGACAACCTAGTATCCACTAACCATACACAACCCGACAATGAAAACAACGGAATCCCAATAGTAACCGATGCAATAGACAGGCAATTAAAGCAATTTCATATAAGATCGACACCAGGCTCATCTTACAGGGTAGAGGACAGGTCCACAAATTCGAGAACGGTGATCAAAGACGTGTTCATACCAGTTAATAACACCGAAACGGAAATTATTAAATTCCTGAAGGAACACACTATAGCCGACCGTACATTCCATTGTTACTTTCATGATGAAAGCCTGTATTTAGCTTTCTCTAGAGTTTACACTACAGTGTTTAACGATAGAGGCCCCAAGTTGCTTAAATGTACTTCCCGCGTCACCATCGTAGAAAACAAAGCTGAACAACAAGAGCTTATTAAAAAACACCATGAAGGCAAAACCGCTCATCGTGGTATTCAGGAAACTCATAAGCAACTTCATCGCAACTACCATTGGCCCCATATGTTGCTAACAATCCAACGATACATTAACAACTGTGATATATGTCTAAAATCAAAATATGAACGAAATCCGTTGAAACCACCACTTGCTCTCACAGACACACCTAGTAAACCCATGGAACACCTGTTCATGGACTTGTATTCCACTGGAGGATGTACATTCCTTACTATTATCGACAACTTCTCCAAATATGCCCAGGCTATCCCATTAAGCGCCTGCAGTAGCGTCCATATTGCAGAAGCTCTATTACAGGTCATATCAGTATTGGGATTACCTCATAAAATAACTACGGATTCCGATAGTAAGTTTGATAACGACGTTGTTAAAGAAATATGCGCGTTACATGATATTCATATCCACTTTACTACCCCTTACAACCCCAATTCGAACTCCCCCGTAGAACGCTTACACTCAACACTAGCCGAAATAATTCGGATAAAGCGGATGACAAACAAAGACGATCCTATACAATCAATCATGAAATATTCCGTTATAGCGTACAACAACGCAATACACTCTGTAACAGGATACACACCACATGAACTCTTATTCGGACACACAGCATCTAGAAATCCATTAGAAATGTACTATCCAAGGGAATTCTATCAAGACTATGTGCTAAAGCATCGAGCAAACGCTGAAGCAGTGCAGGAGTGTGTCGCTGCGCATATGTCAACGAATAAGGAACAGGTTATAGCAAAGCGTAACAAGGACGCTGAAGAAGTTACTTTTAAGGTAGGTGAAACTGTCTATAAACAGGTGGCGAAGACAGCACGGAACGACAAGACCAAACCGGTATTTAAGGGACCCTATAAGATTATTCATCTTCACCCTAATAACATTGCAGAGATCATAGGCAATCATCCAAATTCGAAATCCATTCGGGTCCACTTCAAACTGTTACGTAGGCCTCATCTTGTTCCAGGACCTTCGTCGCAGGAGCCATCATGCTCTACACATCCGCCACCGTTACCTTCGACCCCGTAAACAGAGACAATGGAGTCCTCCTACTTAAACAGGGCCAATTGCTAAGGCAAACGGAATATTTCAACCTAGCTTGCGTGTATAACTTAACCAATTTGCAGCTGGCAACCAACAAATTAACGTCTTTGTTCGTAAGCGCTAAAATAGTCGAGAATTCTACTACCGCAACTAATAAGTATAAGCCTCACTATGACCAGATAAAATATAGCATTAATTTAATACATAAGAAACTAGCGTTTTTAACCCCACCTGTTAGAGTCAAGCGTGGAATTATAGATGGATTAGGATCGGTAATAAAAGCAATAACAGGCAACTTAGACCAAAATGATGCTGTTAGATTCGAGAAAGAAATAGCGGATGTAAGAGGTAAATTTAATAACGTGGAAAGAACACAGCGCAAGTCTATTATATTGGCACAAAGTACAATTAAAGAATTTAGTAACCAAATTAGCAAATTAGACGATAACCAGAAAACCCTTGCAAAAACACTTGAGAATATTACACGCTACTCTAACGGAGTCGTAGATAGTTTACATTTCTTAGAGTTATATATACAAATAAACCTTAGTTTACAAATATTATTAGATAAGTTGATGATGTTGGAAGACGCGGTAACGTTCGCCCAACTAGGAACCCTGCATCCTAGTGTGATAAGCCCACATAACCTTCTCGAGGAGCTCGTAATTATGCGTAATACTTACTCAATTAAATTAGTAGCAGACATAGACATTTCGAACATTCATAAAATAGAAAAGGCTATACGCGTGAAAGCATATAGTACTACACATTCAATAAACTTCATTTTGGAAATCCCTTCTATTGATACCAAAACATATGACCTAATACATCTCTATTCCATCCCAGACCCAAATTTCCTTACGATTATTCCAAAGTCAAAATACCTTGCACTTGGAAGCGACGAGTATGCCTACATGAAGGAGAGCTGCCAAGCGATCACTGAAGACACCCAGTTCTGCACAACATTGGAAGTTCAGCGAATGGATGCGGCAGAAGACTGCATTACATCATTAATACAACATCGAAGATCCAACTGCACGTATGCCAAGATGAATCTTGCCAGAGGTAAAATACAGAAGATCAGACAAAATAACTGGTTGGTGATATTGCTCGAAGATGAAGTCATTAAAACGCAGTGCGGCAAGAAAGTTGAATACAAAAAGATGAGAGGAGTCCACATTACGACGCTCACAGAAGATTGCCAAGTACATCTTCTCAACGAAACCTTAAGGACATACTCTAAAACAAGGACTTTTGACGAAATCATTCCTCTGCCAACGGAAAACCAGATAGCAGAAGAGTCAATCAAGTACGAGCTGCACTTAGAAGATATTGAGCTCGACAGCATCCACGAGCTCATTAATACGGCGAATGACATCACCCTGCACAATGAAGACGACAGCTGGGCAACCATTATGGCAATACCAAGCTGGAGCACGCTACTTCTCTACATCCTGTTGGGAGGAACAATCAGTTGGAAGCTGTATAAATGGCGAACTTCACGACCACCAGTGGACACCAGGAGCAGCGAGGACGCTGCCGGAAGCTCCAGCCCTCGCTTCCGTCTTGGGGAGGGAGGAGTTAACAAGGCGTAACACCCCACAAGAACGCGACATCAGCACCGATAGCAACCAATATCGCTGACTATGAAATACCCATCATATTTGTCGATCAATTTTATATTCATTTAATTTTAGTCTTGTACCAACCTTTCGGGAATAAACACTGTATTTTTATTATAAATAAATTATTTCTTTTTAAAAACCTAATTCCCGATCGCCGTAACGTAACTACAGGCTAAACAATATTGTATATTTTTTAAACATGCAAAAAAATATCAAAGCTCCTTAGCGTTGTATTTTTGGATTTAGTTTAAACAGTTCTAGCAGCAATGACTTCATTATTACGTAATAGAGCCAGGATAATAATAAAGTATTAGTATTCTAAAACCGTCCTCTGTCTATGCGCCATTTCTCTAGGGATAACATTGTTTTATACAATAATTGACTCGCAAAACATGTTAATTATTAGTCACGTGGTAATTCCCTTATTGTTTACATCGTATGATTCGATTGTGAAGTCCAATGTGCGTATTGATATTGCGAGCGCTTTCAATTGAGCTATATAAATAATTACCTACAGCATGTTTGGTTCTCTTCAAATGAAAAAGATTTTAAGTGAAATTTGTCATGCCTTGCTAGATTATACGTGGCGTTTTGTATTTAATATTTATATAAAATTATTATAACTATGTAAATTCGCTTTTATTCAACCACATCTAAAGATAATATAAAACATTGATCTAAAGCTTTTTAGGAAATGTTTTGGTCTATTAAAAATGAGTATAGAACATTTTATTCCTGCAGTCTAGTTGGCAGCTTAGCAATATTTTTCTCGGCTGCAAATTAAAAAGTTTAAAGCCATTATAATTTAAAAAAAACGAGATATTGTACTCAAAATCGTAATTTTAAATATTTGATCATAAATTTTGCCATGAACTTTTTCCCGGTATCAAAAATAATATCTACCTTAATATTCCTTACGGGTTCAAATACTTATAACCTCTAGTTACTACTAGACGGGATTCTTAACCTCTAGTTACTCGATCATCATGTAACTATGATTACGAGTACTAATTGCACATACTGTCATGTGTATGAGTGACTTCGAGGATGTGTCAACACAATCCTGAATTATTCATCGTCAGTAATACGAAACTGTATTGCAATAAAATTAATAGAGGTAATGGCGGTTTGTGTTTGATGTGAATGCGAATCAAGTGCTTTGTGAAGAGCGCTATATCGGGTTACTAATTGGAAATCTGGTAGGAAGTTGTATGTTGTGGTGTGCTGTATGAATGTTGTTGCACCCAGCTATACGCTTTAATTGTTTAGCGTATATATATGTAATACGCTTTACGGGTTGTGAACTGGGATTTCCAGGGTTTGTTTCCAATTAGATAGATTCCCCACTTTCATACCTGCCTCTTTGCCTTCTGAGTCTTAAAACTACGTGGGAATTTTCTGAAATATACAAGGCGAAACGTGAGTGTCAGAAATAAAGGCGTGATGTATTTGTATGTTTGTAATTTTCTGATGTATGTACGTAAGTCTCAAAACGGACGTTTGTCTAGTAAGTATCTAGCCCTAGCATTGTGGAGCTGAAATGAAATGTTTGTTTCGAAAAAAGTTGTCGTTTGACAATGTTCGCGCAATTTCTATTACCTCATACACTGTATACATATCTATAATATCAAGAATATATGTGTTAATAGCGTTCTACTAAATGCTGTTATTTCATAACTTTTCTTTTAAGTTTTACTACTTTCTAATGTATGGATGGAATTGTTGGTTGTGTATTAGCTTTTTGCATGGCGGTTGATGTCAATATAAGGGTATATAGAGTGAAATACTCGCATTATCATAAAAGATAACTTCCTTTCCGACTTCACTGCTTACTAACAAGCAGGGCTGCCGAGTGCGACTTTGAGTATTAATGATGCAAATGCTTTGAATTAATGGTATTCTTAGAATTTACGTTGTATGTTGACTATAATTTTGACGACATCTTCTTGCTTTATTGTTATTTTTATGGCAGGTTTTCTTTCAATTTTCTAAAATATACGTAGCAGACCAGTTAAATATCGCAACAGGTAGCTTTCAAAGGAACGGCAGATGGATATCTAGTGGCTAAAGAAGATCATTTTTCTGATATATCATCATCATCGTCACAAACAGAAAGTCTACCATTCAACATAGGCCTTTTTAAAGGGTTTTGGCTGTATGCTTCCATGACGATTACTAGCTGCTTTCGGCAGAGGGGTTTGCCAGTTTAGGACCCTTTCTCCTGCTGGTGACGTAGCCGAACTGCTGATATGCCTAGTATTTACATTATACGATGCCTATCAGCCCTGGTTGGTGAGCGTGGTGTTAATGTGCAGGAAATTAAAACTAAGCTAGGTGGGACTTATCTCGCGGCGGCGTTTTTACCGCGCAGTTTTTGCCTTGTCATCAAGAAATCTTGTAAAATAGAAACTTGACTGTACGTGTGAAGATATTTGAATAGGTTTGAGTGGCTTGCTTTTGCATTTTATTTTAACTGGTTATTTTTTTTATGTTGCTTAGTATTTAGAAGATTAATAGAAGATAGGGGAAACAACAAAACTAAAGTAGGAATGTTCTAAAGTGGAGATTAGGTGTTGGCAAATGCAGCGTTGGACGAGGTGTTAAAAGACTTGACAAAAGTCATAGAAAACATTTGGAGTAGCTAATGTTAAGTTTTTTTATTGTCACTAGACCTGTCACCTATTAGGTATTGATGACTTGGTCATAGTTTGGCTCAGGTCAAGGAGTCCACACAAGGCCTTAAAACGTCCAATATCTAGGTCTATACTCTATACCGTCTATTTCAAACACAACCTTAAAACCCCAGAAGCGGAGTAAACATCTAGTACGGTATTTATAAGTCATAACTTAGCTGACAAAGAAAACGTTTTCCAATAGTAAATAATATCGCCTCATCGTTAATGACTAGAATAAATTCGTTCCGATCTGTTTGGGCCGCCCGGTTCGAGCTGTTTCTAGACATCCAGGTCGTCACGAACGTAATTTTTTTGTGTTTATTATGAATATTTCAGTGTTCATTTTTATGTCTAATTTTATAAACTTTCACTTTTACAGAAACAGAATTTGGGAAATGTTGTGTATGCGGTTGTTTGTGTTACCACACATATTAATGTGTTTTTAATATACGACAAATAATAAGGTTTCAGGCATTGAGATATAAATTAGACAGTTCAGTCAGTCCAAATATGTATTTGATATAGGATAAGACTGTCGTCTAATACTACAATCTGTAGATTGTTATAGCTCTTTTACAACGGAACACCACTGAATTTCCCTCTTTTGGAAAATTTTAGTAATTAGCACTTAATGATTACATGCATTTTGCGTGCATTTAGCTATTCTAGCTAAGATACGAGTATAATCAGCGGATTAAAAGAAAGCGTGGCATAATTTCAATAGAGGGGTGGACACGCCTTAACGTTGAATCAAAAGTGGGATAAAAACAATTCATTCCACATTACGGTCACGTACGCGGTACAGAACAAGCCCTTTCTAAATGTTATTTTTGTTGAAAGCTGTTATAATAAAAAAGAAAATGCAATTTACGACTTAGTTATCGTTGTTTTAAAATATTATGTCGCCAATCCCGTAACAAGACTCTACCAAGACGTGTGCAGATAATGCAAATACGAATTATTTACGAGTACCCATTTATTAGTTATAGTTTATCCATCGTAGGTACGTTATCTATTCTTATTACTTGGGTATAGCCCTAATACCTGCATGCTGGTCCAATACGGGTATCACATCTCACGTCCCCAAGTATATACCTGGTATTATTAAGTAATAATACTTTTGAACAGAAGTTTACTTCAAATATATCCGCAACGATATTTACCTTTACGAATGCTGGTTTGTTTACTAATCATTATTTAAAATTCGAACGTAAAAAAAAACAAAGCATTCTATAGTTAGCCTTTCATAAGATCTTTTCAGTCGTTAATTAAAATTGCTACGCTTCGAAACGTGCTGTAGTCTTGATGAAGACACTCCTGCAAGGATACGAAATGTCTTTATTTAGCTTTTAATTTTTGTCTATTTTTTAATTATTTTTTTGAATACAGAGATAGACAATGTCATAATTAATCGAATGATGATTGTGCATTCCTGGCATTACGCAGGTTATTGATTGCAATCGTACAACTTTCACTGATTTGTGGCGCCTAATCCAGTTCTCCTTGTTTGCTGTTTAGCAACAACGTTTAACGTTAATTCAGGTGCCCAACCACTTACATGATGTCTATTAACATTACTTAGTTCTTGTAATTATGTCAACCCGTGTTGGATGTTTTATTTATATACGTGGAATATCTCACCGAGTTTTTGCGCTTAATTTGATAGTAATTTATTTAATTACTAGGCCGCGAAAAATGTTTTATTATGTAGCTATAAACTTAGTTGCTATTAGCTTAGCCTCTGGCCAAAATATACGATATATATGAGGCAGTTAAATATGTTTGTTATTCAAATTGAAAAAAGATTTTTTTAATCTTTATGTATGTATAACATTTTCCCATGTCAGCTTAAATTCGTTTAAAATATATTCGTTTAAATTCTTAGATTGGAATAGTTGTAAAATTGATTACAAACACTTCACGCGCAATAAACACTAACAATAAATACCTAAATATCAGGAAAATTAATATAAAAAACGACATAAAATAACTGTTATTTACAATTTTATGAGAATAAATTAACACAACATAAACAGATACGTGTGAATATAAAACCAAAAACATATTTTTTTTATACAATAACAATTAAACCAACGTATCACAAAGTTCCCATTATTATTAATGCTTTGTATAAACCGCATTGTATACATTATTTTATTAAACACAATAAAATTTATTGTAGGCGTAAATGAATATTTTAGGTTATGCTCAAGAATGGGATTAAAGAATACCTATTAATTCCCATAATCATTTACAAAACCTTCAAGCATATAACAGAATATAAATTCCGCAGAAACTGATTAGATTACCTTTTGTACACTCGTGCGCGAAAGTCGCATGTTGATTGATTATCACTCTCATCATGTTATACAACGTTCGTGATTGTACTCATTTGAAACATGGTTCACTATAATGCATTATAATTGACGGTTAGTTGTTACCATACATCGGGTATGTCACTGTGAATAGCGAAGGGAATAAAAGTATTATTGGATGCATTGTTGTCGATTATATTTGCGATTAACATGACTTGACGTTGCTTTGGATGATGGATTGTTGAAGAAAGTTGTAGGCTTTTTATAGCTCGGTTGGTGGGTTATTGTTAGAGAACATAAATTTGAAACCAGCTTTTTTTAGTGTAATTAAGTCCGGCTAACAAGCGAAACGCTATGGGAAATAATTACTGCCTGAAACATCACTCCATTTGGATCCCAACAGCGATTCTTAAAAAAGGAGGTGAAGGGAACGGATGTGAAGAGGAAAAAGTTTTAATCACAACAATATTCGAAATGATAATGCGAAAATCAGCAAAACTAAATATGATCATTTTAGTTCACCAAATAATTTTTAGTAAGCCTTAACCACAAGTGCGCATGCACCTATAAATCAACGAAAACCAATCGAGCATTAAAAACAATTGAAGCGAGTACAAAATTGCAATAATGCAATTTGCTGTAAAAACCGGTGTTGCCAATTAAAGCGGAACCATTGGGAAAGCCACGCGTGTCCATACGGCCGGCGCGCTGATCTGATTATAATGATTACACATAATAACAGGATCGCCGATTGTTCCATGTTTTGATAGCGTCGTAATATAACAGATTATTTTATGTTTTTCTATTTAAATGCATATTGATCATTTTCTAAAAGAGTTGACGATAAATGCTGATCGACTATAAAACAAAAGATAAATTTTACTGCAAGTTACTTTAAAATTTTTTGCATGACAACGACAGGAAAAGTTTAATGGGTGGATAAGACTTAGGAAATATTATTTTGAGTTTTACATAATATTGCGAAAGCAGTATGTCAGGATGGAGCAAAGTGGCGATTCATAGTTTTGCTTACCCTGTTTTGTTTTTGAGACAGGCGTGACGTTTATGTATGTATTTACATAATATTTTTATTTTCATTATTATCATCCTTGGTTACATGAAGTTCACTAACGAGTATAAGTCTTTCATAAGGATGTTTCTCTTTCTTTCTTTCTTCTCGTACAAGTAAATATTTTGTAAAAATCAAAGTTTTCGTTTTAAATTCCAAATTCAAAAGAATAAACATCCGGCGGGAGAGTGTGGTAACGCGTCTGAATATTACATTAAGTTAATTGAAAGCAATTAGTTTCATTCAATTAATTTAATTTAAGTAAACGCGAATTATAATTTCTTTTTTTTGTTTCAGGTGAGAGTTATATACTTAAAAATGTGTTACGGCAGCGTCGAGCAGATCACTTAAGGTGAGTTATTTTGTGTGAGAACCGTAAACTTTCGTTGTAACGTTGTGTGAAATAGGGATTTTTGTGTTGACTTAGTTAGCAATAAAACTTAAGAAATAAAGAGAACTATTATTGATAATTTATGTAGGTTGTAAGACAGGACCGTCATTTTACACTCAAGTAATTTGACTCAAAATGAAAAATTCTTATATATTTTTTTAAATTATACTAACTTTCTCCTTGCTCGCAAAAGCCGCGAGATGCACGAATATAATATTTTAAAACATACGTTGTTTATCATGCCTATTTAGTTTACGACTACGAATATCCAGAACTGGATTAAAAACGTACAGATGCGTACCGATTCTTCTAGTTCCGATATAATTTTCAAGAAAGGCATACGTCAGAAACTATACAGTCTTGGACTTTACCCTCACAATTTTTACTTAACTAGGCAATAAATATGCAGTGTAAATTTTAATTACGTGCTATTTTGTAGTTAACCATTGTGGAGAATTTAATTATAATACTTCAAACAAGCGAAGATATTTATCATGTAGTTGCTAAGTCGTATGCGTAAAGCTTTGTAAATGTTGTGTACATAGATATAAACAGACGTCTAAATGAGCCTCGGCCTTACCAAGGGTTTTGTTTGAAACAATAGTTAACTTTAATTTGTATCGTAAAAATTGTTAAGAGTTACGTTAGTTGTAGTGTCTGAAATGTTATTGTTTGTATTATCTGGCTCGAAAGGGCATTTATATTTGACGAAAAGATCATTTGTAAGTATTGAGAGATTCATAAATAAATAATTACTCTCAATAGTTACATACTTAGTCCTGACCCCACATTAAGATCAATAATTAAGTCTTGTGTCATCATATTATCATGTCGCGGGTATCAGGAACTACTAGAGACTCCTCGTTCTAACAAACACCCAGACCCGACACAAATATTTGTGGGCCTCAATATATTTGTCTGCGGGGACCGAACCCGCGGCCTCCCGTTTCACAGACGCGGCGTCTAATCAACTGCGCCACAGAGGTGGTCAATTATCATAATCATCATTACGTATCAGTTAATTGATAGAACGCAGACGAATGAACGTAATGAAATCATTGCTAATGTTTATTTCTCTTTTTTTGAGATGTTCTATAATAAATAATATTGACATCTAAGAAAAATATTGATATAATTTGTTAATACAAATTATATCAATATTTTTCATAAATAAATTATTACATTACCGTTGTATGTAAAATATTTATGTAATGGTTGCAGGCTTGATTACAGCTTTACTAATAATGTGATTTTATAAGTTATATTTGCGGATATGTCTGAATAATTAATACTGATGTCACAGTAGCATCCTATAAATCATACATTAGTCAAAATATATGTAAGTAGATCAAATCGAATTAGTTTCTGAAGATATATTTTCACAAATGACAGTTATTACGTGATAACTTTGACAGCTGCTATTTACACAAAAAAATATGAGATCGCAAGTTACGGTGCATGAATATTTTAAAGTTATTTTAAATATAAATCTTGGTGTTATTTCATATGTTTTGTACGGTATGGAATCATAATATTATGATCTTATTCTTTCCAACATTTTGTTACCTTTACAAATAAGGAAATATCTTGCCAATAAGAAGTTACTTTACAAATGGGTGTCTTGCACTTAGATATTTTTTCTCCAATCCGGCAACTTATAAGTTTAATTAAAGTAATATCTCCTGAGATAAATAAAGATCTTGGGTTTGAATCCCAGGCAGAGCAATACATACAAATTGACAAGGTTGGTATGTAAATATTGTATAATAAAAGAACCGAATAATATTACTGCATATTTTTAAGTTATATTGCACTGTTATGCACTGTTGTGTTCTGGTTTGAAGGACATTGTAGCCAGAGTAACTACTGGACATAATGAGAGTTAACATCTTATGTCTCAGGATGACAACCGCAGTGAAATGTCAAGCATTGCTTTATAATTTATGGTGTCGTTTGATTTTCCTACCATCCCTGAGCGGTCGTATCACTTGCCATCAGGTGAATGGCTACCTCGTCACGCCAATCGTCGAAATAAAAAAAATTCCTTAAGTTTACTACCGTAGTTTGTAGTAGGGTCTACACCCAAGTTTCCACAGCGAGTATGAGAGACAACAAAATGATATAATTGTGCCTTTTCTTATCACATTCACGAGTGGAATGTTGTAATGATGGTGGACGTGTGACGTGCCTCATCATTTCTCAGAACACATCTTGAAGATTGTTATATAATATTATTGTTGAGGATATCAACCAAAACGTATTGTATGATAAAAGATGCTTCTTGAGTATTAATGCAATAGTGATTCAAAATTAATTTATGATTTTAAAAGAGTCTATATTAATATCAGGAAATAAAATATTAATCATTCAAAATGAGCTTATGGATTCTATTATGCAATGAAATAGGACATGGCTATGGAAATAGATTATAACAGACTCTCGCAGTACCCCTTTATGCGAAATTATTAATTGATATAAACTCAATTTATACGCCTAGAAGGTGGACGGACCTGGTTAAGGTTAGAGGAAGTCGCCGGATGCAGGCCACTTAAAAATATGTGGAGATCCTTTTGGAAGGCCTATGTTCAGCAGTGGATTTCATATGAGTGAAAAGAGAGAGAAGAGAGAAAAATATACATATAATAGTATGATTTGCAACATTTGATTTCGGAAATATACTATTTTTTAATAGACCATTGATAATATGTCTTGTCTTAAAAGCCTCCCTGGCGTAGTTGGTTAGAAGCCGGCTGTGAAACGAGAGGCCGCGGGTTCGATCCCCGCACCGAAACAAATGTTTGTGTGATCCACAGGAATTTGTTTCGGGTCTGGGTGTTTGTGAGGCCGAAAAGTCTTTCGTAGCTTCTGATACCCACGACAAAAGACTCGATCTTAGTGTGGGGTCAGGACTATGTAGGTGACTGATGGGTGTGTTTATTTATTTATTAAAGCATAAAAGATTTGCATTCATTTCGTGTGTAGACTGAATTATTATCTCCTGATGATTAATATCTACTATACATAGCGCGAAGTTACTACTGGGTGAAATAATGGTTATTGTCACACAACTACATGACGTGTCTAAACATTGTAATTAAATTGGTACTATTTCGCCGTGTCAAGGCTTGTTTCATGCACGACCTCACTAAATGCGTAATAGGATAGTAACATTTTTCTGCGCGAGGTTTGGGCGCGGTTTGCTACCATATATGTATAATGCCATATATCTTGATACTTTATAATGGTATATGAGGAAATAACGAGTTATGTAATAGTAAAGTGCTAAAGTTTGCGGTTTTCATAGTTTTAATTGACATCGACATAAGTTAATAAACGTAGTCAAAAGTTCAGAAACTCAAAAAAAAAAATTTACATATTTTGATAGTTTCGGTGGGGTAGCTTTCGCACTAAACCTCAGCATTATTATATGCACCTAACAAGCTCATTTTTTTGGATGATTTTATGTTTGTTTATGTAATACGAATGAAGCTTAGGGGGCATCTATTGATCAATGTGCTAAAGGTTATCTATTTTCTATCGACTTTTTCTAGATTTTTCGGGCCATTAGAATCTTGGATATTGTGAAGTTTATTTACAATTTATTCTTTTGTAAACTATATTGTATGACTTTAGTTACAGTTGATACATCTAATCTATTTAGGCTTACCAACAGTCCTTCACTCAGTATAAATGAAATCCTCCTCAACCTGTCCGCAATGACTCACTTTTCGAGTAAGCGCATTGTTCGTCCATCTCATTGTGATAGAACTGGTTCCAACCTGCATCAGAGCATGACAGGCGTGGGCAGACGTTTGTTAGGTATTGTCTTACAATTGTCTAGGACGTTTAGAGACGACTTTTTGTGTTTTTTAACAAACCCTGTTTGATATTCAGACTGTTGGAGCAAATGATTGTGATGTCAATTCTATCTTAAAATATAGAAGGACACAATAATACAGAAAATGACAGATTCCTTAAAAATGTAACTGATATTATACTAAATATTAAGAAGACAAATTGTCAGAAACTAGGAAGAGAATATTTCTCAAGATACGACCTCTGCAATTTGCTTCGATTAAACAAAACACGCAATCTATTATAACACGAATAAAGATAAATCAATATTTTATATAACCAGGATGAGACTCGTCGAAATAGGACGGTTCCTGATTTGGAAACTTGCAGTCAATACAATAGCGAGTCTGAAACAGACGAGGTGCTGTGTGGGTGGGCTCAAATTTAGTGTTATGGCATCGTCTCATTCAAAATTAAACGTGCCGTGTGACTTGACGATATTTAAAGGCGATTGAGAGAAGCGGTTATGGATTGAACGTGAATACAACATAATCAAAATTCCAATTCTAAAAGTGAAATGTGATGGTACTCGTATTGACGCGTAAGAAAGTGTAGTGACTTTGTCATATGATTGAGTGTACGTTAGTGATAAGAAATAAACGATTAACTGAAGATTATATTCCTTCAAGCATATTTCTTGTATTTCTTAAACTATGTGGAGATAATATGAATTAGGACCTTATAATATAGGGTGAGTGAGTCCAGCAGCTCTAACGCTATAATGGAAATATTTTATTCGGTCTACTTATTATTATCAGTGTTATTCCTATGATTAATTTTGATGAAGGCGCAATTGATGGCACTGATTTATCTAATGTGGGCTTATAATATTATGACATCTGCAGAAACTACAAGAATAGAACATTTTCCTTCTTCACGATTCAATTATTGTGAAACAAATTGTATAATCTTACTCGTGTCTATGTAAACGTAAGCTAGTGAAGACATTAGTAATCTGTTCCTAATTTAATGCCTGTTATTTTTCTAAAGCAGACCTTTGAGTTCTTAAGACATGAATATTCATTTCCAATGATTGAACATTACTCAAGTGAAAATAGTACGTTATGTTTGGCATTTTACCTATTTTCATAATTAAATCAGCATTATCAAAGTATTCTTAAGCAATACTTTACGTTTGAAATGTCAGTCGTGCGCATCCCGACTAACCTTTGCACGGTAATTGGATGGAGCTGGTTAGTTGATGTCACCGACAGGCAGTAAATTACAAATCGATAAATAAATTTAAACCTTATTACACAGATGGAGAAATCAATTTTAATTGGTAATGTTCTGTTTAGCTTGACTAGATATTCATACTTGACCCGAAGATGCGAGGAATCTGCCGAATTAAAATTATAATCAGAAGACTGTTTATTTAAGCTCGATAGAATTTGCAATTATGCAATACCAGTATTTAAGATTTTTATTATTTATAAGAGGTTTGTGTTATTTCTGCATGGATTTTTGGCGCAACTGTAGCTGATTTTAAGAAGAAGTGATTGCATTAAGATGATTGTTAGGAAAGCGTATTTGAAGAGTGTTGGGTTTGAAACATGTGACTGCTCACTGTTTAGATAACTTATTGCCTAAGGCTGAGATAGTGATAAATGTGTTAAGTTGTTTTGAGAAATTATCGTAAGATGACCACATTGCTTCTATATTATTAGAAATTTGTTTTGAAATGTGCGGCTGTGATGTACGAGAGTAATAGTTAGCACTCATTTGCTTAGATCACATGTTTATAAAAAAGTTAATTTTGGTTTCACAATAGACGTCAAACACAACTATTTAAAAGTTGTAAAACTAGAAACTATCAAAACCCACGTACACAACAATAACCTCACCAGATTTTCCGACATAATCCCAAACAAGGCGGTGTTCGCAGTCACGAAGACAACGCCAAATGGAGTATTAATTGTAAAATACCAGTTAGATGTTGTAGTTAAGCTGCTTTGGCATGATTTGTGGTTTTTAGATGGAGATGGAACACCGAGATGTGATGCCTGTGGCAAGTTGGATGAATAATTCGATCTAAAGGAGATAAGTTTAATAGCTTCAGAATCTAAAAGTTCAATGTGAGTCATGATAGTTGTTTTGTAGGTAGTACGCAAGGGATTTAAACATTTTTTTATCAATGGAGTTTGGTGTGTGTTTTGATTTCTTTTTATTTAGCGTTATACTGGCCTATGTGAAGGTGTATGTTACTGCGTATTGTCTTCCATTACGGCCGATGTTCTCCGTTTGTAGTTTCCTAGATTAATGCTATGATATGTTTACCTGCAACCTTAAGTCAGCGCTATTTAAGTCGCCCCCAGGGTCTTGACCTTCATATGTAGAAATCCCAGACGCACGCATCTTAAAATTTAATTGTCTTATAGTAAATATTTATTTTTATTGTTGCATGTTCTTTCAATGAAATATTATGTATACCTTTGTAACATTAAACAATAGGTTTTAATAGATTTATTAATTATTCTTCTGCCTTGTTCTCATGGAATGTTCATACTACGGTTTCAGCAACTAAATTTATACATCAACATGGGTCACCAGTGAGTTTTATGTTTACATTGACAGAGGTTAATTAAGGAAAACTAATCAAAATCGATAAAATTTGAAAGCTACGTCCCAGAATGTGCCACCGATAATGGTGTGGAGTCATGTGCCGCCGCTTTAGGCGATGAAAGCGGCCGATGTCCCACATATATCGTCCCATTATGTATACAACATGACAATATGTTCCATTATGGTACAAATATGTTATTGAACCTCCGTGTTTAGTGCGCGTCGTCGATTGAATACTAAAGATCATTTGACACTGATTACACCTTAACAGTTGATGATAAGATCTATGTGGAATAGAAAATCAACAGTCATTTGTTACGCAATATGTTTTTGCTATGACGGTAACTTTTACTTTTCATCGACTCGTTACATTCATGTCTTTTTCGTTTTGTCTCTGGTAATCGTTGTTTGAATATGAGTACTAGAATGCAATCTCCCGGTGGAAAGAAGGAATAATAACGCCCGTAATAATGGACGTATTCAAATGGTTCGAAGGCATTCGTCATCATAAAGAATAGTTTTATTTACAGTTCTTTTTAAAGTAATAGGAATAGAATAGTAATATAACGAACGAGATATAAGGGAAGGGATCGATATTAAAATATAAGTCGTTCTTGCTTCAACCTTTTCATCATAATCCTCGAAATGGTTAAAGGTATACAAATAAAAAGTATTGACTTATGAAATCAGGAAACTTAATTGACTCTTTTAGTCGAGCAAGATAAAGCAATTAGTTATCACTTTCAGCGCAGGTGTTTCTTATTTAAATAAAATTGATATTTTCCGTTCACTCGCGAAGCTGTTGTAACCACAACTGCCCTACCATGACGGGTTGTCGTGAGAACTACGTTGCACTTCCTTATCTAAGAAATCAATTCACAATATCGGATTGCCCATGGCAAATCTTACATACAAAAAATATTATCCGATGCATCTGAGACGCACGTTTTAGAATTTCTTGCTTCTGTAACTGAGAGAAAATCATTAAGTTTATAGTCCTTTACTGGATTGTGTTTTGTTCACCTTTTGCTTATTTTCAATGGATTTTTAGTTCAGTTTTATCAATGTTGTTAGTAATATTACATATCTAGTGATAGCTGAATAAAATAGCAAAGAGTTAGTAGATAGGACACGGAATCTATATTACTCAATGTTTACTTGTATTGTTGCTTCTTTGGTATTTTAGATCGCAAACAGAGTGACAAGACACATGAATCACATAAACTCATTACCATCCAATCCGCTAACATAAAATTCAAAAGCGAAATCTAATTATTGCTTCTAAGCCTATCTTTAACATTCCAAAACAATACATATCTAATTAATATTTTCAATTTGAAAAGTATAAGTACCAGTATTCGGTCAAGGCTGGGCGGCGAGGCCGGGTATTGTGCGAGATGCGCTCGCGATCGCCGATGCGTGGAGACGAGTACAATGGAACTGCGTACTGAGAAGTGATGGAAAGGACAGGCTTTTGGAATTAAGCATATTAAAATACCATAGTTTACATGCTTTATGTTGGTCCATACCAAATTCTTTGATTTGGAGTGAAATAGAAATCAAGACGTTTTGAATTGTTATATACAGGGTATCTCAAGACTGCGACCGAAAACGAAGCCAGGTGGTAGTTTTAGTGGTCCCAAACACGATGCAAATAAAAATTTCGACAAAACGGTCACAGATATTTTTTTAGAATTTTTTTAAAATTCATCGTTTTGAGTGGTAAATACCTAGTTTTTGCGAAAATAATAATTTAAACCCTTAGGTACCATTACGTGTTTAAAAATAAAGAGGTGTACATCATTATTTTAGGAAAACTATGTATATATCACCCAAATACGACGATAAGTAAAAAATTACAAAAAAAAAGTTGCCGATTTTTTTTGCGAAATTTTTACTTGCATTGTGTCTGAAGTCACTAATACTACCACCTGGCTTCGTTTTCGGTCGCGGTCTTGATATACCCTGTATATATCAAGTTATACTGTACTGTATTCGTATTTATTTTTGTTTTATTTGATTTTGTTTCCCAGTAGAGAAAGATAAGATTCTTTTTCTAAGTTTAAGAATATTGATGTTTGAATTAAATTTTTTCTTCGATGATCATGGATTAAAAAATAAGTTCGGTAATTTAACTAAATTCGTTTTCATTTGTTTAACCCGATCAAATAGCTTAGATCAATAAATAAGCCTTCATTTTAAGCAATAGTTGTTTATGGGGGCTTTATCTCATTAGAATATAGCACAAGGACATTTTCGTCAATTGTATTGCATTGAATCTCTTCAATTCGTGTTACACAATTAGTATCTGACATTTGCGAGACACCTATGCTCATTATCTCAAGATTTATTTATATTTTTATCATAGATTTCTTCTATTCCAGTCTAGGTGTAGCTGATTGCCTAAGTCGTTCACCTATGCATCTAGGTTGCCGGGTGTGGTCTAAGTTACGACACCATGTGTGCCAAACATGGCTACCTCAAGCTTTTATAAATTGACAGATTGCTTGTTTTGTTGTTTTCGTTTAGCGTTTATATGTTAAATCGTTTGTGTTAAATCTGTTGTTTAAAATGACATGTATGTTTTTTGCATTCAGTAGTATGTATATTTTATTTATGTGCGTGGTTTTGCGGTGACGAGCTAAGAATAACAATCTCTCTTAGTCATCTATAAGGGATAACAGTTTATCAAGTGGTCAGAAAGACGGTAATATATTGACTATTCCACATGTGGTTAAATTAGATCCAAGTTGTTATGGTTGTAGATCGTTTCGGTCTCACGTAATACTCGTAATTATACTACTTATTAACAAATAACAAGGCCTATTGGTCTATTATTAGCCTTGGGTTTAGAAGCTAAAAATTATAGAAATTTACAATTTATTTGGCTATTGTAGTGTGGATGGATATAATATTTAGACAATATTTAACAATAAATTATAACGCTGGCTTCACGTGGAATCAAAATATTTGTTATAACAACAGATCAATACCGACATCGTGATTTGAAACACATCAGACGATGCAGTAAAGCCCCTTATGATTGATAGTCAAGGAAAGAACCTTTATGAATCAATGATATGACTTATATCCGACATGTCAAAACACGTTCACCATAAACGGTTTACTGATATAGAATTCAATCGGCGTACCGAAATATCCACGGTGATTAAACCCCATGCAGTAAGTTACTGTGAATCATGCCGCATGGTGTATTTTAATGGAGTCATAAAAGTACGGCCAATTTGAAAGAGATAGCGGGTTTCATTTTCTTACAATGTGTATGAGTTAATTTATCTATAATTGCCTTCGATCAAGTGATTGCTAAGAAAGTGGAAAGATTGTTTATAGAGAAAATATCGATAAATGGTTATTTTTTTGTCTCGTAGGGCATTTACTTAGAATCTTATTTACAACGAATGAAATAAACGAGCTCATTAAAAATCGATGAACGCCATTGCATCTTATCTATCTTATTGATGTATTTGGTTACCTATTACTTATCCGATTTCAATTTAAGATCTTGATCTTTAGGTAGTCTGTATTTGAGTCCTGCCTTCACTTTCCCTATTTTAAAAAAAATATGTTGTATAATACCACAGAATTCGTTATAATAATCTGTAATTACAAATGTAGGTGAAACGGCAATAATTGCTCAATCGACATGTTATATCTTCGATTAGTATATTAGTTTGATTTTAAAATATCATGTTGATTCCTGCGAAATGTTTATGTTCACAAATTATACACGTACAGTCGCAATTTAGTTTCGACGGTCGTTCCCAATTAAGTTGTTATATACTATGTCTATTTCGTAACACTCGATTTGATTGATGCAGTTTAAATGTTATTTCGAATTGACATGTTAAATCATTACTAAATATTTATGTGTTTCTAAGGGCCTCGTTCACCATCTTCAAGTAAACCGTTGATTACTTACTTTTTGATTAAAGTTATTTGACAAGCAAATGTGCAGAGTATGTTCCGTCGATTTCACAAGTGAAAATAAAGTAAAGTGCTGGTTAAGTGAATGACATAAGACATTGAACGAATCATTCGTTCAATATTGCGTCAAATGTTCCTCGCCCTGCCTCCCGCTAAAGTGTCAACGTGTTTTTTTCTTAAAAAATAAAAAAGGAGGTTGAGATTTTAACCTTATTATAACCATTAAGTAAATACGCTAATCGGCAGTAAGTTACTTATTAATGTAATCATAGGATTAGTATTACTGGAGCATGGTGAAATCGACACATGATGTTACGCATGACTTAACTGATGACTAGCCTAATCAACGATTTACTTGAAGATGGTGAACGAGGCCCTAAGAGTATCTGTGAAGGTTTTTGCAAAGATTGTAGCTTCGAAATAGGCCTGTCTACATCCCATTAGACTTTAAGTGAACCATGGAATCAGGCCAAATATTACTTGTACATTAGTCTTTAATCTTGGACTAATTTAGATATCAGGATCCATCGGTTCTTTAATACACTGGTGTCTCATGACAAAAATTCAACAATGAAATAAGAAGACATAATGTATTCTTAAAAAAGGGCATTGTAATTTTTTATATGAAAATATTTTCATTACATTTTATCGTCAAATTACTTGAAAACATTGAGCTAATATTACTACGTAGTAACATTAGCTCATCATCATCATCCCTTCTGCGTCCACTGCTGGACATAGGCCTCCCCCATAGCACGCCAATGGGCTCGATCTTCAGCCCATCGTCGTTCAATGCGTGAAAATGACTTATTGTAGCACTACCATAGGTAATATTGAATTTAATTCAATCTCATCTCTTGTAACTTGCACCGCGTTTACTAATTTAAATACGCATTGTTTGCAGGCGTTGCAAGTGTCGTAACTACAGATGCATTGTGTCATCGAGTGATACTATCACATTCATTACTCACCTTTGGGACTGTTCGATTCCCTCGCGATACACCCGTTCTTTGATATGCGTCGTCTAGATTCAAGTACTATTAAGTCTCGCTTTTCTTTAGAATAAATAAATAAATACACCCAACAGTCACATACATGGACCTGACCCCACGGCCCACAAAAAGATCAAGTCCTGTGTCGTGGGTATCACGAACTAAGAGAGACTTTTCGGTCTCACAAACACCCAGACCCGAAACAAATACCTGTGGTTCACACAAATATTTGTCTCGGTGCGGGGATCAAACCCGCAGCCAGACGTTTCACACCAGGCGTTCAACCAATTGCGCCACGGAGGCTGTCAATCGTACAAATGTTTTTATGCAATCCTATGTTTTGGTGGCAAAGTAATTATTACCCATCATAGGTATCCTCAACCCTGATAGAATAGTTTCCCACCTCTTCGATGCGGTTAATAAATGACATATGTGATCTAACACCTTGGGTCTTCAGCAGTACTATTGCTCGGATAAGCCGTGATTGCTAATCGTTAGTATTGTAAAGCTCTCACCCTTATCTGTCAAGCACTATCCCCTTTGAAGCCAGCTTGTTTGAACTGCAGTCGTGTCTGCTGCACCATGGCTCTCCTTTATAAATCCTTTATCATCGTGTGTGGCATGAACAGGTTACTGTACAAGCAGCTCAAAATAACCATCTGTTGTTAAACAAACCATGTATTGATTATCAAACTTTATTACTGCTAAGCTAATATCGTGGTTATCTTTTTATGTTCAAGGCTTTTTTTATATTGCGGGCTAACAAGCATACCGTTCGCCTGATTGTAAGGTTTGGAGCTTGGAGCTTTTATTATCTTTATTATACATTGCCCTTTCTTTCTCCTTTTCATAAATCCATCCAATGATTGTCTAGTAGAGATGGCCTAAGTGCAATAAGGCTGCCATTTGTACTTTGTTGTTTTATTGTCTATATGTATCTACTGTTATATTTATAGTATAACAATAAAGAATAAAAAAGATACCCGAAATGTAATATACAAAATGTAATTATATGGTTACAGGATGAAACTAAATAATATTCATGATTATATTGTTTAGGTACTTTTTGTTGGACGTTAATCTTGGTTTTATAGTCGCCGCATCCTGTAAGGATATAATGAACAGGGATGTAGGGTTATAAATTAAGTCACGGATATCGCTGCCAATGCATCATGTAACCATTCATATTGAAATGAGTACTGTGGAATTTTAAATTAATGTGTAATTTATTTTGTTGCAGGTAAATGAAAACATATTTGCCGTTATGTAAGTATAAATAGTTTTGTCCGACTATGCTATGGAGCTGTGATCTCCAATTCTCCGGATGCTATTTGTTTGTGAAAATCCAGAACTCTAAGTAACTTAACGGTGAAGACCAGAAATATTGTGAAGGATACTAGAAGTTCGGTAGAAACAGGATAAGGGTTATTAAGATTTTCCGGCAATTATATTAATTCAATAATCGCTACCGTTGATTCACGCTCTTTATGCCGTCAAAAACTATTCTAGCTAGAACATGCTTCTTCTTTCTCACTCTAACACAAGGCCAGACATAAAATATACGAAATTTAATGTATTCTATAAACGTTAAACAAATCACCATACAAATTGTCTCATTACCGTTTTATTATCAAAGCTTATGTATTAAATAAAAGACGCTGATTAATTTTATATTCACGCTAGGATCTTAATTAGTATACAAGACGGTGAAAGATTACGATTTCGTATTCATATGTGTTATTTATTATGACACAAATAACTTGCGTCTCGTTGCGGATGTATTTATATGATTAATGTTAGTGCTAGATTTAGTGTATCCTTTAAGAATGTCACTTCAATGTCTCAGTGCAAGTGTATTTTCTTATAGTATGCGATCATAATTAGTATGTTTGTACTATAATTAGTGAACTCTACGCATTCCACATCCTCATATGTCAGTATCACGATATAAAAAACGTGTGTTTTTACTTATGTACACACGTAAGAAGTTATATTTCTTTTTAAGATGAAAGTCACTTATTTTTACAATGGTCTATCTTTCACCACCATAATATTATATTATTTAAAATCATGTATATTTATGAATAAATATTTTATTTTTATCTCCACTGTTATTAATTCCAATTGTGACTCTGAATTCAGATTATCGTAGCAAAGGATTCCTCACATATCGATTTTGAAACCAATCAAATCGATAAATAAAAAGTTCAAAATGGCGGCCAGAATTATACATTTTGACTATCAATTTCGAATATCGAAGCAAAGGAAGATCATATATTCATTTTGGGACCATTGGGTCTATAACAAAAAGTTCAAAATGGTGGCCAAAACAGTGAGTATTTGAATTTTTTCATTCAATTTCCAACAAACTACTTTGAATATAGTTACGAGTTGTCACGGGACAGTTAACAGCAACTTCATCATGTCGATGTCGGTGTGCGCACACATCTTAAAAAGAGAACTCTCATAAATTTCCAAACGTACCAAAAGCAGTATAACTATAAAAAATACTAATATGTAATACCTAATGAAGACATAATTTACGGTGAATACAAACAGGATGGGATTTTTGCCCCAACAGTAAAAAGACATCTTTGGTGGTGTAAAATGTACATTAAACATATTTTTAAAGTCTGACAGGTTATTAAGACGTCAGTCATAATAACCCTTCGACACCGGACGCGCGATCAATTGGTTTGGCCCTAATTCCGCGAAGGTCCTGTAAAATTGAAACACAAAAACGACATGCCATTTTCAATTCACAAAGTAACGAGACAATTGATCACGAAATTGCTTAAAATTGCCGCTTGTACGCGCAAATGACATAATGCGTCGCGTGTGCAATTTTGGCTTCGCCTTGACAGATGTCAAAGTGACGTCTGACATTTGCATGTGACGTTAGCAGTTAGCACGTATCAAAATTTCGTTAATTGTAATGTTACTTTTTAAATTTTGGACAATTTTATCATGCTGGTGAAATTGGTTCCACCGTGTTTTACAAGTTATCTGTTACGATCATTTCGCTAAATTTAAAAATGTTGTTTCCTTACAAAACTTAGGCTTTGTTACGTTAAATATTCTCAAAGGGGCAAATCAAACAGAGTAACATAATTGGATAATCATTTAGTGGAAACGTAGGGTCAGTAATTGATTGATTGAAACATTCTGTCCTAATCTGTCTATCATAGCATATTCAGGGAAAGTGGTACATATCTATTGATAATGTTCAGATTTTAGAAAACTCGAAAGTATTGCCGTCACTGATTTCCGCACTGTGAAAACCGTGTAAAGGTAAACATTAAAATCGAATCCAACTTTCACACAATATTTACGTAACCCCCGTTACTTTCATTGTTAACCAGAGTTCAATGTTTACGTTAGAATATGTTATGGCATACAAGGTCATGTTGCAACACATTACGCAGATAAATGTGATTATTCAGCTTGTGCGTGTCGGATAAGTCTAGGTGTTATTGATTTAATTGTCTATTTATTTAGCAGAAATTAAGTATCGGCATTTTACTAAGTGACTGAATAAATACATACCGACGTAAGAAAACGTATTTGCTGTAAGCCTCAAAACATGAAATGTTCAGGAGAGCCAAAAAACTTTTCTGAAATTAGAAAAAAAATCATTACAAAAAAACTATACATCGTAGGAACATAATTTTAAAAACGTATTTTTATTTTCTCTTGTGTTACATGTTACGTATAAATATATCCTTCTAAGTTAATAAATAGCGGTGTTTTTGTGGCTTACAGCAAACAAGTTTTTTTTCACGGATCTATAGAACGCTGTAACCATGACGAATTTTCTGTGGCAACAAAATATTTCTATTATGTTAAGAACTTTTAAATGCTGTAAATGACATACATGTCTTATTAAGTAAAGCTAAATAGATGTAAGCCTCAGTGAAGAATTTTCTTGATTTGATCTTACTGCTTTAAGCGAAGGGAATGAGAAACATGTTTTACGAATAAAAGACAGTAAGTTTAGAATATTTATTTAATGTAAACTTTCAAAACGTAACCATATTCACTGCTCCGTGTAACAAACGTAATTAGTACAAAACAATTAAAGGAAAGAAATGAAAAGGATTTTTCTTTTTGAAAATTCCAACACTTATAGTAGAAATGTGCAGATTTAGATTTCTTTTTAATCGACTTCAGAAAAAGGAGATTATCAATTCGATGTGTATGTATGATATTTTGTCAGTATTGAACGATTTTTGGATATGTTGGTCTATACCAGCTTCTGAATACGTGTGCCAAATTTCATAAATGTATGTATGTTTGCTTGTTTGTCCGCGTATATCTCTAAAAGTATAAGTTGGATTTCAAAAATTCTTTTTGTATTAGGTATCGTCCAACTTAGGAGCTGTGTAAGTTTCATAGAAATTAGTTCAATAGTTTTTGAGAAAGAGCAGGGGTATCCAATCTTTTTCAGTCTGTGACGCACATAGTACATGTTTATTATTTTGTCGCGGCTCCCTAATCTATCTCCTCCTTGGGCTCCTCCAAGACCGACCGTGCTGACAGAGCTGCCCATGCATTCACTCTGACACATGACTTGACACAACTGGTGAACCAGCCCACCAGGATCCCGGATGTGGCGAGTCATGCGCCTTCTCTGCAGGACCTTCTGCTGGCGAGCGGCTGGCTAATCAGTGACAGACAGTACGGATTCCGTCACAACCGATCAA